>JAQMRL010000001.1:162407315-163644815 GCA_035578175.1 Catonia carolina
GAAAAGTATTGTTTTCATGTCGAGTTTTTGAAATCGATTTTTCACCGGATCTACACGTTTCCAGACTCCCTGAACCCAAAAACATGTTTTTAGCGATTGGTCTAAGTGTGTGTGTGTGTGTGTGTATGTTTGCGCGCTCGTGTACGTGAACAAAATATCAAGAACGGAACATCGTACAAACTTGAAACTTGAAAGTTAGATACTACTACCGGACCCGACACGAAAATTTTCATCAAAATTGATCATCCGGAAGTAGTAGTTTATTCGTGTCATTTTTCAATTTTTTGCGATTTTCTCAAAAATGGCTCCAACGAGTTTTTTAAATCCATGTCTGCTGAAATTCTTGGAGAGGCTGTTTTCTCATAAAAATACTACAATTTTTATTTAAAATTTTTTTTTGTATAACGCTTATTTTACCGATAATTAGCAATTATCTGTTTTTTTTTTCACGAAAATGTGTAAAAAAATATTTTTTTAAAGATTTCAGCTATAGTATGCATTTAACGACAAAATTGTATAATTAAATTTATAAAAAAGAAAAAGACATTAAAAGATTTACAACTTTTATTTAGAGAATTTTTCTCTACAGAGCCTAGTTTAGCGTGAAAGAGTGATTTTCCGTATTTGCCAAACTGAGATTGATTTTCATTTTGCGTCTTTCACTCATGATTAAAATTAGGTTATGTTTAGTTTTTTGTTTATTTCTAATATTTTATTATTAACTTTAGGTTATATTGTTAATTATTTGCTTTGGCAAGAGAAAGTTGTGTGAGTTTTCACACCAGATTAAAAAAAAAATAGAAACTGTTTAACGTAATTCTTGTACTCTTCTTAGATGTTATAATAGTACTTTTTGTAGTAGTTATAAGTATTTATAACATTTTTTAAATAATTTTTTGTATACTACTATGTGCGGACAGAACTCTTTGTGAAAAAGAATTTTTGCGTATAAATATATATATATATATATATTTTTTTTTCTCTTTAATTCTTTATTTACAACTGTAAAACGTTACAACAAGCAAATGTGATGATTATCATAATAATGTAAATGACATGATAGGCAGGAGAGGGGTAGGGCCCCATTGGTGCCTCCCCAAGAATGAAATTTGTATATCAAATTAGCAGGTCTCTACTCCAGCGTCTTTTAAGGTGTCTAGGGGGATTATCAGGTAAATGGACGGAGGAAAGTGAACGCACCAGGGGGTTCTCGTGTTCGTGTGATTTGTCGTGAAAGCGTTTGTACAGGTATTCAATGGAATTTTGTACAAGTGGTGTTTTCAAATCTGTATGTAAATATATTTAGCAAAAAGTTGTATATAGTATAGTATAGTAATATATTTAGTAAAAAGTTGTATATAGTATAGTATAGTATAGTAAACTCCGCCAACGGTGTTACTTAACACTGCCGGTTGCAAGCCCGGGGTCCCATCAATCAAGCGGTGGGAAAGGAGGAGCAGGAGGAGTAACAACCTCGTTAAAAAACCTGAGTCCATCTGGCCCGGATGGTAGTACTCAGTAAGGGCCCCCGCCTGGGGTACAGGTGAAAAACGGCCAACGGTCTCGAAGCCGGAGGAGGAAGAAATTCTCAACGGCGGAGAGAGCGGAGGAGTCTAGGGGAGTAAACCCTGAAAGAAAATCAGGCAGGTTGGACGGCCTTGAGGTGGCAGCCCCACTATTCAACTACCTAGCTATAGACCGGTACTCTATACTAGGGATTTATTTTCTACTCAAAAGTTTCACAAAAGGAATAAACCGGATGGATTTCAGGAAAAACAAAATCGAACTGTCAAAAACAAAGAATTTGGGATAACGGATACACTTAAGGTAGCTACGTGGAATGTCCGAGGATTAAGGGGAAAAGAGGATGAACTGAACGATGTACTTAGAGGACAGAAGTTGGATATCGTTGTTGTCTCGGAAACGAAGAAGAAGTTAAAGGGTACTCAAGATCTAGCAGATTATGTTATGATTTATAGTGGCGTACCTCAGAATAAGAGGGCTTGCTGTGGGTTGGCGGTGCTTATAAATGATAAATGGAAGGGCCGTATAAGAAGTTACAACTACAACAGCGAGCCGATAATGACTGTACGGCTTAAAATTGATAGAGGACATCTAACAATTATAGGAGTATACGCCCCAGAGGATGGCAGAAGGGAGGATACAGAAAGGTTTTACGATAGATTGCAAAAAGAACTGAGTAAGATAAAAAGCACGGATCACGTTATCTTGGCGGGTGACTTCAATGCTAGAATAGGAGATATTGCAATACCTGGAGTAGTCGGGGCCTATGGAGAACGGTGTCTTAATGATAATGGACAAGAATTACGACAATTTGCGTCTTTTAATAATCTGAAGATTACAAACACTTTCTTTAGAAAAAAAGACATTCATAAATATACATGGAGTGCAAGAGGCTTGCGATCTCTAATAGACTATATTATCGTTAATAACAGACTAAAGAGCCAAGTAACAGATGTTAGAGTGTATCGAGGGCCTGACATATACTCAGATCATTATCTCCTTGTATCTACAATTTTGGTGTGGGCGCGATGGAGAAGATCTTACAAAAAGAAGGAACAGCAACAAGAAGAAGTATATAAGGTCCATTTACTACAGGAAGATAGCATCAGGCAGCTATATCAGGGACGTCTACAGACATATTTATCTAATTTACCAACCAGCCATAATATTGATGAGGAATGGAATGGCATTGTTTCGTGTGTTAGACAGGCTTCGTTGGAAGCGCTGGGTACAAGGAAAAAAGGGACTGGAAAACGGCTGAGGATATGGAGTGAAGAGATAAAGGAGGTAATTAAGATTAAGCAAGATGCATATAAAAAGTTCCTTCAAACAAAGTTAGCGGAAGACAGAGAGCTATATAAACTCAAGCGAAATGCTGCAAAAAAAGTTGTACGGCAGGCACATCAGGAGTCTTGGAATAAATTCATCAGTAGTATAGAACATGATTTACATGGCAGACAGAATTTCGCTTATAAAGTTCTCAAGCATCAAAATAAAGAAGAAAAAGATGTCGCCAAACTGAATGTAATTGAGGAAGAACGATGGATAAAGCATTATAAAGACCTATGGTACAAACAAGATGTAGGATCCCATTTGGATACCGAAAGAGATGCTAGTGAAATGGTAGTTGATCGAATTATATTGCACGAATTACAGCAGGTGATAAGAGAGGTTAAGAACAGAAAGGCGACAGGAGCTGACGGAGTTAATATGGAACTTCTAAAATATGGTGGACTTTTTTGGAGATGAGGCTGCTTCACTTGATGAATGAGTGTGGGAGTAAAGGAATAATTCCTAATGAGTGGAATTTAGCAGAAGTAATATCTCTGTTTAAAAATGGCGACAGAAGTGACTGTAAAAATTATAGGGGGATTAGTTTGCTCAACTCCGGCTACAAAATCTTTTCCAAAATAATTACTAACCGTTTACAACCAATAGCTGAAGTTCTATTGAATGAAGAACAAAGTGGTTTTAGGAAGGGACGCTCGTGTAGTGATAACATCTTCGCAATTAAACGATTAATAGAAAAAAGACGGGAATTTAATTGTGAAACACATATAGCTTTTGTGGATCTGGAGAAAGCCTTTGACAGAGTGGATCGGGAAATGCTCTGGAAAATAATGGAAGAAAGCGGGTACCCGCGGCACTTGACAAGGGTCATTCAATCATTATATAGAAATACAAAAATTGTGATAAATTCAGGTAAGAGAAGATCAGAAGAAATAAGGATCAACCAAGGAGTTAGACAAGGGTGTGGATTATCACCTACTCTTTTTAATATATACATGGACCATATTCTAAAAGAATGGAAAAATAATGTTAATCCTGGGATAAAACTGAATGAATACTCTTACATTAATTCATTGCTGTTTGCTGACGATATGTTGATAGTGAATGAAACGGAAGATGACCTGCAAAGATCCTTATACGCATTGTTCTTGATTTGCCAACAGTATAATTTTAGACTGTCTTGGAAGAAGACCAAAGTAATGGCATTCCATAGAAAATACCCGGTACGAACGAAAATTGTAATAGATAACAATATTTTGGAACAAGTGGCCCACTTTAATTACCTGGGATGCGATGTGAGTTATGATCGCGACGCGGATATCGAAAATAAAATTAACAAGTTTCAACATATATGTGGAACGATCAGTAGGACTCTAAAAGACAAGACCCGAAAGGAAACGACGATTAAGTTCTATAAAACTATGGCCGTTCCAGTATTGTTATATGGAAGCGAGTCGTGGATAACTGCGGAACGTGATAGGTCTAAGATACAGGCGGCTGAGATGAGATTCCTTCGCAGAATAAAGGGATGCACTCGAAGAGATTATATCAGAAGTGAAGACATCCGAAACGAACTAAATGTCTTCAACATCCTAGAAAGGGCTGAGGAATACAAGGAGGAATGGAGGAATCATCTTGGCAGGATGGATCAGAGGAGGATTCCCAAGACGATAATGTCTTACGTGCCAGAAGGTAGAAGGGATGTGGGTCGGCCGAGGAAAAGGTGGAACTAAGATTTTTGTGAAACCGGAACAGGCTTTAAGCCTAATCCTTGTTGGAAAGAAGAAGAAGAAGATAGTAATGAATTGTAATGTATATTTTAATAAATAAAATAAATATACAAATAAAAATAAGTTGTGATTAATTTTCTATTTGTAAAGTAATGGTGTTTAAGAACTTGTGTTTCATCCAAAACAAATGAGGCTAAAATTCATCAAAATTATTTTGTTAATATAATCCAAAAATCTGTTTGAGGTAGGGTTTTATTAACGTATGATATTAATACTTTTTCAAATTAGATTATACTTTGCTTTAATTAACCTAATTAGGAAGGTAACTTTGTATTAAAATTAATTCATCATCACTTTTTGGTAAGTAGACTTAAGCCTAACAGAACACGTTTTCGCTTACAGCTCATTTACACTTTTTTTTATTCCGTATCGTGTCAACTGTTTGTTTAGTAATAACCATGATGAGTTGTGAGATTCTAACAAAGCGCTTTTTGACTTAAAATAAAAATATCAATTCTAAAATATTTCAGCCGGAAGTAGGCCTATCTTTCTTGCTGAGATTAGAACCCGCGGCTTTTCAGCTCATCAGTTAACCGACTTAACCGACTCGGCCACCAAGACTTAATTAACTTTACTTAAATTAATTAAGTAATCCACTGTCGATTGTCTCGTATTAGATAAAAAAAGCAACCTACGGATGAACCAAAGTTCGTTTTAAGGCTGTGATCTGTGTAGTTGTTATTAATAATACGATTGACATAGTTAAGAATAAATATAACTATGCGTTGTAATTATAAATCTAATTTTTTTTATTTACTCAAATTAATTACTGTGGATTTTATTAGATTTATTAAGGAACAATTAAAATTTTAATACATTTTAAGGCTAAAATAAACCAAAGAGAAAACCGTTGCGGTTTTTCCGAATCCAACCACATCATTAAACAAAGCTGTTTTAAAAAATTGGCTAAAGTAATACGAGCTATTTTATAACTTCACAAAAGCATTCAAAAAGTACAAGGGTGGTTTTTAACTTTTCGAGCCGCTAGCAATAAACCTCGGAATAAAATTAAATAGGCTGTTTTAAAGCGAATCAACTTTTTTAAAATATACCCGTGGTTTCACCATCTCAATTTGCCGCTCATATAGTTTGGCCCTTGCCGGACTCTTTAAATTTTTAAGTATAAAAAAGCTTAAAAAAGAAACATTTAATTTACCTTGTCTACTGTTCTTAATCGTACATACAAACCTTAAGTAATCTATACAAAAACTAATTGAAAAGTGGCTTTTCCGCCTTGAAGATACACTTGGTGCCTATATAACTGACAAGAAAATGGCTGGGTTTTAATAGATTGAGAAAAAATATTGAAATTAAGATTTCTTAGTCTAAGTGCCTTGAGTCGAAACTTACATTCTCTCAATTGATGTACCACATTCTTGCACTGTACCTGTAGTATACAGTGAAGTGTATTGTGATAGTGAAGAATTTTTGACCCCGAGGTTCTGATATATACACGCACACGCGTGTGCATGTATTACATACATTTAAAGTGAAAACTTCTGCATTGGTTGGGCTAAAATTTAAAAATATCGTTTTCTTTTAACTCTTTAACGGGGTTTTGGAATGACTTTTCTAGCTCCAAAATTGAAGATAATTTAGTCTGAAGTAAATATAAAATTAAAATTTTTTCAAAAATGACTTTTAAAGATTTCAAATAAACCCCTCTATCACTACATTTACCAAGCTCACTGAGATGCAGAAAAGTTGTTGGAAAATTTGTTGAGAGAAAATTTCTGGTCACGTTCAAAAAATTTTCAACCTTGATTGTTTTTAAAAATTTTCAACCTTGCAGTACAATTTTGAATATATTTACTCATGAAAAACTTTGATAAATACAGTTGTTAAAATTTTTATGAAATTTTCGACAGCAAGATTAGGTTATACCTAACAGTCTGTTGGATAATTTTGTATGAACACCGCATGAAATTACAGGCTACTCTAAATTACAGGCTTAAAAATATATTCTTATTACATTTTTGGGAAAAAGGCAAAATACATCTAACCAAATTTAAAGGTGGGCTAAATTAAACATTCAACAACAATTTGAAGTACTAATATTTTTTTTATCCTACGCTAATTTAGTTAAAGGGGAATTTATGTCTAATTATAATACCCTAATAAATTATTTAATTCCATATTGAATTGTTTGACGTTGTTGAGGCACACAAAATTGTAACTGCTGTACCGTCAAATTCAGTCAAAAATAAATTAAATGTTGTAGTAAATGTAGTTTAATGAAGATTTTTGAGAAAATTAATGCGGTTTACCAACCAGCTATTTATTTTTTGATAAATTTTCATTGATTCGGATAAAATTCATCTAAAATTTATTGTTCAGGAAACTAACTAGCATCAACATGTTAGTTGAATTTTCTTGCCGTTTAAATTAATTTTTTTTTTTTGGTAACTGAACCGTTAAATTACTGAAAACTTAATTTAATTGCCTTGGCTAAATAATTGTTAAAAACTTTCACTAACTGGATAAAACATATAGTAGGCAATGTTGTTTATATAATGTAATCGCTCTTTCGTATCCGATTCAATTAAAAAGAAGTTTATAAGTTACACAATTTTAATTTTTCTGTTAATATTTTACTCTTCGGTTTTAATACACGATAGATGTTACAGTGAATTATGGCTAGGCCCTACGCCCATAACAGGCAGGTGGAGTGTTAAATTATTTGTACTCGATTTGCTAGTTCCAAAGCTACAAAAAATAATTCTGTTTCATATCCCGTGGTCAACCGATTATATGACTCTACTATTTAAGAACAGAAGAGGTAGAAGTGTAAAAGGCACTGGTCAGAGTTATCTCCTCTGAAAGTAATGAATTTCGTTATACAGCCAGACCCTGTAGTAAATGGAGTAAAGGTGTCATTTGCAGGGTGCAGAGTAGATGCTTCTCGGAAGGCCTGGTATGCTGATAAGCATAGACTACTTTTGTACTCAGTAAGGAAGGAACGGTAAACCACCTTACTCCTTGTTTTACTTAGTAAAACCTCTAGAGGTTCAAACCTGTCTTTCGGCTGTTGACCTAAACAGCAGTTAGGCCCTACAATAATTTAAGGAGCATTCTAAATGTTGAGATAATTTTAGCAGTATCTCAGTATAATATTAATTGTATGTAGAAGAAGTATTGGTTAATCAGTTTTTGTTTCATTTCTATACTTATAGAATGTAGTCGGAAGCGCATGTTTGGGGTTATTTAAAAAATGTTGAAAATTTGAAATTGATAACAAAATATCAGAGCACTGATGAAATATAGGAATAGATACTAATATTATGTAGAAATATCGAGACTTGAAATGCAAGATATAATAACTAATTGAAAAATTTATAAATATTACAAGGGGACGATAAGTCAGATATTAATTAAACAACTAAGGAATACTAAGAGGAAGTAGAAATCAAAATATTTTAAATAATTCAAGAGATATTAATATAAAATGAAAACTATATAGAATTACAATTTTAAAATATTTGAATTATTACATATGTTACAACAACAGTCCAATATATTACATCTGCATACTTGTGAAATCTGATCTTCATGCCAAATTTACTCACCTACTTTATAAATACTTCATTTACTCTTAAGTTGCAGAAATTAAAACCACAACCAGGTGTTATCGGATAAGAAAATGTGACATTAATGCGAATAATTTTACTACTGTAAAATTAATTCTACCTCCGTACGGTATGTTGTGAACAGACGTGTAATTTAAGTGGCTGACTAGTTTAATATAGTATTGTCTCTACTGTTATGTACAACAAATGTATCATAATAGGACAACTTAATTGAAATTCAACTGAATTATTCCAAATCGTCAAGTTTTGACTAGATTTAATCAAGTTAAATACAACCAGATGCACGTTGATTTAGTTCACGATTTGGTGTTGATTTTTCTTTATTAAGTCATGTATATATATATTTGTGTGATAAATATGGAATATAACTAACTACACTAACTAAAATAACGTATATAATTTTCCAACACAGTATTTTTATTAATAAAATAACATTATTATTATAATTGGCACCAGTTGGTCATACGGTCTACAAATTTCAGCAAAGCTCTCAAACATTTAACATATAAAAATTTTTAAAAATAAAGGTATACTACGACTAAATAACAGACTGCTTCCCATACCTATGTCAATAACGTCACACTTCACCGAAACTTTCACATCGAGACAGTTGGCGAAACGACAATTGAGCTATACACTCACTCCAATCTTTTTCATATAAAATATAATATAAATTTTTTTATTGCTAAAAAGCAAGTTTTACGAGATTTCTTTGCAAAATACTGGAGTACAAATAATGCAATGTTTTATACAATCCACAATGCCATTTTTACAACTTTTTATGTTTTATAATTAAATATTCCAGATCCCAAAACTTAACCTTATAATTTTATCATTTAATTACTAAGCTCTAATTTAATCGTGTTTCGGTGAACACCTGCACAACAAAATTGTTCGATAGTGCCAACCATTTACCCGCGTTATTCTGTAACTCTAAGTTTAATGTGACATAAAGGACTGAGCCAATTAAGAGTACACACTAATCCCTTAATTTACTCACTTTCCCTTTAACATTTACTTTACTATCTACGTAGAAGACTACAGATATTTTGAGATAGATATTTGTTGTGACGTGCCAGTTGCCACTCTGCGATATCTTCACATACGACAGTAGTACTTATTAACACTAATGTAAGACATATTTTGTTGGTTGTGCTCTAGCGCAATTGTAATTTTTGTTTAAATAAATAAAAGAAACATAACTATTGTCATCATCAGTCAAAATAACCTGGCATGAGCAATAACCTTGTTCGTGAACAATACTAAAATAATATGTAAACCATGATCTGAATTATTATGCTCTAGAGGAATTGAGAAAAGGATAAAGAAAAATAAAACTACTTATATGGGAATTGCAGATTTAGAGAAAGCATTTGACAATCTGGAATGGAGTAAAATGTTTAAAACATTGAAAATGCTAGGAATTAAATACAAAGAGAGGAAAGTTATCTATTGTCTGCATAAGAATCAAATGGCTGTTCTGAGAATTGAGGGGTACGAAAAAGTAGCTGCTGAAGGAAAGGTGCACGACAAGGATGTTCATTGTCACCACGACTTTCTAACTTGTATATAGAAGGGGTTATAAATTAAGTGAAGGAAAAATTTGACGCAGGAATAAAAATTCAAGAAGAAACAATAAAAATGCTGAGATTCGCTGATGATACCGTAGTATTAGCCAAGTCAAAGAAGAACTAGAGGATATCTTAAATGGAATGTATGAGATCATGAGAAAGGTTTACTTCATGAAAATTAATAAGAACAAAACGATAGTGTTGTGCAGCAGCAAGAGTGGTTAAGGAGAGATAGGAAATTTAAAAGTAGGCAACAAAAACTCACAGTAAGTTTGGGAATTTTGCTATATAGGGTGTTAAATAACAAAGGGTGGTAGAAGCACAAGTGATATCAAAAGTAGGATTGCTCAAGCTAGAAAAGCCTTTAAAATGAGAAACATTTTACTGACTACAAACACTGACTTACAGATTAGGAAACATTTCTTAAAACAACGTTTGGAGTGTAGCATTATACGGGAAGGAAACGTGGATCATAGGGGCTGTAGAAAGAAAATGGTAGAACCTTTTGAAATGTGGTGTTATAGGAAAATGTTAAAAATTAGGTGGGTGGACAAAATAAGTAATTTAGAGGTTCTTAGAGGAGTAGATGAAAAAAGAAGTACATGTATGGAAGCATCTTACCAGAAAAAGGGATAGGCTAGTGGGACATAACATTAAGACATCAATTTATTGGTCTATCAATAATGGAGGGTAATATTGAGGGAGTTAATTGTAAGGGAAGACAAAGGTTAGAATATATAAAACAAATTACAAAAAATGTAGGGTGTTACAGGTTTAGATATGAAACGACTTGCACAAGATAGAACAGCTTGGAGAACTGCATCAAACCAGTCGAGAGACTGATGGCAATAAAAGAGAAATTGAAAGTAGAATATAATTTTAAAAACAGTGCATGAAATTTAATTTGAGTTAGAACAAATTTTTCTCATGAAAAAGTTTGTAAGATGTATTTTTTAGCCTTAATTTTTATTTGGAATTGTACAATAATGAGAACACAACAACAAATCGTTTAATAAACAATAAATTAAAAACAAATAATGAGTTTGATAAAACTCCATTTATACTATCACTATTATTAGTTTTACTATTCACATGACGAAAAATAACATTAGTACTTAAAAACACACTTTATGCTAAACTGTTCATAAAACATGTCGAATATGAACTTTATAAATTTAAAATAAGATATGTCTAAGATACAGACACACAATTGAGTATGTTAATGAACGTTAGAGTTTATTGTAAATTTTTCAAATTATACAAGGAGGAGATCTGCATATTTTTTGGAAAGTTTTTGATTATGTCGATAAAATCACTTACCACTCTTTTTTCATCTTTTCGTAATTAAGTTTTTATTCGTATCATGAAGACTTGATTTTAAAAGTTTACAATTCTTTTTTATTTAATAATAAACACAATTAATATATTAGAATTAAATACATCATAAATTTGAAGTAAAACATTATTTGAAAAATATACGAACAATTTTTTAAAACATATTTCATCATATTTACAATGTTATTAACAAGAATCATGCGTTTTGTAGTAGTCCATTTATGCATTGTACTCTAGTGGTACACAGAGTTGCAAACACAGCGTCCCGTGACCACAATGTCTAGTGACCACAGCGTGGTCGGTTTTTCTTTTACCATTGATTAGAGCTTTATTATCTCATAATGCAACCCTTTCCTTTTGTGCTTGAATCAAGAGGTCTTATGAGAGGAAAAACATTTATTCCTCATAAAGAAATATGTTAATTATATTTACGATGGCTTCGGGCCAGCCTGGTTAGTTGGCTGGTGGAAAATTGCTTTAGACTGTTACCTAACGCAAGTTGAGAGTGCAGCTGTATTTGGTGGCCTGCTGATAACCATACTCGAACATACACCTCTGGGTATTTCCTGCGTTCATGTTCACGCCAATTTCGTGTCAATTCACGCCAAATATTCTGCATAATGCACCAATTGATGATTGCACCGATTTAATGTTTGAAATAAAATAATTTCATGGCATAAATCAAAAAGTAGCTCTGTGGTACAGTGAGTATTCGTAAAATCAAGTTATAATTCTACAATTTTGAACGTACTGAAATATTTTGTATAGTGACCTTTGGTAATTAAAGATGTTTATAAAGTAATGAATGGTGCAATAATTTAGAAAAGTAATCCGTATAAGGTACTTTAAGTAAGCCTTCTTCAAATGACAACATTTGTATTAATTGTTTTAGAAATTTCGGGTAGGGTTAGAAGAATGTTGGGCCACGTAGGGGTTGGAAGTACCTGATTAAGACTTAAGAAGTGAAGCTGTAGTGGTGCCAAGGTGCTGGCGGGTGGTAGACATATAGGCACAAGGCACAAAATATATCCAACCGGAGGAAACACGGGAGAACAGCAGAGCTTCAAGAGCGGCGGACGTTACGTGTAAAAGAGAAGCCGGTGGGACTAGGAAAGAGAGAATAAGTGTATGATCGTGTGAGTGTAAGAGTGATAGATAGATGTAAGAAGGCTGGCACCGGGTGAGTGAAGGGCTTTGTAGGGTGTACTCGCGTTTGTACGCTTTGTGGAGATCTGTGGTGTTAGTATTATTATAGTGGGGGTGCGTTTTGTGTATCATGAAGAAGGGATGAAGCGCATGCCCTCAGTATTCTACCGTTTTTACTCCCGGTCCAATTGCATGTACTGTATCCAGTGAGACAGACAGTCTCTTAGAGGGTGGTGGTTCGATAAGTACACTTACCGGTGTTTACATTACTAGTATTTGGCTCTTGATTTCCGTATTTTGTTGTAGCGGTCGCGTGACAAATTAATTGACGAAAAACAATCTTTTTGGTCTTGAGCAGATCAATTTCCTCATTCACAGTTCTTCGGTCATTATTAGGTAAGGGTAAAAAATTAATTATTTTATATATTTTATTTTAAGCTGAGGTGATAAAAGTGATAGTAATTTAATGTTATATCGTTTATGTTAATAATAACAAATTATTTAGATTTTATGCAGACGAGCTATTTAATATTTGTAGAAAGATTATTGCATCATCGATAACAACTTCACATATTTTACAACACAATTGTTGCACTGAAGCTAAAACTAAGTTTTTCAAAATTCATTCGCGTAACTTTTTGAAACTCTTAGTGTACTATCCGTTACATATGTTGAGAAACACGAATTTTAAAAGAAATCATGTTTTCGTAAAGTGAAGAAAACATGTGCTGTTTACTTTTTGTTGTCGTACCTTCTCAAAAAAGTACAGCTTTAAAACTTTTTTATTCTACTACAGATAATAATAACAAGTAATTCTTTATGACGATAGTTGGTTCCAGTCAAATACTTACTTATAGGTTTAATTATGTCAAAGATTGTATACAGGCCTTTATCAGCTATTTGCTTATCACATTTAAGAGCAAAAGAGCAAAAATTAAATTTTTAAATTAGTTTAAAAAATCTTAAATATTTTTTGTTTTGTTTTATTTTGTAAATAACAAATAACGAAAATAGCGTATCTGATTTTCCAACTTTTTCGTTTATGAAAATGCTACTGAACGTAGTCGATACAGCTGTTACGACCAACAACAATTATTTCCACATTGTTACTTTAACTTTAACAACGTTGCTTAAATTTGATTTATTGCTGGTATAAAGTACGGAAAATTAAATTTAACAAGCCTACGCCGTACGAATTTCCTCTCAGAAAATATTCGCATAAGTACACAATAACATTTGTCTAATAACGTAGAGAACGTCGTTAGCATATTTAGTATTTTAACACTAGACAGGAGAGTGACATGAATTGTCACACTACCTAAAATAAATTTTACTGAACCATACGTTAAAATTCTGTACTAGAATTTCTACAAATATTATACTATACGAATATCTATAAAAATATTATACGGCTCTTGTAGTGTTCAATTGCTGAGCGAAAAAGTCAATTATAACAGTAAGATTTGAAAAAAAATCACGCTTAATCACGTGTCATTAATATGTACGGAGCTGAATGATACATACTGATTTCAACAAGACATAGTTTGTCAGACCATTAACATACTGTACATTGATTTTCACTCAAAAGCATGTAAATCGAGAGGTACGATTGTTATCACAACCACATTTCCCACAAATGTTCCAACAGAGATTAAATGCATATCCGATCATTATAAAACGTTGGACAAGGATTTTGAGTTTGAACGATTTCTTAAACAAGATTAAACAAAAACAATATTTGTATCCTTATACTATGATCTTATATAATGAAGTACATTTGTAGTTATAATTAAACAAAGTTAATGAACTTATTACTGTAATACGGTTTAGTTCAGAAATACGATGATAAACAGCTGAATAATTGAATACTAAATAATGACAACAGTTCTTAGAATCTTTACTTCTCTATAAAAAAAATTCAAAAGAAAGCACGCACCTACCAACCTACCTGCCTACTATCGGTTTCATAATTATATAAACCCGAGTTTGAACTCTTGCATCTCCAAAACGATGAGTTGGATTTCAACATACTTAACATCAAAATTAATTTAGCTAATTTTATTTTGCGTTGACCTATATTAATGCTATATTTTTAATGTTGTTTGAAAATTGCCATATCGAGGTTGAAAAACAAAAAGACCCGGTTTTTTGCTTCTGTAAAAAGTGTTATATGCATTTAGAAATATACGAGAAATATACTCGTATAACTCGGAAACTACGTATTTGACCGACAAGTTTGAAATTTTGAAGCTACATAACAAATTATATTCTTACAGCGTGTACGAAATTTCAAATTTATAGGTAACTTAAATTTTGATTTATTAACATTATTATGAATCTTTGCTATCTCGGTAGCGCTCAATCGTTTGGCACGTGCAAACTATCGTTTTATTCATCGTAAAAAATTAGGACAAATATATTAATAACATGAAATATTGATCAGTCAATGTTTTGGTAGGATTTTTTCAATTTTGAAAAATAGACTGGGCCATTCGAAGTTGGCGCTACTATTCATGTCGTCAGGTTGTGTGCTGGACATTCCGTCGGACTGTCTACCTACCTACCTGTGGTAGCGCCCACGCCTCTCCTAGCCCAGCCTATTTTTAAAATATTGAAAAAATTCTACCACAACATTGGCCAATCAATATTTCGTGTTATTATTATATTTGTACAACTGTTTTTACGATGAATAAAACGATAGTTTGCTCGTAGCGAACGATTAAGCGGTTACCTAGATAGCAAGGATTCAGAATAATCTTAATAAATAAAAATTTACGTTACCTATGAATTTGACATTTGGTACACGCTGTAAGAATATAATTCGTTATGTACCTTTAAAATTTCAAACTTGTCGGTCAAATAGTTCTCGAGTTATATAATTCTAAACGCATAAAACTCTTTGCAGTAGCAAAAAACCGGGTCTTTTTGTTTTCCAACCTCGACATGGCAATTTTCAAACAACATTAAAAATGTAGGACTATTATAGGTCAACGCAAAATAAAATGAGCTAATGTTTGATGTACAGTATGTTGAAATCCGATGCACCATTCAGGAGATGCAAGGGTTCAAACTCGGGTGTATATATAATTATGAAACCGATAGTAGGATTTCGTGCCCACCTTTATACATTTAGACAGTGGATGATAAAACAAGTCAATTTTATTTGTAGGTAAATATTAAATAAAATAAATTTAATTTATATTGTCATTTAAAACAAAATACATTTTTATGTTCGACAAATCATAGATTTAGGTTTCTGTATGTTCATGAAAGGCACCTGGAGAGACCAAGGCAAGCTATTGAAATACCATGGTCAGAACAATAAATAATTAAGAAAAATTGAATTCGTCTTAATCTCAGCTAAATTTATATTAATAAACAAATTTTTTTGAAAAATTTAATAATTAACAAAAAAATCTTACAATCGTACCTAAATACTTTACAATCATTTGTTTGTGCATTTTTCTTTGATGTAGCATTGTTTTAAATAAATTAAATTAGTTTGGAAGAGAAGAGCGAGTTATTACAGCTTAGTTTTTGAAGAAGATTTAGCTTAATAAAAACTTTTCTTTCATCCTCCATGACAACAGTTTAAAGTATAGAAATACTGTACATAACTCACTACATTCAATTATACTTAATATACAGAACAAGTGATAAATTATTGTTTCTAACATGTATACTTAAAAATTACAGTATTAAACAAACAATCTCTAACGTTCCTAAAATTGAATTTCTAAAATAAATTTTCTCAAGAATTGAAAAGTGTATACGTGTTGTATAAAATTGTAAAATTTTCTTTAGTTTCTTTCACACGAGGTTCAATAGAATGCACTATAAAATACCGGCAAAGAAAACACAATTATGCCTCTTGATGTGCTAAGGCGTTTGCAAATTGATTTTTCTAAAAATAAAATTTATGATAACTATAAATATATTCGATGAAATATGTTTTTGCAAGACCATTAGGCCTACTTCCAGATTGAGGGATCTGTAAGATGACTATCAAAACTTATTTCATACCCTTTTTTATTTATTTCTGAACTTTAGGCCAGAAATTCGGCTATTCTATAAAATCATTGAGGTGTGTTACAAATTTTTTCCATTTAGTTTATCGTTCGGAATGTTTTTTTATTTATTTCTGAGGTTTCAAGAGGTCGAATATACAGATTTACGATTCAAGCGTGCATTTCTTTTATGTTTTATTCGTAAACGTAAAACTGAATTATTTCAAGTCAAAGAAAATACTGCTTAAAAATACAAAAATATTAAATTACAATATAAAATTTTAATTGAAAGTTAATATTCTAACAAGAGTTGTAGGTTTTTACGATTATATATTCAATTTATTGATGTCAGTTAAATACATTAGTAGCTTTTGACATCTAGCTACTTCAGGATGTTTTCTGTAAATGCGTAGGATTATTCAACACCGACGACTCTTAAGGAAAGAAAAAAATTGCATTTGAGTCGTATTAGAATAGCTTTGTGAAACTTTCTAATGGGATAAGATGCTTCTGTAGTTGATAGAAAGGCTTAATACAAAGGGATCTCTTTCAGTAGTGTAAATGCCCATACAAGACTTGTGTAGTCTATCTAAATTCACAAACAAGAATTGGAGATAAGAAAGTACGTAGTGAGAAGTTTATTTACAACGCTTCTTTTTGTGTTTCAAAATATAAACTAACAGAAATATACGAGAATAATAGTATTCTAGCTGAATATAAAACGAACGATGTAGAATTATATACGTTACTCTTTTATTTTACTAAAAGTGATAGAAACCAAAAATATTATTTTATGTTGTAACTTTTCACCTTAGGTGATTATTGTGTTACAAGTAAATATATTTACGTAAAAATCTTATAGAAAAATAAATCAATTAGTAAAATTCAAGTAAATTATAATTTTTCTTGGTTTATTTGAAGCCAACCTTTCAATATTAAGTATTTGTATTAATATTTCAATAAGTAGTATTGGTTAGAATATTATTGAGTAATTAGGCGCTATTATAACATAAGAAAATAAAATGTTTGCTTTTAGAGCTCTGGATTATAAGTCACCATATAACATTGTTTTTTCTTTTATAAATCAATGGTAATTATAAAATAATGAATGAACATCATATTAAATTATGAAGAAAAACATTGACAAAATTATTAAAATAATTAAGAAATATAATTTAAATTAATATAAATGTAATTTGGTTAAAATAATCTCTCATAAAATTTAATTAATAAACATTTCATTTGTACAAACCAATTGTACCACTACAATACATATTTCTTAAACTCAGATATGTTACTTTTTTACGTAGGCCTATTTTGTCTATAAAATTTCTTTATCGTCTTATTGGTTATTGTTCTCAGTTGTGTATTTATTTATATAGTTTTTTTTAATTAGCTGATATTTTACTGTTTTATTTTAATTTAAAATTATTTATTAATCGACAAGAAACAGTTAAGATTACTCGTTCAAATTATCGTTTTGTGACGATAACCAGTTGTATTAATATAATAACAGATATGGCTGACCTGATCAAGGTTTCTGCACAGTTTCCCTTGACCAATTCAAGCGAATGCCTGGTCAGCCTTCATTTTGTGTCATGTTCAGTAGCATAACTTCCTAATCTATATCCCATTTTTTGACCAATCACAAGAGCCGGTAAGTCATAGTGGTACAATGTCACATTTATTTAATTACGAGAAAAAGAACGTTAAAGCAGAAATTTTATCTTAATTCACAGAAGCATATTTCTATCTACTGGCAATTGTCCATACGAGTAATACATTCAACTTACTGCAGTACCAGTTAGTCAAATTTTTAAATTTTGAACCTTTAAAAAAACATGTAGGCCCTACCACATTGCTTTTTGCTCAATGTGTTATACCCTCTCATGTACAAATTAGGAAACATTGATTTATACAATATTACTTTAATGAAAACATTTTAATTTATTTTTACTTTCTCTTGCCTATATGAATATAATATAGAAAGGAAAGTATTGTTTTCATATCGATTTTTCGAAATCGAGTTTTCACCGGATCTACACGTTTTTAGAGCCACTGAACCCAAAAAACATGTTTTTAACGATGTGTCTGTGTGTGAACAGAATATCTCAAGAACGGAACATCCTACGAACTTAAAACTTAAGTTAGATACCACTAGAGGACCCGACACGAACATTTTCATCAAAATCGGTCAACCGGAAGTAGTAGTTTATTCGTGTCATTTTTCACTTTTTTGCGATTTTCTCAAAAACGACTTCTATGATTTTTTAAAAAATCGCCTTATTTTCTAAACGTTTTATGTTCTACAAGATAGGGTAGGCGCCATATCTGCTGAAATTCTTGGAGAGGTTGGTTTTACGTAAAAAAATTGTTTTTTAAGATTGTAACTTTACGTACAACAATATGCATTTTATCGCAAAAATGTATATAATCAAAGTTGTAGAAAATTTAAAATCCTAAAACTTTTATTTCGAACATTCTAGCCCCAGCCAAAATGACTGACTGACATAAATTCTAACCCCTTAGCAGGTCTCTAAAAGCAAAAACCCTGGAGACCTTTTTTATCGGGCGTCGGCTGAAACCCCCGGGAAAAATGCGAAATTTAAAGTATCTCTTTTCGAAAGCTCAGGAAAGGCGCGCGAATATTTCGAACTTTTTAACGAAGTCTCGTTGCGCAACGGCCACTGCGACCATTTTTGTTCCCCTCCCGAAGTACGTTAAGACCATATATATAAAGTTGTCCTTAACCCGCCGGTTCGCTGAAAAAACTCAAAAAACAAAAATTCGGCTTTTTCGGGGTTGCAGTTTTTAGGTTTTTCTTTGTAACACCACGAAGACGGGTTTCATTGACAAATTTTTATTAGGACCACATTACACTAACTCCCGGAATCACGGGTGACTTTTCAAATTTTAGATCGGGGTCCTACGGGGTTTGGTACCCTTATTTAAAAATTATGAAATTTTTAAATGTTTAGAATACAAAAAATTTGATAACGCCATGTCGTTTGGCGTTAAAAACTACATAAAAACGTGATAAACCGAAAATTTTAAAGTTTCACCCTCTTTTTTGCAGTAGGGTTTGTATTTTTTTATCTCATTAACGGTGCATCGTAAAAATAAATTGTATAGAATATTTTTTGTACCCCTTTTAATGTCTTCAAAATCATATAGCTGTCGTTGTCCTCAACTCGCCGGTTCGGTAAAAAAACTCAAAAAACAAAATTTCGGCTTTTTTGGGGCTGCATTTTTCAAGTTTTCTTTTGTAACACCATCAAAATGGGTTTCTTTGGCAAACTTTTGCTAGGACCACATTACACGTACCCTCCGCATTATGGGAAATTTTTCAAATTTTAAATCAAGGTCCTACGGGGGTTGCTACCCTCATCTAAAAATAATTAAAATTAAAAATTTTTAGAATACAAAAAATCTGTTAACGGCATGTTGTTTGGCGTTAAAAATTACACAAAAATCTGATAACCCGAAAATTCTCAATTGGCACCCTCTAGCCTGCGGTAGGGGTTGTATTTTTTTATCTCCTAAACGGTGCATCGTGGAGAAAAATTGTATAGAATATTTTTTGTACCCCTTGCAAAGTACTTTAAAACCGTATAGTTGTCGTTGCCCTTAACTTGCCGGTTTGGTATGAAAACTCAAAAAACAAAATTTCGGCTTTTTGGGGTTTGCCGTTTTCATATTGTTCTTTATTTACACCTTCAAAATGGGTTATTTCGTAAAATGTATATTTATAAACAGTTACACGCACCTGTAGGATCACGGGTAATGTTTCAAATTTTAAATCGGTGTCCTACGGGGGTTGCTACCCTTATCCAAAGGATATGAAATATTTCAAAGTTTAGAATACAAAAAGTCTTTTAACGGCATGTTTTTTGGCGTTAAAGTTACATAAAAATTTGGTAACCCGAAAATGTTCAGGTCGCACCCTCTTCCCTGGGGTTGGGGTTGTATTTCTTTATCTCTTAAACGGTGAATAAAGGGACAAAATGCATCAACCTGTTTTGTGCCTTACAAAAAGTAATTCAAGATTACATCACCAAAGTTGCCCTTAACGCACTGGTTCGCTGAGTAAACCAGAAAAACCAAATTTCGGTTTTTTGGGGCTTGCCGTTTTCAGGTTTTCCTATCTTTACACCTTCAAAACGGTTTTTTATGGCAAATTTTTATTAGCAAAACGTACAGGTACTTATAGCATCACGGGTAATTTTTTAAATTTCAGATCGGGGTCCTGGGGGGGTTACTACTCCTATACAAAAATTATGAAATTTCTAAATTTTTAGAATACAAAATATATGTTAACGGCATGTTTTTTACATTCAAATTAAATAAAAATTTTGTAACGCGAAAACTTTGAGGTTCAACCCCCTTACGTCTGGTAGGGGGTAGTAATTTTTACCTCCTGAACGGTGCTAAAGTTTCTCTTAACCTACCTCTTCGCTGAGAAAACTCAAAACACTAGCATTCCGGCTTTTAGGGCTTGCCGTTTTCACGTTTTTCTTTTTTACACCTTCACAACGGTTTTTTCACAAACGTTTATTAACAAAACGTTACACATACCCCTAGAGTCACGAAGAATTTAGGTCGGGGTCCTATGGTGATTCATATCTTGAAATTTCTAAATATTGTGATCTACCCAGCCCCACTGGCGGCCGAACTTCATCTTGTGGCAAATGATTCTGATCCACTTATGAATTCTGATCCACCTACCCCTCTGAGGTCGAGACACGGAAGCAGCGCGAAGCGCCGCTGGAGTGGCGAGTTTTTTGTATAACGCTTAGTTAAGCGGTAATTAGTTATTTTCTGTTTTTTTTAACACGAAAACGTGTAAAAAAATAGATTTTTTTCAGATTTCAGCCTTAGTGTGCAGTTTACGACAAAAGTGTAGGCTATGTAAAAGATCTACAACTTTTATTTAGAGCATTTTTCTCTACAGAGCCTAGTTTAGCGGGAAGGAGTGATTTTCCGTATTTTAAAGCCAAACTGAGGTTGATTTTAATTTTGCGTTTTTCTCTCATGATTAAAATAAGGTTAGGTTTTTGAGTTAGTTTTTTGTTTATTTCTAATATTTTATTACTTAGGTTATATTTTTCATTATTTGCATTGGCAAGAGAAAGTAGTGTGAGTGTTTCACACCAAATTTTTAGAAGTAGATAAAAATAATATTACTGAATGATAATGTTTCCATAGAAATATAAGTTTAATAGGTAACAGCACAAACAAAAATTAAAGAAGTTTGATGACATTCGTTTGCAAGAAATTCGTACATTCTTTCAGATCTTCCAAAGCGAGTACCCTAAGAAGTCTTGAAGAAGCCTCTTACTCAAATATTTTGACTTGATTTTATATTACAAAATCAAGTGATTTTTCTTGAAAAAACTTAAAATAAAACAAAGTGTTGAAAAACAATCTTTCAGATTTTCAAAAGCGAGTGTAGCCTACCCCATAAGTCTTCAGGAAGCCTCAAACTCAAGTATTTTGACTTGATTTTAATTTAGAAAATCAAGTGAATTTTCTTGAAAAAATCAAAATAAAACAAAATGCTGAAAAGAAAATCAAAGCCATTGTGACCATTGCAAAGTAAAATACTACAGCCTTCTAATCTGTTATTATTTTGTCTTGGCTTGTATCACTTTTCCGCATTGGTGAATGAGTTGTTGAAAAGAGTTTTTGTTCACAAAAAACCCCGAAAATTTCAAATTTGTGAACTACTATGACTTTCACCGGCTCATATAATATTTATAACATTTATTATTTACGTGGGAATTAAAATATTTATTTATTTTAGCCATTTTAAGTTTTGTTTTTAAGTTCAAAAACTACGACACAATTTTGGATCGCATTTGTAATACGCGAAAAAACGCAGTAAAGTTTCTACTAAAAATGTAATAAACAATTAATTCTTTATTCGTTGTGAGATTTGCTTCATTACAACAGCAATGAAGCAATTTTATTATAAGCTTCCTCTTTGATTAAACATCGATAATGAAGTTAGTAGCATAGGTCTTACTTGCTCTAAGATGACCAGCTTATAAATAAGCTCCTTTTTATAAGTATTATCCAATCGTGTGCAGTAGGAACATTTCTAATTTGATTCGTGTGTATTCAACTAACTATAAATCGACAAGAAACAGTTAAGATTACAGTTCAAGTACAACACACAATCATAAAGTCTTTCAAATCATAAATAGTATGTAGTCGCGAACAGTAAATCACTCAAACTTATTCTTTTAGAAAATATTTAAAATTATATTTAGGCAACATTCAAGCAATTAATAACAAATATTATTATAACAGAATCTTTAGCTTAGCTCACTCCTGATAAAAATAAAATATTATAGAAAATATATAATGAATTTTATTGTCATGTAAAATTATTACATCAGTCAGAAATTTGAGTTTGGGAATAAAAGATTATACTCTTCCACAAAAAAGATAAAAATGAAGACTGACCAGGCATCTGCTTGGGAAACTGTGCGAAAACGTTGACATGGACAGCCAAATGTTATATTAAAACTAATTCTTAATATTTTACAATGTTCAAGATTTACTAGTCAACATATTTAGTTTCCATTAAAACGTTTACACTTTCATCAATAAAAAAAAAACAAAACAAAACAGATGAACAATAATTACCTATATAAAAAAAATACAAAGTATCTATATTTAGACAATTCATTTAAAAAGGTGTAGGCTACATGTATAATAGGCCTAAATACAGTTTGAACATAAATTTTAATAAGTTTGAACATTAATGTTAAACTTACGATATTGAATTAAAAATAGCACATTTTTCGCATATGACCAATTATTTTAAACCACGTGAGGTGACTTAAGACTTTTCTGGAAGCTCTTTTTGCAGCTCACACTCTCAGCATTCGTTCGCTGTATGTAGTCTTTTGTCCTTTCTTCTGTCCACTTGGTGTTCTGCTTTTACTCTTCAAGGAAGCCCTTTAAGTCCGTAATTAGTCGTCCGATTTGGGTTCGGTTCATTAAGTTTCCTCGGTTTATGCCGTTTTTCTCAATACCTTTCTGACTTTGTTGAACTACTTATCCGACACCTTAGCTGTATTATTTAGTGTATTAAAATTTGTTTTTTCAACCGTTTGCAATCCATTCTATGCAGGCGCTCGTAAAATTTTATCTCCTTTTCTTAAAAAAAAAAAACAAATAAGCATAAGAAAAAAATATATTTAAAAAAATTAACCGATACGTTGGTGTTTTTTTTAATTGCATTAGAAATAAAATATTTCATTAATACAAACTTACTTGATGACATGTAAACCCGAAGGAAAAAGTTGAACCAAACTTTTTAAAAATATATTTTACCGGATATTAAAGAATTCATCAATATTATAAAATTGTTTTTCTAGTAGAAACTGTTTGAGTTTATAATTGTGTAGTGAAAGTAAATTACAATGGAATGTAATTAGTCTGGAAAATAAAATACCGGCATAAACATTGTATTTCATTCGTTGATTGAAAATTACTGTAAAATTATTTGAATGGTTGTTCAGTGGATTGATATCTTAAATTGTTTTTGTTTGCCATTCGTTTGTTATTGGAAGAGTTTCTAGTGGATTTAATTTTCCTGATGAACAACGCGTTTTCATAATGTTTTTGGAAACTATATAATTGAAACCACTGGGCAGTCTAAATATTACTGACGGTACTTTATCTCACAAGAATAATGTGATTTCAAAAGGGAAGTTTTAAAAAAATAACGCGTTTAACCTCCTCCCCATATATTAAGCACAAAACTTAAAAAAAGAAAAGATGTTAAAACATTTAAATTTATGTAGTAGAAAATTACGAGCAAAAAGAAAAGTCCATTATCATGTTACACTCTACTTGGAGATGAAAAGTTTTTAGAACAAACTTTTGTTATATTATTTGACTTCAACAAATTAAAAACAATGTATTTATTTACGAATTTGTTTTTATATAGCTTTTTATTTATAAAATATGTACTTGTATGATTTAATTTCCAACTTTCATTGTTTTCAACCCTCACGTCAATCATATTTTCATTTACATTTAATTATTATAATAATTACCAGGAATCACACAAAGACGACTGAAACGACGATGGAGTATAGACATGATACATTAATACAACTGTTACATTATTACGTATACAAAAATATAATTTAAAAAATAACACATTTTTCGATATCTGGAGAGTTATCGCTGGGTGGTGTCCTCCTCAAAGCCATTAACGCAGTTGGTTTTTTAAAAATTGTTTTGTTAATTTCGTTATGAACGTTTATGCTGGTTGTTCTTATACAGTTTCAAAATAAATGAAGTAATAAAAAACCATCAAGTATAAAACTAAACATTGTTAATAAAACTATAAAACTAAACATTATTATAGTAAACATTGTACGAGTGGATAATAAAATATTTACAATTTAATTCTATTATCAATATATTGGTATTTTTGTGCAAAAAAACTTTGTACAATAATTATAATATCAACTATAAGCTTTTAAAATAATGTTATTACTCTTACGTATAATATAGGGTTAATTTTTTATAATAAAAAAACATCGTGACTGAAACCGTGAATGTAAAATCTCATTTTCGATAATTTTATAATATTTGGACTATTTGTACCGATAGAAATAAATGCGTATTATTTTTGAAAAATAATGAACTTTTTTTAAAATCAAATATTCACTCATAACCACACGATATAAACCCATTTTTAGAACTGTACAATGTTGCACAAAGATTTACAAATACCATCCGTAATTGACGTCACAAAACAACTATACAAGACGATGCCCGAAAATTTTGAATAACATAACCCTCTCATACAAAACATGTACACTAGGGCGATACCGGGTACTCAGCACAGACGTTTAAAACGCCTCTGGTCAAGGTATTTATTGGCAAACTGTGGCGATGACTGCAAGCTCCAGCAAGTAATAAAAGTTTTGAAACTTTAGCGCCATATTTAGAAACTCTTATAAAGTTGTAATAACAAATACTAAATTTTCGATAGAAAAGTGTCAAAAAACAACTGTACAATACAGAATAATCGGATATAAAAAAGCACCGCTTAGTGATTCTGTTAGAATTTGTAACAACCTACTGCTAAAATTAATAACTTTTTGACTTGACTTGTTAACTTAAAGTCACATCGACAGCGTGGTCGTTAGCAACTACTACTTTGGGTTAAAGAAAAGTTGGTTTGAATATGTAATGGTTAAAAAAAAAATTATAATAATTTCCGGGCTGCAGCCGTGAATCAAACCTAGAATCCTTTGCTATGCAGTTTAAAAAATTTTAACCATTAAAAAAATGGTTTTAGCTAGGAAACTTCATATTGATGAATTCATTAATGACCGCTTAAATCAGTTTCTGATTGAGATAAATTGGTTGCAACTGTATCTGTGTTCTTGTTAATAAATACATTTGTGGCTATGAACTTTTTTACAATTTAAAGAGCGATCGACTTGTTTTTGTACATTTTCTATAAAAAATTATGTTATTTTTATTCATGTAATTTTTTTGATTACTTCTTAAATTAAAATTACCATAAATTAATTAAAATTATATTAAATTAAAATTAATTAAGTAAATTAAAATAGACTAAATGAAAATAAGTTTATGTTAAGAAATGTATTATACGTACATCAAAATATTTTCAAATTTTTTTCACAGGTTTTACGTAAGATATATATATATACTATATATATATATATATAATATATATTTAAATTACAGTAGATATTAAGTTTAATACTTTTTTATTTGTTTTTGTCTTGTTTTAGTTTTTATAGTGAAAAATGTTTAACGGAGAAATAATAAGTTGATTTACGAAGAGCACTGTTACGTATTGTTAATTAATTAGTTTTATCATGTTAGGTTGCCCATTACAAGAAGGTGGCGGGTTAAATTATTTACACTTGATATACTAGTTTCAGAGCTACAAAAATAATTCTGTTTCTTATCACATGATCAGGTAATTGTAACTGAAGCATTCAAAAACAGAAAAGGTACAGTGTAAAAGACACTAGTTGCAGTTATCTCCTCTGAGAGTAATGAATTTTATTATACAGTCAGACCCTGTGGTGAAAGAAGTGAAGGTGTCATTTGCAGGGTGGTAGGTAGATGATTTTCGGAGGTCCCGACATACTGATAAGCATACTTTTCCTCTCAGTGAGAAAGGCAATTGTAAACCACCTCACTCCTCATTTTACTTAGTAAAGCCTCTAGAAGTTCAAACCAGCCTTTCGGCTGATGACCTTAACAACAATATAATGTTAGGATTTTCTGGTCAAGATTTTCGAACAGTTTTCTATGATGTTTTCAAGCGAATGCTTGGTCAGTCTCTTTTTTATTTCTATATCGTACTTTCCCATTCCTAACCACAAATTTTAATATGTTTAATATACATTAATTTACGTAAAAAAGTTTGTTTATTACTAGTTTATGGTTTAAAAACAGATTACGTAATTTCAGCTATCTAATCTTTCATTTTTATTCCTGATACTAAAGTAATATCTTTGTTGAATCTATATTTAAGCTCAGAACAGCATCTGGGTTGCTGGTGACCACTATGTAAATTGTCAATGCAATAATATTACATTTCACCATTATATTAAGTTTACGGTACCGAAACAATATTAATTAACTCTAAAAAAATATGGTTGAATAAACATTTATATTAATAATAAAATAATTACCAATAGTTACGATATTTAAATAATGAAATAAAAGAAACATCATATTATTAACGCATGAAATTTTAATGCACAACCGTTTATTTTTTTCAGTAACGTATATAATTAATTGAATCTAATAAAAATGTTTTATGTTTTTCTAATAAAAATCCGATTTCATCTTCTATAATTTTGAGTTTAATTCGAAATAAAATTTAAATATACAAATTTTTTATAATATATTTTAAGCTTCTGTAGCTATACGGAATCAAATTCTTATATTAATAAGTTACCTATATAAAAGTTTCATATTCAGTTTGTTCTGAACTAATTATAGTTCATGTACCTGCTATTTTCATGTATGAATTTTTATTTAGTGCTTATGTTTGTTTCTCATAAATAATATGAAAATATGGAATCTAATCCTTTTGTACCACTACAAAAAGTAACTAGTAATGAGATTGGTCAAATTAAGTTTCCCGTAGTTTCAATAATAATTATTATTTAAAAATTTTAAACTTTTAATTCAAATTCTTAAAAACAATTACAAGAAATTGCCCCTACTAAATTTCAAATTGAACCCTTCATAACAATCTAAACGCCCCCTACTGGCCTTTACTAAATTTCAAATTGAACCCTTCATAACAATCTAAACATGCCCTAAGTGAATGATGTTGACCAAGCAACGTTTTTGCTATTTCATAGCTGACTAACCCCATCCGGATGGAAGCTGACAACATCCCATCCAGGTTTATCCCCTTAGTACAACATCGGATGGGATGTTGTCAGCTGAGAAGAACATCTGACAAGAAGAAACATGCCACAAAATACACAAGACTAAAAGTAGATGGAATTATATCTTCCAAATTAGGAGTAAAGGAAAACCATCCTGGACTTAAAAATTTAATGTCAAAAAATTACCTTGCTATTTTCGTTTGTTCGTTGCCCTATTAGTGATTATATTCTAAGCTTATATTTAATTACACGTGTCGAATGAAAGTAAAAAGTCATTTTTTGTAAACTGGTAGTTTAATTAAAGGCTTAATTATACATTCATTGACTTAAAGACACATCAAATGATGGTCATAAGCTACTACTGTAGGTTCAAAGTATCAAAATTTCCCAATCATTTTCAATAATGGAACATACACTTTGTAATCCAGCACAATATGTTAAGCATAGTATCCTAAATTTAAGATCATTCATTATTATGCAGGTACTAAGTGTATAATTATGTATTTTAGTAAATGTAAGAAGTTTTTAACAAAGTGTAATTCTTTTGCAATCACTTTTTTAAAAATAATTATTTACTTTGGAAATAAAAGTCTGAATAATAACGTTCTTAGAACGAAAATATAAAACACACTCGGTAGTAGTTTCAAAATATATGATTAATCTGAAAAAAATTAAACTTTACTTTGAACTGTGCATTAATAACTTGAAACATGAAGTATTGAGCTGAAGATGACGATGACCATGACGGAGATTATAACGATGCCAATTATCAGATGAGAATAAGAATAGTAGCTAAAAGAAGGATAAAAATACTAAATTAGTTTACTGATAACAGAATCGAAAATGTAAGTACAGTGTTTTAAAATGTTTCATCCTGTGCTGTTGGCGAGGAGGTTGTTTGAAATAGGATTTCATGTTCTTTTTTAAACTTTTTTAAATATTTCTCGCTACTTTGTTTATTTTAGTGCAGATGTATCTGCTTTAGAGTGCAGATGTATCTAAGTGAGCTGGAAGTCTGGCTGACAAAGTGGAAGATCAAGGTGAACGAGGGCAAATCTACGCATGTAACGTTTACTACCAGAAGGGCAACTTGTCCTCCTGTCCAACTGAATGGCAAGAATATTCCACAGGCAAAAGATGTAAAGTATTTAGGAATGTACTTAGATAGAGGTCTGACTTGGCGCAAACACATTCAGATGAAAAGGAAACAGCTGGATTTAACATTTAGGAAGATGTATTGGCTCGTTGGTAGGCGTTCTCAGCTTTCGATTGACAACAAACTACTTTTGTACAAATCCATGCTGAAGCCGATTTGGACCTACGGAATTCAGTTATGGGGGACAGCATCAACTTCAAACATCGAAATTCTGCAAAGGTTTCAATCAAACATTCTACGGACCATACTGAATGCACCGTGGTACTATATTACCAATGCCGATATACATCGTGATATGGATGTGCAGACTGTACGAGAAGAAATACGAAGTTTCAGTTGTAAATACATCGAACGTCTAAACAACCACGTAAATCACGTAGCGCTAAATCTCTTAGACAACAGTAATGATGTCAATAGGCTAAAACGTGCTACAGTACTGGATCTCCCAGGGCGATTCTGATAGTGTGATTTTAAAGTTGTAAATAATATAATGTTAGTGTTTTGTAGATGACTGTCGTGTTTAAGTGTGAATGTTGTAAATTACTGAATGAACGTTTCGAATTATTTTCAGAAAAGTTAGGTGTACATAATTATATTCGGAATCATGTGCTTATTATTTATTACTTATTTGTTTTTTTCGTTTTAAAGGAGGTTTTGGTTATTTTTTATTTTATTTTCATATTATTATTTTTTTTTGTTTATTTATTTAAAAATCACTATAAAATTTTGATTGTAAATATTAATTAAGAACAGTATGAAATGTTTTCATGTTATAATTTGTTAATTACACCAGTGGGTTGTAATTTTTTCATGAGTTGTGTCTAATTGATAAGTTGTATTTATTGTTATTTATAACAGATTATGCATTAAATAAAAAGTTATATGAAAAAAAACCTTTGTTTATTTCTTCTTTTATGAAGGACAGGTTTAGATCGTTGTGCAATATTTCATTGGTTACGTACCATAGGGCTGCAATGGTCAGTCTCAGGCATTTTGATTGAAAGCGCTGGAGTATTTGTATATTTGATGAAATAGCTTTACGCTTAAGCTCTAATTCGTAAGTCAAACTAGTTTGAGTATTACTTTATATAAGAGAAGTTTGTTTTCAAGAGAAAGTTGACACTTACTGCCTAAGACCCACAACAATTGATGTAACATCAGCCCAAGTTGTTTTCGTTTCGTTCATACATGACTTCTCCATGTAACCATGTAAGAATTAATATAAAATTAATTAAGCGTAAAGTAATGTACAATGTTTGGAGTAACTAATTTTTTATTGTCATTAGAAGTTTTTAAAATTAAATAATTTTTCAGTTTATTGGTGAAAATAATTCAATCACACAATTGATTTGAAAATATATATATATATATTTAATTATGATTTTGCTTTTTTAATAAAAAAAAATGAATTAATGTTGGAAAATTGAAATTAACAACCTGGTTCACTTATTGGAATTTCAATTTAGCGAAATTAAAACTTTTGCTAAATTAAATTTCTTTGAAAGAAATTCGAAGAAACCAACATTAACGTTTCCTGTTCCCAGGCTACTGAAAGCTGTTGTAGTCTTATTTCATCTTGATGTCTGAATGTGTATTTTGAAATTGAAATATCTTGAAATTTTTATAAGTCCAGTAATTTTTAGTTAAAGTATTCATGTAACTAGTTTGCTCATTTGTTAGTTTTTATTTAGTGCTAGTATTATTATTTCTATAAATAATAGATAGGTACTTAGTTCTGTCATGATAGCGTTTTACTCGGAATCAAATACAGCGTATATGTGCACCTTGTATAACTTGTATAACGTGTTCACTCTAAAACAAATACAGCTTATAAGTGCACCTTTTATAACTTCGTCGCAAATAATACAAATATAGTTGCGATGAACGTGCTGTGCAAATTAGTGGAGTAAATGAAGTTTTTGGCGCTGGTAAATTCTTTCATTAAGTTATAGAGCTATTAAGGTTAGCTTTTTTAAAAGAAGTTAAGCTTTATCATCGATGCACGTTTCACATTTCTTTACGTTAATTGTCTTAGAACATTTATAAAATATATTTTAAATTAAAACATGTTTAAAAATAAATATCTTTTTTTGTCTTTAATTTTTATTAAGATACTATACTACTTGAGCTGCACAATTTCCGCATATGATATTTTAATAATATTGGGGAATTTCACTTTAGGAAGAAGAGGTACCCAGTGGTACATTCTCCGTTGATAACTACGGGTATTGTCCGTTATTCAGACAAATAGGTCTCTACTCCACTTTCGTTTTAGACAACGCACAGTTGGGAAGTTCCTTGTAGCTGGATCACGGGCTAGTTGGTTTGGATGGTCATCTAGTCATTTGTGAAATTTACTATAGAAGAACACGATTTGTCGGATTTTTTGAATCGTCGTGTAGGGTTTTATTGCCAACAAAAAAGGAGCCCCAGAAGCAAGTCTTAAGAATTTTGATTGAAAGGCCTGGATCGACTTTAAATTACTTTCTGCCGCTACGCCAAAGAGCAGGACACCATAAGTCCAATTGGTCTTAAAAGGGTTTTGTATATTTAAATTTTGGAACTAAGGTACAATTTTGATCGACGGTTAATTAAGCAGAAGAGTAGCTTCTGGTAGCGGATAAATTCTAAACGTTTTGTACGCAGATGATACTTCCAAGTAAGTTGCCTGTCAAGCCATAATCCAAGATATCGCACCACTCTGGCCTGAGGGATATGAATGTTATTCAACATCACAGTTGTACAAGATTTACTTCGTAAGGTGAACGTAACTTGTGTTGAATTATTTGAGTTCACCTTAATACGCCAACTATTAAAGATTTTTAAAGATTCTTTAAAGATTTTTAAGGAATGAATTACTTTTTATCGATGCAATTGATCTAACTTTTGTACTTCATCCTCAGAAGATGCACAAGTGTTAAATGTTATTAGGCTATAGATTTTCGTCTCTGTATTGGCATGATTAAAGTTTTATGCTTATTTACTTTAGTTATTTTTCAAGTTGCACAAACAACTAGGTTATTAAAGGTTATTTTGGATTAGAGAATGGTGGATTTGGATATGTAATAATTATCTAGTCCCTGACCGGTAACCAACTCCGAGACTTTCCACTTTACAGCGTAGACGTTAGACCAATAGACCAATATTCCACGAAGGTGGTCAATTATACTTATGAACATGTGTAGCTTTTGTTTAAGACGAATCAGTGGTAAATATCATGATATTTTTTAATGTAATTGATATCATCATTCATACTATTATTTTAGATCATTATGAAACATCGCACAATGGTCTAAACCTGGTGGAAAAAGGTGCTAAACAACATTGCAAAAAACATTAAAAAAAGTTAAAGTCGACAGCAGCGACGATATTCACAGACTGAAACGTTTTAAAATATTGAACTTACTTTTCCGATTTTGATAATCATTTAATTTGTTTTCTACTTTTACTGCTAATTATCATCATCATTATCTCATAATCGGCATCAAAAAGGTCATCGTCATCTCTTCAACTACTTCATGTTTTGAGATACCAATGCAAATTTCAGTGAAGTTCAGTTTTGCTTTTTTTTCAGAGTTCAGGGTTTTTTAAACACACCACTGAATGTGTTTTATATTTTAACTTTAAAACATTATTATTTATAACAGGAATATTATAATCTAACATTAGTTTTTTGTCGTCTACTTATATTTTCATTGAAGAACTGACAAAAGAATTACACCTTGTTAAAAAATGTTATTAAAAATTCTGTGGTCATGTTGTATGTCACAGTTACGAATAAGTCATTACAGGAAATAATGATTTTTACGAACCCCCACCATTTACCGTCATAGGAATAAAAACATTTCAATATTCAATACACATTTCAGTTTTATAAATCTTAATGTGCTTTCTTATTTTTTGATCAGTCAAACGTAAGTGTTCATTCGTAAAATAATTTTACCAAATAACTAAACTATTACAAAAATAGAGAAACATTTCGATATCACAAAAGAAGTAAAGAAATTTACGATTATTTCATTTTCTTGTGAATCGAAGCAGGTCTGTTAATAGCAATAGAATTGTTATAAAAAAAGTATTGTAAACAAAGCTTAGAAAAACAATAACCTTCTCATTATCTAACAGGTGTGAAGCACGCTTGCTGAAAATACTTTCTTCAAAGTGAATTGAGTCTGAAAAGATAAAAGAGTACACTATCAAAAAACGAGATGATCCGTTAATGGGGAAGCAAGAACGACAGGTTGTTTGCTATCATTTTTAGTATCTATTTTATGAAAAAAATGAAACTTGATATTTAAGATAAAGTATGTGAATTTAAACATACCTTTTACTGTGCGTACAAAATTTATCACTTAGCGGTAAAATAATATTTCATGTTTTTCTTTTGTTTGATATAATAATATCGAAAATTTGTTTTGACAAAATGTATTGAATGTATACCTTAAATAATAAACAAGTTTGTGTTAACGCGTATTTGAATCGAACAAAAAAGTTTGGTCACGTTTAAATTTTACTGGAATTCCCAAATTATCTTTTTGACATTTGAATTTAATGATATGGTGAATTTAATTAAACTGCATGAACCAAGTCCTTGCAATTTAATTATATATTGATTACAAAATTACCTATCTACTCTCAGTAAGGTTTTAATTCAGAATATTTACTAATTACTGAAATTATTTAATTACAAAATTTCCATTTCAGTTAAATTTTATAGTGTGGCTTCTCTTGTAATTTACCATGTTGCACAAAAGCAAGTACATACCAATGAACATTGCAGTAGTAGTAAATTGTTGATTGCAAGAGTTAGTATCGTTCTATTGTTAAGAGACTACTTAAAATTCGAGCTCGAACAAATACAAGATATGGCAGTATGTAACTATAGTAAATGGTAAATGGATAAAATCAAATACAGTGTAATATGTTTTATGTGCGCAAGGTACGTGCTTATGTCTCATTGTAATTACGTTGAGAAAGTCAAATATTAAACCTTTCCCGTGATGCTTATAATTTTAAGGATAAGAAAGTTGGTACACGCCAATAGTAAATGCAGTACTATTTCTACTACTATTACTTAGTTCTATAGGAAGTTCTACCCACGGAGTTTTGTATAACTTTTAACATAGGAAAGTAAAATTCTTCCTTCCTGTCATGGCATTCAGTTTTCAACAACTTTGTGTCAATAGAAATCCATTAACGACTTGAAAAGTGCCATCTACTCTCAACCCTAATAACTTGTCAGGTGGAATATTGTCATAAATTTATCACGGCTTATTTATTTTAATTTCTATTTTGTTACATAGTTAATTCATTAAGAAATTCATTAAAGTTTTAAGTTGTGGATTAATTATGAAGTACTTAAGTCTTTTTACTAACTCAACTCTAGTTACCGTATTTCTTTAATGAACACCGAACCCTAGTCTGGAAACTTAAATATTATACTTTTTAAGTTTCGTAATGGCAGAGTTTATCAATACGTAACTCATTCTAAAAAAATTAGCTTTTTGAAATGTTATGTTCAATTTTTTATTGAAACTTTCATTGTTCACCGAACGTTACCAACACAGACTACAGCGTCATCCTAATTATCTGGCTTTTAATTTTCTAAACAATCAACAATCCAGTTTTCAAAGACTTAAAAAAAGTAATGTATTATATTATGGATTTGGTTCTTTTTTTAAATTAATGATCTATTACACTTATATTGTTCTTTAACAATATGAACTTTTTATTGTTTTATTTTTTCCTTACTTTAGTAAATTTTTCGTTCATTGTAATTCTAAATTTAACATTGTTGAATATTGTATTTTTTATTCGTGCCTGTTCATGTTCATTTTAATGTAATATCTATGCTCCATCATCTTTGGTTCTGTCCCAGAGGTTCGTAAATAAAATTCCTTTCAAAAAATTCAAAGCTCTTTATTAAAGTTTCTTGATAAATATCATAAAATTCTTAAAAGTATTAAAAGTTTTAATATCTTTAAAATGTATTAAAACTTCTTTAAAATCCGCTCCAGCAAATCTTCTAAAATTGTTTATTATTTCTAAATAATCTTTTTTAAAATTCGCAAACCTTTTTCTATTTTAAAAAATTGTAAATTGCACCTCACTCCTTAAAACTTTTAAAATAGAATGAAGTAACAATCCATTTTATTAATATGTTCTTTTTTTTTTGTTTAAATTTTAAATTTTAAATTTTTTTTTTATTATTCTCGTTGCTCGCATCTGAGGGTGGTAAATCATCTGTTGTTTATTTTGAGTGTGTGAATATGTATGTTTATGTTATACGTGGGCGTATTTAGTTTGTCATTTGTATGTACGTGTGCGTTATTGTTTGTGTGTATAAGTGTCTTATTACAATCTTCCCCCCCCCCCCCGGGGAGTATGCATAAGCAAAAAGGATAAGGGGTGGGTGCTTAAATGTTAAAAAAGAAGGTGAGTACGTATCAGTTGTCGGCCTGAGACGGTAAAATTCGTTCATTCGGGGCCCCTTTCAATAATACATTCATACAGCATGCAAACAGCATTGTTTTGTTACAATCATCTCAAGCTCGAGTATCGCGACAGACATCACCGAAAAAGTAGTTTATTTTTTTTTTGAGCAAATTATGTAACCTTTTTAAGGTTAGAAATGTGTTCTTTAGTTATTTCCCCCCCAATAGTCTTACGGAGTAAGGCTGTAACTGGAGTGGAGAAGCCGATGATATAAAATGGTTCAGACCATCGGTATGCCATTTTTGCACAAATATTTTTCCGTTTCGAACTTACGGGGTGAGTTTTAAGCAAAACTTTATCTCCCACCGAAAACGGATTGGGGTGGCGCATAGCATTATATCGGCGCGCCATATCATGATGAGATTTAATTAGTTTTCTTCTAATGTCACACATCATGTTACTTGAACGTACAGGATTTCTATGGAGAATATCTTGGATATTCCATGCTCTATCCAACGGTGTTTGAGCTGGAAAAGAATGCAATATATCAAATGGACATTTCCCATGCGCGTTATGTTGAGCCATATTGAAGGCTAATTAAAACCAAAATAGAGATTTATCCCAGGTTGTTTGAGTAGTTGCATGGTATGCAATAAGAATAGACCTAAGATTTCGGTTTAATCGTTCAGCGTGAGATGATTGTGGATGGTAGGGGGAGAGAGTGGTTCGTTTTATGCCTAGATTGAAACAAAAGTTTTTAAACAATATTGAATTAAAATTTTTAGCATTATCTGTGACGATTAACCTCGGGATGGAGTAATTTTGAAAAATACGTTTTAATTCTTCTATAATGGAGGATGTATTAGTGTTTTTTAAGGGAGCTAACCATGTAAATTTTGAAAAACTATCTACCACCACTAGAATATATTTATATCCTTGGTTGGTTTTTGGTAGGCTGCCTACCGTATCAATAAACAGTGTATCAAATGGTGCTGTTGGAACTCTGGAACTGAGATTTCCCCATTTATAATTTATTCCAGGTTTGCTGCGTTGGCAGGTTGTACAAGCATTCACTTTTAAAGGAATTTCTCGATATATAGCCGGCCAATAAAAATACCGTGTAATTTTGTGTATAGTTTTATTGACACCTAAATGTCCACCGATTTCCGAATGATGGAAGTATTTAAATACTAAATCTTTTAAGGAATTGGGGAGAACGATTTTAGTTGGATTATTGTTTTTATCTTTTAAACATAGGACTCCTTTGTATAAACAAAATTTATTATCCATTTGTTGTTTTTGTCGAAGGATAAAGGTATCCTGTTCCTGATGTTGTCTTATGTCTGTAAAAGATAGGGGGAACTGCGATAATAAAGTATTAATAAAAGATATATCTTTTGAGATATCTTCATTATTTAAATCGTACATCCTCGATAATGCGTCCGCCACATTATTATCCGAACCACGGATGTGATTAATTTTAAATTTAAAAACAGATAACCGAAGTAACCATCTAGCTAATCTACCCAACTGTTTTGGTCTGGAAAGAAGCCAGGCTAAGGCTTGATTATCGGTTTCTAAAAGAAATTCACGATGTGCTAAATAGGTCCTGAAATGATCTGTTGCAAAAACAACTGCAAGACACTCTCGCTCATATGCAGAAAACTTCCTTTCCGCCTCTGTTATGTTTTGGAAGCGTACGCTATGGGTCGTCTAGACCCTTCTTGTTCCTGAAGCAGTACAGCTCCTAGACCTGTATCAGACGCATCCGTCTGTAAAATGAAAGTTTTGGAGAAGTCTGGTATTGCCAATACCGGGGGATTAGCAATTGCCTGTTTAAGATCTTCAAACGCGATTTTTTGTGAGTCTCCCCAGATAAACTGAGTATTTTTACGACGCAATTTATTCAGGGGTTCGATTCTATCAGCATAATTTTTGATAAATTTAGAAAAATAATTAATCATACCACAGTATCGATGTACTTGTTTCACTGACGTAGGTTGCGGGTACTCCAATATTTTTTGTGTCCTAGTTGAGTCTATAGAGACTCCTTTGTACGATAATGTGTGTCCAAGAAACGGTATTTCATTTACGGCAAATGTTACCTTATCAGGATTAACTGTAATGCCAGCCTTCCGCAGAATTGACAATACTATTTTAATGTGTTTCACGTGTTCTGGAAAACTTTTGGAATATATTAATATATCATCCATGTAATTAAATACAAATTTATATTTAATGTTTTTGAATATTGTATTCATAAGACGTGTTAAAACTTGTGCGCCAGTCGACAAACCAAAAGGTAATCTCTCATATTCGTATAAGCCATCCGGGGTACAAAACGCGGTGATTTGACGAGATTTTTCTGTCAATGGTATTTGATGGTACGCTTGCGCTAAATCTAATGTACTGAACCATCGTGCATTGGAAAACCATTGAAAAGCATGATTTATATTCGGTAAAGGTTGGGCTTCTGAGTCAATTATTAAGTTGACTTGGCGATAGTCTACGACTAAACGACTCGTTCCATTTGGTTTTGGAATCAAAAACGCTGGAGATGAATAAGGCGAAACACTTTCTCTAATTACTTTATCTTTTAATAATTTATCAATTTGTTGTTTCATTTGAAGTGTTTTTATTGGATTTAAGGGATAGGGTCTAGATTTTATAATTTCAGTATTTTTAAGTTTAATATCATATTTTAATACGTGGGTACAACCTAATTTAGTAGTGAGTACGTCAGGAAATTCCTTACATAAATTATTAATTTTATTTTTAATATACTCACTTTGTTCCACATTATTAATCTGATCTGGGTATAGATTTATTAGATGAAATTGTTGATTTTTCAACCAGTCAAAAGTTATCACAGACCTTGTGGCGTTAAATATTGCACGTGTTTTTTGTAGGAAATTCATTCCAAGTATTATTTCGTGCTGTATTTTTGTTAATACTTTAAAATTTATTTTCCATGATATATTTTGTAGGTTAATGTTAATCCAGACCTGTTTATTAATTTCTAAAGGAAATCTATCAGCTGTAAGACAAAGTGCTTTAATATTTTCCTCTTTTATAATCGCCTTCTTAGCTTTTAAAAGTTTATACATTTGTTGGTTAATAATGTTATGCGTGGAACCAGAATCAATAAGGGCATTAAATATATTATTTTTGATTTTTATTGATAAAGCTTTCAAAGTATAATTACTGTTTAACCTTTGTTCTTTTATCTTTAAATGTTTACATGCGTTATGTTTACAAACACGCATCATATGACTATGTTGTGCGCATTTGTAAACATTCAGTTTTTTGGAACATGATTATTTCCTTTTTGCTGCAAAAGTTTACAATTTCTTTTGATATGACCTAATTTATGACAATAAAAACACTTCAAAGTTGTTGCAGACATTTGTGATCTGATTTTATTGCATGCTGTATCTTTTAATGTGTTTTGTGTACCTTGGGTAGGTACTGTGTTATTTACATTGTTTATGACGATTGTATTATTCATTTTTGATAAACCGATGTCATTAAGAGTTCTAGCATAAACTCTTTCATAGACATAGGCATCTAATTTATTAAAATCTTGTAAGTTATTGGGTTTGCCGATTATACCTATGTGTGTGGCATATATTTCATTTAAACCCGTTAAAATTATATTAATTAACTCACCTTCTGTTAAATCTAATCTTAATACATCATGATTTTCTAAAATTTCTCTCATGTATTCCGCAAGGGTCTCCGTTTGTGACTGGTTTCGGTATAATAATTTTAATTTTAATATTTCTTTCATTTTTGGTGTGATTAATTTGTTTACTAAATCTCTATGAAATTGATCGAAATTATGATTATTTCTAATAGAATTTTCAAAAATTTGTTCGGTGAAACCGGTCATAAACGGAGTTAATAACACCAAGGGTAAATCAACTGCATAACGTTTCTGTATCTGTTTAATAATTTTGATATTTCGTACTAACGTGTCAATGTCACGTCCATCAGTAATAGTCAATTGTTTTAATTCGTTTTCTATTGGATTTGCAATTTTTGTCCAATTAAAGTTCAATTCGCGTTGTAAACACACGGGATTATTGTTACCTACGGGATTTGGTATTAATATGTCAGGGGTTTCGTTTCTAAGAACAGGATTTTGCATTTCTGGGTGATGCATAAGATTAATTTGATCATAATTAAGATTTCCTTGTTGTTGATCAGGTAAGAAATTATTCCCTAAATGTGCCTCTTCAGGATTTAAGTTTTGCTCGAAATTAGGTCCAACTTCGAAATTATGCAACCCATTAGCCTTCCAAATATCAAATCCCTCTCTTAAATTTTGAAAGCCTACGACTTTATCTGGTTTATTGGGTAATATGAATGTTAATATTTTGTTAAGCCGATCATCAAAAATTTCGGCATTATACTTTTCTAATTCATTTAAATTTTCTACGTTTCGTAACTTTACTAAATAGTTTTGACACTCTGTCAGTTGTTTGTCCATGTCAAATCTATGTAATGTAGTTAAATCGATTTGTCGTCCATTATCTAAGAGTTTTTGTAATCTTTGCCTTTTTTGTCTTACGTTTCCTGTTGTTGTGCTTTTCCGTATTCGAAGTTGGAAGTTAAGGTTTGTCTCGTCTAGTTTAGTGGGATCAAGAATCGGTGCTACCTGTCTATTCATGTTTCTATTTGTTTTGTTTGTTGATGATGATTATTTATGTATGTGTAATAGATGACTTACCAGTCGACGTCGGTATACCTGTCAGATGCGAGTTTTTTATAATTTAGTTTTTTATGAATTTTAGAAGATTTGTTGTTTTAGTTTTGTTGTTATTTTTGATCTTTCTCTTTTTCTTTTTCTTGGCCTTTGACTAATCTTGTTATGTGTGTTTGATGAAGCCTTCCTTTTTGTTTATTATTTTAATTTCTTCTCCAAATATTATTTTACTGAATTTATTTATTGGAATTTTTCATTAAGTATCCTGGTTTATTGCGGCCTATCCTGGTCACGGCACCATTTTTGTCCCAGAGGTTCGTAAATAAAATTCCTTTCAAAAAATTCAAAGCTCTTTATTAAAGTTTCTTGATAAATATCATAAAATTCTTAAAAGTATTAAAAGTTTTAAAATCTTTAAAATGTATTAAAACTTCTTTAAAATCCGCTCCAGCAAATCTTCTAAAATTGTTTATTATTTCTAAATAATCTTTTTTAAAATTCGCAAACCTTTTTCTATTTTAAAAAATTGTAAATTGCACCTCACTCCTTAAAACTTTTAAAATAGAATGAAGTAACAATCCATTTTATTAATATGTTCTTTTTTTTTGTTTAAATTTTAAATTTTAAATTTTTTTTTTATTATTCTCGTTGCTCGCATCTGAGGGTGGTAAATCATCTGTTGTTTATTTTGAGTGTGTGAATATGTATGTTTATGTTATACGTGGGCGTATTTACTTTGTCATTTGTATGTACGTGTGCGTTATTGTTTGTGTGTATAAGTGTCTTATTACAGTTCTTTTCTATAGTACAGTTAAAGATTCAAATTAAAAGATAAAAGAAAATCTTAATTTAGCTACATGCTAATCTTTTTGCAATTCTTACAAGTTTAATCAAATTCAGTGGATTTATAATTTTATTAATAAATTCCTGTTGTTAGTAAAACTCATATTCTAAAGAACGGTATGTAATGTTGCAGATTTGTTGATAAAAAAATAACTTTTTCATTCATTTATTTGTTACAATATTGAGAATTAAAAAATTTAAGGTAGTTGTACCTATTATTTAAAAATATGCATTACATATTTTATAAAGGTTCTTTCAATAATTTTATTATTGTCAGATTCATATTTATGGCGTTTAGTGACGATGGTATGTAGCGTATAAAACTAATAAAACGTACAATTGAAAAAAAAAAACAGAAATGAATATTTCATTGAAAACTAATATATTGATTTTAAAATATAATTTAAAAAATTTATTAGACTATTATTGAATGTTCTCGAAATTTTTACAATGTTTTAAATTTTACCTCGGCTAGCTTTTATTATTTGAAAGATTGAAAATGTTTTAACGAATTTACTGAAATTAAATGTAATTACTTGATGTGCAATTTAAATTTTGAATAATGATCTAGTAGAATCTCTGACCCATTTTAGATGACTCTTCTGGTACTTACTATACTTTAATATTCTTATTATTTCTTCAATATTAATTATTTGAGTTTTGCTCTATTATATATCTACCTTCTTCAGTTATAAATCATTATATAATCAAAATGTATTTAAGTTATATCCTTCTACATTTCTCCTTATATATTTATTATTTCATCTGTTCTTCCTTAATTAATAATGATTCTATATTTTAAATATTAAAATGTTATGTAAGAATTTTAAAGTACGTCTGTCTTGTCCGATAGATGTCTACCGACAAACAAAAATTGTATTCTTAGGTTCGGCGTCTACTTTCAATAAAATAAATGGTCATTTTTCAAATGCAAATTGTGTTAAATTAAACTTTGAAAATTCACAATACTATTTATAATTTTCATCAAAAATCGCTTAAACTATATAAAATAATTAAATTTATACTTAATATGAGGATTTAAAGACTATGAAAACTTTTAATTACAAAGCTTTAAATTAATAAGTATTAATTTAATGTTTGTCATACCTCCATTAAATAATTCAATTTTTTTAGTAGATTTAATTAATTTATAGAAATTTTATTTAATAATTTTCCATTATGCAAAACTTTATATATATTTTAAAACTAATTTTTTTATTATCAAGTTTTCAACATAACATTTTAATTCTTTAAAATATAAGAACAATGAGTAATTTTTCTAACCACAGGAACTCACATTCATACCACCTAAATTTAAATTATAAATACCTAACGTTAATCTCAAAATAAAAGTAATAAAGAACGAAATTTAAAATCTATTCGGTGAATCCAATACAGTAAATCATTTAAGTCTTTGATAATTTGGAGTCTTAATTATTTAGCTAATTAAGAGCTAGATAATTAGGACTCCGGTGTAGCCTCTGGTGATAACGTTCGCTGAACATGAAATGTCTTCTTTTACAGTGTTGATTTACGTAAGTCATGGTACAGCATGAGTTAACATCTACCCTAGCACATGGCTTTGGCCACAGTTGTTGGGAAGGTTTAAATAATGATTTGTACAGCAGTAAGTTTGAAAAAATTGGCAAAGGAGAGGTTCTACGAAGAAATCGGTACAGTTGTCGTAATTTTGTATTTAATTAAAGTCTTTTCTTTTTTATGTGCGACTGCCACGTAAGTCTTTTGTCCAAGATAAGCCCTAAGTATCGAATTTCACTATTCTGAGGTATGGCAACGTTTTTTAGAAAGGCATTAGGGCATACTTCTTTTCGAAGAGTCGAAGAAACATGAATAGATTTGGTTGGATTAATTTGTATTCTTCATTTTTCTAACCAGTGTTGTTAAAAGTTCAGATGATATTGTAAATTAGCACTTGTGATTTGTGGATTTTTGGAGGATGAAAGAAGAACAGTGTCGTCAGCATGTGTAGCAAGGGTAGTCACGTCAGTCTCCGGCAGATCAGATGTGTAAATATTGTACAATAACGGAGAGAGGATCGACCCCTCTGGCACTCCAGCTAAGTTGTGTTTATATTCGGAGTAATCATCCCTTTGACGAACGACGAAAAACCTTTCCTTTAGTTATGAACGGAGAACATGGTAGAGAGTGTCCGGTAATATATGTTTCAGTTTGAAGAGTAGTCCGTCGTGCCACACCTTGTCAAATGTCACAATTTCGTCTAAGGAAACTGCTCCTGTATATTCCTTTCTTTCTAGGCATGAAGCGATTAGATCGACGACTCGGTGTAGTTGGTGAACTGTAGAATGCTGTGACCGGAAACCGAATTGATGAGTGGGTATAGAATTTTGATCGTTAACAAAATACAACAAGCGGCAAAGAAGAAGTTTTTCAAATACTTTTGAGAGAACCTGAAGTAAACTGATGGATCTGTAGGAAGAAGAAGAATTGGGAGGTTTATCTGGTTTCAGAATTATTATTATCTGGGACATCTTCCATTGAATAGGAAAATAAGTCGTCCGTAGTATGGCGTTGAAGATGTAGATAATAAGCAAAACAGCTTGATGTAGGAGTTCACGGAGAATTTCCGAAGTGATTAAATCAAATCCAGGAGTCTTACGAAGAGGCAGAGATTAAATCTCTTCATGTGCTTTTTTAGTAATTTTTTCCGGAGGTAGTGACAGAGGCAGAGGAGAGGAAATAAATTCTTCAAGAGATGTCGAAAAATCAGGTCTGATATTACAAAACGGACTGAAAACGTGCGATAGGTGTTCAGCAAATAAATCTTAATTTTAAAATTAATTTAATTTAAAATATCTTAAATTTCACATTTTCAATAGTGTCACTTGGTACGGTCTGTTTTCAAACATTCCCCTTTAAGTCAAATGTTTCAATCGGTGATATATGTGTAGGTTAATTGTTAATGTTTTCCGTTGCTGATTTGGAACTAACATAAATTTATTTTTAACATAATCTGTAGATCTCAGTGGAAAGATTTGTTTATGCTCTTAGTATTTGTAGTTGCGCGTTTAGCTACTGGGTCAGTTTTTTAACTGAACTAAGTGGAAAGGAATCTAGAGAAGAACTTGCACTTTACCGTCGCGTCGCTAGTGATCTTGTAATTTGAATTTACTCGTATTCCGTGGATTATTCGACTTTCTACTGCTGAATTACGTTAAAACAATATCCACGATTGTTTTAGTAAAATACAGTATACATATTTATCAGTAATACAAATAAACGCATTACCTTAAAACAAAAATTAGTAACACCATACATATTTAAATTTTTTAGTTTTTTAATATAAGTAATACTTAAAAATAACAAAATCAATTCCATTAATAAACATTTTTAAACGAATTTTCCGGGACATTTATTTCGGTTTATGACTTTTGATTCAGCAATACGCCCGTGGTATTGTATTTAAAAAATAGCTACTTTTATTTCACTTCTATCAAGGAGATCACCTTTCAACGATTTTCTGTTTTAAGTTGGGTGGTCGGTTTTTGTAGAAGTTTGGCTGTGCTATTATTAAGCGCAGAACAAAAACCGCTGCACAATTCACACGTCTTCCAGTCATGTTTTAAAATGGTATTTTTGCGTCGTCGTAGACCAACAAATTTTTTTGAAAAAGTTTTAACTTTTCGATTTTGAATCTTGTATAATATTATTTTCAATCATACCATCCGGTTATTGGCTTTTTCCATAATTGACCTTTAATGTGTTCTGGCTCTATAATTCACAATAACGAGGAAGTAGAAAAGGATTACTGTGTATTTTCCATAATTAAAAAATGAACGATGTCGTATTATTCAAGGTAAATAATAAAAAAATCTGTTAGAGCCTGTGTTAATAAAGACATAGCCAATTGTGGGTAAATCTTCCTTTGTTCGACTAGCAATATTTTGCGTAAGCATTGTGTAGGGATTTAAAATCTATGATACATGTAGTCCGGTATTAATTAAAAACGAGATTAAATCGATTTAATTTTGAAATACAACAAACGGTAATATTCACAAAATACATTCAGGGCTTTTATGATTTAAATAAAGTATTACCTTTCTGTAAAATATTAAAAATATGCATAACTCAGCGTAAATATAAGCGCACATATAAACAAGGAGTTTATACTTCATAGATATAAAATGTAATGAAGATTTAATATTAATACTAGGATCTCTAAACAAATTACATTCTCTGGTAAGTTAAGCTAAATAATATATATCAAAGAGCAATTAATAACTACGATACATATTACAGAAATGAATATTATGTTTATTTATAAATGAATATTATGTATATTTTTAAATGCATTAGAAGTAATAATTTCTTTACGGTTAACTTCAGAAAAAAACTGAAAAGAAACTAAGTAATTTAAGTTTATACTGGTTTAGAAACTTGAATGCATTTAATTTTGGTAAAAAAACATTCAAGTTATATCTTCTGGATTTAATTACCGACATTGACATCGTTTACTATTACTATGATATCAATTTTATTTATTGAATCTACAACTGTATCAACAAACCAGTAAATGTGATGATATTGAAATAAACTTATTTTTATCTTTTATTGATTCATTGTCACTAGTCTTAGACCAAAGAGAATTTTTTTCAATCTTAATTCACTTAATATCACGGTTAACATAAGGAAACCCCATTACTCTTATTTTCTAACGATTATAATATTGTCTAAGATATAACCCTGAAGCTACTCTTATTTTAACGATTAGTATTTCCCTATTGCTATTTTTACTTTCTAATGTTAAATACACCTAGGTACATCACCTTAGTTAGGCTACTCTTACTTCTAAAAAAACATCCACAGTTAAACAAATTGATGGAATCGATAAAAAATTTCGAAAGTATATACTCAAGCACCAACCTTACGGCTATTTTTATTTTATAAATATAATCCACTCATTTTCTAAAAAAAAAAAAAAACACTTTTGTAGTGAAAGAATGACGTGAAATTAAAATGGCCCTCGAGTACGATTCCCACTGGGGCAAACAATACTAATAGAGTGTCTAAGAACCTGGATCGCATCTTTTATTCCACCGCCTTGCTAGCCGATGTCAAGGATTACTGGGTCGTTTTGGATGTGATTTAAAAAGTACATAAAATTTTAAGTTCTATGTACTGATTTGGTCTGGACAAGTAGAAGTTAATTTCCGGATTGAACTATTTAGAAAATTATTTTCATAGATTAATATTATTTCATTACTGTTGTAAAACCTTAGAATATAAAATATTTTTGCATATATTTGGTAGTTAAACTAAATAAACAGTCAACCTAACCATTTGTTTATGTCAGTGAAGGATTTAGATCATTATTTAAAAGTATAGAACTTTAGCATTACTTCTAGAATTGTTTATTAAAAATTTAATGTGAAACACTTACACGACTTTCTCTTCCCAATGCAAATAATTAACAATGTAACCTAACATTAGTAATAATACATTAGAAATAAACAAAAAACATAACGTTATTTTAATCGTGAGTTAAAGACGCAAAATGAAAATCAACTTCAGTTTGGCTTAAAAACACGGAGAATGACTCTCTCACGCTAAACTAGGCTCTGCAGAGAAAAATGGTCAGAAAAAACGTTGTAGATTTTTTAATTTCCTATAGGCCTACGTTTGATTATACACTTTTGTCGTAAAATGCATACTAAGGCTAAAATCGTAAAAGAATATCGATTTTTTACAAGTTTTCGTGAGAAAAAACAGAAAGTCGCTAATTACCGCTAAACTAAGCGTTACGTATAAAAAAAATGTTAGGAATAAAAGTTGTAGGATATTTAATTTGCAACAACTTTTATTAAATAGATTTTTGCGCTAAAATGGATATTAAAGCCGAAATCTTAAATGTTCGTGTCAGGTCCAGTAGTAGTATCTAACTTAAGTTTCAAGTTCGTAATTGAGTTCAGGGGGTCTGAAAACGTGTAGATCCAGTGAAAACTCGATTTTGAAAAATCGACATGAAAACAATACTTTCCTTTCTATATATTCATATAGGCAAGAGAAAGTAAAAATAAAATTTAAGTTTTTCGTTATAATATAATTTTTCTTGATATTTTTGTATTGTATCCGTGTCAACATGTCTGTCCCCACGTGATGTAGGTAAACGAGTTACAAAATACGCTGTACTAAAATTATGTTTACTTGTGTGGAGTGTTAAGTTAAATATTGACTTGTATTTATTGGGGGCTTTTGTAGTGCTAACAAATGAACAAACTCCAGTTCATTATTGTTACTACAAATTTATTTTCAATGAAGTTTAAATTTATTATAGTTCATGAATTTACTATCGCAAAACAATACGATACTGAACATATGTTACACAGAAAGAAAACTCGATAGAATGAGGTGGTTAACTACGGCTTGCCTTTCTGTATTGAGTAGTATGAAATTTTGAGTTATTCAATCCGTATAAAGGAGAAAAAAAAACGAAAGAAGTAGAGCGTAATCGTCTTAAGGGAAAAGAAACTCGAAGGTATAAGATATCGGATTTAAATAAAAACAAACAAGAACTCTCGAGTCAAAATGCATGGCTGTATCTTATCTATTACGAGTTAAAACATTTTCAGAAGATCAAAGAATAAAAATACTAATAAGAGGTAAACTAAAGAAAAACAAAATTGTTTATTCTTAATAGAATTTTTAGAAAAAAGATATTTTATTTTTCATGTGATATTTTAATTTAGTACGCGTGGAAAATAGCGTCATTCTGACAAAATTGTGAGAATGAATTCGGAGAAAAACAAAAGTTGGGTTATTCATTTCATGAAACGAAACACCACCTGCCGACTTAAAAAAAGAGCGTCGTCTTTGTCACAAGCTTACAGATGACACGCTTGACGCGGTTAGAATAAATATCTCTGCTTACCGCTTTTTTTTTATACTGATAAAAGTACAAAATACGTCTTTTAAAAAAGTAATAGTAATTTAAATTTTTATTTATTGTCAACAACAGTTGCATAATTTACAGAATTATAATTCTTTTAAATTTTTTTCTAAAGATTCATCTTCGTTTAGGTATGCTATATTTAATGATCTATTTAATAAAAATATTTTTTTACAAAATGCGTTAAAATTTAAGAAAGGTTATTCATGAGTAGGATTGTATAATTGCAGTACTCTAATAGTAAATATCTTATTTGTATTACTGATGAACAAAACGATTATTACTGAACTGGTAATAACTACATAAATATACAGAATTGATTTCAAAACGACTGCATTGACTTATAAAAAGCAAAAACAAGTGTACTTTTCAGATTCATGACACTTTTATTAGAATACAAAATGTAATTAAATGATATTTTAGCCAAAGATTGGTTTGTTGTTTGAAAATCAAATAACATTGGTTTAGTGGTCAATGCAACTGGCTTCTAGGTCAGGGGTCCAGGGTTTGATTCCTAGTCAGGCCTGGCACTTTGCCACCCCTTATTTTCGTCTAGAATGCCTCACCCTCTGCATTAGAAGTAATGTGCAAAACTTATCAAAAAAAAGGGTCGTTGGTAAAGTATACAAATATTTTTTTAGAACAAACCTTCACGAATTCTTATACTAATTTTAGTAGGTAGTTCCTATTTAAGTAGCCAGTACCTAATTTTAGATATTTTGTAGTTTGGAGGACTACAAAACAATCCGGATTAATTTTATCTTATTTATAATTTCCACGAGTTATTTATAAATTAAGTAGAAACGTTCAACGGTGTTTTCTTCGCGTGGAGCTGCCAAAACTAAAAGTGTTTCATTGAAGTACTGTAACTTAACTTCTCCATGAAGACTTATACTAAATAACTACCTGATCTGCCAAGACTTCTTGAATTTTTAAGCAAAGTTAAAGTTAAAAGGTTGATTTTCCGTAAGCTTAGTAGCTGGCTCTTTTACTTTAGAGATTACTGTTCTTTGAAATGTACAAAAATACGTTTTTTTTCTTTGCTGGTCTATAATGTAAACACAGAAAAGCTGAAAAATAGTAAATCTACGAAAGTTTTCTTTCTTGACAAAATATTTACCTGAAATAACTTTTCCGATTACTACAGTATAGTTACATTTATTAACTTTGGGTAATATTACTTTAAATAGTAGTAGAAATTAAATGCAATGTAAAAAATAGTATTTTTATTATTACTTTTTTAACCAGGCAACCACAGGGAAGGCTCTACGGAAGATGGAGTAGAGACGACACTGATACATCAGTGAATGATTCCTGAGTTTAAAAAAAAAATATAGCGAAAGCTATAAAATATTAAATTGAATGTTAAGAAAACTAAGTTCGTGGTAATTGCAATTGGTATCGAATACAACAACGCTCTGCAGCAAACTTTCAAAATTCATGAAAATCAACATGGTCAAAAATTACTGGTATTTTGGAACAATTGTCAACAAGAATGACGACTGCAATCAAGAAATCATTTGTAAAGAATTGAACAAGCAATACTACTTTCAATAAATGAGGTATGCTTATATTTATGTTCTCAGTGTTGTTTTACGGGATGGGGCCTGGATCTTGAAGAAGAAAACTACTAACAAATTGGAGATATTTAAAATGCGGTTACATCGAAGGATTTTGAGATTGAGCTGGATGGATCTTGACACAAATTAAAAGTGTTCTCAAAACGACGAAGTAAAACAAAGAGGTTATAAGAACCAAATCAAATTAAGAAAATTGCAATACTTGGGATATGTGATAAGTCAAAAAGGAAAAAAGACAGATATACTGACTGAACAACTTGATAACGTGGTTCAGGTGCAGCTTCACTAATTTGTTTAGAGATGCAGCATCTAAACTTACTATTACCAAGATGATTGCCAACTTTTCTGGAGGAGATGGCACGTAAAGAAGATGATAACATTAAAAATAAATTAATTTGATTATCTAAGTTATTTCTGGTCTAATAGAAAACCTGCTGAAGCCAATTATGGTGTTCTCTAAACACTTAAGTAAAATAGTATTTGTTTTCATAGTTTTCACTTTTTTTAAGTTGCACAGTTTTGAATAAAGATGTAAACAATTTAAAACCTACCGGGTTGCTGTAGAGGTAAAGACGCCGCCGAGAATCAGCTGTTTAACAGCTGATTTTTGAAATTTAAGGTTCCTGGTTAAAAATCCTAGGAAGTTACTATTTACGGATTTGAATACTGTACAGTGGTTATACTTTGATTGTTGCGGATCCATTAACATTAACCTATTCTCTCAGGAATGGTCGGCCTGCGTCTATACAAAAATAGAACTCATTTACACGTCATTCACATCACCCTCATCTCATGGGGTTGTTTGTTGTTCTGAATTGAACAAATAGCAACGTAAACACATTAGGGATTAAAAAACATATTTAAAATACAAATAAGACAGGTGTTGCCGTGTGTAATACTATTACAGTAAAATCTCTCTATAGCGGAATTGAAGGGACCATGAGGTACCGCCGCTATAGAGTTCCGTTATAGAGAGAGCGAGTAATTAACGGTGGGAGGGAAGTTGGAGTACTAATTTTTCTGTACAAAATAACTTATATACGTATGTAAATGGTGCATGGAATAAGTTTTTGAGAAACTACTGAATAGATAACTTTATGACGAATGTTTAATACAGTAGATTACTTCAATACAGTGAGATAATATTTAAATTAATTACATAAAGTGTAGGTTATTAACTTAACAAGAAATTTGGATACAAACTGGTTTTATTAGATGTTGTTTTACTAATGTTTAACAATAGAATTTCTTTTTTCGTATTGAACATTTTTCAATAATCATTCATACAGTACACACCGTAATAGATAGCCTAAAATTTATTAGCACTGACACTCGTTTTTCACTGAACAGTAATAAACATAGGATACATACAATTACAATCTCCTAAAACATAGGCTACACAAACACAAACAAATACACAGTAGGCCTACAGTATATATTTTTTCGTTATTAAGAAAACAATGACTGTGAAGTACATTTCAATTTTAAAATAAGTTGTAAATTTTGTTTCGTTTTCAATTCATAAAACATGTCTTCAATCTCATTTTCAATGTTTAAAACTTGTAAAGTTTCATTTACATATTGGCAATGACAGTACGTGTAAACAACAAGAATAGCGTCTAGTGCCTGTTTACTTGAAGGGACAACATTTCTGTTTCCATTTCATCGTCATCTTCACTTCCTTGCTCGTTGTTTTGGGCTAAGACATTTTCGATTATTGCAACATCACCAACATCTGCTGAAGTGGCTAAGTCATTGTCTGCCCCTACATAGGCGTCTAAATCCATATCCTGAAGATATTGTTTTGCCGCTATAGAGAGATTTTTGTGCCGCTATAACGAGAGTTAAATACATTATCGTAGTATACGAAAGGGTCGGGGTCGGCAAATAATGCCGCTAAAGAGAGATTCCCGCTATATAGAGTTCCGCAATAGAGAGATTTTACTGTACTAATATTAAGCTGTAACGATTAGTATCATCTGCTCCCAATTGCTTTCAGTCATTATTAAAATCGTCCTGAATTTCTGTAATGTTTGTTATTGCCCATAACAGGCAGATGAAGTGTTAAATTATTTGCACTCGATCTGCTGGTTCCAGGGCTACAAAAAATAGTTCTGTTTCTTATCGCATGGTCACCCTGAATTATTTGAGATTATCTGACTGAAGCATTTAAGAACAGAAGAGGTAGAGGCGTAAAAGAGACTAGTCAGAGTTATCTCCTCTGAGAGTCATGAATTTCGTTATACAGACCCTGTGGCGAATGACGTGAAGGTGTCATTTGCAGGGTGGAAATTAGATACTTTTCAGAGGGCCAGGCATGCTGATAACCATACTTTTCCACTCAGTGAGGAAGGCAATTGTAAACCACCTTAATTCTAGTTTTACTAAGTAAAGCCTTAGAGGTTCAAACCAGCCTTTCGGCTGATGATCCTAAGCAACAATTTTTTGAATATTTATTAAATTAATATTAATAAGGCAATTTGGTTTTCTGGCAATTGTTTAGGCTATAGTTTCATAAAATTTGTTATATTATTTCCGTTCACAAATTTTGTAGTAGCAGGATCCAATTAGGTTGCCAAAAAGTATAACATTTGATACGTTACCTTGTCATTTGAAGTTATATTTATTGAAAAAAAGAAAATATGTTTTCATTAGGAAAGTTGCAGAGTAGAGAGGATTTATAAACTGAATGATATTTTAAATTGAAATTCGGATATGATTTTATGAAATTTTAAATCCATGTACATATGGTGAATACTCTCAATAATAAATACATTGATGCTTTTTAAGAGTGGTGTGGGGACAGTCGTAGTGGTGTCAATGAATTCAAACACTTGTCATTTTTCAGTTACATCGAGTAATGCATTGCATTTGTAATTGTATTACTAGTTCTGATCGTGTGAATTGAGTAGATGACAAATAGTTCTCCAGGTTTAGTTCATGTTTACATTCGATTATTCATGTTTTTAGGAAATACGTAGTACATGAAAATCAATATCGAAAGAAATAATAATATGATATATGCATTGAATAAGTAAATCCAGCGATTGAATAGGTTTTGTTTTTTAATTTGTAATAATTTTCTATTAACTAAATTTTTAAGAAAAAATTAAATTACAAGGGACTGACGATAACTAAAATTGTTTTAGTCTAACGTATGTTCTTAAAAAAAAATCTGGTGTGAAACACTCACGCAACGTTCTCTTGCCAATGCAAATAATGAACAATAAACCTAACATTAGAAATAAACCTCAAAAAAAAAACATAACCTAATTAATTCGTGTGAATGTTGTCAAATGAAACCCATAGTTTGTTTAGCTTAATGATACGGAATATCACTCTTTGACGCTAAACTGGGCTCTGAAGATACATTTTTTTTAAAATAAAAGATGTACACCTTTTAGTTTTCTATACATTTTATTATATACACTTTTGTCGTAAATGGTGTTTCTTGTATAGCCTACTAATGCCGAAATCTTAAAAAATTGATTTTATAAAAAATTTTCATGAAACACCGAAAATTACTAATTACCGCTAAAATACATGTTATATAAAGAAATTTTTGAAAAAGTTATAGATTTTTAAATTGTCTAAAACTTCAATTAAGACACTTTTGCGCTTAAATGCATATTAAGGCCGCAATCTAAAAAAAAATTTCTACGAGAGAACAGCCTTTCCAAGAATTTTTGCAGACATGCTGCCTACCCTATCTTGTAGAGCATGAAAAACGTAGTAAATGAGGCGATTTTTTATAAAAATCATAGGAACCGTATTTGAGAAAATCGCAAAAATGGGAAAATGGACACAAATAAACTGCTACTTCCAATTGAACGATTTTGATGAAAATTTTTGTGACGGGTCTTCTAGTAGTACCTAACTTAAGTTCCAAGTTTCAACTTCGTGCGATGTTCCGTTCTTGAGATATTTTTTTCTGACAGACACACAGACACAGAGACACCCACACACACACATACACAGAGGCCAATCGCTATAAACATGTTTTTTGGGCCAGGGGGTCTGAAAACGTGTAGATCCGGTGAAAACTCGATTTCGAAAAATTGACATGACAACAAGACTTTCGTTTTTTATATATTCATATAGTCAAGAAAAAGTAAAAATTAGTTTATACAAAACCTACTAAATTAAATAATAGAAAAAATAATTTGTTAAATAAACATTTAATTTGCAGATCAGTAATTTTTGTAAAAACACTATACCCATTTGTATATTTGAAACTTATTAGAATAATGAAAGATTTGAAACAAATTGAAGACAACATTTATGCATTTTTGCATAAACTATTGAATAACTCATGAATTAGTAAAAGATAAAATACGAGAACTAGAAAAATGAGGAAAGGTCAAAAATGATAGTTCAATAATGTTCTACGTTTAGAAAGAGCAGAAATTTTGTTTGCAACTGCTGTCCTATGTGAATTTGATTGGATAGTACTAGTCAAAAGAAATCAGTGAGGTTTGAGCAAACTAGAGGCAAGATAATTACAAAACGTATTGAAGACTTAAGGCAGATATATGAATGGTAGAAGTAGTTGAACACTAAAATTATTTGTTGGAGAAGGTTGTGCCAAAAACCATATATATAGGTAATGTAATATTCCTTGTTACTTCTTTATGTTACTGTTATTAAGTTACCACCATTTCATTACTGCTGTAGCATAATGAGGGATGTAACTGACTATTTTGTATTATTTGTCTAATAAAATATAATGTACACTTACTCATAATAAACTCATTTTCATTTTAATGATCCGGAAACATAAAAAGAGATGGAACGTAGAAATGAAAGGTAGACATGGAAAGTAGACGTAGCGGGCGGCAAAAATCAAATCAAAAAGTAAATCAAATTCTACCTTCATAATGTGAATAATATACAATGTGTAAGATGCGATAATATATTTTTGTGAAGTAACATCTTAGGAAGTACATCTTAGTGTAACTTTGAAGATTTCTATTTATTTTATTTTTTTCAACAAGGGAAACGGAAAAACTTTTGAGCATAATTGTAAAAAGCTTCTAAAACGTTTAAAATTAAATAAACAGAACATTTACTACAATATTCTTTCATATATTTTTGTTATTAAGGATAATTTTCAGAAAAAAGTTACAATGAGTTCAAAAATAAAACAAAATTATATTATTTTCTTAGAAAACTAATGTTTCAGGATAAAATAATAAGCAACGGATGATTCAAAAATATACAAACAATTATAGTAAGGATTAAACAGTTTCCATATTGTTTTACATTAACTAAACCGATGTATACAGGGAATATTGATTTAAAGAGTAAATATTTTAGTAATAGTTGTAAACTGAAATTAGAGCGGGATAGTGTAAATAAAGCGTTACATTTTCATTGATGTAAACATTTAAACTTTGAGCTTCGGTTTAATTTATTAAAGCATGGTTGAAAGTACAGGTACAAAACTCTTTCAGCAAAATCAATTATGAAAAGCTGTGTTAAACTATTATGAAATTTTCCAAAGTTCTGAAACCGGCCTTTTTAATAAGAGGACAATTTGCACTTCATTTTAGTCATGTAGAATGGCTATTTTTATATCTTCTTCCTCATTCACCACATACCGTCAGAACGTTGACAACCAACACAGACATTTGCTTGTTATTGGCAGCCAGTCTAGAAAGTCATACTGGTATCTACATCATACCAGTCGCGTAGGTTCTTTAGCCACAACGTTTTCCTTCGACCGGAACCACGTTTATCCATTATTTTGCCATGCATGATATTTTGCAGTAATCTAAATCTCTGACCTGTCGTCTCGTTTACGTAGTATTACGGTTTTATTTTTACTTTCTCTTGCCTATATGAATATATAGGGAGGAAAGTATTGTTCTCATGTCGATTTTTCAAAATCGAGTTTTTACCGGATCTACACGTTTTCAGACACACTGAACCAAAAAACATGTTTTTAGCGATTGGCCTCTGTGAGTGTGTGTGTCTGTGTATATGTATCTGTGTATGTGGGTGTGAACAGAATATTTCAAGAACGGAAAATCGTACGAACTTGAAACTTAAGTTAGATACTACTACCTGACCCTACACAAACATTTTCAACAAAATTGGTCAACCGGAAATAGTAGTTTATTCGTGTAATTTTACATTTTTTTCGATTTTCTCAAAAACGGCTCGTACCATTTTTTTAAAAATCGCCTCGTTTACTAAATTGTTTTATGCTCTACAAGATAGGGTAGGCGCCATGTCAGCTGAAATTCTTGGAGAGATTGTTTTCGCGTAAAAAAATTGTTTGTTTTTTTAAGATTGCGACTTTAATAATTTTAGCGTAAAAATGTGTATAATAATAGGTGTAGAGACTTTAAAATTCTACAACTTTTATTTGCAACTTTTTTTTGTATAACGCTTAGTTTAGCGGTAATTAGCGGTTTTCCGTCTTTTATCACGAAAACGTTTTAAAAATTGATTTTTTAAAGATTTTAGCCTTAGTATGCATTTTACGACAAAAATGTATAATCAAATTTATAGAAAATTAAAAGATCTACAACTTTTATATTGAGAATGTTTCTCTACAGAGGCTAATTTAGCGTGAAAGAATGATTTTCCGTATTTTTAAGCCAAACTGAGGTTGGTTTTTATTTTGCATCTTTCAGTCATGATTAAAATAAGGTTATGTTGTTTGAGGTTAGTTTTTTGTTTATTTTTAATGTTTTATTACTAATGTTAGGTTATATTGTTAATTATTTGCAAGAGAAAGTCGTGTGAGGTTTTTACACCAGATTTTTTTAATTGTGCCTATAATTAGAATGCTCTACCGAAACGGTCAAGTATCTTAAAGTTGCTATCTTTTCCAACCTAAAAACTTTCGACATCCTTCTGTAGCACTGCATCTCGAACGGCTAATGTAGCTTGTTTTAAAGTGACTAATCATAAAATATTTTCCATAATTAAAAAAAAGTGAATTTTTGGATTTATTTCCCGTTAAAAGGGGGGTGAAATAACAAAAATTGAAAGTGAAATCTAAAGTTTAATATTATTGTGATACGGAATTATGCCTACATACATGTCGAACAGAGCTTACTTTTTAATTTTCCTATACTGTACTCTCTAAAGTAGTCTTTCACTCGGGGATTCTCAATAAAAGAAACTCTAAAAGATAAACGGTTATCTACGTTTACAAACGTTTTAAGGTAAACGCTCATTTTATATGAAATATTGGAGCGCGTACGTTTTTATGTGTATGATTGAAGTGTGTTTGTGGAACGAGTGAGATTGAATAGTGGGTTAGCGGCGAATGTATTCGCGTGTGTTTATTGAATAAAAGTTAAGGAAGGAAAGTTGTGACGTGAAAGTTAAGAATATGACCATAAGGTCGATAGAATTTTCTTTACGTGAATGGAAAATACACCCAAAGGAAAACCAACAAACCTACCCTACAGCACCACTGCATCTTCCTCCTTCTCCTCTATTGATTTTAACAACGGCAAAGCTGGACCTTTAATAAGAAACTGAGCAAAGTGAAAATGGGAAGATAAAGTTTGGTTTCAAGCATCCCTCCTATCTTTCTTACGGCTATTAGGCCGTTCAGCGATTTACCCTTATAAAATATGTAAGCCACGGTTTTTGTATGGTAATAGCATAAAACAATTTCAAGTTCTTACATTTACGAATATTTCGATTCATGACGCTAATACATCGAACAAAACTGAAAAATTCACTTGCCTTTTATGATTTCAAAAAAATTGACGAGCAACATTAGTAGTATTTATATGCAAAAACCCACATTCTACATTGCAATCAGAATCAATCCAAATTTCATACATAATAAAATCAACAGGTTATACACTCACAAATCTGGGGATATTGGATGCATTATCAGTAGGGAAAGAATGCTGTGAATTAATTTTGTTGCGGATTTCATTTATAATTATCTAATCTAAATTGAAAGTTTATCGGGTCTACATCCACAGTTATCATTTTGTACGTCAATATTTTCCGTTGATTACAGAAAAATTAAAATTTATTTATTTAAGGCTAAACAGAAGTACTACTAAAAATTTGAATTTTGATCACTCCTGCTTGAGGACAAAAAAGGGAGACCACCCCTAATGCAATGCACATTGTTTCTGTCTGTTATCCCTAAGAGCCACAGTTCTAAAAATCAGTACAGTGCGGTCTCGAGATACGAGGTGCTCATGTTACGAGGTTTCGATTTAGTGCTTACTGAATTCAGACTAAGGTTACACGTTTACGTGGTCGGTTCCGCTAATACGAGGGTCTGACTAGTATGTACTGTACTGAAATCTGTTATATCACTCCTTGCTCCGTCCGTCAGTGGGTTACTCGAGCTATTTTTTCTGACTGGTTTAAGAACTTCCGTTCAGCCGGTAGTGGAGAGATATATAAAATAAAAAAATTTAGATCGAAAAGCTTTGTTAGTTTTAGACAACGCTTCAGCACATTCTCCTTCGCTAAGATTATAAAGTGATTTTTTTCCGGATAAAGTTCATTCCGCCGAACACGACGTCCATCATTCAGCCTATGGATTAGCAAGTCATTGCCAATTTTAAAAGGTTTTATAATAAACTTACGTTTGAACAGTGTTTACGTGCAACCTACACTGACCAAGAAAATGGCGATGTTCAATTAGGTACCGTGATCAATACTTCCATCCAATAGTATTAGTTTTTAAGAGAAAAATGAAGCATATATTGCAGATAAAGCCGCAATTTGAATTTTAACTTTAATTTTAACATGACCTCAGTAAACCAGCGCGCAACGCCGGCACAACCACTTGTTATGATTATATAATTTATGTAAGCGAAAACGAGTAGTTATTTGAAAACGATTAAGTTTAGTACTGCGTATCGATTCTCTTTTATTATATTTTCATTAAATTTGCAAAGTAACTGTAGTTATTAACTCCAGTACTGTACAAGAAACAGTAATTATTCTTTAATTGTTTTTAACTTTAGTCTATTACAGGATTTATGGCAATTAGAATCACAATATTATTGAATACTTTATGCTGTTAATGGATGTATTCTTAGACTGTAGGTTACTTGTATATTGCAACTAAAATAAATACGTTTAATTTGTAGAAATGTTAAGATCAATTGCTTGAATATACTGTCAATTAAGTACAGATAATTGAAAATCAATAATAAATTCTTTATAAACACTAATATTATTATGTAAATATTTTTTAATTAGTGATATTTATTGAAAGAGTATAAATTAGGATGTCTCAAAATAGCTTCTGTAGAAATATAATAATGTTATCCTACTTCAGCCAACCTTATTATTACTAAGTCGAAAGAAACTCTAGACTTGCATTATTTGACTTTTATCGTTAATGGTTGTCAAAAGTTTTGTAAGGGATTTTTCTTTGACTTTCTTAACTTTATCCGCAGTTAATTGATTATTAAACTTCAGAGCTGTAATCGATACTTGTAGAGGAGTATTTTAAAAGGGTAACGTAACATCTAAAAACTGAATAAAAAAATTTGTTCATATCAGAAAATAATAGTGGTAACGTACATAAATATCAAAATATGAATATCAGTACTTAAAATTACTTAAATCGCTAGGAAGCCTTCCTGTTTGATATAAAAATGTAGTATTATGGGGACCATCAGAGACATTTCACTTTAGTGCAACAATTTCGGGTTATAAAACTTTTAAAACTGTGAGTGCGAAGGTTAACTAGATGCTGTCAAATATTTACTACTATCAAGGAGAATGGGCTACATTCAAAAAATGTTTTGTGTTTCAAATTATTGGAAAAAATCTTTTGCCTTCAATTTTTTTAGGCTTCTCTTTTTATTAAATATTTCGAATTTTAAAATGTTATCCTTATTTCTTAAAATCAAGGCTATTGTTGAAAAGCAGCCACTAGTTCTGAAATCATTACTTGAGTGCACTATGACCAATTTACATAAAATTGGAATCATATAAAGGAGAACCCCATTCTAGAGCATTATGTATGTGCATTATTTATTTTTTTATTCAATTTATTTTTGTAATTAAATTTTGCAACAACTCAGAAACTCTGGATCAACAGAGAGATATTTTTTTAAATATTAAAAAAAGTATTATCTTATACATACTAGGAACCTAGGGTACAAAATCTTGAGTAATTTTAGAAATAAATTTTGGAAATCGGTTGAGTAGATCAAATGTTATGATTTATGAAATATGGAATTATATCTCATTTCTTAACAGCATATTTAAGTTTAAAAAACGAAATTCAAACAAAAGAAATTTCTGATAACTTTGCTTATAATTTTATTAATTATTGATTTAAAACAAATAATGTAATTAATAAGATAAAATAATTGTTCACAAAACTTATTAGTCTATATTATTACATAATCAACGGAAATACAGAAAAAATATTTTCGAAAAAGTATTTTTTGAAGGTAGACCCACTTAACTATATAAAAGTAAATACTAAGTAAAAAGAAATGAACCTTTTAATAAAAAGAATCACTTACCTATTTCATGTTGTTCGAAGGAGTAAGTGATCGTTCCAATCGCCATCGGCTCCGCTCTTGAATATCAATGAACTTTGTTGGTACTATTACAATCGATTTACTTTATCGTTTATGATCGAGGTTTTATAATTAAATAAACTGCGTATGAAATAAGTTTTCAATTACTTTAGCATCCTCTGTCAGTAGTGGACCAGACTAAAACGCGATAGTCCCTTATCAAATAACATTTTATTTTTCATTATTATATTGTGAACACGAGACCGCATTTTACAATTTACCTTTAATTTTATACATAATTAATTAATTGTAAACAATTGTAAATAATAATAATTAATTGTAATAATTGTAAATAATTGTAAACAATTGTAGTAATTGTAAATAATTTTACAATTTACCTTTAATTTTATAAATAAAAAATTTAATCTATATTTTAGAATAATTACACAAAGAAATTTTAATTTCATAACTTTTAAAAATTACAGAAACGGCATTTCATAATATTTACAGTACCTACATAAAAAAAACTTAAATTTAATAAAGAATATTACCACATAAACGATGGAAAGTTAGGTACCACTGTAGGATAAAAAATATCGTGTTGTTAGGGTTATATTCACAACAGTGGTTAAAATTACAACGAATAATGTAATAATAAAATTACTATATAGTAATTATATTGTGACACTTATCTTTAAGGTTCGTTTTGAGATCTGGGTAAATTAAATAATAAAATTAACAAAGTATAGGTAGTTTGAAATTCAAGTATTTATTACAACTAAAAATTGCAATTAATAAAGTGACTAATATCTACAGGTAAATTACTTATAAATACACTAGCATAACCGTGCGGCTTCGCAAGCGAAACATGAATAGGCCCAATCAATTTTTTTACATAAATACGTAACGGAAATCGTGTAGCTGCTAGCGTATTCCCCCTCTCTCTCACTCTAACTCTCTCCCCGCCCTCCTTCTCCTCTCCTCTTTCCTCTCTCATTATCTCTCTCTCCACTTATCTTCCCCTTCTCTCCCCTTCCCTCTCTCTATAAGTCTCCTCCTCCCTCTCTCTCTATATCCCTCTCACACACGCCACGCCCGCACGCCCGCTCACACATTTCTCCCACATATGTCTCTTACCATCATCAAACCCTTTCATCTACTTCAACAGCAATACGAACCTACTCACTGAGCACATACACACACATACATTTTTATGAAAATCTTCATTACGCCCCTTAAGATTATCATTTTTGAAAATTATAAAATAAAATTTTGCTGTGAATATAAATACGATTATGCTGTCAAAATTTCTTGAAAATCCGTTGAGTAGTTTTGGAAATTAGCCAGCACAAAAAACACGCTTTGTCTTTTGTTCTAATTATAATCAACTAATAAGAATAAATAAACTCAAACAATTTACTAAATACTACTTACAAAAATTATAAAGAATATATAATTATTAAACAATAGAGAGTAATTCACAGTAACGTTGACCTTTTCTAACGCATTGTTATGCACCATGTAATTCGCTCATTGAACCTCAGACAAAACGAAACTAACTGACTCTAAATAAATCGCTTCGCCGGCCGCATTGGCGAAGTTGGTAACGTGCTCGCCTCTCATCATGCGGTCTTGGGTTTGAATCCCATTCAGGCACGGCATTTTTTCATACGTTACAAAAATCATTTCATCATTCACCTTCTGCATTAGCAGTAATTGCAGAACAGTCGGACGTTAAACAAAAAAAAAAAAAAAAAAAAAATCGCTTCGCGTATACAGGTGAATCTACGGAGATTTTGAGAAAGACAGAAATTTTCGATATATTATTAAAAACACAAATCCTTCTGACGGCTTCTGGATAAATCTTAACAAACTGTAAACAAATTAGGATTGAATAAAATGAGATACAAAAAGGCCAATTATCTAAATAGATACCCACCCGACTCTTTCATAATAGTAATACAACAATAGGCAGGCCTACCTGTAATATAGAAATTTATAACTATTTCTCGGAAACCCTATTATTTACGTTTACATTTTTAAAATTACATTTTACATTTTAGAGTTTTCAGATTTTTCAGTTTACATTTTAAAATCTCGGTCCTCCTCGAAAATTCTAGAATACACATTCCTTTTAGATAGTGTCATAATTTAGCCCTACTGTCCTTTCTAATAGTTAAATCGTTCGGTGATTAATCTGCAAAAATGTTTTCTATACGCTATTAACGGATACAAAAAGCGCGATCGTATGAGCCTTTTCCAAGAATTTGGAGTCCTACCTCTCAGGCATTTATTTGTGCATAAGGTGCTCCTTCAATTCTATTGGGCGTGTGGTAACCGCAAAGTAATAATTGATCTCAATAAAACCAATTGTGCTACTAGGAATGCTGGAAACATAAGGACAAGAAAACCAAATAGTACATTTTTTCAGAAGTCATTTCTCTATCTTGAGGGGCGGTTCGTCAACGCACTTCCATCGTATTTACACAGTATTATATCACCACATCGTATGAAACATAAACTTAAATATCATATCCTATCGATACACGAGCAAGAACTTGAGAAACTTTTCCTAGTTTTAAAATAACTGTCCTCTGATTATTTTTTGCTTTCCTCATTGCAGTAGTTTTTTTTTGTTTCTGTGCTCATTAATTGAATTAATTCTCATAAATAAAAATATCCACATGTATTCCCTAAAATTATTGTAAAGTAGTTTTAGTTATTGAAAAAAGAAGTTTTTTCTCTATTATTTATTTTCTCTATATATTAATTTTACATAATCTAAGGTAATTTTTAAACATTTTATTGTTATTAAAATTATTATTATTATTTTTTATATAAATTTAATGGTATTTAACATTTATTTTTAATGCTTTTAACAAAAATGTTTAATGTATTTCTTGTACCCTTTTTAGATTTTATAATAGTATTTTTTATAGTAGTTATTAGTATATATAAATTTGTTTAAATCATTTTTTTGTTTACTTCTATGTGCGGACAGAACTCTTCGTGAAGAAGAGTTTTTGCGTATAAGTATATTTTTTTAGTTAAAAATATTGTAAATAGCTTAGTATAGCATTAATTGTAGGTATTATGTTTAACTAAATAAAACAAATAAATAAATAAAATAAAAATTACATGGTAAGCCACTTTAGTGCCATTCACGTTAACTAAATTTCAAATCAATTTATCTCTATCATAACGTAAGTTACAGGTAGGCGATAGTACTTTTTTGTTTAGAAAAACAGACCTATTATCTGGTTTTATTTTCAGTTTTGTAGGTCTAAAAACAATAATATAGCTGGAGAAAATAAATAGATATATTTTCTCATTCACTCTTAACAAAACCCTTGTTAGATTAATATTAGTAAGCTACAATTTTTGTTTTTTCAAGGTAATATTCAGAGTGTAGACTAGTATAGAAAAAAAAGGAAAACTCTCTTCAAAAGGAAAATTTTTTTCATCCATATTTTCATTCTGTAAACCAATAGCCTACACAGTATTCACAGGGAATTTCTTACTTTCCCGACTATAACAGTTTTTCCCCTATTACGATGAACCGATTCTTATTTACCTGTAAACTTATTAACTCTTATCTTTTACTTTTTGTATAATTTTGTACAGCATTTAGATTTACCATAAATTAGAAAAACAATTTTTGAGAAAAAATAGCTGAATACAAATTAATCTACCCGCTCGCTGCGTATATGTATATACAGACTAATAAGAAAGCCGTTTTACGTAGGCTATTACTAACAAATTAATTACAGATTAGTAACTATATTTAATTTCAAATATTAAATTAATAGTATGAACAAAAATGTGTTCATAATTACAATATACTGCACAGAACGTATATTACTGGTAGTCTCGGGTTTAATTTTTGGTTTAAATGTAGAATATCAAGACGGCAGAAATGAGATTTGTGTGAAGGACTAAGGGGTATACATGCTTGGACAGAATAAGGAATGAGGAAATAAGATTAGAATTGGGTACTTACAACTTGAACAAAAAGGTGAAGTATTAACGCCAAAGTTTGAGACAGCCCATGGAAAGGATGTCAGATTACATGATACCTAAGCAGGCACACTACTATGCTCCAAAAGGGAAAAGGGATGGGGTAGACCTAGGAAAATATGGAGATAGATTATATAGCGTGTGAGTACGGAACAGGCTGCGGCCTAATCCTTGTTTGGAAGAAGAAGAAGAAGAAGAAGAAGAAGAAGAAAAAGAAGAAAAAGAAGAAAAAGAAGAAAAAGTTTAGAAAATATTAATTATTATTATTAAAAACGTATAATATCTCGTAACTGCAGACCATAATGACTCAACAGATGCAGTGAATTAATTTACGTAAATAAATTATTAAAAGTTATTATTAAAGTAAATTACATGTTACTTTTTAAGTAATTTCAAAAGTACAACACGTATATAAATAATCGTTTTCTGTTCTTCAAGGTAATGAAAATGTACCGAGTAAAAGCGAAAATGTCACATTGTATACCAACAAGTCAAGCAGACTGTTTCGAGGGCTCTCCTTCCTCTGCACTTGGCAGGCGAGTGAATGTAGGGTAAACATCTCTTGAAAACAATGTTATTAAATCACAAAATGACACAACGTAGAGAAAATTGTGTTTCGTAAAACATCTTTTCGTTACTTTTTATTATAATAAAATTAAATACAAGACCAGTTAGGTTTTTCTTCACAAATTTGAAATATCTCTACCTACATATGACTAGGATTCCTTGCTATCATAGCATCTTGGATTCCTTGTAGCCATGATTTCTGAGTGTAACCTCTTCTATTTTCTGGACAGAAAAAAATGCTATTTGGGCTCATCTGCTGACTGCCATTCTTTGGGCCTACCCATGATCATGTATGGTCTCTGTTCTGTCTACTATAATATCCGGTGAACCAGACCATTGCTTTATAATTTTTTTCTCATGCACTCCACTCTGGAGATCCTGCAGAACGAATCATAGCAAATCGTTCCTTTTGCGTCTCACACCATTAAAAAGTTAGGTAGTAGCTAAGTCTATGGTTGCATTTCTGGATTTTGTGCTCGTCATTAGCATTTGATGAATCGACCAAGTTGGATAGAAAATTTAACTTTTTATTTTTACTATTTCGTAGATGCGCACGCACGAGCTTTCATGTACAAACCATGCCTATCCATGTGTGCCAGTTTCATGAATGTGCGTAAATAAAGTGGAGGGCTAATGTAGACAAACCTGTCAATAACACACATAACAATAATATGATCATTAATAGAAGATTGAAGTTTTATTTTTCAATTGTCTCTCAGAAACAGTATATTCGATTTTAATTAATCAAAACAAAATATAATCTGGAATGAAAACTTTTGTCGCAGACCAAAAATTCCATTACAAGTGAAGTATAGGGTGATTCAAAAAGAGCACCGGTTTTGATATATCAAATTAACAGATTTATTTTATTGAAAAACTGAAAATAAATACATCAACAAGTTCATCTTTCCTTCCAATTTTATGTATGAAAAATGATGTCATGCATGTGTCCTCCTCTACTGCGCTGGCACGCATCAACTCTGTCCATGAAACTGGATATTACTGCACGACAAGTTTCGACTTCCATTTGCCCGATATCCCGTCAAATTTCCTCCTTCAAGTCATTGAAGTGTTGGGGGTTTATTGGCATACACCAATGACTTCAGATGACCCCAAAGAGGAAAGTCACAAGGCGTCAAGTCACACGACCTTGGTAGCCATTGATGGTCGGAATTACGAGAAATGATGCGATCCTGGAACCGATCACGGAGCAACAACATTGTTTCTCGTGCAGCGTGACAGGTGGCACCATCCTGCTGAAACCACAACTCGTCAATGTCCATTCCATCCAAATGACGCCACAAAAACTCCCTAATCATCGTACGGTATCGGTCTCCATATACTGTCACGGCTTGTCCTTCTTGATTTTCAAAAAAGTAAGGGCCGATGACATCGCCCGACCAAAAGCCGCACCAAACTGTCACTCGCTGTGCATACATTTCCCTTTCATTAACCACGCGAGGGTTTTCTAAACCCCACATACGGCAGTTCTGTTTATTAACAAAACCGTTTAAGTAGAAGTGCGCCTCATCACTGAAAATGATTTTGTTTGCGAAGGTGTCATCATCCTGCCGTTTTCTCAATACCCAGTCAACAAACTATCGTCTCTTCTGGTGGTCTGCCACTTTCAAATGTTGCGTCAACTGAATTTTATACGGGTGATATTGGAGATCGTACCGAAGAATTCTCCATACAGAAGAACATCTTAAACCTAATTGTTGAGAACGTCGACGTATTGATTTTGCTGGGCTAACAGCCACACTCTCACGAACCAACGCAACGTTCTGCTCAGTTTGGCCAGAACGACGACGTCCAGAACTTTTAAGCTCGACTGTTGAACCCGTCTCAAAAAACCTTTTCATGAGCCTGCGAACTGTTGATTCATTCGGTGCTTCATTACGTCCTAGAGTACCGCGAAGTCGCCTGACAGTAGCCGCATAACTCTCTCCACTCTGGTAAAATGTTTTGACGATTAACACTCGTTGCGCAATAGTAAACTTCTCCATGCTTAGACACAGACTGCGAGAGTACTACACTGCGAACAAGAGAAACTACAACTGAATCATCAATCGGAATGTTCTCCAAAATAGAAATGTGGTCAAACAATGTTGCCAACCGATAAACAAAAATTTACCAGCCGTTTAAAAACCGGCGCTCTTTTTGAATCACCCTTTAGTAGTAAAGGAAACCCCTGTGCTATTTTAAAGTGTATTTAATATTTTTGACTGTATTATGGCGGTTTATATAAATAAAATAATTATTTTAACAATATATACTAACATATATATAACATATAAAACATATAACATATATATAAACATATAAATTATACAATATTTTACCCTTAACAGGTAGTTGAAGTGTTAAATTATTTACGCTCGATCTGCTAGTTTCAGGGCTACAAAAAATAGTTCTGTTTCTTATCACATGATCAGCCAATTATATGTCTGAAGCATTTAAGAACAGAAGAGGTAGAGGTGTAAAAGACACTAGTCAGAAATACCTCCTTTGAGAGTAATGAATTTCATTATACAGCCAGACCCTATGGTGAATGAAGTGAAGGCGTCATTTGCAGGGTAGAAAGTAGATGCTTTTCGGAGGGCCCAGCATGCTGATAAGCATACATTTTTACTCGTTGAGGAAGGCAAATGTAAACCACATCACTCCTTGTGTGGCATTGCGTTTGATTGAAGAGAAATAAAAAACATTTGATTTGTTGGTTAAGAGATTTATTTTGTATTTATCATACTCGTCTCATGTTTTCATTGGTTTTGCAATAAATAAATTTGTTTCTTCACTTTTAAGACAAACCAAATCTTGCAGCGTTATTTATATGATGAAATGTTCAAATAATATAATAAATAATGATTCAAACAATGAATATAGTTAAAAAGATACAATAAACATAATATTTATAACTGGTTTTGATGAAGTTGATGTTAATACATTGAGTTTGTACTTAGTAATGAATGAATAATGAATTTTTTAAAATATTTTTTTCGTTGCCTAGCAACACACATTGTTGGATTTTAAATTTAGATCAGCTGTTGATTTTATAATTTAGATCAGCTGTTTGATTTTAGAATTTAGATCAGCTGGACCGTAAATATTTATAAAATAATAATTGTAAACATTACAAGTATGGTGGCTGGACGTAACACCTTGTTTTACTTAGTAAAGCCTCTAGAGGTTCAAACCAGCCTTTCGGCTGATGACTTAAACAACAAAAATATAATATTATATTATAATAATATAATATTGTATATTTAACAATTTTTATTAATTTAACAATGTTGTTTGTACTACAATCTAATAAATTTTTAATTACTTTTTAGGTTATATTTTTGTTTGTTAATTTTCAAATGTGTTTCAATTGAAACAAAATTATTTCTTTAAATTAACTAATTTTATTAATATTTTTTGTTAGAAATATTTATGATGGATTGCGAATATGAATATTTTGCAAATATTAACAGTAATAGAAAATAAGAAAATATTTAGTAATACAAATTTGTCTGTCGACTAAGTTTTTTTGCGTAACTTTCCTTGACCACTTCAAGTGAATGATCAACCCATGGTAAACCCTCCTTTTTGCTTCCTGTGCAGCAGCCTAATCTCCTCATTCCCTATTCATAAATTTGACAATTAATAATAAAAATAATGTATATTATATACGTCACATTGAAAATTTATTTGTACCTATATTATCCTAACAATTGGGTGACATAAATTTAATGAACTGTTAATCCAGTCCAATAAATTTTTTAGGGTAGATTAATTTGAAGTATGATGTGAATTAGTTAAATTAGTAATATGACAACTAGAATGCTAGATTATGGATATATATAATGGACATGTTAACAGAGTTAAATTGCAATGTTTTTTTATGTCAAAAAAGACAATAGCTTTGATGTTAGCCAGAAGGCATAACAGTGGAATGAATATGCGTCAGCTCTATAACATATTTATAATTAAACATGATAGCCTGTATTATAATAACACGAAATTAATATTAATTAATTTAAACAACGAACGTGTATTGTTAATTTATGATATTAAATAACAAGCTACAGGTAATAATATTGTAATCCTATAATTAGCTACAAATTTAATGAATCTGTCATAATTTTATTTATTCTACGCATGGGTTGTTATAGCGTTCTAATATTTCTCTATAGGTAGCTGAATTTGAACTGCAATTACTGGTTAATCCATCTCTCAACGACAACAACTCACGTACAGGAAACCGCAAATCCACACTTGCAATGCACCTGCAAAATTATTGTATATTTATAATACAATAACTGTACTTTTTACTTTCTCTTGCCTATATGAGTAGCTTATATAGGAAGAAAAGTATTGTTTTCATGTCCATTTTTCGAAATCGAGTTATCACCGGATCACATTTTCAGACCCCTTGAACCCAAAAAACATGTTTGAAGCGATTTGTTTGTGTGTGTGTGTGTGTGTGTATGTGTGTGTGTGTGTGTGTGTGCGCGCGCGCGCGCGTGCACAGAATAAATTTTTATTTAGCGTCATTCACTCATGATTAAAATTAGGTTATGCTTTTCATTTTATATTATTTACTCATGATTACACATAGGTTATATTGCTCATTATTTACATTGGTATAGAGAAAACGCCAGATTTTTTTCTCTTAAGGGTATCCGAAACGGAGAAAATTGAAAAATTTTCATATATTCGGTTTTTTGCATATTATTAAAATTCAGATTTTCTGCATCCAATGATGTATAATTTGTTGGGGTTTTTGCAGTTTTTATCCAAAAAAGAAGAAAAATATGTTGAACCCTTACGTTATTTATTCAAACGATAAACTCATAATTTCGTTTTTGTTTTAAAACTTTAAATTGACATTAGACCAGCCAGCTGTGAATGTAACAGTTGAGGAATTTCCAAAATATGATCCTGGAATGTATTAGAGGTATCTTTTTTGCCGTACTTATAATGTGTTCTCTTTTAGTTTTGTCTTGTTTCCCGTAAATAACAATTTTTGACTTAAAAGGAACATTTATTTCTCAGCTAACTGTGAACGGATTTTAAAGAAACGATTGCAGAACCTTTTATAACACATCCTAATTTCAATGTACTGAGTTACGGTAAAATAATGTGTAAAAAAATTGTTTAACGTCCGACTGTTCTGAAAATTACTGCTAATGCGACGGTGAAGTATGAAAATGATTTTTTTGTAACGTATGAAAATATGCCGTGCCTGAATGGGATGACTTATTTTCATACGTTAGAAAAAAACATTTCATTCTTCACCGGCATTAGCAGACTTACCTTAGAATAATCTATCTGGTAACCCATTTCGATGTTTGCAACGTTCCTGTAGCAGGTGTTCAATTATTTCGTGAATGTAATAATCTAATGATTTTATCATAAATTTTAATTAATAGCGTTTGTTAAATTTCTTTGGAAGTCTACTATTGAGTAATGTTCTCCAAGCCATTAAAAAATAATTCCCCGTTTTTTTCACCTCATTTACTATATTGTCAGTACTAAACAATATACAAAGTAAATAAAAGCATGTTGTATTTAATTTATCATTATTCATTAGTAATAATCACTATAGTATAAGTAATATTGAATAAACTTTTTAAATGATGATTTTTTGGTGTTTTATTCTTTAGGACTTAAAAATACGGAAAATCTCTCATTGACCCTAAACTAAATTCTGTAAAAAAAATTAAAAAAGTTGTGGGTTTTTTATTTTCTTCAACTTTAATTATAGTCTTGCTCTAAAATGCATGTTAAGGCTGCAATGCTAAAAAAATTATTTTATCACGATGGCCTCCCCAAGAATTTCATCAGACATAGCGCTTACCCTATCTTATAGAGAATAAATAATGTAGTAAATCGTAAGAATCGTTTTTGAGAAGGTTACAAAAGATGAAAAATTGCACAAAAAACTGATTATTACTTTTGGTTGACCGATTTGATGAAAACATTCGTATCGAGTCCACCGTAGTGGTACCTAGCTTAATTTCCAAGTTTCAACGTTGTATGGTATTTCGTTCTTGAGATATTTTGTTCACACACTCACACACACACACACACACACACACACACACACACACACACACACACACACACACACACATGCGCGCGCGCACATAACAATTGCTAAAAACAAGTTTTTTTCTTCCAGCGGATCTGAAAACGGGAATTTCCAGTGAAAATTCGATTTCGAAAAATCTACGTGAAAAAAAATACTTCCCTGTATATTCATATACAGCAAGAGAAATTAATAACACATATCGCGTTGTAAAGTGAATGTTGCTTGTATAGTTGTTAGTGTTGATGTTAATACTCTAGTTATTAAATCAATTTAATTTGAAAGAAAAATCTCTAAACATACTGAAGTACTCCTTTCATTTTCACTGTTGTTCTTATATTTTATAAAAATATTAGGTTGGTTTTTGGAATAATTATTCTTTGTTTATATTACGTCGGAAATTGTTGTAATTATTAAGGGTGGTAAAGCAAACACGTAATATCATTTTACAACTTTACCAGAATTTTCATAGACAAAATCTATCTTTATCTAATAATGTATCTTTATTTCCAGGTAAGACTCACACTCTAGAAGCACGCCATATCAAGGTGCAGTATTAAAATTACTACTCTCTAAGATTGTTTAGTACAATATTATTTAAAAGTTACTTTTGTTAACGTTAGTAGTAATCCGAACACGAAAAAAATATAAAAAAATATAATAAAAATTGACGCTTAAAACTGCTAAACAAACATAATTAAAAGTTAACAGAATTGAATATTATGTTACAATCAACCTACAAAAATATCCAGAATTTGAAAACTACACTGTCACTTTCTTTTGAAAATTAGATACATAGCTAGAAATGGCGACTGGTGTCTGATCCGCAATAGATATTATTGAAATTAAATATCACAATTTAATATAAATTGCAGCATTATTATTAACTGAAATTTTATGTTCTTTGGTACACTACATTTCGATATCAGTGGTAAATTTTTAAAATCTTGTTTATTCTCTACTAACGTAAGTTCTTCATCTCTTCTTTCTCCTCCCTCTGTACTATTATAAAGGGTATCAATACTCATGTCTTCCATCGCTTCTTATTTCTTACCATCGTTCACATCTCTCTTAAAGTTCTACGTCTTCACTAACCAGCTCCACTCTTCTAGTTTCATATGCCAGTCTGTCAGCGACGCTGTTCTGTTTCGTTTTGTTCTTTTCTCCATGAACTGGTTGGTCGGTAGGTTCTTTATGTATAATTTTTTTAAAAGAAATAAAAGAAAATTAGCTACAGTCTATTCGAAATAGCATGATAGTAAGTCTCTGAATGGTGGTAACTTTTCAAAATAATAAGTCCCTTTTTGAAAGTAAAATTTCCTTTTTAATTATTCTTACAAAATATAATATAAATCTTTGTTTTGAAATTTTGAAAATGATATCGAATTTATTATTTTACTGGCACTTTTTATTGTTGGACGTAGAAACCCATGTATTCAATACACAAGACGTGATTAATTAATACATTAATACATTAATATTTAATAATTATTAATAATATAATAATATAACAATTAATTAATAAATTTGATTTCCATTTTCCGTGTATTATTGAAAAAATAGTTTATTCTTTTCCATTAATAATTTATCTTTTAAAACGCTTTCATTCACTAACAGGGAAAGTTAACACAACGAAAAATCCTTAAGTGGTAGCACTGACACATGAGCACATTACAAAAATTCCCTCTCTTCTTTATTCAATTTAAGTAATACTATCATGATATTTGAATGGACTGATATCGTAGTTAAAATAATAGTCTAGTAGTTTTTAAAAAATTGGTTTACAGGCCGTCGAAATTGAGCAATGACAAATCCTGTTGAATTTTGTAAAAAGATAATTTGAAAACTGATGAAGTAGGTTGTGAATTGAGCATAAATTTAGTAAGTCTCTGAATAGTAGTAACTTTTCAAAATAATAATTATTAATTATATAAATTTAATTTATAGAGTAATATAAATGTTTCGTCTTTTATTCTAGACCCCACCGACAGGTGCACACTTATTAAATATGAATAGGCATTACGTAATGATTATTTATGCATACCCTTAGTTAACAACAAGTACTAGTAGCTGAATTAATATTGTCGATTTACTTGTGTCAATATATACATGGATTATCTCTGAACGAAATGTAAAACTAATATACCTAATGCTTTATTAATGTTGTGATGGGGTTATAATTAATAATATGATGTATGAATATATTTGTGCAAGTTGAATTGAAACGTACTTGTGTTGCAAGAATCAAATTCAGAGAATGTTATGTAATGATGTAGATTAATGATGGAGTAGTGCAATGTATTTGGGTTTGAAATGCGTGCCGTAATATTCAGCATATTATGATATTCATGTTTAATTATGACAGGTATGCTTATGTAGCTACTCTATGTAATTATTACATTCGTGTTTCGAGAAACATTCTGGTCGGTTTGCTGATAATATCTATCAATTGACTTGGTAGTTAAATTAGAATTAATTCATCAGATGTTACGGATGCTTTTCAATTTTAAAATCTATTTCAAATCCTTGTTAAAAAAGTTACTTTTATTTGTGTCTGATGAGTCCGTATTAACCAGTATCCTTTGGTCTTTTAGTTGCTTCAAATCTTTCAGGATCCCTCTACTTAGTTGCAGAAAATCTCTTTTAGTAAACGGAAAATTGCAAGCTCTTCATGTTTATATATTCTATTCTCATTTAGAAGGATAAAATATTTAGAAAGGCAACTTCCATTTCTGAAAATAAGACCATTAAATAAAACACAAAAAAATAATCATTTGAAAAGTTTATTCGAAAGTACTTACACTAAAGTGATTATTACTAACGAACTGTATTATTATCAGAAAACAAATTTTGTTAAATTATTTTTTTATAACTTTACTTAAAAAATTTACAATACAGTGAACTTTCATTTATCAGGACCCCAATGATCCAGACCGGTTGGATCATATGTCAAATTTAAATTCAAACAACTCGTTTCGGGGAAAATGATGATTAATAGTAAGTGTTAATAATCAAATCGCTTGTCACAATCTGACTATAAAACAAGTTTTCCTCACTGATCATTCAGTCATCAACCCAGTGTATCCTGCTAGACTTAGAAACTTTACATTTTACAAATAGCTTCCTACAGGTGTGTAAACAACCAAAAGTAATAAACATTTTTAACATTAATTCCCTAACAGAACGAAAAGGTTATTACATTCCTTATAATCAAAAAATATAAACATCTTCCCGACGAGTTGCGGGCTCAAACTTGGCAAATCAATAATTTAAAAGAACTTGACGTACATTATAAATACTAAAAAATAACTACAATAAATCAGTGATGAGATTATTTTGTGTATTTGTAAATTTTTATAACACAAAATTTCCTTTTGTTTTTCACATTATAAGTACAGTTTAGATGGTAAGTAAACTTTTGAGTAGACAACCCTACGCCCTTAAGATGTTTTTTTTTTTGTAAATATGTCTGTAATAATAAAATTGCCTCTTTAAGATTCTCTTGTAACATAATACTAGTAGCTACGGTAAATATTACTTTAGGAACCTAGGGTAAGTTGTTTAATTTGAAGACATTCTTGAACATTAGAGATAGATACATCTTCCTGTAAATTTATTTTAACATTTATTCAAGAAATACACAATCTGTTAGACACAAGCAGCGAATATGATAATAGAAAATGTGAAAAAATTAATATGATAAAAAAACATGAGTGGAGACAAAGTTCAGTGACAGAAATCCGATGTGAATAGATAATTGCAGCACTTAGATCACTGTAATGGTTAATCGATTACAGTACTAAGTTACTTGATCAAATCTCGGCTCCATCGACGTTTTATTGGATTGTATAAAAATGAACGTAATTCTCCAGCCAAGTTTCGGATATTTTGATGTAAATCAAATTTATTTTCTGCAACTTTTTTGTTTTGTAGTAACTTATTTTTTTAAGTTATTTATTTAAGATCGCATCAACAATGCAGTCAATAGCGACCAATTGTTACAACAAAATTATTACAATATCCAATACAAAAAACTAAACTAAACTGCCGATAAAAGAATTACAAAACCCAATTAACAAAAATTAACAAAAATGACTAATTAATAATAAAAATTAAAAACATTAAAATAATGACTGATCGTCAAAATTCAGTCGGTGACAGATAATTGTTGTTACCGAACAAGGTAGACAACAAAAAACACAACTCATTTATATTCACACAAAACTATTTACAGCGTTTTACAGTGTAGTGACTTTCATCTCAGAATTAAATTTTTTACAAGTTTTATTTTATACCATTATGTGTTTATCGCCAATTTAACAAAGTTATCGAACCACAAACATAAAAACCAGCAGTTTGTAACCCTATTTCGTTCTGTTTTACCCCAGATTTCTCAAAAGCTTTTTAAGATTTAATTCTGGGATCTATTTTATTGGCTTTCTCCGGTCGAAACCCATAACAAACCACAATTTTTGACTCTTATTGACAACTTAAAATGTTTATTACGAACTGATTTTATGGGATGAGCCAAAATCTTTCGCTAGCTGTAATACGCTAACAAAGCATTTCCGGATCTATGTTTAGAAGAAACCATAATAGCTGACCTGTTTTTACTGAAATTGTTTTTTTAATTTTTCATGTAAGTTTATCTCCCGAAGTATTTGCGTTTCTTCGTGAATAACCATGTATGTTGACGTTGAAAATAGTTGATTTTATAACCTTATAACTTTATAGATTCCAAGTGAGTATGAAGTAAACAACATGTTAATACTAATCGACGATAAGTAAAAAAAATAGCGTGATATGTTTCCCATTAATTCTTATTTGAGTTGCAGAGAAATTTCTTCATATTTCCAATAAAAAGCTTTTTCTTATGTTTGAAAAGATAAAGTTTTCATTTCCTAGCTAGGTTTCAGCCTCAATCGGAATAAGGGTCAAAATTTTTTTGAAATGAAGCTCTCCACGAACAGATTTGGCGCCAGTATTAAAAAAAGTAGTAATTCCTACAATTGGTAGTGTAGTAGTAGTAGTAACTTAATTGTTGTCGTAGTTAAGTAGTCTGGATTATGTTTTCTGAATTCCCAATTAATGCAGAAAATCAAAGTTTTTGTATAAAACCCGGTCATGGCTTCAACAAAGGCTAAAGAGTCCTCGCTTTTTATGAGTTTTCTTTGTTTCGCATGATATTACATACGTTTTGAAAAATTAGATTCGTTTTAAATATTAGCTGAATTTTTTAAGATTCAAGAGGTTTTTTCTACAGATTTTTAGGCGTAGAGAACGAAAATATCCCAGCTGAATCCGTATTACGAATCCTTACTTTACAAAATGGTGAACCGATAATTTTCCTTTACGTATGATTACGTTAAATATCATTTTTAAGTTTAAAGATAGAATAATATGGTGGAGTATTAAAGATAAACGTATCATAAAATTTCTAAACGTTTCTACGCTCGTAAAGTGTAAAGATTTTACGAACTCATCTAATGAAACTACGTTCGGTAAGGCGTCTGCTTAGTAATAAATTGCAAGAGATGAATTATAATTTTCTTGAAAATCAATTTCAGTATGATAGTTAGGTATTAGCACATCTAGATTAATACATAAAAGGAAGTTTTATTGGAGCGTAAACAAGCTCATTAAGGTTATGCAGCATACCTATTTTTGTGTATGTAATCGTGTACACAGAAATGAGATCGACTATCTTATAAACGTCATGTATGTACGAGTGTAGTTCAAACAGATTAAAAATCAGCGGAAAGTATTTGAACTAAAACGTGCACCCGGAAATTGCACTACCAATATTTCAATTTAAGAAGATCAACATAATTCTGGTACACAGCATAATTCTTAACACTACGGGAAGTTAAAATTACAAAAATTAATTATTAATTTGAGAGGTTTGTCTCTTATATAACGCGTGAGGTTCTAACGGGATTGTTTTTCCTGATCTCTTTCTGGAGCACGAATTCTTAAAGAGAAGTGAGCTTTAGAAAAAACATAAAAATGCCAAAAATAAAGAAAAAAATCATGAATATGAAATGATTATTTATGTTTTCATAATCTTCCTCGTCTTTCTAATATTCAAAGCCAAGTCAAGGGTGTAGAATGAGGGATTAATTATAATCCATTTCAAATCTAAAGCAGGTTTTCGTAGAGTACTGATGTTAGAACCATTTGAGGTCAATTACCCTCGGAGTGAAGAGAAGTAGGAGAGATACAGTCTTAATTACGCTTAAAATACGCGCAGAACGTGATGAAGCTCCTGCGACTTTATAACCCTTGAAGTTGGTTAACAAGTTGTTCAGTACAATTGACTTGTTTTAGAATTTTAGAGTAATAAAATTATTCAACAGAAATAGTCTTGTTTCTTTCTGTTTATTTTATACTTTAAAGTATTGAAAGAATATTATTATACAAGAAAAAACGAACATTTCTCACAAGAAGTACGAGAAATATTCTATTTTCACCTCTGTTCGTTTTATAAATTTTTTCTATATTGACATCATATGTCAGTTTCAGCCTTTTAAAAAGTAGTCCTGCAGTCTTTCTGACTTTTGGGGAAGATAAATTAAATTTTTTTACTGTTTCCAGAAACTCTAACCTTTTAATTCCAGTGAGTAAAGAAAAATTTGGGAGAGGATTTTGCTCCAACTTATCTTTTTACAACTACGTCACTGTCAAAACACCTATCATTAATTCAAACTTTTTATGAAAGTGGGATCAACAATTGAAAACTTTTTAAAAGGCCAAAACCTGTTTTTTTAAACTTTAAACTAAATTTGTTTCCTGGATTCTACAGTCATTACTCCTAGTTATTAACTAATTATGCAATAATGTATTATTTTAATATTACAGCATTTGTTAATAAGTTGTTCTAATAAATCAGTGTGTGAGGAGGTTCCGGGATCAAGCCCGGCTAGAGCTTGTAAATTATTTCAAGTCAAAACGCACAGTTACAGTTCATAATGCGCACTAGTCACTAATTACCAACCTGTTGAAGCGACTATAAAAATAAACTGAAGATAGTAATAGTGGTTTTCATAGTTTGTCATACTAAAGTACGTAAAATGAAAGATGAAGCCTGTGTTTGGAACCACGTATCTCACTAAGTAAAAGACATAAAAATTTTACGTACAGCTTGTTTTAAAGCTTAGGTTTTTGTTATTTTATTCGTATAAATAAGGAGACACGGAAGTGAATTAGACATTTTCTAGCAATTTGGAAATTTAGTGCATTTTTTGGTTAGTCCATGTTCAGAACATGTAGCACGATAAATTTTAAGAGGAAAAATATGGCGTTTTAGAGGAATATTTTTGCATGTTTTCTCACTAATGCCAGCTAAAAATCAGCCTTGTACAACGGGTAAAAAATTAGAGCGTTAAAAAATTGTTATTTACGTTCCCGATAGACATAACGAGTTAAAATGAACGCTGTATTCCTAATAAGGGAAAGCAATTTCACTTTTCATTGTTTTTTAAATTTTATTTTTTACTTTGTGAGACACATGGTTCCAAACACAGGGTTCTTCTTTTATTTTACGTACCAACTAAGTTGTTTTTATGTCTATGTTTTTTCCTTCAACGACTTAAGCTATGTCTAGTTTCAACAATATTGTGTTATGGGTTTGTCATTATAAAGGAAACCCGTGAGTCTAATGGCATGTCTTTATTAAACTAAAGAGTAAATGATTGAGGAAGTAAGCCAGCAGTTGTAAATTAGGAAGTTTGACAGCAATTGACAACAAAATAGTAAAGAAATAAAAGTGAAGAATAGCTAAAGCTAAGCAGTCATTTAACAGAAAAAGACTTCCGATAGCGGATAGTCATATAAACGACGATATTTTCTTTTCTTCGTATAGGGCTAATTTTAGACCACGTGAGGTGACTTGAAACATTTCTGGAAGCTCTTTTTGAAGCCCACATTCTCAGTATTTGTTCATTGTAGGCGTATCCCTTACTTTTGTCCACCTATTTTTCTGTATTTACTCTTAATGAAAGCCCTTAAAGTTCCTAATTGGTCGTCTGAATTTGGTTCGGTTCATTAAGTTTTCCCGGTTTTCTCAATATCCTTTTTGACTTCTTTAAACCATTTGTCCTACACCTTAGATCTATTGTTTAGTGCTGTAAAAATTTGTTTTTGGCAACAATTCTATAAAGATTCCGTAATAAAGTATAAAGTCCGTAATATTTTAGTCTTTTTTTTCAATCGTTTCCATTATTCGTTTATTTTCCTTGTATGCCAGATAGTCACCAACAATCTTTTGGAACTGTTTTTTACGACTTGTGTGTTGAAATCACCAACTAAAATTCAGACTTTCTTATCTATTGTTGTCAGTATTTTTTTCTCTAGCTGGTTCCAGAATACCTCCACCTTTCCTGGATTTCTTTGGTTATCCGCGTTGATAAGGGTGTGTGCTTTGAAAATTGCGCATCTCTTATTTTCGCATTTCATTGTTAAAGTACAGATCCTTTCAGCAGGTGAGTGGAACTATATTATAGAGTCTATAATCCGTTTGTTTATTGAGAATGTTGTTCCAAGTTGCTGTAGGCTAGCTCCTATTCTTGATCCAGGTTGTCCTTTAAACATCCTGAAGTTCCCAAAGTCATAAGTGTTTGCCTCAGTAAAACGCGTCTCTTGTAATGCGAGTGTTAATATTTTGTTTCTCCATCTCAACCAGTGTTCGCTTTAATTTACATGTCTGCAGAAGTGTCTGTAAATTAATTGTTCCAAAATAACCGCTTGTTGGTTCACAAGTTTTTCTTCATTCCCGTCACGTCGTTCGTAGGTGTTCCAGAAAGTTCCGACTCCTTCGTGCATGTTGGTACAGCTTCCCAAAATCCGAAGGATTGTGTGCGACTTAAACCGATGGTGGATTTCCACTTGGGAGGGTGTTACCACCTGGGGTACTTCTATTTAAGAGACATACTATCATGATTTTTCTAAACGACAAATAAGAAAACAAAATAATAGTAAAATATTTATCTGGGGTGTTTTGCTACAAAGATGTGAACCATGGAAGTTTGACAACAGGGTTCAGTAATATTAAAGGCAGAGGAGATTATATTATGGAGACGAAGGTCAGTTGGATTTAGAAAAAAACTAATAAACTGGAAACAGGGTATAAAACTCATTGCAAGTTTAAAAAAACGGAAGAAAAAATAAATCAGGCGCATTAAGGGACACAATTTTATAGTGAATATTTTCTATGCTAAGATTTTGGGCAAAAGAGGAAAGGAGAAGCTGAGGAACCAGACCTGAAAGGGTTAATGAAAGATATGAAATTGAATAAATCAGTAGGCATGAAAATAATGGTTACTGAAAGGAAATTATGATTACAGCTACAAGGCAAAGCCCTTAGAATATGAAGGAATAAATGAATGAGTTTGTAGAAGGTATCCGAATAGTGTTACTTTTGATGTGTTGTTAACTAGATTTTTACGAAATTATTAACAATGATAGAAAAAAAATCAAAATTTTCTATATATTATATTGTGAAAACAATAGTGCTACAGAAAATATTAAAACAACATCTAAGGGGAAAGTGTTGTTCCAGAACTCTCTATCAGGGCTGAGCTTTAAAAGTGTTAATATAAAATAATAATAGTGGATAAATTGGGTTATTTTCAAGAAATGGTTAGAATTAGTATAGGCTTAATGTTGTGACTGCTACCTGAAAAGGATTGGTTATCTATTTAGGTAATTAGCTCGTTTGTAATGGTGTTTATTATATTGCAACCTTTATTAAAGTCTTATGTGTTTCCCTTTTTATTTAATTATGAGTGGAGATATCCAGAACCCGAGAAAAAAACTTCGTTTTTTCCTAATATTATGTAGAAAACTTTGTTAAACTAGTAATTTCGATAAGTTTGGTATATAAAGAATCCACGCCGCTTTGAGTCAGTCAGTCTCAAATTTTTCAGCGAGTGAATTGTGTTGTTCAAACCAATTTATACAGTGTAACAGTGTAAGTTCTGAGAAGATCTAATATTTTACTGTGTGTCGTATAATTGGTTGTGAGTAGGACTTGGTTAATTTGTGTGCAAAATAATCTTGTTACTGGTTAAGTTTATTTAATATCACTGTTTTGTTATTTATTATAATTATTAATTTTATAATAATTAATAATTATTAATGAGAGAAAACAGGAATCGAGAATTCAGTCAGCGGAAATGCGATTTCTAAGGAAAGTTAAGGGCTGCACAAGAGAAGATCGCATTCGTAATGAAGTAATAAGGAATGAATGCGGTGCCCAACCATTTTTGAACACTATAAGGACATACAAAGAAAAGTGGTCAGAGCATGTGTTAAGAATGTCCCAAGATCGCCTTCCATTAAATGCATTGATCCATAATCCGACAGGTAAACGATGTATTGGTAGACCGAGGAAGAGATGGACGCCGGAACAGGCTAACGCACAGCCTAATCCATGAAGACGACGACGACGACGACGACGATTTGTAATATATATTGTGAAATAAATACTTGTAATTCTTAACAATAGTTTGTTAAGAATTACAACCATTCACCATTATAACCATTCATTTACTCAGATCCTGGAACGGACCTTAGTAATAACTGTTACAATATTTTAAATATTGCATCTTTATGGTCTTTTGAGGGAAATATCCAATCAGGACAAATATGGAGTAATTTTTTAATGAATTAATAATAATTAATTTGTAAATTAATTAACAAAGATGGAGTAATTGTGGATCAGGTTTTGCATATTTTACATTTTGCATATTTTGGATGTGATGTGTCATATGAAGAGGACAACAAAGTACAACGTAAAGAACAAACATTTCATGGAGTTTATTGTTCAACTTGATGGCATTTAGAAGGGAAGACCCAAACGACGACACTGGTGAAATTCTATTGGACAGTGACTGTACCAGCATGAACATATGGCAGTGAGGCCTGAGTGTGAAAAAGTGTGAGAATTCCATAGTCTACAGAGACGCACTTTTTGTGAAAAGTCAAATGTTGAAGTAGACTGGATTGGCTCAGAAATGGGGATTTACGGCGAGAATTTAGTGTCAGTTCTCTTAAGAAGACATTTATGGGGTACTGGCGGAAATGAACCAATTATCTACAAGAATATCTTCTTATCGGATTCTTAGACTGGCCAAAAGTTACCATCTATACTGGAAATCGTAATCAGAGGCGACCAGTGGTCAGGTGGAAACCGGAAGAAGTTCTGAAACTTAATCCTTGAATGGTAGAAGAAGAAGATATTTTATCTTTGATCATTTTGGTTCCATAATTATAACACTCTTGATGATCGTGTCAAAAATTAGTTTTTCAGTGGTTTTTATAATGTTTGTATCTCATAATAGGCCTACTCAATTCCGTTGTATAATGCATAGTTTGGTTTGGCCAAACTCAGTGATTGTTCCTTCTTTAAAGATGATACAGACCAATAATTTCTCAGTGATTGTTCCTTCTTTAAAGATGATACAGACCAATAATTTTAAACACGGTATTGTAAGATGAATAAATGAAATAAGTAATTTGTGAACACGAAACAAAGCGAGCTACGTTTGCTGTAAACGAATAATTTTTTTGAAGTAATTAAAGGCATTTAAAAAAATGATTACCATTAAGAATATGAAGGAAAATCAATTTAAATAATTACTTAAGTTCTTGGAACGAGTTTTAATTATCTATAGAAGAGACAACAATTAAGCTTATTAAAAAAAACATCTTGTACGTTTTAGCAAAAGTTTTATTACTGTATTTAAAAATTAAGTTTACTTAATCCTTTTGTGGAATAATTAAATCCAAAAAATATTGATTAAACAAAAAATATTTCTGTAACATAGTGATGTAAATAACTTATCAAATTATGTATTTTAGTGTTTGGTAATTCTCAGTTTCGTTGTTCTCCATTAAGTATTGTTACGTGTATTGCAATATTGAAACCACTTGCAGTTCTTACTTTAAGGATATGCAATGTTAAACAGAGCCAATAATTGTATTCCGGTTTCGACATTATACTGAATGATGCCCAAGAGATCACCCGAGGGTTCATTGCAAGTTGTATCGATTAGAGCCTATCGCAGTGTACATGTAGCCTGGTTATAATACTGCACAATATTATTACAAACGGATGTGTTACAAGGCTTCATATCAACCGATTGGGTAACTTCATAGTAACTGACTGGTAGAGACTAGAAATCACGTTTAATTGTGGTAGTCTGTACAAACCAGTAAACTGTGAAAGAAATATCTAAATGTGCGCATTAAAACATTATTTTATGTAGACAAACTGAGAACTGCTCAAACGTCAAAGACAAACTACATTTAGGTAATGCAGAACAAAAATAGTACTAACTAGAGGTGGATATTCAAAGGAATGTAGGTAATCTAAATTGAACCATAAAAAACTCATGAACAAAAACGTAACACAATAAATGGTGCATTTAATGACAAATGTAACACAACACTGCGTTTTATTATTATTTACTCTATTACAACTTTGTTAGGTAGGATAATCTGGTCTACAGATACGGGAGATCTCTAACTTGACGTAATTATGGTGAAAAAACTACATAGGAGTGCTCGTCTCACTACTCAATTTGGTTCGATCCGCCCAACCACCTTACTCAAGTAAGATTGTTTGCTTTTGACCATGGTGTTCAGCCAAATGATACACAAACAAGCATTTTTCGGTTAACGTCAGTAAGTGATACTAAAAACTACGTATGTTATTGGAATCGCAGAAAGTACTGAAAAAATATTTCCGAACTCACCAGCAACTCGGCATTACAGAAAAATACTCAGCTGAACATTGTGGGGAGAGAACAAATATAAACTTGAGTTCTGTTACCGTAAGATGAGAACGATTTTTTGCAGTGACGTCACAGCTACATGCACATTCGCACACTCATGTGTTCTTTCCAGTACGATAGGCGATGCAGGGCAAAAATAGAGAGCAATACACAGCTAACTCTGCTGTCAGCCGTTGGCGTACAATAAGTTAAATTTTGGGTGCATCCAGTGGCAAAGTACATCTGTCAAATCGTAGGTTCAAGACGTAAAAAGCTAAGGACAGAATCCAGGCTGATACTTTTTTGCCTGTTTTCAATTCCTTATGCAATTACATTAAAAACAATTTTGAGAATACAATTTAGCCTGGTAATTTTTATTCTCTTAAACTACAAACGTGATTTATTGAATAAAAACAGTAATAATTGTTTTTAATGTAATTGAAAACAGGCAAAAAATTATCGGTTTGGATTATGTTGGGCAAGCAAACTGCAGGGCAAATTTTGCTAATGCTCGATTGTTTATCAACAAATTTTCATAGAAAAGGGATCATTTCGTACAAAAAACAATTCTTTGAAATCATAAGTAAAATTTTGATAAAATTAATAATTTCCAAGATATTAAAGATTAAAAAATTAAGATGGCCGCCAAATTGAAATTTTTGTAGTTGACATTTTCAATTTATTTTATTTTTTAGAATATGACACTTGTGTTAGATCTGCCAAATTTAATAAAAATAAAATTAACCCGTTTCTAAAATATAATTTATTTCATAAAAAACAACACAAATGGCGGCCAAAAGGAAAACGAAGAGAAATAGTACTTATGTCCACAAAAACCTTTTTGCTTATTTTGATGTCATGAATCAGTCCCTAAAGTTCGGGGCACGTCCCGGAACACCCTATATAGCAAACTAGGTAGTTGCTCATGATAATTAAGTTCGTAAAAGGAATGGGAGAGTTATTTTATGAGCGATTACCCACTATTTGGATTCACCCTCCGCCAATGCTAAATGCGTTAACATAATAACTCTACCAGAAAAATTGGACTTTAGAACAACTTACTTTTATCAAGTAGCAGATGTAAATAGTAGATAACCTTTTGAATGGAATGAAAACAGAAGTTTTTTTAAATACCTTTAAACGATAAGGTGAACAGACATATGGATGTAAAGTGGAGGTATTAATATGTGAATTGAGAGATTAGATTGTTAATTAACAATACTAAGCCAGTTATGTTACCATTGTCAAAAATCGATCAGAGGGTACCAATAAATGAGAGACATGGATCCTAATGCACATTGATAATTTATATAATATGTGTTTTGTGTATTAACTATAATAACTATGAGCAGGAGAGGACTACCTATATTACCTGCACAGTGTATGTACTGTATTATGTAATTCACATGATTCATAATCATGCATTCAGTAGTTCTAGCTGTGTAGGCACAGGCCTACATCTAGTAGTCCCGCCCATACGAATGATGAATTCATATTCATTATTCGTAGGCCTACTTGATACAGTTAGTCACTGTCATATCCAACAGACACTGACACAATCCTGATCCTGTATATGGATCATATTAATTCATAACATACCTTAATTTGCCACTAGATATGTTCCATATTATACCATTATAATTTTGTTTTGAGAAAATCAAGAAATAAAGCTGTAGATAATGCTACAAACAAAATTAATACTAGGTTTCAAAGTTTACTCTGATGAATGTTTCATGAATTTAGCCTTATAGATATAAGGCTATATATTTTTAGTAATGACTAAAAATATTGTAGTAAATAAGATACTGACCTTAATAAAATTATGCTGTGAAAAAACCGTTTATATTTTAATTTTTTTTAATCTTTTGTTTGAAATTTTTAACAGTAAACAAATATATACAACTACTAGAAAATGTAATATACGTACATAATAAAGTAACATGAAAAAAAGAAAAGACAAAGACAAAGATTAGCCATTGGTATATCTTTGGGTACATAATAAAGTATTAAACATGATAATTAGTCTATGTAATTGTTATTTTTTATTATATATTTTTTTTATTTGTATATTTTTTAGTTATAACTCAGAGAAGGTCTCTATTATATCGTTTTTAGGGGCCAGGCTGAATTCCCAGAAAGGGGAAAGCGATGTAGTTCTTGAATTAGAGGATTCAAATTTATTATTTTAATTTAAACGATTTGATTTCTTTTGCTTTTGAGTCAATCTTACTCGTCCTGTCTAGAAATTGCTTCTTGGTGTAAAGGAAGTCATTTCTTTGTTGTAAACGACAGTCGTCTTCGAAACATCGAAATGTAAAGCAATACATAACTAGTATTATTGCACTATTAACTAAAGATTTTCAAATTATTTGTGAATTTTATAAACAATAAGATAATGAGCGATATTTAAGATGATAATGTGAAAGAATAATTATGTGAGAAATGCTCATTTACGTTTTCGACTGTTAATTGGAAGACATATCAGGACGAAAAGAAAACATTTTATCATCTTCTAAAAATGTATTGGCTATTACGGCGCCGTTTAAATTTATCAGTCCATTGTAAGAAGATCATAGAAAAATCGGTCATTACACGAATATGGATCAACGGGATTACTATTTGGGGTGCTGCCAGCGTATGAAATGTTGATTTTTAAACCATTTAAAATTAAGTCGTAAGCGCCATATTTACCACCGTGGTATATCCAAAATTAATTAATTTTTTTAAGATAGCGGCCTTAGATCATTAAAGAAAGAAATTTCTAGAATGAGTAAAAAGTACTGTCAACATCTGGAAGAACCTTCGAACCATTTGTCCTTGGCCTTACCGCGTAATAGCTTACGGGTCAGTTTAAGACAAAACAAATTCATTTTCTATATTTACAGTTTTATTGCTGTTCCTGTTCATACCATTTATTATCATTTATTATGTGTTCATACAAGAACAGATTGTAGTTATTCACATGAGTTTATTAAACCATAACAAATACAAATTAATTTAACAATATTGCTAAGGAATTAAGTATTTATTGCTTACTTTTTATTGTACTCATGGTTATATTATTATGAAGTTTTGTTATACTAATTTGTTGTGCTATTAAGTGGGTTTATTAATTAAGTGGGTTCTTTAATATAACCAGTAAAGAGATAAATTGAAATAATCGGATTATCTTCATTATAAAATTATCGATATTTACTGTAAATGTTACTGCCAATATAATAATCGACGTATAAAGCAAAAAGTACTTGTTACAACGGTTATCGATTATTAGGTGACACGAGGTCATTATTAGACAATATAAAATTATATAATTAAAATTTTTATATTGTTCTTCCATGTAGCATATTCAGTCTTTTGACAAGTTGAATTATAAAGTTACCATTAACTTTAATATCGAGCATGTAACATGTAAGTTGACCATCTTATATCCAACATAAAAGAATACTACATGAAAGCCCAATATAATTATATGCCATCTTACAGTATTCATTTAACTAGGTGTTTTAATTTTTTTTGTGTGGCGGTTTAAATACAAAAATTTACTGATTCCATAAAAGAAAGATATTAGGTTTGTTCTGATGAACGTAGGTGTCCTTAATTATTAACGGTTCCAAACAGATTAAACTAAATTAGATTTATTTACGGATCAACAAACAGTAAAATTTGATTTATTCAACGACGCCAACTTTGTTTTGAAAAACGTAAATTTGTTAGATATATCATAACGTTTTTTACATTTATAAATGATACAAATGGTTATCCATGTTGAATCAACTACGTTTAATAATGTTAAAGTTGTTTCGCGTTGAGGTCATCGATGTTGTATTATTGCTTGTATCTTGGTGTCAGTATTTGTTATGCAGTTGTCAGTGTTCTTATAAATGCAGGCTTTTTCTTGACACGCAATTTTTACTTTTCTGCAAATAATTGTGATCAATTAAGATTAGTCTGTTTGGTATTTACGTCGGAGTAGTTTACTTGTGTCATGGCCATCTAGACTAGAAGATTGACAACAAATATATTCGAATGATTCAGTGTCTTTTTTATATTTGCTATACATAAATGTGTTTGATCCTGGATTTAGTTTGGTATTAACTTAAATTAAAAAAAAATACTGTTCGAGATTTCTCTTAACAGTCCAATAATAGTAATTTTTCTTGTTTATATTACGGGAAAATTTAGTTTGATAATTAATAATTGCAGCTAACATTTTCATATCTTTACATAGTTAATTTTAAATTTAATGTAGGAAAAGTATTTTATTTTATGCTGAATAGTATACTAAAAAATTAACAAGTTTTCATCTTTCCTGTTAATTGTAATAAAGTCGCATCAACATATTGGTCATTAGTGACTAATTTTGGTCAAGGAATGGTGGGTTTGAGCGTATATGAATTTTACAGCCGAATCGAAACCTGTTAGTCGAACTGCAGGTGTGGTTAGCTACGCTAACCACACTGGGCCGCGGAGGCGGCCACAAGATTTTTATATTGTTTTAAAAAGAAAGTTGTTAAAAACAATTATTTTTTTACTAAGTAGACATTAACGTTTACTAATTCGTTTAACACTATTTTGAAATAAAATCTTTACTCTGTCCGGTATATACGTGTACGGCTGTGTAAATTTTTGGTTAAGCTAAAAGAGCTGTTACAAACTACAACTGTTCCAATCTATGAGTCAGTGAATTATTTCCAACGCTCCGTGGTATTTTAAAAAAGAAACGTTACACAAAGATCTAAAAATCCTAAACGTTTCCTTTGCTTACACAGTATTTTAAAAAAAGACACGTTCTCTAAACAAAAACATAATTAGGCTATTCGCAACCTCAACTGACGAATACTTTTTTACTAGATTTTGAAAATATGGTGGAAGGCACATTTATTTTATATCCTTTTGCAGATTCACTGATTAATATTGTTCTCCAAAAATTGATTTACCATGTATTTTTCCCTAAAATATAAACTAACTGACTCTGAATTCACAGTTTAAAATAAGTGATATAAAAATAAAAAATAATATTGTTACGTTTGTTCATGTAATATTGTTTTTACGTTTCACATATTTTTAGCTTTCATTTATTTTATTCTAAGAGAAGTAAGTGAATTGCGCTGATATAAGGTAAAGTAGTAGAATGGGAATGAAATAACAACTATACAACTACGCGTAGACTACTTCACTTCTACTGTAATTGCTAACACGCAACCTGTGCCTGTGTGTGATAAGTACTCACTTCTCCTTGCCTTCCTGTTGAAGAAGAGTAGTGAACAATAAGAGTAACAATCTAAAATACAACAACTTCAGTTCACCCTTATTCTGTGCCCATCGGCAAAAAGAAAATATTTTCTTTTACCTTTAAAAAAAATTTACTCTAAGTAAAATTGAAACGACTTATTTAAAATTATTATAGCTTCTGTGTTTGTTATGTTTCAAAAAAACATTTCTCTATTTATTAGAAATATTGTTACAAATATGTGAATTAGATTTTGATAAGTTACTTATAATTATAACGAACGTAAAATTCGTATTACTTTTAGACACTTTTAAAAAGTTTTATGTCGGGAAAGATCTCTAACGATAACGAAAGACGTGTTTAACGATTTAATAGTTAACTGAAAATTATTACGCTTATTGGAGCAATTTTCGATATCAGAGAAAGTTTTTTTATAGATCTGATTCCTTAGAAACTGCGCAATAAAAAGTTTTTAATAGCTTAAACAAAATTACTTCAAAAATGTTTTGTTCCCTCTCATAGTTTTCACCCTTTCAGATTTTTAAGCGTTCTATCTGTAGAATTTGATACGTATTTTTGTATCCGTATTTAGTTTCACGTAAAATTTAAGAATATTTTAAAATGAGCTGCACAACAGGTAACTTTAAACACTTCGGCCTGTTGGTTGCCCAAATTTACGCATCGATGATACTAGGCTTACAGTTGGTACCTTGGTTTAATACTTGACAGACGTCTCACGTGGAAACCACACGTTGCACGTGTCAGAGCAATCTCAGACTCACGGTTTCGTATGTTGTATGGCGTCTTAAACCGCAAATCCTCGCTACCTCTACACTTAAAAATCATCCTCTATAAATCACTAGTACGGCCAATTTGGCTATATGGTGGACCAATTTTTAGAGCCTTTCACAATACAAAACTGAATATTCTTCAAAGACACAAGTCAAAAGCACTTAGAGAAAAAATAAACGCACCTTTTTACGTAACCAATCATACCCTTCACAAAGACCTGAAGTACCAACAGTTTGAGACATTGTAAACGCAACATACAACTCTTACACACAAAGACAATTGACCACATAAATCCAAATGTCCAATCTCTTTCAACTAACGATCCCCCTGTTAACAGACGATTGAAACGAAGGTGGAATAGGGATCTTCTCCGAACATCATAAAAAAACATTTTAATTTAACTTGTCATGCCTGTTCAATTTCATAAAAAAAATCATTTGATATAAAAACAATCATCCATCATAGTTTATAAATTATTACCATTGAAAAATATTGGCACCATATTCCTTGCAAAATTTCACGCCGAAATCGGTCACTGGATCTGGATCGATTCTCATTCACGTCACATTCCCGCCATTCCTCATTCATTCCATCTCATTGACTAGTTGTGCTTCAAAAAATTTTACTGGCGCAAATAAAAATAAAGTTGAAACAAAAAAATGAGCTGATTGTACAAATAAATATAAATACACTAACGGATTAAATATCAAAGTGTTTTGTGATATATATTTTACTTACGAAAATCCTATGAACTCTACGATAAAAAAAAATATCCCCGGTATTTTTTTAATATTGAAAATAATTTATAATAGGTTTATAATTTGCTTAAAATACGTTAATTTTGTTTGTAGAAAGTAAAAGATGTTGGTGCTGGGTATGAAAGGAACGGGCGTGTGAGTGTGCGCGTGCTTGTAGGTGTAATTGTGTTGAAGGAGAGAGTTTGTAAAGGAGAATGAGAATTTTGATAATGGAGGCTATATTTCAGTTGCAACGTCTACTCTAGCCACAATTTAAGTAAATGATAATGGTAGCTTATATAAATCGTAAACCTTACTGCTTTTAATAATGTCGTCTTATTTAAATATACTAGGTGTTCCTAATTTTATATATTAAATTTTTATTAAATGTTTCATTTTCTCGTTGCTTTTTTAATTCATTGCTCCATATTGTCACAAGTAGTCATAATAACGTAGACGAAAATGAATATAATCGTATTTCACATTGCGTCATAAATAACGCGTGATTACTATTTATTCAAAACGGTTCTATAGAACCCAGGTTTTGAGATGAATATATTATTTTCCGAGTGGTGTGTTCCATTGTTAGGTCTACCGTAAAAGTGATTTCTCTAACCCTTTTATATAAAATACTCTATTCCTTCTCCTCCCTGCTGTATCGTAAGTAGGAACTAAGCTGATTTAGATACTATGCTAAAGAGGTCACTCATTAAAAATTATGAGGAATAATATGAATGTGATAGCGATATTTTTAGACTATATACCAGAGAAAGTAGCCAAATGGAATAAATGCATTTGCTTTCCTGGCAAAAATCATTGTTTCCAAGTTAAACGGAACATTATTATAAAAAGAAACAATTGAATTGATACTTTGTCGTAGAGAGAGAAACAAATCTTTAGGTAAATTTTGGAGGAAACTTGGATTAAATTACTAGTAATTACATTTCAGATCTCAAAACACAAATTTTTAATGTTTTAAGTTGCATCCATTTCCTTGGTAGTTTCGATATTTAAAATCTACTGATTTTTAGGATTTTGAAAATTGTAATAATTAATTTCTGGGCATTTAATATTAACAATCAGCAAATAGTAAATTTAAAGAATCAAGCAAGGAACTATTTCAAAATGTTTAGAATATTATTACCTCTTCATCCGTAAATATTCAACAATTTTTGCTTAATGGTTTCAAAGTAGAACCTTCGCTTCGCATTTTGAACGACATTTTGTTGCCCCTCCGCCCGTTCATCATGACCAGGATGAACTCATTCATGATGAAGTCAACTCAACGCTCTCTGACCCTACGCCCTGTAACTTACAGCCCTTCACGGAGGATGATGTCACCTCTGTAATTTCCTCGATTAATCCGCGTAAGGCCCCTGGTCCTGATAATGTCTCTGGATACGCCATCCTGAATTCCCCGCCAGATCTAAAGCTTCATCTTTTGACAATTTTCAATGCAGTGTTGGCGCTGCAACATTTCCCCTCTTCGTGGAAGGTTTCCAAAGTCATTACTGTTCTGAAACCCCACAAACGTCCGACTGATCCCGAAAGTTATAGACCAATTTCCCTTTTGCCGATCCTGTCAAAATTATTCGAAAGGCTTCTTCTCCCGCGCCTGCGACCTGTTGTTGAATCTGTTCTTCCCCCCGAGCAATTTGGTTTTCGTCAAGGACACTCCACAACTACCCAACTCCTCCGCATCGTCACGGCACTTGTGGATGCCAGAAATTCTTACTGTGACACGACGGCTGTACTGCTTGATTTTCGGGCTGCATTTGACCGCGTCTGGCATATGGGCCTCCTTTACAAACTGGCACAATTCTTTCCCCCCTCAACTGTCCGATTACTCCATTCCTATCTTACTGGAAGACAATTCAACAGTGACAAGTCTTTGTCACTATTCCTCAGTTCCACATGGCCATGTCCCCACTCACCCCTTCGTCCGCGGGTGTACCTCAGGGCTCGGTCCTTGGGCCCATCCTCTATCTTATGTACACCTTCGATTTTCCTGTCCGTGATTCAATCCAATTCGGACTGTTTGCCGATGATGCTATTCTGTACCGTCACGGCAGATGCCTCCGCCTCAATTGCCGCGCGCTTCAAACTCAGCTTCTAGACATCACTAGCTGGTGTCGTGTCTGGAGACTATCACTTAACCCCACAAAATGCGAAGCAATCCACTTTACACTAAAACGCAATGTTCCTCCGCCTCTACAATTGGAAGGGGAACTCCTCCCATGGCAGAACAGCGTGAAATATCTAGGGGTTGACCTAGATAAACGATTGACGTTTCGACAGCACATTGACAGCAAGCTTAGCAAGGGTAGGGCCTTGTTAGCTTTACTCATCCCTTTGTTCCTCTCTCCTGCATACTCCTCAAAACTGAAACTTCTGATGTACTCCTCTATCCTACGTCCTTTCCTTTTGTACGGGTCACCGGTATGGTGGCCCTTTCTCTCCAAGTCCAACAAAAGACGTACTTCAGCATACCAGAACAAAGTCCTCCGGTGCATCACACAGTTCCACTATCTTATATCCAATCGCATCATACACGAACACCTTCTCTTCCCTTCTATGGAGGACTTTATTTACAATACCTCGAAACGGCTACACGACGCTGGGAAAACTGACGGACCCCAGATCATTCAGGACTTGTACCGACGCCCACACCCACCTGAAGTCTCTATCCCATTACCATTCCACGACTTTATCTAAATTTTAGTATGACCCACTTAACAAAATTTAGAGTTGCCACATTTTTATTCTGCCCTGTATTCCTCTTATTTGCCCATGCCCCTCCTACTTGTATGACTCACTCCCCCCAGTTGGTAGTTGTTCCCATGTTCCTATGCATAATCACTCCACTACGGTGAAAAGAGCCGCCATTTTAAATTAATAAACACTCAGAAGATAAAAAGGCCGGTGATTATGCCAAACTCTACCCTTTCCGTCTCCCCTGAAATCATAAACTAACCCCTACCTTAAATTATACCTTTAGTCCACGTTCAGTAAAGTGCATGCCTTCCCCTCACCAAGATAATAGGCCTCCCACAAAACTGAAAAAAGGCCACTGAAAAATAAAATAAAATAAAAGAGCCGCTCTTAAACCCACTTGTCCCTTAATTTAAATTTTCCACAAATAACTTCTAAAAATAAATTACCTCCTTTCAAGTCCCAGTTCCAATGTCCCACGAACCAGAATCCTATTTCCTATTTAAACTATAAAATTCCCCCTAAATTTCTTGAGGTTGCAATTATTCTGTTATATTGTTCCCCGAGCGACCAGGTGTTCCTTAACACGATGTCGCCATCATAGGGCTTCTTAGCCCTCTCAACCAGGATTCAGGATTCAGTAGAACCTGTTCGACGGAAATTATTTCAATCATGAATATCATACACGCGACAAAAAACTGTTTCGTGTAAAAATACAGAGTATACATAAGTATGAACCGGAATTTATTACTGTGCTATGAGGTATTACAATCCAACCCATCCTAGTACATGGTTTTGTCCATAGTTGGATGCGATAATTTCCACCACCACTAGCGTAATAGGGTAGAAGTATAATGTAAGAAATTTTATATTATGGTAATTTATATTTTATGTAATGTGTAATATCATGGGGAATAAATAAATAAATAAATAAATAATAATAATAATTATTATTATTCTATTTTTTAAAATGAACCAGTTTACGTAATAAGCAACTATAATAGATTTAAAAAGGACGATTTAAAAAGATTTAAAAAGGATTTTAAAAGGATTTAAAAAGGACGTTGAAGAGGTTATTAACAATCGTTTCTATTCTGACACTGAATTTCTAAGTTGTGAATGGAAAGCTATTGGTATATTTAGTTTATGCTATTGTTATAGTTATTTAATATGCTGTAAACAATAATACAGAACTTATGTCTGTATATAAATTGGCTATAGCATTAAACAGATTATATCTTACTGTAGCAAGAGACATTGTTAATTAATCTAATGATCTTCCCTTCGCGGCATACGATAATTAGCCAGTTCCGGCATATAAACTATTACCAGCCAACGTTGTGGAGGTCTTACCAAGATTCGTTTTCCTTCAGGCCTGTATTCCAGAACCTGTTATAGAACTCTATTTCCCTATTCTCTTTGAAGTTGCTCCACCAACATATTGCGATAATAGCAGATTCTCTCATTTACACTACAGTCTGCAGCTCTTTCCTTGTATCGCAATTACGAATTTCGTCCAGCCTCGTACAACCCTTGACCCTTCTAGAAATAGCATCTCTGAAGCTTCTAATTTCTGTCTATTTCTTTCGGTAAGAGCCCAAATTTCCTGCCATACAAAAGCGTCGGAACTGCCATTACGTCATAAAATCTCATCATAGTATATATGTGAGCTTAGTTCCTTAGCGTACTTGCAATTATTCCGTATATTCTTCAGAAACTATGTATTTTTGTTAACATCAAACTCTGCGTCAAAACCAATTTGGCAGCCCAAGTAATGAAATATTCTTCTACAAGAGACATTACTTTCTTTCTGTGCTGGATGTGCACATGGTGTGTACTGCATAAATTCTTAAATCTGACTCAATTATTAAAACTTGATCATTAACAAATAAAACGGCATTCAGGGAGTGACCTTGAATTTTATAACGAGATAATCTAATGATATAAGCATTATGATCATTAATAACATTTAAAAAGTAGTGAACACTAAGTAAAGTAACGTTAGTGTAAATAGTAAAGAACTATAGAAGTACAGTTTAAATTAGCTTGTTACCTAAAACCGGTTGGAAGGCCGAAAAAATAAATAACAAGAACTCAGGTTTCTATTATATTGATACTTAAACGTAGAAAAACACTAGTAGACGACCATACACTAGTTCCTATTAAAAATTAACAAATCATACGAACCCAAACATACAAACATCATCGCACCCACACCTACCACAAAACTCACTAAGGTGATTAAAGATCCAGAAAAAAAGGTTCAGGTCCCGTAAACCCAAAAATCATGTTTTACCTATTAGTCTGTGTGTAGATGTGTGAACGCGCGCGAAAAGCAACTCAAAAACGAAAAATTGTACAAAGTTAAAACATGTTAGCTTAGCTTAACTTATTGTTAAGTTAGTTATCAGGTAGAGACCCGACAAAAAAGTTTTTATCAACATTGGTCGACCGAAAGTAGTAGTTTATTTCATCGATTTTTTACTTTGTGCAATTTTCTCATAAACGGCTCCTACGATTTTGTGTAAAATCATCAGTAACTTTATTTTTATGCTCTACAAGGTGAGTAAGCAGCATGTCTGCTACGATTCGGGGAGGGGGTCTGTACTCTCGTGGTAAATTTGTTTATGTTAAGATTGCTGCCTTGTGGATTTTTGGGTAAAAGTATATGTAATCAAAGTTAAAGAAAATTAAAAACCGACAACTTTTATCGACAGCGTTTACAGCGTCTATTATAATGTAGTAATTTACGTTTTTTGCTATTGAACTATCGGAATATAACAAATGTTGATTTTCATATCGCATCATTGACTCATAATTAAAATCAAGTTATATATTTCATTATTTACATTGGCCAGATAAAGCCGTGCGAGTGTTTCACACCAGATTTTGTATTTACACAGTGGTAAATTTTTTATTGTTTTTTAATCTTTTGGGTTGAGTTATACATGTGTGTAAATGATTCAACCGGTTTGTCCAGTTTAGCCAATCTGGCTCATTTCTACAAAAAGGTTTCGGAATTAACTCTGAATTTATTTAAATGATATGTAACGTATATGAATAAATTTGATAATTATGAAAATGAACCTGAAGTGAAAAAGTTCTTGCGAATAATAAGCTATAAGATTTTAACTAATAAAATTTCAATTTGTTATAATGGAAATGAAAGTATGAGTTAAAGAATAATTTTAAAATTATATCACTGATGCCAGAAAATGTACATCCAAGAAATATAATATTATAGCTTACATAGTGCAAGGTATTGTACGTAGTAAATTTTAAAATAATATGAAAAATATGATGTACACTTAAATTCTTTCATGATAATGTAAAGGAGTATTCTTGGAGTGTTTGTTTTAACTTTATATTACTAGTTTTTACGTTTCACGGAGGTAAAATGGTATAAAGAACATTATTTTATTTGTTCGTTCCTTTTTAGAAAATTACGTTTCGATATTTTTTACCTGCTAAAAGAAAAGAGATCTTAAAATTCGTTTGAAGAAATATCTCTTTGAATATTTATCAACCGGAACTTATTTAAATTATTTATTTATATAAATGCATCGTTGCACTTAAGTTGTTCTAACACTAGCAGTAAAGCAGCGCATTTAACTGAGCACTAAACTATACTATAATGTTATACAGTTCATTGGGTTAAGTGATAAAAATCGTAATATGTTTCACCATGGATAAAAGAAAAATCAACCATTTCGTCTGGAAGGGATACATCTTCTTTAATTTTGTTAAAAAGAAATATTTAATTCTTTACAAGAGTTCTCTTATAGTTGCTGTTTGTAAGAGTTTTTTTGTTCTTTTATAAAACATAGTTATGATTTGATAATATAACAAATGATGTTAGGGTGTAAAAATATACTGTCTTGGCTCATATAAATAAAAATTACTAAGTTTTTTTCAAAAAGTGATCTCAATTTTAACTTGATGTATCTGAACGGTTTTTTTAGTGCTTGGTGCTTGTTTAGCTACAATGGACTACTTAAGTCATTTGGAAGCTTTTGGACTCTTTTTGGTGTTACATTCTTTCACGTTCTGAGCACGCTTCCGCTCTTCTGCGCTTCTGTAGTCCTTGATGACCTGTTTGTATTTAGGTGACTTTTCCGTTAAATCTTCGTGAGTTAGTCTAAGTTCTTGTAAATGCCTTTTGATTTCTTTGTGCCACATGTATGCGTTACCAGCGTCCGTTTTTCGTCTCATTGCATGGTCAATGATTCTGCGTAAAAATCTAGTGTTGGTGTTCTTAGTACCTATATGTCCAAAGAACGATAACCGTTTCTTGCGTATGGCCACTGTTATTGGTTCTACAATGTCTCTGTAGACTTGATCATTAGGCAAAAGTCTGTAGTGATTGTCTACCTTGTGCTTCTTGTTTATGCAAGTTCTGAATATCCTGCGTTCTACTTTTCTGCAGGTTTCTGAACTGTTTATTTTACAGTTGAATACTTCTGTACTGTTTTAGTTTTTTATTGTCGTTGCTTACCACAATTTAAAAAGTAGTATATTTACAACAAAGTAAAAGAATCTATGTACTCGTAAATAAAAAAACAAGAAGCTTAGAAAGAGTAATATGAATTGTGATTGACGTTGCAGTTATTATTAAAATGTTAAATGAATTGTAGTGAATCAGGGTAAAAACTTGTGCAACAGCAAAAAAAGTGACTGAAGCTAATATCTGCAGGTAGTGTTTAGAAAAATTTTAGTTAAAAAATGTACTTAGTAGGGAAACGTTCTTCGTGAACCTAATGAAGGGTGGTTTAAAGATTTAGAATTAAGATAATTTGCGATCAGATTTACAAAGCCTGAAGCAGGAATGCCATCCACTAGCAAAATTAGACATTAAACGTTTGAAAAAAGTGATGGAAATTTTTCACTGGACCAATTTAAAGCAAGTTTAAGCCAGTATAAATGTGATGTTAAAAAAAATATTATATTCTTACGCAGAAAAAAAAATCGTAGTTTGGCGCAAACATAATGATTACAATGAGAAATTGGTTACTCTTTAGTAACATATTTATTATTAGGCCAAAATTAATTCTGATATAATCCGAAACGAATGTAATCTCTACGTCAGATGTTAAAGATGTTAAAAAATAATCGTCAGTAATAAGTTTAATGTGGTTACAGAAAGTTTGACATTTTATTAAAGTTAAATCCATAGTAGGTTATACAAAATATAAGTTAGGAAACGTTAAATAAATGATTAGTCTACTTTTGCATCGTTTAATGTGAATTTTTCAGTTCGTATTATTTTCGAGTTTTATGTTTTTCTTGGTCAGGTTTATCATTATTTCATCAGTCATTTTCATCTATCACACTGCATAGGCTATGGATATGTGCATAAAGGAAGTAAAAAAAGAAGTTTTTTCATGTTATATCCGGAACATCTACTATCGCTTAATATTCGGGGTAGTCTTATGTACGAGGGAATATGGTGTTATCTAATAGATAACAACCTACTTTTGCTCCTAAACAAATAAGGAAATTCATTTAATATTTTTTGTTTGAATAAACATATTAAAAATTAATTTTGTAGAATTGTAATTTTCCTTAACAGAAATTGTAATCTTTAATACATAACTGAATGTTCTTTCAAGTACACAGTGTAAACTCATTTTAGTTATCATGCGAGTTACATTTTATATAAAGTGGATGAGTAGACTTTAAATTTGTTTAAAGTTTCATGTGAAATGGTTTAATTTTATAATGACCAGAAACTCTGTCTTTTTTCGTTCCCACTTCAGAAATACATATTTTATCTACGAACATTCAACCACCTGTTTATTTATCATCGTTTTGTAATTAAAATAGTAAAGGAACACGCACTCTGCATAGCCTTATTACCAGCTTCAGAAGGGCGCATTAAAATTACCTGGATTATTGCTTTTCCCGGTCTCACTTAATGTTTTGCAATTTCTAGATATCGCTTAAGAGTATTAATGCTGATTTTCATAAGTACAATTTTTTGGAAAGGTATACGTCTATACTAATATTACAAAGACATAGCGTGTTTTTTTGTGCAGGCTAATTTCCAAAACTAAAAAACGGATTTTCATGAAATTTTGAAAGATTAATCGTATTTATATTAACAGCATCATTTTCTTTTTAAATTTAAAAAATGATAACCTAAAGGGCCCTAATGAAGATTTTCATAAATACGTGTTACAAATACGTGTGTGTGTGTGTGTACATGGGAGTACTATTGCTGTTGAAGTAGATGAAGGGGTTTGATGAGAGACGTACGCGGGGGAAATTATCAAAACTTCGTTTTGTACGTGAATTTTTTAAAACAGTACATGCCTATTAAGACTAGCGAGAGACGTACGCGGGGTAATGTATCAAAACGTGTGTGTGTGTGTGTGTGTGTGTGTACGTTTGAGTATACAGTCGATGTGTAGCAGCTACACAATTTTTACTACATATTTATTTTAAAAAACAAGATTGTTTTGCGTGCGAAGCCGCACGGGGCAAGCTAGTTACATATATATTTGTATATAAATTGATATATTGTAGTTACCTTTGTACACAGCTGTGTGTGTAGTCAATTTTAAATTGTGTAAAAATGTTCATGATTAATGTTTTAAATCTTCACGAAGACTATTGAAACATATATGGATACACCTTTCCAGCTGTCACCTCGTAAAAAGAAATCCAAAATTAGTGAAATGAAAACTTTAGTTCAAAATTTAACGAACAATAAATCTCCTGGATATGATTAAATTTGTTGTGAAGTTCGTAAATAAGTAGGTACCTAATAAACGGGTTTTTTGGTCAGGTTCATCTATAGCTTATCGGGTTGGTCTTTGAATAACGAGTATTGCTTAAGGTTAGTCACCACCCCTTAGACGCAAGTGTTAAAAATGCAAATCTTTTACTTTTGTTCTGTTCAAATTCCAAGATATAACATGAAATTTTAGCTCTCAAGATGATCGGAAAGTTTGATAACTTGTGGCGAGTGAATACCTAAGCCAGTCTACCAGTCGATGCTTTTGCATTTATGTACAAGGCCCTATATCTTGTCGTCAACCGAGGCCGACGAGACGTAGCGAAACCATGTTTGTGACTTTGGTGGCCCTAAAAAGGGCCGTTTAATTGGTTGGGGGTCCTGAGAAGGACTGTTGTACGTAGCGGATTGGTGGCCCTAAAAAGGGCCGTTTGGCTTTTCGTGGTGACCCTGAAAAGAGCCGTTTTTGGTAGTCGGAAGTGGCTAGCCGGCGAGATAGAAGAGGTGCCCAAAGAGTGACGGCTCGGGTACCGGGTTTAGGGCTAGATCTCCCTCAGCGGCAGTTGGGTCGTTACTGCAGCCTGACAGTGGTGGCCCCCAAAGCCCCACATGTTGGGTCGGCGTAGGCCGTCAGCCGATAGCGCGGCCGAGGCGGTTCTCTCGTGTTCCGTGCTGAAGTCGGTCTTCACCGTGGTGTCATCAGGCACGCATGGGCTTCCTTCCGCGGCCGGGTAGGCGTAGGCTGACCGGTGCAGGAATGTACGTCCACCACCGGTAGCTTCCACCAGGGATGGTGCGTCTAATCTCGGCTGGGCTTTTCGTTTTTCTTGCTAGCTCACTTTTTTCTTCTTCTCCGTTTGGGAGTTGGATGGCGAATGCAAATCAATGTTGTTAACTCTATAACAAAATATCAGCCTATAGAGTTGCAGTAAATACCATTAATATCTGTGTCGTGATAATGTTTGGAATGATTGTTGTATTAGAAATTAAAACACAAAAACTAAGTTGAACTTTATGTTTAGCTTTTATTTGCACTAATGATCGTTTGAAATAGGTTCTTTTATTTCGTGTAGTAGAATTTATTACTAGATTTACAATCCAAAAGGTAAATAGAGATGCAAAAGAGACTGGAAGTAAATAGAAAGATTTGCATATTATTGAAAATATGTGCGAAAAATTAAAATATTCTACCCATCGATGTCGCTTGCATCTACAATTATTAGAATTTCTAGAATTATTATTATTATTTTACTGCAAAATATTTTGAAAAACTTCATTATAATAATTATATAAATCGACGATCATCCAATAACTTCAGTATACCAATACGTATACTCGTACATAATATAAATGATTTTTCTTTTATTTTTAATATTTTCAATAAAAAATATAATTTTTATCAATTTCAGAATAATATTAAATAACTTAAACAGCAGCTGGATATCATCATAAGTAAAAATAATTTTGAATTTTGTAATAAAAATTAATTTTTCCCATTTTTGTCTTTTATTTTAACCAGAAACTTAGTTTCGATCAAAAATACTTCAAATATCACAGACTTGCTTTGGTACGTACTTGGTACTGGTAATACCCAGAGACACAAACACTTCCACAGTACAAGAAGTTTTACAATAGTTACCAAACACGACTTGAAAATCATCGGAATCGAGAAGCTGTCAATCTCCTAAACAAAAGAAAAACACACAGAAGATTACTCTCTACAGGTTTTTCTTAATACTTTCTCGTCAAGAAAAAAACAGCAAATCTTTTATTTATAGAGTGATACCAAAGGTTATTTTCTTTCTCATATTTTATATTTGCAACATATCTACTTCTTGTTCTACGTGAAAAGATCATAGCTTCACAGAAACACAAAAAAAATTAAATAATTAGGTATAGAAATAAATGTCGTACATCATTGTAAAATTGCTTAAACTATTGTATAAGAAAATTATAATATTTGCTCATATTTTGAATTTAAATTTTATTTTAGCGAGTTGCCTAATAAACATTGTAAGAAATGCAAAAAACATTTTGTAAGATGCTTTATAGAATATTTGTTATGTATTATTCAAGTACTACACATATTCAAATTTAATAGCCCATTTATAAAATTGTTTCTGATTATTTTCTCTGTTTTATCTCAATTACGTGTCACATTCTTATTCCAATTACTCATTACCAACAATTTTGTTATATTTTCCAAGAAAAATTATCTTAACATCTGCAATAATTATGTAGAAGCAATGTTGCATAGTGATACGTGATTCAAGATAGATTATAAACTGTTGACATACTTACCGAAAGTTTTAGTTACACTCTTTTTAAATAATTCTTAACAGATGTAAAAAAAGACAAAAAATAACAGTGTTTTACTAATTTGAACGATTTTCTAGTCATTAATGATAACATCTAGCCAATTACACACATATTAGTTTAAAAATTTAAATAAGATATAAACACTTTAATAATTTAATTATAAAGTAATTGATATTATATTGTAACCCATCTGGTTTAAAAATAACGTTACTCTAACGTCGATTAATATGAAGTGTTGTGCAACTTGTAACTAACGATTACTCATTTTTAATTACGTGTTACATTTTAGTTGACGTACTATAAAGCTTGAAACTTACTGATCATTTGTTATGAATTGAGTTTAGTTTACAGTATAATTTGTAATTAGAGAAAAGTACGGAACTAGAAAGCAAGGTATACAATTAGACCTTTGTAGGCTAAGTCATGTTCACTTCTGAACAATTAATAGAATCCCTAGTGAAAATTAATGACGAGATTACACGTACAGAACTTTCCTACGGTAACAAATTTCAGTTAAGTAATATTTATTGGTTAACTAGTTTTCTTATAAACTATTGCAAACCTGTAAGTTATGTTATTTGCTCATAACCGATTGGTTTCATTTTCCTCTTGCAGCTAAATACTTCAACAAGTTACATTTCAATTAAATAACAGCACCTGACTATTTATGTTTCTATAACTCTTAAAAATTAATTATTTACAATCGGTTAACCAAGAATATCATAATTAAATACCAGTTAATCGTAAAGAAGGAAACTCCTAGCTTCCAAGGAATAAATTAAAATTAATTAAAATTTACTATTAAAAGTATCATCTACTAACACTTTGTATAGTCATACTATCTTCACACTCAAAACACAGTAAAACAATATGAAACAAAATTTTACCAAAGATTTTGCAATGTTGCTTTTAGTTTCAAACGCAACGCTGTACATTGACTCACAAATTCCACACGTAACTGACTTCGCAAAATAACTATGCAAGACAATGCACGATAAATCTTAATCAGATCCGAACTCTAATATACAAAATTTGAGCACTAGGGCGATACCGCATACTCATCTAAGACGTTTCAAACGCCTTTGGCCAAAAGAATTTCTCAGGGAGGACTATAGTATCGCTAAACTATACTATGTATGTTATAGGACTGTTGTGAAACTTGGATCTAGCAATAAAATCAAGTTTTAAAACATACCAAAATCTAGAAATTGTTTAAAATGTTTAACTGAAAAAAATAATATCAATAAAATGTGATCAGAATATAAGTAATCAATACAAATCACATTATCTTTGAAAATTATTCAACAATTTGAAAAAGTAGTCATTTTAACGAAAGTGACAAAGCGTTTATGAAACTACAACCACCGAACTAAATGTCAAATGTTTATCGAGTTATGAAAACAAATTTAAATGAATTGAGTTTCCCAGCTCACGTATAAAAATTGATACTTTACTGAAACAAATTAAAAATAAGAAAAAAATAATTAATAAATATAAAAATAGTTTAACGATATATTGCTGCATGGTGAACAAAAATTTAGGTATTGTAATTAGAAAAATTGGTTGTTTTTTGTATTTATTAATTAATTTTTAACACTAATATTGTAATAATGAATTACTGCGTATAAATAAAATACAGTCTCAAATTTTGGAAATAATGTTAAAGAAAGTCGGTACGTTTGATTTAATTTGAAATCGAGAATTTATTACAAAATGTATTGTGTTAATAAGTTTCACTGATTTCATTTCAATAAGCTTAAGAATTTAAAATTACGAAACCTAACATCAGAAACCAACATTTTTGTTAGTTTGGAAAGTACAAGAAGCACATTAAAGTTTTTACCGATGCAAATACCACATGAAGTGGTTTTATAATTTATAGTTACATTTGAATATACTAAACACTTTCCTCTTGATTCTATTTAAATAGAGCTGACATTAGTAATCAATGAAGCAGTTTATAATATTTTAAAATTTACTAGTTTGTTTCAACTCCATAAATTTTTAATGAATTCTGAAACTAGTTTCATTAACCGGATAATTCTAGTAGCTACTAAATAATTGTACACTTGTGTGCACTTAAAGACTTCGGTACGTGAAATGTATTATTCAATAACATCATCAAAACAGATCTATTTGTATTTAATTTTGTTACGTGATGTTGCCAATAAACATTAAGAAGTATGTTAATAGATATTTACGATGTCTGTATTTACTCTGGAAGTGACTATCTTTGCCGATTCATTGATTATTAAATGTTTTATTAAGATATATTATTGCTGTATAAATTACTATAATAAAATCTTATGGCCAAATGCAAGTAAAATTAAATTAAATTTAAAGCGGTATAATTTATTTTTATTGTCATCGATGTTCATTATGAATAAATAAGGACGTACTTTATTCAAAGAGAAGTTTGCTCATTAAACTTAGTGTATAAAGAAACGAAAACCGATAAGCTCAATAAGTTGAGCAGAGAAGTTGAAATGTAATTAACGAATTAATATCTATTAAGGACGCGACGCGTTAAATAGTATCTTAATAAGGGTGGTTTAAATTCTCTGGTAATCTCTTTGGAGAAACTAAAGTATTGCGCGTTTCATTCCACAGAGAAAGATAAAGCAGAAGTTATTCAGAGGATGAGCAAACCAAATAAGCCTAAAGAAGATATAAAGTAAGAAGGAAAAGATGAAAAGATACTGTGAGAGTGAAATAGCATAAGAAAATCTACAATCAAAGAAAGATAGAAGATAGTAAAACAAAGAGAGAAGAGAAAGTGAAAAAACTAGAGGATGTAGCAGAACAAACAAACAGTAAACAATAAAACTATTTATTGCTTTTTTTATTTCTATTCTCGTTTCCAATCACCCCAACCATACAACCTAGTTGCAAACTATATCTATAGTTGTTGAATCTGTAGAAAGAAGTCTAAAAATATTTTACAACATTAAATAAAAATATAAAAAAATCGACTACCAAAGTAATAATATAAACTAATAAATTTGGATTTTATTACACTAAACATCTTATCTATAATACTGAAATAAAATTTCAGTTTATCTAGTAATTTTAAAGAATAAATATATTATTATCTTACATTAATAATGGCCCATTTATTACAGGTAGTTAAATGAAATTGGTCAGAATTGACTATTTTCAAGTAACTGCATCTCCACGTTTCTTCGTTGTGGAATAGTGGCCAAGATGTTAAAAACTATACTGCTGAACAAAATCCAAACGTAGTATAAAATGTAAGAACTCCTTTATGGGAAATATTTTTACGTCCCTGTGATTTTTTGTAGTAAATATTTAATAGATGTACAACTTACTACGTATTTCTACAGTTTAATACATTTATTATATCCATTGCAAACTCTTGATACAAATTGTAGGTATGTGCATAATACTCTAGTTAAAATGCTCCATGGAAAGGAGCATTTAACATCCTATTATTATTTAGCATGTTTTAGATTTTTAATAAAATACCAAAATACCAAAGAAGACTTGAATCTCCTTTGTATCTCACTATTAGATAATTCAAACGGGACTCGCCGGCTGTAACGAAGACATCCTACGGACTTACTTTAAAGCGACAAGACAACTCATAAACCAAATTCACAAAGTTCCCCCTTTCAGGGTACTCTTCGATCATTACATAACAAAGAAACTCATCTACTCACTATTCTGATTAAGAATATATTGTAGAGTTAGCTGAAATGTAAAAAAATATTCGCACAAGTACGATTTTTATTACTTAATACGACGTATAAAATCAGATGTAAGAGAGGCCTTCGTATAATTATTCTGTTGGTGTAAATTGTAAATATGTCATATAATTTTTGATATGATTATTGTAACGTCTATTACGGGTTCTTTCAGGATCTAGGTATTTTTGAATAACTAAAACCTCCTTTTAAATTTTTGAAAAATATTTATTTACAAATTGTTTACTTAAATTAATTGTTCCACTTACAACAACTAAAAATTGACCTTAACTACTTAACTTATTACAGATTAAATTCAATAAAAAATATTGTTGTGACACTTAACTAAGACTTAAAGAAACAAGAATAATAAAAATGTTATAATTTACGCTAAAATAAATAATTAATTTCTACTTACAAACCGATAACAATTATTCAATACTATTTACCCGTCACGAAGAAATTTCTTCAGTACGCGACATGTTATATACAATCGTTTTAAATTCATTTTATCACTGTTCAAAACCAAAATAAAACTGACTGTGAAAAGAGCAGGTTTTTATAGAAAACAATGATACAATATTCTAGAAGGAATACAAATACAACTATATAGCAAAATAAATAAACCATTGAACATTCTACTCTATAGCGGAAAAAACAAGACTGGTGGCACCAAGAAAGGTAATTAATTACAGTATCAAAACCTCAACACACGAGCACAGCATAGTCAAAACACAATTGTCCAGCCGATGTAGGTCACAATTGTACTATATTTGTAATAAGGGTTTGCAAGATTCACGTCTTTTTGCTTCTAAAAAGTATACTTTTGTACCTTAGAGATGGCATCGGATTTATTTAGAAATTCCTATGATGAATCTTATTTTCAATGTAAGAATAAGTAGACATAATAAACATTTAGATGTGTTATTACGCTCTGTGTATTATTTAAGTGTTGTAAGGCATAACTGGGTGATTTAATTTTATTAAAAGCACGCCACGACATGGCTGTCCAAAGAAATTCTGTTCTCATATTATTTCTAAACATTTTTTACTTTTTACAATAGATACTAAATTATTGTGTAATCGTATTGGAGAAAAAGAGCTTATCAAACCGAAATAAATATCTGCACATCTCATGTATTTAATTTCCCAGTAAAACTAGACACTCTATTTCAGAAAATTATGGTTTAGAAAAGTTTGAAGGTTGATATTAGTAATGCTAATATTCTGTTTAAGTTGGGAGGTTGTCAACAAATTTGGAGAAACGCTCTAACCTCTTGACATTTAACTTGACTTAACTAAAACATCCAACATTTTGACGCCTACTTAGAATGACTTCTTAATTAAACAGTTAATAAGTAGATTTATCCAGATAAATGTAAAAGAAGCGACTAGGTATGAATTTTATTTATTATATATTCGCAATTATAACACAGTACGATAATGACATTTAATGAAAGCGCTGAATTTATTTATTTTTTTCTATAACTTTTTTTAATGCATAATCTGTTATGTAACAATATATGCAACTTATCGATTAGATTTAACTCATGAAAGGATTACAACCCACTGGTGTAATTAAAAAATTATAACATTAAAACATATTATGCTGTTCTTAATTATTATTTACAATCAAAATTAGATGAATAGTGTTTTTTATATAAATAAAAATAAAATAAAAAAATAACCAAAACCTCCTTTAAAACGAAAAAATCAAAATGTGAAGTAATAAATAATAAGCACATGATTTCGAAATATATGGACATCATTGCTATTGTCTAAGAGATTCAGTGCTAAGTGATTTATGTGGTTGTTTAGACGTTTGATACATTTACAACGGAAACTTCGTATTTCTTCTCGTACCGTCTGCACATCCATATCACGATGTATATCGGCGTTACTAATATACCACGGTGCTTTTAATATGGTCCGCAGAGCTTTTGATTGAAACCGTTGCATAATCTCAATGTTTGAAGTCAATGCTGTGCCCCATAACTGAATCCCTAGGTTCAAACCGGCTTCAGCATGGATTTGTACAAAAGTAGTTTGTTGTCAATCGAAAGCGGGGAACGCCTATCAATACATCTTCCAAAATGCCAATACATCTTCTTAAATGTTAAATCCAGGTATTTCCTTTTCATCTGAATGTGTTTGCGCCAAGTCAGACCTCTATTTAAGCACATTCCTAAATAGTTTACATCTCTTGCCTATGGAATATTCTTGCCATTCACTTGGACAGGAGGACAAGGGAATACAGGAGGACAGTGAACAGAACATATAAAATTGGTCTCAGAACACTTCCTTGCGGAACGCCAGGCTTGATCTCTTTCAAACCCGTTAAGTGAATTTTTTAGCAATATTTTCTTAATTAAAATTTTAAAGGATTTCTAGCCAAAATTATATGTTTCAATAGCCGTTACACGTATCATAACAGAGGCAAAGTTTTTATTAAATACTACTTCTAACATGAAACTTTTATTGTTAATATCGTTAATAACTAACTATTAAAATTCTGTACTTTATAAATGTACCAAACACTCGGTTTAAAAAAAATGCAGCTAAAAATACACTCATGAAAAATAATGTATGATAACTAAAAGCACCCAAATGTAAAATACATAAATGGTTCAGCTGGTTAAAATATTGGGGACAGCTCGTAAATTTTTAAATACCTAAATGTTTTTAGAACTGCAAATAAAAAACTGATCCCCTTTTTGACGGAGAACATTTTTCCGTTAAATTAAAAATTCTATATTACATGAATATATACTTTTTCATTCATATCTAAATTTAAAATATTTATCTGTCAGGTAAGAATTATTTGAAGAGACTTTTTGAAAATTTATAGTTACAGTACTGTATAAAACATGTCATGAAATATGGTAGTGACCCTGTTGTGGGATGTTAAATTTTTTTCTTATTTTTCCTTATTTGGATTCTGAAAGTGTTGGACTTTGTTTCCTTAGGGAATAACCCATTTGGTCATACTATAGTGAAGAAGCAGCTAGTCAAGGCACTCGTCTCTTGTACTCTATTTTCCAAACTGGGTACTCCTTTTTATATACGGAGACTTGGGTAACGTTACCTTCCGAATGAAAGCTACCTATACAGCTATGCCTATCCATCCTTCGGTCTATACCCTCTCAAACTTACCAACTTAAACCCTCAGCAACACTATAATGCAAACAAAACAAAACGAAACACAAAATGCATGATACCTCGCCTTAGACCCATTATCTATATATATCTACATGAAGCCTATAAGATAATAAATCCAAGTGTGTTTTATATTTAATTCTGCTTAAGTAATTAATTTAGAATATTATACAAAATTTTGTAACGGGGGACATTATTTTTGTATCATTGTTAGGAACAGCAAAATGAGTAAAATTCTGCTACGTTTTAATTTATACGATATTTACTTTCTAAGGAATATTTTTTACATTACTAAAAAATCCATTAAAAATAAACTTACAATGAGCTAAAACGTAGAAAAAATTAACCAATTATTTTAAAGACTGAATAACGGACAAGTATCAAACCGTGTAATATTGTAGCATTTTTGCTTCTTTGCAATAAATAATAAATCCACTTATTTTAAATTTCTTTTTACTTCTTTCCTGTTCAAGCATCACTGGTTTTAAATAATGCATACATGTTTTTTTTAGATTTTTAATATAAAATTAATTTTATTCAGGTATTAAATAAAATAAAACTCACAATTTTAATATTTTAAATTTTTTTATATTATACATGAGGCCATCGATCCTCTATAATACCAACCAACAGAACCCCAAAATTTGGTATTTCTTAACTCTAATATTTACTTGGTATAACTATCTATTCTTTTAAATGTATCTTCTTGGGAGAAGCACATCATTATCAGTATAAAACAAACTTCTGTTCTATAAACAGATGACAAAACCTGTATCAACGTATGGTATGAAACTCTGGGGATGTACTAACCAAAGTAATATAAAATTCATTCAACGTTTCCAAAACAGGTTGTTGAGAAATATCTTCGACGCACCCTGGTTCATAAGAAACAACAACCTCCACAGAGATCTACAGATGGACTTTATTTCCAGAGAAATCCAGAGGTTTGCACAGAAACTTGAGAAAAGACTTCACCGTCATGACAACGTTGAAGCAATTCAGCTGCTTGATAACGATAATCTGGTGCAAAGGTTGAAAATAAAAAAAACGATTTGAGCTTCTCTACTGTCAGTGTTTGAAAGCAGAGCAGTGTTAGTGCACGATTAGAATTACTGTTACATTTTAATGTAAAATATAGGAGTAGTGTACACAATGTGTTATTTTCAATGTAAGTACCGACGTTCTGCTGAACACCTTTGTAGTAATATTATTAATAGTAGTTTAGGTTAGAAAAATTACTCGTAATGTCGTTTAGGTCAACAGCTGAAAGGCTGGTTTGAACCTCTAGAGGTGTTACTAAGTAAAAACGAAAAGTGAGATAGTTTACTATGCTTTCCTCACTGAGTTGAAAGATTATGCTTATCAGCATGCCAGGCCCTCCGAAAAGCACCCACTTTCCACCCTGCAAATGACACCTTTACTTCATTCACCACAAGGTCTGGCTGTATAGTGAAATTCATTATTCTCAGAGGAGATAACTCTGACTAGTGTCTTTTACACCTCTATCTCTTCTGTTCTTAAATAGTTCAGCCATATAATTGGCTGACTATTTTATAAGAAACAGAACTATTTTATTAGCCCTGTAGCCAACAAATCAAGTGCAACTAATTTAACGCTCCACCTGCCCGTTACGGGCAAATATAATATATATAAAAAAAGAAAAATAAAGAGTTAAAATATATTTTTATTTTATTTTCAGTAACTGTCGCGATCAGTGAACAATTTACTTAATTTATAAGTAAAATTAACTGGAGAGTACTTAAAAATAAAAAGTTATTTAAGTAAAAACTCTAGAAATATTGAACAAAATGTTTAAACTGTCACTATGTTAGGTTCACCCTTTATAAAATTATTTTCCGCAGCAATATTCCATCGAGGAAAATTTAACTAACCGAATGGTATTTTTTGTACTTAGAGATACTATTATGAAAATAAATTATTAATTTAAATATAGGTTCAGAAGAAAACATAATTTCTGTGAATATAATGACAAATTACAAGAATTACTGAGAAAGCATAACGTGTTTTTGTCATAACAGTTTCCAGTATACGTTTGATGGTAGTTCTGCAACCAGTATAACTTGCTGTTTACAGTACTTGTGTATGGTTCATAAAATGTGTACTGTGTCTAGTTTTACATCCCTGCAGCAGTAGAATATACAGAGTTTTATTAATATCTGTTTGTTACGTAACCTTAGAAAAGTTTGTTACTCAAATTTATGACGAAAACACCATAATAAATAACTATTTTCGTAAAACGAGACGTGTCTTTCATTGCAATGTTAATCATATCATATTACTAAAGTATGCATTATTTATAAGACATTAATTCTTTTTCTTATAATTATAAATTTACGAATCCTTCCGCAGTTTTAATTAATATTAAGTAAGCGTCGTGAAGCGTTACATTCTTGCACAATCAAAGCAATTTTTGTTTGTTTGATGTTGTATTAAAAGCCAAAATTGTGTAAAAAAAATTAAAGTAAAATATTATACGAATGTTTGAATATTTCATGAAATTTTTCCAAGAATAATTTATATACAGTATTTACTAAAGGAAATTCAGTACATTTGAGTTTCCCTGTTTAATTCTACACAATTGTCTTTTTATCATAGTTGGACATTTAAACTAATCCTAAATCACAAAGAAAAAATTACGTATGACGTGTAACTTTTTCCAATGTTGTATATTAAGAAACTATTTTGGAAGTATCACAGAATGGAGCGCAAGTTTATTGTTAAGAGAAAATTATTGTTTCCAGGCAATTTTTTATGAGTTACATAAACAGCTTCATCATTAGTGAATATTATGGGTTTTAACCTATTAAATTTTCGATCTCAGGTTTGCTTAGTAATGTAACATGCTAATCGCTATGACTTCGAAGCGGCCGCAGGTAATTTAAAATAATTAGGTATTATTTTGAATGTGCCATTAGCATAATTGAATGCAGTGTAATTAAGAATATTCATTCCTTTAAAAACGCAAATTTTACACTCCTTCTTTTTATTGCTTGTTTAGCCATAATGGACCACTTTAGTTGATTTTGGAACCTTTCAGTCTCTTTTTGGCGAGATATCCTCATGCTCCAGTACGCTTCTGTTTGGCTGCTTCTGAAAATTCCCTTTTCTTATACTTTATTTTCTGTGTTGTAAGCCGATGGTTGTGGTCCTGGATGACCTGTTTGTATATGGGTTATTTTTCCGTTAGATCTTTGTGAGTTAGTCCAAGTTCTTGTAAATCCCTTTTGATTTCTTTGTGCCACATGTATGTGTTACCAGCTTCCGTTTTTCGTATCATTGCATAGTCAATTTATTCTTTAATGTAAAAGTTTTTTTTTCATATTGTATAATGGTAGGTTTAATTTTGAAATTACATTAAAAAAATTTGGTTATGTGTAATCATATGTAATCAAAAGCTTGTTTGAGACTACAGTAGGTTTTAACCTATCTCCAAACTACAGGTGGGAATTGAACCCGGGCTTGATAAGTTAGTGCGCTTCTACGCCAGAGAAACAGCCACAGATAATTTTAAGTAATTAGTTTATTACTTTCTCTTGCCTATGTGAATATACAGGAAGAAAAGTATTGTTTTCATGTCGGTTTTTCGAAATCGAGTTTTCAACGGATCTTCACTTTTCAGATCCCCTGAACTCAAAAACATATATTTTTAGGGATTGGTCTGTGTCTGTGTGTGAACAAAATATCTCAAGAATAGAACATCGTACGAAGTTGAAACTTGAAATTTCAGTTAAATACTAAAAGAGAACCCGACACGGACATTTTCATCAAAATCTGTCAACCGAAAGTAGTAGTTTATTCGTGTAATTTTTCACTTTTTTGCAATTTTCTCAAAAACGGCTACCACGGTTTTTAAAAAATTCACTTTATATTCTATATTTTTATACTCTACAAAATAGGGTATGCACTATGTCTGCTGACATTCTTGGGGAGGCTTTGCTGTCGTGGAAAAAACGGTTTTTATGATTGCGGCCTGAATATGCATTTTAGCGCAAAATATATATAATAAAAGTTGTAAAAAATTTAAAACTACAACTACTATTTATCATTTTTTGTATAACGCTTAGTTTAGCAGTAATTAGTAATTTCCTGTTATTTTTTACGAGAATCTGTAAAAAATGGTTTTTCAAGATTACAGCCTTAGTATGCATTTTATGGTAAAAGTGTAACAATAAATATTATAGGGAATTAAAAGATCTACAACTTTTATATCGTTTAGCGTCAAAGAGTGATTTTCCGTATTATTAAGCCAAACTGAGGTTGATTTTAATTTTGCATCATTCAATCTTGATTAAAATAAGGTTGTGTTTTTTTGATGTTAGTTTGTTGTTTATTTCTAATGTTTTATTATTAATGGTAGGTTGTGTTGATCATTTTTTCATTTACAAGAGAAAGTTGTGTGAGTGTTTCACACCAGATTTTCAAAATTAACTATAGCATTTTGAATTAAATAAGGTACACTTTAAAACAGTCACTAAAAAAATTCAATAAATAGTCACATTTTTTTAACGTAAATATATTTTTCAAATTATTTTATGATGAATCGAATTTTCAAAATTCATTAAAAAAATTGGTTTAACGTAATTTAAGTGCAATACATAAAAAAATTTTATGTAAACTTTTTATTTGAATATCTGAACGTTTTACACGAAATTGTTAATGTAACAAATTTATAAATAAAATTTTTAGGTAATAAAAATAAAGAGCGTAAAGTTAATTATTTAAATTTAAAATATTTTAATATTGAAGAGTGTATTCAAAGCTTATTTTAAGTACGCAATCAAATTAATATTTTATTGTATTTTTTTAAATTATTTTATGATGAATCTAATTTTCAAAATTCATTAAAAAAATTGGTTTTAAAAAAATTAAGTGCAATACATAAAAAAAATTTGTGTAAACTTTTTACTTTAATATCTGAACGTTTTACACGAAATTGTCAATATAACAAATTTAGAAATAAAATTATTAATAAAAACAAGGAGCGTAAAGTTAATTATTTAAATTTGAAATACGTATTTTAATATTGAAGAGTGTATTCAAAGCTTACTCTAAGTATGCAATCAAATTAATATTTTTTTAATGAATGGGATTATCATATCGCCAAAAATTAAAATGTAATATTTGGTTAAATGAGAGGAATGCATTTATTTTTTATATCAATTTTAATAAAAGTCATTTACAATAAATGTTAACAAAAGGAAATTGGTATTACAAGTACTTATATTGCAGGCAATGTAACAAAAATAAATTATATATCATATTTTATTACTACTTTGTTTATCCGACCTAATTGGAATCAGAAGCTATTCAGAAAACCGAAAATCTGTGTAAACTGGAAACAATGGGAAATCAATGTAATCGGAAAACTTACCATTTATTTATACTTCTTTGGACAGAAACACACTACAATATGTTTGTATACGCATATTTACAAGTCTTTGTTTTCCTTAAAAATAAAATACACTTTTCTTTGCTTTACTTTCGTATAGCATTTGAAGGTAGCACAACGCGCAATCGTTTCAAGTTCATAAGTTCAATTGACGGGGTGTCAGGCTGCTGCTCCAAGTACGCCATAATGTAGTCCAGTGATGACTCGTCAACCAAAATATAATAACGTGTATGCGATCTTTAGCTCGAGGCACAAATGCGTTAACAGTAGCCTACAGTACAGACTGTAACTGTGCATTTTGAATATTTAAACTTAAACCGTGTATGAGGGACTGTGTCTAGATTGCAGTGCTGTTCAAACACGGTGAGTGGGATATCGCAATGTTATGAAAAACTTGGTTTTTCCGATCTGAATTGGACTGGATAATCGACACATCCGGATGAACGAAAGCCGGATGAACAAGGTCGCTTTTGCTTATTATCAATTATATCTTAATCTTAAACTTTTTTAGATTAAATTAAATTCGTTTTAGCAACTTGGTCATTAGAGATTACTGTGATAGGAAAGGTTAAATGTAAATTTTCAAAACCTATTCGGGAATTGATCACAATCTTCTGTGTTGCAGTCTAAAACGTTAACTACTTCATCATGGAGAATTAAGCGTTACTATTTGATTGGTTAAACCGTAATATAGGTACTAATGTTTGAAAAATTCGCGGTAGTTTTCTTATAATAATCGTAAATTAAAGAAGCACGGTAGATCTAAGTACTTAATTAAAGATACAAGTATCTCAATCAGATACAGGTCATCTAAGTAATGTTCTGGAATAACGTTGATTATTTAGGTTTAATAATTCACTCATTGCTCAAGAATATGACGTCCTTAGTATTCAGAAAAAGTCGGTTAGAATTTTAGTGAAAATTATATTAAAGCCGTTAAGCCTGTTTTTTCAGTACCTCGTAATGTTGATGGTTTTTATATATATTTTTTAAGTCGCATGTTATTTTGTATATTCAATGGACTTTGAGAAATTTCGAGAATTTTATGAGTACGGCATTATAAATAAAAAAAATTGTTTGTTACATTTGTACATTCCAACTTAAACTTTGTCAAAGTATCCCCAATTTTATTTTGGATAAAAGTGTTCTAATAACTTGTTTAAAGATATTAAAAGTGCAAAAAATAATAAACGTTTTGAGTTCAATCTAATTATTATTTATTCGATTGTATTTTTATAATTTACTGTATTATTTGGTGGAGGAATTTTATGAAGATAAGTAATTATAAGTAATTACAGACAGCCTTTTTAATTGGTGTCACAGTTTTGTTCAATTATGGTTAGCCTATGTATTTCTGGTATATACATATATATATATATATATATATATATATATATATATATATATATATATATATATATATATATATATATATATATATATATATATATATATATATATATATATATATATTTATTTGTATAAATTTTGTCAAGTGTCGTAGATTTTTTACATGTAGTCCATGTCATTATTTATAGTTTTTAAAATTGTCTGTAAGAGTATAATATAGACTTTTTGGTGCAATGTATAACTTTTGCTATAATGCAAATAGATATTGTTATATTATGTTATATATCTACATTTAAATTGCACCATGAACATTACCGTACCAGATGAACAATTTTTTGATGAGATAGTTCTGTGACAAACTGGAATTTTAAATATCTCCTAACTAAACTACGGAATAATTTATTTGATGCTCTATCCTTCTACATTAAGGCTTAATAGATAATGATTTTAAAATAGTTCGATATTTCGTACTCCTGATTTGCTAGGCGAAAAGCCCGAATCTGTCACAAAATTACAAGGACGGTCATTGACACTCAGTTATTAATATAACTGTGTAGCTACAGCTATAGTCTACGTAAAACAAACAGGCGGGTAACTACTGCTATACTGTTACATAAACTGTAAAGTAGCAAATGGGAGCGAGATTTAATTTGTGGCATGCATTGTTTTTATAACAAGGGACATAAGTACTCAAAAAAATTAAAATGTGACGGAATAATGCGCATAACAGAGACATCTAGTAATTTAACCATACGCTCACCCTCGTTTTGAATTTACAGGAACTTTAAACAACAATATTCACTTATATGTTCTACTGTCACCGTAATATTTACATGCGCGCTAATTAAGGTACCACCAAATACTTTTGTTTTTATTTTAAATAATACTAATAGTATAAAACACTTATATCTGAGATTACAATCTACTTTTTTAGATAATTAAAATATTCAAATTGCTTTGAAATAAAATTATTTTCCATTTACACTTCAACACACAGTAGACTTCTAATATAGTGGGGTATTGTTCAATAAGATTCCAGCAATATTTATATTTATATTACAGTAGTTTTAGTAAACGTACTTTCTAGTTTTTTTAAATAAATAAGCTCCTCTGTTTAATGCCTTGTTTGGCCAAACAAGTTATTATTAATTTTTTATTGTTTTAATTTTTATTTAACAATTAATATAAAAGTTAGTTCATGTTGCTTTTTGTCATGGTTTTTGCGTTATTGTATCTCAAATGTCACTAACTTTGGTAGTTATATATTTGTAAAATTATTATGTATTCATGTCCAGCCGGTTGTGTAATATTCAGTGCAATTGGTGTTAATACTAGAGGTTTCAGGCTCAATTCTCGGTCAGGTCTGGAATATTTTTTATTACTCATTTTCATCTATTATCCTCCATAATCTGTATTAGCATTAACGTGCTGAAATATAAACCACGTAAAACCGAAATAATTATGTTTTCAATGAGAAAATTGGTACCTATGTACATTCGCAATTAACTAAAAATATTTAAGACTAATTTATTTAAATAAATTTTCAACTTTCTGATAATAGTTACAAACTATATTATGATTCATGTACCAGAGAATCTTTTAAATAATTTCTAATTACGATGGCAGCATAAATTTTAAACCCTATCTTCCTACTTCCTCTATTTATTTAGGGGAATCCTTTACTGATTTATATGAAGGGGTTAACCCAGTTAGTTAAAAATAAAGAATTAAGATGAACAACTATATTCTTAAAAACGAATCGCAATGTTATACTTATGACTAAGATGAGGTTTTAAAGTAATGAATACTTAAGAGAACTAAATCAAATTCATCTGATTTTTTTGGAACGCATTTAAAAAATCCCTTTTAAAGTGATTATTTTGGATTACAAACTTGGATTTCGCTTTCCCTATGTTTTCCTGATCCGTGCGATGAGAACGATTCGAGTCGCATTATGTAGTGTGTATGTATGTGTGTGTAAGCAACTGAGTGCAAATGAACAGGAATTCGAGTGGTATTGGTATGTGGTAGTGGAAACGGGAAAGAGTGAGAAAGGAGCGGGTAGGGAGAGAAATGGAGATCTTAATTAATGTAAATAAGTTTGAGATGCAAATTCACATTCGCCTGCAGACCTCTCTCTGTTCAGGAAGAACTCAATGCAAAAGCAAAGCCCCTAGCTTGCCTTTCCTGATGCTTTCCTATTTTTAGTTGTTCTCTTTACGGCTACACTCTAGTCTTCTCTAAGGATTCAAAATTTTTAATGACTTCATCAAAATATGTAAAACCTTGCACTTGTAACTAAAGTAAAATAAAATTTTATTCTAATTTTTTTACGAAATATAAACTCGAGAAACTTGTTCTTAGATTTATTATTCAAAGATGTATTACAATATGTACCCTAATCATACTTGCATTATGCATTTGTTGATTTACAGATTTTTCTATAATCTTTTCTTAATAGTACATTACATATAGGTACATTTATTACACAGACAATTATTCTGCAAAGGTATTCCCAAAATATTTTCGTGAAAGTTATCTTTCAGTGCAGATACCTTTAAAACAAATAATGAACACAATTCACAGGTTCATATATACAGAGGGTTCCCGACTTATGAACATCCGGACTTAGCTACTAACATGCAGCCTGATGAAGTTAATGTACAGTTTTTCTGAGCCCAAATTTCTTAAATTCTGAAAAAACGAAAAACGACGAAGATGAAGTAATAAACAATGTAATGGAGCTGAGAAACCAACTGAATTTGGGAATAGACAAGAAAGGCGTTTATAATTTTTTATAAAGTCACTCGCAAGAACTGTCAAATGAGGAACTGATGTACTTACACGAACAAGACAAAGAAGAAGATGAAGATGAAGAAGTTGGTCTACAACAGAGTTACCGAAGTAGTTCATTTTCAAAAAAATGCTTTAGGCTTTAGTTACTTGGAGAAACCCTTAGAATGTTCTGAAGTGCAAGATCCAATCGGCAACCGATTCGATAAAGTGTCGGCCGGTGTTAACGACGGAGTAGTATGTTATAAAATAATTTTAGACGATGAGAAATTTACTTTCGTTCAAACATCAATAAATCAGTTATTCCGAACTAAAATATCAAAACAGAAGCGCTGCTTCGTCAACATCTGCGAAATAAACAAAATGTACATTTACTGTAAATAGTTTTTATTAATCTGAAAGGTTTGATATCTTTTTTATATATGTTTTTTATCAATAATAATTACCTTTTTTAAAATTATAAATATTGTACATACATTTTTGTTGTATATCAATACGTAGCTAAAATCATTTTACTGTATACTATAACTGTAATCTAAGTATTATTATGTAGTGTATTATATCGTTTTTAGTTAATAAATTTAAAAAATTATATTTTTAAATCAATTTCTTGATGACAATTGCCCTAAATTAGCTCGTTTATGCATGTCGTATAAAAAAATACGTTCGTAAATATTTACATCATAATTATTTACCGGTATACTTTTCGACTTGCGATCAATTCGATTTACGAACATTTAGTAGGAACGCAATACGTTCGTAAGTTGAGGATTCTCTGTACTACAATAATAGTATAGTGATGCTTAATTTTTAAAATTAAAATAGAAGTAATGTAAGTTATTAAACAAATGATTATATCAGTTACACCCATTTTAGCCTTCGTATTGTAGACTATTGCCAGTACTTTGATTGCCAAATACTCTTATGTGATATTCAAGTCGTTTTTCGTATTTTTACTAAAATTTTTAATTTCTTCTTTAACCAGTTGAAATATATTTAAGTCTTCGCGAATGTGTTATTAGTGGCACTTGTTGGAACTCAAGGAACCTTTGACAAAAATAGCTGAATAATTTGGATGTTTGAGCTACTGGATGCGTCCTACAGCTGAATACCGTCAGTTCAGATTAAAAAATCTGGTGTGAAACACTCACACAACTTTCTCTTGCCAATACAAATAATTAACAATATAATCTAACATTTGTAATAAAACATTAGAAATAAACAAAAAAACTAACCTCAATAAATATAACCTAATTTTAATCATGAGTGAAAGACGCAAACCGAAATTAACCTCAGTTTCGCTTAAAAATAGGAAAAATCACTCTTTCACGCTAAACTAGGCGCTGTATAGAAAAATGCTTAAATAAAGGTTGTAGACTAGATATTTTAATTTCCTATAAATTTGTTTATATACACTTTTGTCGTAAAATGTATACTAAGGCCGAAATAATATAAAATCGATTTTTTACAAGTTTTCGTGAGAAAAAAAAATCGCTAATCACCGCTAAACTAAGCGTTGTACAAAAAAATTTTTGGAATAAAAGTTGTAGGATTTTAAATTTTCTACAACTTTTATTATTTTTGCTCTTAAATTCATATTCATATTCAGGATGGGAAGGTCGTGCTCAGACTGTGTTTTCGCCTTGAACCAAATTGTAGAGAAGCATAGAGAGTACAACGTCCCGACGTTTGTTGCTTTTCTGGACTATGTGAAGGCTTTTGATCAGGTTAAGAGAAAGAAGCTATGGGATATTTTAATACAAAGGGGTATACCTACACATCTAGTCAGAGTGATACAAAGTATGTACCAGAACACAAAAATACAGATAAAAGTGGGAGGTAAAACTGGTGCAGGAAAAAGAGAGATAACACAAGGAGTGAGACAAGGGTGTCCCTTATCACCCGTATTATTTAACATTTATATTGACGATGCCGTAAGCAACTGGCGAAACAAATTAAAAACGAGGTTTTTAGTAGATGGTATGCCTCTAGACACTCTATTGTTTGCAGATGATCAGGTAGTGTTTGCAGACTCGGAGGATAATTTGCAACGAGCTGTATATTCACTGAGCAAAATTTATAAGGAATATAACTTGGAAATATCGGCAACAAAGACGAAGGTGTGGGGTTTTGTTGGAGAGGAACCTCTTAGAAGCAAAATTGTTTTGGCTGATCAGATATTGGAGCAGGTGTCAGGGTTCCAGTACCTAGGATGTAGATTATCCTATGGGGAGAGTGAAGATGTGGACTGGAAAATACATAAATTCCAACGTCTATTAGGAACCATAAGCAGAACATTAAAAGGGAAAGTAAGGAAGGAGACAATTATTAAATTTTATAAGGTAATGGCTAGGCCGGTTCTGTTGTACGGCTCCGAAGCATGGACACTGACCTCTCGTCAATACAGAAGAATCGAGGCAGCAGAGATGCGCTTTCTGAGAAGTATTGCGGGTTGCACTCTCAGGGATAGGATTAGAAGTGAGATAATAAGAAATCAACTTCATGTTGAGAATATTAGCGATATTATCAGGAAATATAGGAACAGTTGGAGGGAACATGTAGAGAGAATGGAGGAGAGTAGGATACCCAAGTTTTTGTGGCACTATAGAGCGAGAGGAAGAAGAAGAATTGGGAGACCGAGGAAGCGATGGGAGGACCAACTGTAGGAACGCATCGATCGGAATGGACTCGAACTTTCCAATTAGGAGCAATAATTTATGTAAAGACGCAGGTTTCGATGATGAATTTTACTAAATTACAAAGTATACTTTTAAAATATACAATCTTTTAACAAATGACAATTTCAAAAGAAAGCAACAAAAGAAGAAAACAACTACCATTGCAACGGAACAGGCTGGGTAAAGCCTAAGCCGTATAGTTGATGATGATGATGATGAAATTCATATTAAAGCCGCAATCTTAAAAAAAAACAAATTTTTTACGTGAAACCAGCCTCTCCAAGAATTTCAGCAGACATGGCGCCTACCCTATCTTGTAGAGCATACAAAATTTAGTAAATGAGGCGATTTAAAAAAAAAATCGTTGACCCGTTTTTGAGAAAATTGCAAAAAAGTGAAAAATTACACGAATAAACTACAAATTTCAGTTGACCGATTTTGATGAAAATGTTCCCAGTCGGGTCCTCTAAAGGTATCAAACGTAAGTTTCAACTTCGTACGATGTTCCGTTCTTGAGATATTTTGTTAAAACACACACACACACACACACACAGACATATTTTCACACACACTGAAAACATATTTTTTGGGTTCAGGGGGTCTGAAAACGTGTAGATCTGGTGAAAGCTCGATTTCAAAAAATCGACATGAAAACAATACTTTCCTTCTTATATATTCATATAGGCAAGAGAAAGTAAAACGGTTTTATGAAGTAAAAGTTTTTTGAGCTTCTAGATATGCCGTCTATTTCATTTTTTTTATTTTCCAGTGATACCTCAGGATTGGACGGTTGTAAAATATTTTATAAATAAGAAGTGAAAGTTTCCGTTTTTTCTTTATCGGTCCTAGCCCAGGTGTTATCAGTTTTTCTTATTATTGTTAGGGTGATTATAGGTTTTTCTTATAGCATTAAAGTGATTAAATCGCAAAAAGTTAAACTTCTACGCAACTGTTTCATCAGGTGATCGATTCTGATTGTATCTCATTATTATTAATTAACCGATTATGTTTTCAATCAAGTAGTTCCTTTTTTTACTACTTATATTCAACACGATTGCACAAATATAATACTGTACTCAAAATCGACTGATCAACATTATATCTAACGTGCAGATATCCTTTCAGAGCATTACACAGCATAACACAGTAGTTTTGTTAAACTTACATAGAAAAGCTTAAGTTTTTACTTTATGTAATCCAGTAAGCTCTGAATTATGTAATGTTCATAATATATCAATAACACATTTACAGACAATGTAACGAAATATACTCCTAATTTTCTATTTCATCGGTTGCGGAACGTACAATATTATTTGACTGATAAAAAAGGATACAAAAGACAGATTCACTAAAGAAAAAAGTACAACATTTTATCCGTCACCCTTCTGTTTAACCCTTGAAAAGTTTTTACTCTTTAAGTTTTAAGTTTCTTATAACTTCTTTTATATCTTTCTCTGGAATCCATGGGACAACCATTGAAAAAAGTTTATGAAGTAAACTGGCATAAGCTTAAAAGAAAATTCAGCGAAAAGTAAAAATTGTAGTTTCCGCTAAATTATATTGATCTTAAAACATAAACGATATGAAATCCTGTACTCTCGCATTTATTAAGGGAAGTCTGTTCTTCGTACCCTGCCAATGTTATATTTGCTATTTTTAGGTACATTTTTCACAGGATTGGTGAACGATAGGGAAATGAAACTTTACTTACTTCTAGATGTCATGTTTCTCTAGCTATTGTAATTTTTCCAATTATATCTGTTGAACCATTAAGTTAGAAACAGAATAACGAATAAAATAAAATTTTTACAAATTTTTTCTACGGTATTTTACCTATTAATAATTTTTGCAGAATTTGAGGAAGTCGTAAAAATACCAGAATATGTGCATATGCCGGATAAATAACTGGTAAAAATTTCAGTCTGGTAGGTTTAATGGTTTTCGAGAAAAATGAACCTAAATGTTAAAAATTTAAATTTGCGGGAACAGGCGAAAACAAAAAGGCACACATCTAAAACAAAATGTACAACACAAGTAAGTGAATTTCCCATCAACAGTTGGTTAGAAAGATGAACCAACGGCTGAGAGTATTAAAAACTGTAATGCAGATATTTTGAAAGTACTAAAATTCCCTTTGCGCTAAAATGATCCGTATAAAATTATGAAAAATATTCGTTCTTGGTGACACGAAAATTTTTCTGGGTAAACCTTCGAAAAACTTAATTTTTTTCATTGAAATACTATTTTTTTCACGTAATTTAAAGTTTTGTGGTTGAACTAGGTCTAAACAATTGAAAAACATAAAAAACCGAAACTCGAAACTTTCAGTTGAAACCATTCTACAGTCTCACCTTAAATAACACTGATAGGCCTACTTTAATTATTAATTTAAATTTAATTTAATTTAATTTTTTTGCTAATTTTAATTAATTTTTTATACTTAATACAGTAGTATACACTGTGTACTAAAATGTAAGAAAACCGCGTAGCCTATTAATTAAAATAGAAGCGAATTACAAATTTGAATCTATATATGTTTTTAAAAACCGTTTTACTTCATTTAAAACTATAAAAATGCAATTATTAAAATATTATAATATTCATTGAAGTTCACTACTTATTTCAAAAAGTCAAACTCATAATTTTTTGATTTATGATTTCTTCAGATACCTACTATATGCGACTTTTTTGGCTTCAATTTTATTTTTATTTACCGCTATACAATTTTTTAAAGCACAACTAGTAAATTAGATGGAATAAATGAGGAAATGCGGAAATGTGACGTGAATGTGAATTGATCCAGTACCAATTTCGGCGTGAAATTTTTCAAGGAATGTGATGCCAATATTTTTTAAATTATTTTTATGAATTAATTTTTCGTAAAAATTGTTAAAGTAATTTGGAGAAAGATCCACTGATTGTATTAAAGCTTTAAACCTAAACGGTACCAAATGCTATTACAATAACGCTTGGGGGTTTTATTTTACGCTAGTAATTTTGCCTGCGATTGCGCGCGGGCATGTTGTTAACCGAATAGGAATGCATTACGCAAACTGATTTAGTGGCTATTTTATTTTACTGATTTATTAATTTTCCCGGTTTGACCCTGTATTTTACTTTTTCTAGATATCATTTATTTAAAATAATTTAGTAAACAGTAAATCATTAAAATCTCTGAAATAAATGTGTGTGTGAACTTATTTTTAACCGTAACACAACGATTTATGCGTACCGTACGTTAAGGACATAGTTATGTCAATCTTACGAACGTTTTAAAAGAAAAGTTCCTGAAAACGAAAGTCAACTAATACGAAAACTCTACATGTCACATTTACACGGTAATCCCCCGGACAGGCTTTATAGAAAGTGGAGTAAAGAGACTTTGTTAACATTTTAAAAACTACCCGTGAGGGTTACTACTGAGTACTGTTCTTCCTTGAGCCATTCGCGTCATATTTTCACCGACTTCCGCAAACGAAATCAAAAATTTACTAGTTGTATGTATAGACAGTAAGTAGCCTAAAGTAAAAAAAAAAAACCGGAGGATGTTGTCATAAACAACCATGTAAACGGTTTTTATTAATATATTTGAATTCATTCCTTTAATATTAAAATACTGTCAGACTTATCTCTAAGGTATGTTTCGGGATCTGCGTAAATTAAATAATTAGCACGCTAAAGTTTAAAATTACAAGTATTTATTACAACTAAGAATTGCAATTAAATAATTGACTACAAGTATATTACAAAGAAACTACTTAATAAATAACAAACTAATTAAACTATAATTAACTAATACAATAAATAACTTAACTTAATACCTCTTACAGAATGACCCTGAATAAACAAAAGTTAAAAAATAGCCAGTTATTCGCAGTATTAATGACCTATTCTAACGTACTGGACTACCTTTATGCACTATCGAATACGCTCACTCAATCACAGACAAATTTAAACTTACTCTGGACCATAAACAACCCGTCGCTTTTATAGTTGGACAAATGGAGAGTTCAAGAAAAGGTAGAGATTTTCGATATAGTAATAAAATATAAAATCTTTGGGCGGCTACTGGATAAATCTTAACAACTGTAAACAAATTAGGAATGGAAGGTGTCACAAAAAATAATTATCTAAATAGGTAACCACCCGGTTCTTTCACAATAGTTTTTGAACGATAGACCGCTACCTGACTATACAAGATACTTTATGACTATTTCTTTAAAACTCTATTATTACTGTGTCATTTACGTTACATTTTTAATCTCTCGGTCTTCCTCGAAAATTCTCGAACCCACATTCCTTTAGATATTGTCACAATGCATTTAAAAGGAAATCAAAAGCAACGACGATCGATGAATGGACGAGATATTTTTTCATGGATTTAAAAAAATAAATTCAACTTGAAATTTGGGTTCTTACACAAATGCACTTTAATTTACTATAGAATAGATTATCATATTATGTCGGAAGTAAATCCTATTGCAGGACTTAAATTATTCAGAATACTTCTTAACTAAAATATTACATTGTTAGAAAAAAAATGATAGAATCAACTCACAATGACAAATTGTATTTGTAGGATTTCTTCCTGAGTACTTCAAAATAATACAAAGAATAGAAAAAAGTTTCGTGATTTGCTTGTTGTTTCACTGTTCGTTTTTTTAAACGACTGATAGAATTGTAACTTAAAATACAAAACACGAATAGTTTGACAATAAAACTACTGTATATAAGATATTATTGTACATCGATTCTGAGAGGTTATCAAATTGTAACTCGTATAGCAACAGTAACAATGCAATACAATACTTTTTCAACAGATTGGTTACTTCAAACCTTCAATCCGCTCAACCTCAGTATTTCACGGACAAAGTTTCATTTTTCATGCATAGTAAAATGGTTTTCTATACGTCAATATTTTTCATCTGTTAAAGTTTATATGATCATATAAATAGTTGCAAAATTATTGAAATTTAGCAGTAGTTAATTTATATAAATAAACAAGCCATATTTTATTTTTAAAAATTATTGTTTTTGCTTTTAATAATTTTAACTCATTGTCTTGTATGTGGGCTTATTGAATTTTTCTACTTTGTAGAGATGTCAAATAATACATTAATCCAACACTGGACACGAGTTCATCAATACCTTTAATCAATACCTTCGTTTTTTACAAAGGATTGAACTAAGATACTAAAATAATTAAAATGTTTTATTTAGCCCATTATTTCTCTAACTTACCGATCACCAAGAGAGCTAAAATTCAACACATTGTTTTTTCAAGGGTTGAACAGAAAAACAAAACTTGAATTGAGACTGAAGAGTTGAGGCTGCTGAGATGTGACTGTTAAGCATGGAGTTTTGACAAGTTATCGATTGCTGAACAATAAAAGAGATGAAGTTAATAAGCATAAACCAGAAGTGATAATCAAAAGTAATGTGCCAGGAGTGATATAAGCAAATAAAAATACACCTAAATAATAAATAAAAATACACGTAATACACGTAAATTATATGTTATAAAAATACACGTAAGAGTTGTATAATATTTTGAAGCGAATGTTAGACGATTGAAAACCAAATTTTTGTATACATGCAGAGAAATCGAACAAGGTAATATTGGACAATCTTGATAAAGACGGAAGTCCTAACTTATTTTAGAATAGAGTAGTTTGAAGTTGAAACAGTCCAGGAAACATAATACGCATCATTTTCCGATGATCATAAATTTTTTCAAGAACTTAAAATATGATGACTTAGCTACTATTATTATAGTACGCTAATACCACTGTTTGAATGACCAAGTTACATCGCGACTTTCAATCGCGATGTAACTTTAAATTTTATGCTTATTAGTGTTTATAAAACGTTTCTTAGAGTAGGAATGCTTTATTATTGTTTTGTCAGGTAGGCTTCAGATATTACCAAATTTATATTTATTTATCTTTTATAGCGTACTGTGATAAAATTTAGGTAAAGAAGTTATTAAAAGGGGTATAACTCATTACTTTTAGTTAAGAAACGGGAGCAGCTGAATATGAAGGTGAAAGAACTGTGTAGGTAAAGCAGGATCTTTCTAGTAGGTATTCTACCACTCTCATCCCTATCCTATTCTTCGTTGTAACTCTACCGCTTTGATGAAAATACTGTACAGAAAAATTTACCACTGCTCTTCTGCTTTCTTTTTTTTGGTTTGAGTCCCTTTTCTTTATTTCACTTTATTTTGTTCGGTTTTCTGTACGATTCTTTTATTTTTCTTCTTAGTTTCTCCATACGTCTCAAAGCGATAACCGCAACGTTCTCTGCTGTGAATTTCGACCACAAGGTATAACATCCCCGGGGAACTTCTTGACCTGTATTTTTAGAGAATAAAAATCTGTGATATTTTTTTCTTTCATCCAATTCCAAAAGGCGTGTATTTTTAAACTTATTGGAAATGTGTAAAAATGTCTTAGATTTAAAATGTAACAGTTTAAAATGACTTACATGTGGAATAAACGTATAGTGTTTCAATTGGAAAAATAGCGTAACAACAAGGGCTGGGTTTCTTTAATGTGCCATTGGAGTTTTGAAATATTTTCTTTTTACCCTGAATATTTTATTTTACCTCATAACAAAAGCTACTTTTTATACATCCCCGTTGAAATAAAATGTGTAAAATGTAACGACTATGCAGAAATGTTTTAACTCCTTTTAACTTTCAAATTTGAGTCAATCAATTTTTTTATTACTAATAAATTTGGAATTGTTTGTACGAACTATCTATTCGTTCTACCATACGCAACAATGCGTAGAGCCTGGGAACTACATCATGCGAATCGGTTTTGCTAAGACCTTCAGACTGGTATTTTTCATTCTTACAGAGTTCCGTCGTATATAAAAAATAAAAGATTTACGTATCTCTCCACCATGTGACTCTTAAATTGTATTAATAATTTAGAACGGTAATCTGTGATACATAACACGCATTTTGTTCTATTTTACAAAGTATAATTCAAAAAATCTTAATATGTTAAGCTTTTCGACGATTCTGATGACACCCGCCTACTAAAACGAAGACATCTTAGAGGCATATTTTAAAAGTAAGATGAACAGACGACACCAAATTTAATATACGACAAAGCTCCTCCATTGCGGTGTTTCTTCACACAAATGAGAGTTAAAAAAATGAAAAAATCTGTGTATTATTCTTATTCAAAATATATTGTAAATTTTGCTGCATTACTAAAGTAAAGCTTTAAAAATACTATTTGAATTTCAAAAATTTGGTTAAACTTAATACAAAAACATTCTTAATAAAACCATGATAAAGTAATTAAATTTACTATTAGTCATTAAATGATCTTAGTGATTAAATTATGAAAAGGCTAACTTTAGTAATTAATTGCGGGAGTCCTACAAATGAGTGGTGTCCTCCTTGAACGTGTAATGTCATGTTTTAAAATATTTTATATTGTGTGCATATTTAGGGCTACTGGTTGTACGAAACCGCACAGTTGTACATGAAAACAAATAAAATGAAAAAAATCATATGTGAATATTTCATTTTATTTTTTTCTTTACTCAAAAGTAGAATTACATATTTTTATTGTAAAATTATTGTAATATTACTGAAAAACATTAAAACAATATTAATACGTTAAATAATAATAAATTTAAATTATTAATAATATTAAAATAGTGACTATGGATCATATCCCTAATTCAGAACTTCTTTACAGAATCAACAGTATGTTCTCTATGTGAAGCATTACGCTATTTTTTATACTTGTTTAACTTTTATTAGTAACAACTACAACTGCATATTTATACAACCAGCAAAAATTTTCTAAATTTTAAATTATCATTTATACCGATGCTGAAAGAGTTCTTGAGATCAAGGAACATATCAAGTTTAAATAGTAAAGAACCGATAATTCATAGAAAATATAGCTTGTCTTACAATAAAATGAAAAATAAAGTTAATTTTGTATTAACTCAGCGCACATTGGTATTGTGGGAAATGAGAATGCAGATAACACTGCTAAACGTGGCATCAGTTGAGTGGTATCAGGCATGTTGTTACACGCTCACTTATTAATATTTGTGCATAAGAAAACACAAAAAATATGACGAAGGACATCAACGTACGACCTGAGAAGTGAAAACACGGACAAAAAATTAGTATCATAAGGTAATAGACAAGATCAAGTACTTAAAACTTGTCTGTGAATCGAGCATTCTATAATAAAACAAGATTACTTACTTGAAAATATAAATAAACCAACTTGTAGTTTTTTTAACAAGACGACATTAAAAACCTTACTTGTGCAATCCCCATAATTAAAAAAGCCAACGAAAACTTTAGAAGAAAAATATACACAACAGAAACTAAACACACACTGACAAAAAATCAACGGTTACGTAACACATTTTGGTTACTAAAACACTCACAGCTACAAAACATTTTCGTAAAATAATCATATATTTAAATATTGAAACCCCATTTTTCGTGTGTAATGTTCAATATCTGGTTCCTTTTGTACAATCATTTATTTCTTCAGATAATTATTAATTGCTTATAATGTTTACTCACGTTTTGGTAAATCTCTTACATACGAGTATATTGTATATTACACTATATATATGTTTCTTTTAATCAGTTTGCTTTAAAATACGATAATTGTGGTCGCTAATGAACGAATTGTTGATGCGGCCAAAAAAAAATAAACATATAAAACTAGAATTTTTGTGATGAAGTATTTCTTTTATTTGCTTAAAATATCTGTAAGAAATTTTATAAACTATGGTAAACGTTGGGTCAATTTAGTACACGCTGGAACGAAATTTCCAGTTCCGCTTTGACGTCTCATAAAAAAATATTTATTCGTGCCTTTTTATTTTTCTGCAATAAATTATGTAAATGACAACTTTACTGTTCAGAAAAAAATTAGTTCATTATCTATTTAAAAAATTTATTTGATTAACAGTTGCACGTTTCTGATTACTGAATTTTTAATAAAGCTCTTTTTTCTTTAAAATCTTCAAAATGTACGAATCTTCGTCTCTTTTAAAACAAGAATAATTGGAAGAATAACTAGCGTTGTCTCAATTATGACCAATAATAAAGTTAATTAAAGTAATATATTTTTTAGATAATATAACAATTAATTTAATAATAAATTTCTATATTTCACGAGTAATACAATATAATTACTTATAATAATAATTTCCGTAGAAGTAATAATTTTTTTCCTGTGCTGCAACGAATAAATTTAATTAATAACGTAATACAATATTTAAAATTAATTTTGCCGAATTATTCGTGGAATTGTTAAAAAATTTGTTGGGATTATTTTACTGTGTGATCTGTATAGGCCATTGGTTTCTTAAAAAATAAAACAAAACCTAATTAAATTAAGTCCGTGAAATTAATACTACTCCGTAACTACGTAATTAAATAAAAACATAAAACAACACAATATAACTATTGTTATCATTTGTCGTTGTTGCCATGTCACCAGTGAATAATATTGACAAAAATTCTTTCCTTATTTAATAATATTCAGTTCAATTATTAAATAAACCAACTCGTTCTAGTTTTACGTGTAATTTATAGCTAATTACTTAAACTATGTCATCAGCACTTAAACTTTTCTTTACCCAAATGGAATTTTCTTACTGAAATAGCCGCCACATTTTGTAAACTTCATTAAGTGCTACGTAAATCTCTTGGGGGTGATATACAACATGACAGGTCTTGCTAAAACTACTTTCCCCTCTTATGAGGGTCACACACATTTTAGTGTAACACATTTATCATGGTGGGGTGAAAATCATAAGGTAATTTATTACAGTTTTTGTCAGAAGAATTAACCCTCATTTACTTGAATTAAAAATATATTTTTACTTAATAAATTTTACTTCAAGGAGAATCTTCAGTAGGTTTTATTAGATTTTAAGATAACCTGTTAGGATAATAAACAAATTAATTTCTTAACAAATTTAGACAACGCAGCCTTCGTAGCCCAGTTGTTAGCGTGCTACGTTGCAAAGTGGAGGTCCCGGGTTCGATTCCCGGCCAGGGTCTGAAAAATTATTACACGTTCAAACCCACCGTTTCTTGACCCAAATTAGTCGCTAATGACCGAGATTTTGGTTTCACTTTAAATAAGCCTAAATAGAAAAAATCAGGCAAATTCAATTTCAGACTTTCTTGTTCAGCCTGTTTCTAAACCAACGTTACTTACAGAGATTTATCACACATGTATTATGTTATTACTACAACATATTGTCAAGTTATGTATAAAACACACTGTACAATGGAATTATTGAAACATGCCAATAATGTTGCGTAAATACTTTTAATGATAACATTTAGAAATTTATTTTTAAATCATTGAAAAATAGTTTTTACGTCTGTCATATAAGATATTGTTGCTTGTCCTATCAACCGTTTGTACAGTACTTACAAATAACAAGCAACAAACATAAATCAGATTTTTTTTTAGCTTAAATGGAAATCTTAACAACTTTACGTTTTCTTTAATTGAAAACTTACCCCTAATCTTTTACTTAAACTCATTAGAACCCTGTCCACCGTTCGAAATATTAATGACACATAACACTGTTGACAAAATAACTGAATTATACGCAGAAAAAAAATCAAACAACAGACACAGAAGTGAAAAGAGAATAAAAGGTTTTACATGAGAAAACCGAACATAGCCCACACAATTTGAAAGAAGATGAAAAAGGAAGTAATTGATAATGGTATTTATATAACTCTGAAAAGAAGCTGTTTTATAAATTTGCTACGACAATATTAACAGAGTACGAGACATTTCCGTAGATAATGAAATTAAAAACAAACGAAAAAATAAAATATGAAAAGGGAAACGTTCAACTTCCATTTGATAACAAAAAATATATTCCTACTACGTACAAACCGTTCTTAAAAAACAATATTTTTATGGTCCCTGTTATACTTTAACGTTAGTCATTTATATTTCTTTAATTAACAAAGCATTCATTTTGTCTTGTTTGTTTGCCAACCAAAGTATATTCGCTTTGATTAACAACTCTGTAGCGTTTACGCTCTTATCGTTTTGTTAGTTCCAAAACGCATTTACAGTGTACAGTAGTCCTCTCTATTCAGGTAAACAGAGATAAGATTCTGGAGAGAGTTCGGTTGAGAGAGAGTACAATTTACTCCAGGCAGGTTGTATAAAACGACACTTTTGCGCTACACTCTTTCTAGGCGGTGGTTTCTTATTTTGTTCAAAAGTATTGTTACCAGGAGATTGAGCAATCTTTTTTTCAAATCAAACTAAACACAACTCTTGTTTTTCCAATCGTAGATCGCATGGACTAAAATGGAAGCTGGATGTTTGCTGTTACCAAGGGTGAATGGAATGCAGTACTGAAAAGGTTTTCCTATAAGAAAAATTTACGTTACTTAAGAATAAACAAAAAATATGTAAAAAACTATTAGATAATATTACATAAAAAATATGTTTTCTCACCTCCATGGCTTTGGGTTTACATTGGTAGACTACAAAGTGATATTTTGCAGGTTTGATTTCCGGCCAGGATTTAAAAATTTAACGGTTATAAACCCATCAATTTTGTACTATAACCCATTGAAGTAGCTAATGACTAAGCTCTTGATGATAAGGCTTTGAAAATAAGTAAGTTAAAACGAATCATTTTTCATAACCTGCATTAGTCGTTAACTACGGAGCTATTGATACGACTTGAAATAAACTAAAAAAAAAAAACTAATGTATACAATTACGCAAACGAAACTACACGTATGTGGAAAGAAAACATTTACCACTCCTTGGAAGATATAAAACATTTTGGAATTATTTCTTAAAGAATTATTTTTGTTCCATAACTTTATTTTCTAATTACTCGAATATCTAATCAAAAACTTAAAAATTTTACTGTAAAAATAAATAAATTTTGAAATAAAATAGAATGATGGAAAAAGGTTTGTTTTTCATTGATTTAATTGTTTACTTTGTAGTTGTTATTAATTAATTTTCTTTTTTTTAACGTCGCATCAACTACAACGGTCATTAGCGATGACATTGGGGTATAACTATTGTACAATGGAGAATGAAATGATTTTTTGTAACGTATGAAAATATGCCATGCCTGAGTGGGATTCGTACCCAGGACCGCATGATGAGAGGCGAGCACGTTATTAACTGCGCCAATGCAGCCGGCAATTAAATTTTTTATGTATTGTATTTATCTTCTTTTTACTATATAATTTTATAAATAAGAAAGAGTGTAAACTTTCCAGTTGGAAAGTGAAATAAGTAACATATTATGTTCTAAGCAGTTATAGTAACGTTACTTCATAAATACTCAAGTAACACGTACTTTTCCAGAAATATCTTACATGGCGACTAGAAATAATGAATTGAAATAACTCTGAAATAAGATTTTCAGTTGGTTCATTAGAAGAGAGTTAGTCTATATTGCTGTGAAAAATTTCTATGGCATCCTGAGATCAAAGAAGATGAGGAATCTTGTCTTTTTAGCACCTCCATCTTCACTAAATAATTCAGTAAAAGTTATTTTAAGAATGTATTCCTCGGTAGATTTGGATTAGTAGTAAGCAGTTTTCTATTTAATTTTGTTTTCATTCCGCACTTTAAACGACAGTGAATTAAAACTTCTTTGTTGGTTGTTTATTAATACCCGTTTCATTTTTAATACATAAAATTGAATGCTTAAAAAGAAACGTAATCGTGTATGTAGTGACATAAAAACCGATTTTTAGGAATCCGGCAAAATATTACACTATTCATTAATTTGTTTATAATTTACCATACAGTAATAATTTTGACATATTACAAAAAGTTAAAACTATAGAACACCATAGAATAAAACTTACACGTACATGAAATAAACTAAAAGTAGGCCTACATGAAAATCAAAAAAATAAAAGAATCTCATACACAATATTACTAAGGCGAACTATGACGACGACACAGAATATCTATGAAATATATATGTACATATATATCTACGAAAAGAAATCTAAGTAGGCCTATCTAGACACAAATGAAGAGCAGGTTCCAGGTTCTGTTCCTGATTAGGACAGGAAAACTTCTCCGTCGAAAATATAATGATATTATATAATTAATGATAATTGCCCGTTATTTCACAATCCATTGCAAAACTAAGAAGTATCATATTTTGTGTTTTTCGTATTTAAAAATAGTTTTTCTACAGATAGTAAGCTTCTTAACAGACCTTTACTGAGGTGACTACTAGTTACGTTTTATAACATTTTACAGATTTTTGAGGTTTCAATAATTGTAACAAATCGGTAATGATAAAGTATATATGTATTACCTAATTTTGTTTTTGGATTAAATAATATTTATTTATTTTAATGAAATTTTTATTTAGATTTGAATTTATGTATATTAACAAAAACATTGATTATCTTCGATATAAGAAGCCATTTAGGCAATGCACGAAGATCCATGACTTGCATCATAACACCTACAATAACACTTGAACAGCATACAAAACTGAAGTAGAATATGAAAACAAATGAACAAAAGAATCCGCACACCACACTTTCATAAAACGAAAAACATGACATGTTTTTTAAGTTAGTAGAATTTGTGTGTTATTAAAAAACACTGGTTGACAACCAGTGTTTTTTAATAACACACAAATTCTACTATCCGGTTCAGCAAAATATTTTGGCCTCCAGCTTTCCAGACATCTTACTTGGAGGATTTAGACATAAAGCAAAAAATAGCAGCTAAATCTCAAATATCAACAGTTTAATTGGATGATAATGGAAAATCTAAATTTTTGACCAAAAATAAACTATTAATGACACAGTTCTCAAATCTGTGTGGACGTAGAGGATAGAACTCTGGGGTACAACAAGAATGAATAATAGTGAATGTTCAACACTACAATACCTAGAGACACGAACACTCCCACAGTACAAGAATGAATTCAGAATTTTTCACCAGTTACCAAATGACTTAAAAACCATCAGAACGCAGAAGCCATCAATCTTCTAGACAACAGTGAAACCTCAGACTATGGATTCTATGGATTTATGTTGACATTTTTGCGTCACGAACAACGGAAAAAGTTTTTAATTGACAGAGTGATACCAGGGGTATTACTAGCTCATGACACACACAACACATCCACATATTGCCCTTCAAAAGCCGATCTTAGATTCACAGTAACAAAAACAAATATAAGAAGCAATGAATTGTCTGCAAAATATGAATTTCTACTTTCTTTTGTCTAATTTTTATTACAGTACTTTTATTCTACTTGTAAAACATTTTGTATGGTAGTAGATCTTTCTACATAGAGTAACTTCGAATATCACGAATGTTTGTAGCTTTGTGATAATGGATATAGTAGGCTACATGCTTCGTTAAAAAATGTTTCGTATAAACCTTAAACATATAAATCTTTATCTAAAATGTTTTTTTAAAATAATACAAATGAAATTTATTTTTATCTTAGGTAAACAAATTTTAAATAATCAAATATTAAATTTTATTTTAAATGTCATTTTTTATTTATTGAATAAATCTAAAGAAATAAAAATACAAAGAAAACAAAAACTCAGCTGTTAGAGATATAGATATTGTAAAAAATTAAGGGACACTCATCTGAGATGTATGTGAATAAATATTGTGTTTAAATAAATTGTTTTAATAAATATATTGTGCTTAACTCAAGGTTACCGTTATAATTAAGTAATGTGATGTTAAGAAAAAATAAACTTGCTCTACCGACTGAGTTTGTTACAAGTTTGTACAAAAAATGGATGTTTTTATAAATTTCGTTTGAAATGTACTGATTCTTTTCTAAAGAAAAAAATTGTATCCGTGAAACTAAAGAAAAATATACAGAAATTAGAACTAAGTTGTGTAAATAGTTAAAATGAAAAATTAAGATTTCTTACTGACAGAGAATGATTATACGAGTATAACGATTTTATTTTAAATGTAAAAATGGTTTGAGTTGGAATTTTTGCGTATTTATGATTAAGATGAAATATACTGAGCTGTAAAATTTTTGTATCAGTCGGAGCCTTCTCGGAACAACGTTTTTAAGAAGACAGTCGAGCTATATCGTAATACTATGTTGGTAGATATTGTGTTGTGAGGGTAGTTTTAAGTGCATACTGTTGCTGACATGAAGTACTGTAATTTGTCACTGTTTTTTCAATAAGCTGGGATAAAAGGCCAGTGAATATTTTTATTACTGATCGATAGAATACGTGAAGAGTATCTGGAAATTTATTTTTAATTGATATTCCAGGAAACCACATTACGTTTTTACAAAGGTTTTTATCAAATACTCGTTATTTGTTAAAATATTATTAATATTACTTGTGTGCCAATTACAATGGTAAATATTTAATCCAGGAATCCGCTTTAAAAATAATTGAAATTTTAAAGTAAAAATGTCCCTAAAGTTATACGTTGTAGACTATGATGCAATCAAATTATTTGCATTATTTAAAATATTTTTTATATTTTAACCCAATTAAATACTACGAAGAGCAATAGTCAATTTCAAATAGCTTTTCAGTTTATAAATGTGAAAAATTATTCCAAATTGAAATATTTGGTTTTATTATAAACGAATGCCACACACTTGTATAAGAGCAGAACTGATAGGATCGGAAAAAGTTTTTGACTTGTAGTGGTCATGAGTAGTTAAAGAGGGGAAATCAATTGTTCACGAATTCTATGTAATGTATCAATTGAATCAATGTATTAATTAAAACACATCGTGAATTTTTAACCTATTTTATCAGAATATTTTATGCAAGCCATTGTGACTAATAAATTATTAGGAAGTTTAAAAAATAATCAGTTTTTTTATTGAAATAATACTTCGTTATGTATTCTCACTATTTGTTGTTTTTATTGAAGTTGTGAATTAAATTAAATTTTAGAATACTGATCGAATAAAAATGCAAACGATGTTTCATTCTATTGCGAACAAAAGTTTTGTACATTTTTTCGAATTTATTCAGCAAAAAATAAACTCTTCTAAACTAACTGCTATTTCTATAATAGCCTTCATTGTTATTCAATTTATTAATCTCTTATACGAAATTTTTATGCTAGGTCTACAGAAACATTATTAAAATTATACTTTTTAATTATAAAACTAGCCTAATTATTAAAAAGCAATGACTGTAAAGCTCTATGAGTCAGTTGGTATTTATTTTAGAAATTTTTATCTGAAAACTTTTCTTGGTTCATTGCAACTGTAGTTAACATTCGTTTGCATTTTTTTACTTGCTCTTGTTTATATGAATATATAGAGAGGAAAGTATTGGTTTCATGTCGATTTTCGAAATCGAGTTTTCACCGGATAAAATTTAATTCTGAAAATATTCACGTAAATTACTTAAGAAAAATCAAGTACTAGATATTGGAATTTTATTTTATTTAAAAACAAGACAAACGCAATTGTGAAAAATGTTGAACTGCATGAAATACTAACTAATTATGCCCACTGGTTGGAAATAACAGCTGATTGTTCATTCAGTACTGTAGATTTACATAAAACTAATGAATGTCAGTTTAAAAGCCAGTAACTACACTAAAAGGTTAGTAAAGATTACTTCTTTCTACATAAGGTTCTTAAAGTGGCCCCCGTTTTGTTCAACACACAATTTCGCTCGACGAGTCCTTTCATTTTTAGCGCGTCTCATAATGTTAGGAGTATTCTTTCTACTGCTTCTATTATGCGATTCCTTAACTCTTCTTGTGTGTTAATTCGTTTTGAATAAAGAATTAACTTCATCCAACGCCATAGAAAAAAGTCTGATGGCGTGAGGTCGGGAGACCGTCGTGGCCATTTTAAGCCGAAATCATGTACTGAAAAAAACGGGGGCCACTTGGAGCACCTTTTGTAGGTAACTGATAACTAATTTTTACGTTGTTTTTAAGCTAAAATTCATCAATTTTATGTTAATGTACAGTACTGAATGAACAATCAGCTGTTATTTTCAACCTAAGGACAAAATTACTATTTCATGCAGTTGTTTTTTTGACTTCATTTAAGAAAAAAAGCTACAACTGTGTAACAATTTAATACAACCAGCAGTTATAATGTAAATAGTTTTATATAATTGTCTTGATGTCACTTGTGTGAAGTAGTCGCACAGCGGCAATCTTTCAAGACGATTCACAATAGGCCTCTATTCCACTGTTTTTTAGCCTTCTAGGTGGGTTTGTAGTACGTGACGAGCGACTGAATTTGTGGATTTGTGTGATATTACAGTTTGCTAGGAAAACGTCTGTATAGTTTCTTTACCATTTTGATGTTAAAGGCTGTATGTAATGCTTTGTTACAAAGGTATGTTGGACATACGTTAACAATATTTTTTCACAATTACGTTTTTAAATCAGTTAATAAATAGCTGGGTTATGACAGAAAATTGATGTCGTAATTTTGTACCTGATTTCCATTTGTGAATCACTCTTTGCATAAAATACATATTGTATTATTGTTGCTTATACAGGGTGAGTGTAAAGTCGTAACCCCAAATTTTCTGCTTTACATAAATGACAGTCGAAGTCGCGAAAGATATTGCGAGTGGGAAATGTTTTTGTGTGACAGTGCTGTGTATGGTAGCACTGCTAGATCACGCCATTGGCCAAACTAGGTCGTTTCACGAAACAGTTTGTTTAGTCCGAGCTACAATGTCGTTTACGCAAGAACAACGTGTCTTCATTGTTGTGAGTTACTGCCGATCGAAACCGTATTCGAAGTGTAAAGAAGAGTTTTCAAATGCTTATCCTTATGCTAATGTGCTAAACAAATCCACTATATCTCGTTTATTTAGTCGTTTTCGAGATAAAGGAAGAGTGGATGACCGTAAACGTACCGGCCGTCCAAGTGTTTTAACAGATGATACTCTGCAGACGATATACGAAAAACTTCTTCGTTCTCCGAAAAAGTCTCTTAGAAAACATGCTAGCTAGGCTGCTTATGAAAGTGTTCGTAAGGCTACTAAAGTGCTGAAATTACATGCGTATCGGAGAAGTGTGACTCATCAGCTCCAAGAACCAGACAAAGAAAAGCGAATGCAGTACTATCGGTAGTTCAGACGTTTCATTAGAAACTACATATCTGTTTTAGACAAGGGGATTTTTTCAGCGATGAAGCTTGGTTCCATCTTAGCGGATTTTTATGTCAACATTCAAAATTCAAGAATATGGTTTACAGATAACCCACAAGCGTTTCACAAACAACCATTACACTGCCTAAAAATTGGAGTGAGGTGTGGTGTATCTCGTTGAAGAATTTTCAGGCCTGCCTTTTTATCGGAGACCATAACAGCTGTAGGATATCAAAAAATAATTTGTGAATACAAATAATCATGTTATTTTGTAATTTAGTAAGTTAAAAACATGAAAAGGTACTCTAAAAATAATTTTTTTGTAGTTTGGGTTGCGCGACTTTACAGTCATCTTGTATTACGTGTCGATAAAATTTATTTTTTTAATTTATGTATTGGATTGAAATAGTTCGTACTTTCAAAAGAAGTGGGTGGTGATTACAGATTAATGAAATATATGCAGCACAGCTGTTAAAAAATAAAAAAATATTTTTATAAAAATGTCATAGAGTTAATAAGTTAGATAGATGATATTTTGTAGAAACGGAGTGTACATGAACGAAAAGTGAAAGGTAGGAAAATTTTATTAAAATATAAAAGTGAAAAATTTACGTGGAAATGAAAACGAGTGAGAAGAGATATGTCGTGTGGTTACTACGTCAAGCCGATGCTTGCAGATAGTATGAAGTAGAGTTTATTTTTCGTGAAAGCTTTAAATTTTGTTTTTGTGTTCATTTTTGAATAATATGTAAAAATATGAAGTATAAAGTCGATGAAATATTACACATAACATAAAAAAAAACACGAATGATTTGTTGTATAGGCATAACTGATGGTGCACCAACGTAGCATATAAATTCTCTTATACGTCGTACTTAAAGGGGTTTAGCCTTCCTCTTCTTGTTTTTCTTCCTCCACGTATTCTTCTTCTTTTTAGAAAGTGATATTTGATTTCGTCAACCGACTGACTGTAATACTACTAGTAAGCGTATAGTACCTCCTCACAATCATTTTCCTTTCCTCTCCTTTGCCTTGCAGTCTTACTACTCGTCTGCTTTTTTGTGGAGGAAAGCAGCCAGAGTTTAATAATCTTGCTTTTTCTTCACAAGACGGGATTCTCCTTTACAAAAAAAAATCCTTTCTGTTATAAAAATAAACAGCAACAATGTTGTACTATTATTAAATACGACTCGTACAGTTACTACAACATAAACAACAATGAGCACACGATAAAGAATTTACTACGCCGTACAAATATTTCTGCTGTTATTATGGCATACATGTTAGTGACACGTATTGTGTAATGAAATAATGGATATAAATCTTTTCATATGAATGTATATTATTCCAATTAATTTATTTACTATACTAGTAACCATAAAATTGCGAGCCTGGATATAGTTAGACAGTAAATGCAGTGGTGCCGTATTTGGCAGGTTGGAACGAACTCTTTATCTTTTATTAATATCTTATTATCACAAAAATTATGAATTTAATTTTGTTCTTGCTTTAGGATTGTTAGCCGTATTTTGAAAAACTTATAAACACTATCGATTATTTCTTTACTTTGTTTTCTAAGGTCTTCCTTCCGATAACAACGGTTGCTGTTCGGAGCCGATTTACAGGGTTGCCTTTTGTCAAATGCTTATAAATAATGCTTACCCTACATGTGCTATGTCTTATGTACAAACTCGTCATTCCGCCCGTGACAATTTTTATGGTGTATCTCCACATTCATATAGGGTAATAATATTCGTTTAAAATATTAATAATATTGTGACAATATCTAAACGGAAGTGTTTGTTTCAGAATTTTCTAACAGAACTGAGTTTGTAGTAGTGTTACTGTAAATAATAATAATATTTTGATAAATTGGGTTATTTCTAAATAATTTTTAGAAATAGTCTTGGTCTATTGTTGTCATGGCTACCTGAGAAGGGTCTGTGTATATTTAGATAATTAGCTCTTTTGTTATGGTGTTATAATATTTTTTAAATTAAAAATGTGTTTAACTTCTGTTAAGTTACAAGACATCCAGAACTCGTCAAAAATACTTTGTATTTTTACAATTATGTAGAAAATCTTTTTCTTCTAGAAGTTTTTAAAGATTAGGTATTTAAAGGGCTATGCCGCTGTGGGTAGTCAGTCAGTCTTGAGTTGTTTTAACGAGTGAATTAAGTGGTTACAGCCAATTGGATACTGTAACACTTCACGTTTTCTCAGCAGGTCTGAAGTGTTTTACTGTAGACATCCTATAATTGGTTGTAAGTAGGATTTAGTTAAATTAAGTGCGAGATAATCTAGTTAATTAAATTTAATGGCATTAATTTATTATAATAATTAGTTTATTATTTATTATCAGTATCTTGATTGTAGTAACTGTAATTTATTAGCAGATTTAATTAAGATTATTATTTTTGTAAGTTATAGTTTGTAATAAATACTGGTTGGTAATTCTAAACGATAGTTTGTTAATTGCTTATTTCACCCTGATCCTGGAATGTACCTTAGCAATAAGTGTTACAATATACGTGTTATTTGAATTACGTATTTAAATAATTGCATGTATCCTTATCATATTAATCTAATTGCATGTCAAAATATTTCTATAATTGTATTACACTCACTTTTGTTAGTTATTTAAACAATATATACTTTCTGCAATTTCTAGTAATATAGTTCTTAAAATATTTTTGTTCCTGCACCCTGTGATTTTGTGTTTAAATCTGAAAGGTTTTAAAATTATGGTTCGAATGATTATTTTTGCCATTTAGAAATTTTATTTAAAAGTAGAAAATTTCATAAAAATAGAACAACTGAATTGAAATATGCTTAGAGCAGTTTCTGAATTGTATTCAGCAAGTACAGAGGCTTTGATTAGCACTCTGATTGGCTTGCCAATTTACTTCCATAAATACTAAGGCAATATATGTATATATTAGTTAATATATAGTTTGTACAATCATGCACAATATAGCATGGGTACAATACGCTGACACAGATATGGCGATGTCATGCCATGTATAATTCATAGTATGAGGGACAATAGATGATATTAATCCGGGAGAGAGAGCTGATTAAGCAGAAGTTAGATAAGAGGCACTTTACCTTTGTCGGTTACAAAAGGGAGGTCTCTACTATAAATAATATACTATTATTAGAAGGGATAATTATAACGAAATTTATTTAGTTAGTTATTAATATAAACAAGACAGAGTTGGAAAAATATATCGTAAAATTATGTTACAGACTTACCTGAGAAATTACAGCAGTGAGTTACTAAGATCATCTGTTTACGTAGCTTGTACTTAACTAGTAAACTACGTCAAAAATACTCCAAAGAAATTCGGTTTGCTCGGTGGTGAAGTGGTCATCACAACTGATTTCTGCGTCAGGAGTCCAGAGTTTTATTCCTGGTCAGGTTGGCATTATCAAGTTTGTTTATTTTGAATTAACCAACGATAGGGAATTAGCTTTTCCTCATTTTTCACTAAAATAATATTGTAACTTTGAATCAAATTGAGCTACGTTGGGTCGCGGATTGAAATAAATGAAATTTCTGCTGAAATTTTATAATTGTGGTCATAGTTATTAAATAAAAACGTTTATATAAAACTTACTCAGTTGTTGCAAAGATTATGGAATTAAATTTCAAGTTTAAGTGTTCGTTTACATACTGTAGATACATGTTATTTTAACCTCTTGATGCACATTGACACATATGTGTATATTAACACCACAGCACATATAACACCACAGCTTGATATTTTTAAAATACTTTTAACGCCCAATTGCCACATACGAGTATGTTGCCAAAAACCTTTGTTGGTTGCACTGCTCTCTTGTTGCATCATCAGCTGTTATTCATAAGATTTTGCATGGTTTTTAGAGCGAGATTATGATTAATTTTCAAAATTAACTTGTTCCTCAAGAGGTTAAGGGTATAATTTTGCAACCTCTCCTTCTTTTTTTGCTTTTTCTCCCTATTTTCTCTCTTATTCCTTTTACTTATACCACAGTTGTAATAAATTATCATTTATTAAAAAAAAGTAAATGAATATTTTGTTAGTTACTTGTTTATAATGAGATAGTTCTTTAATTAATAAATGTTTAATTTAATTCCCTACATAAAATAATCAACCAAGCATACAGACGCTTTAAAATTAGAAAACAATAACCATTCAGTAATTCGCGTCATGAAAAATATCCAGATTTACTAGGAAAATGGCTCTGCAGAAGGTGGAGGAGAGAATTAGGACAGATCTGCCAATCAATTGCTTTCTTTTTGATAGTAAGGACAATTATTAAATTAAATTGGTTTTGTAATTTTTAAACATTGTTCTATACACATATTTAAAAAAATTAATTTAATATCCCATCGTGTCACATTAACACGCTCAACCAACGTTACAGGCAACAATTAAAGATATTGCATTCAAATGCGTATGACCTGCTAACAACTGGTGCTATTCTCAATTAATGTTAAAGTAATGTATAATCAATTTTAAAATTATTTACTTGTTGGGTAGAGGTGGATAGTTTTAAAATTAGATAGATATCGTAAAAAAACAAATCTGATTGAGTTTTAATAGAGAGTACATTTTTTTACCAAAAGGTAGCAGTTAATGCAAATAAAATACAAATAGTTTAATTTCAAGATTCTATCACAAATCTTGAAATTATAAATGGTTATGGGTTCGTTCTTATGTTTTGTATAATCGTCTATTTCTGCCCATAACAGACAGGTGGAGTGTCAAATTATTTACACTCAATCTGTTCGTTGCAGGGCTAAAATAAATAGTTCTGTTTCTTATCACATGGTCAGTCAATTAAATGACTGAATCATTTAAGAACAGAAGAGGCAGAGGTGTAAAAGACACTAATCAGAGTTATCTTCTCTGAAAGTAATGAATTTCATTGTACAGCCAGACCCTGTGGTGAATGAAGTGAAGTTGTCATTTACAGAGTGGAAAATATGTGCTTTTCAGAGGGCCCGGCATGCTGATAAGCATACTTTTCCATTCAGTGAGGAAGGCAATGGTAAACCACCTCACTCCTCGTTTTACTTAGTAAAACCTCTAGAGGTTCAAACCAGCCTTTCGGCTGTTGACCTAAACAACAACAACAATCGTCTATTATCATCCTGTTTTTCCATTCTTAGGTCTATCTCTGCAGGCGTTTTTTATGTCAAATTTAGCTGCAAATATTTTATTTGCCAAATTATGGATAGACGGCTCACGTGGAACACTCATGTAGATATTAAACGGAGAACGTTAGACGACAGACGAAAACGGTTTTACTTTTTACTTTCTAAACGCTCTAAATTACCACTGCATCTTAAACTTCTTATTTAGAAAGCTTATCTCCGGCCTGTTTGGATGTATGCCTGCCAAATCTATGGAACTGCTAAGGCATCCGTAATTTCAAAAATCCAGCGATTTCAGTCAAAACTCTTACGACAAATTACAAATGCTCCCTTTTACGTTACCAATGACTGTTTGCACAATGACCTCAATATTCCGTACGTGAACGACTTATTTCGTAAAATTTACACAAGATTCCGTATGAAATTATCACATCATAGCAACGAACTTGTACGCAACCTATACCTACCATACCTTCCCGGTAATCCCCGCAGACGTCTACACCGACGATGGAGTAGGGACATCATTTTGTAATAAGTAATTTCCGATAGTATACACTATTATCTAATCCATCCACAGGACATTTCCAGCTGGAGCCCACTGTTGAGTGGTGATCTCCTCTAAGTCTTAAAGCGCATTTTATTCCATTTCTTAATCACCTCATTCACTCGTTGTTATTATATACAGTTGTGAATTTTCCTAATAAAGTCAAAAAAAAAAAAAAATTATAGGTATAAATTAATGTTTTAATATTGTGAGCTAAAAATGAGTTATAGTCGGTATCATCTATGTCGGCAATGAGTGTATTCCAGAATAGACGAGAATATAAATAAAGCACATATTTGCAATGAGATTTCAATATAAATAAAGGGAATAAGGAAGAAAGCCATAAATAAAAAAAAAGAGATTGGAGAATGATACCCTTTAATCTATGTTGTTTTATTTTAGTAACAGATTCCATTAAAAGAAAAACCATTAGCCTTTGTTGTTTTATGTAAGTATACGGGTATAAACGAACATTTTAATTTAAAATTTAATTTCATAATCTTTGCAACAATTGAGTGAGTTTTTTAAAAACCTTTTTCTTTAATAACAATTCTTGGACCACTATCAATTGTAAAATTTCAGCAGATATTTCATTTATTTTAATCCGTGACCCAACGTAGCTCAATTTGATTCAAAGTTACAATATTATTTTAGTGGCTGTTGAGAAATGAGGAAAAGCTGATTCCCTTTCGTTGGTTAATTTAAAGATAACTATTGTTTAAATAGTTTTATTTAACTTTAGAATGAGTTAAATTTCAACTTGCATTTAAAATAACATTTTCATTATTTTTGCGCTACAATAATATTAAGGAATGAATTTCGGATATGAGACCAGTTTTTAAACTAACTTTTATTTTGAATCTTTTGTATTGTGGTAGCAAAATAATTTATAAATTTAAAAATGAGTTGTTAATGTAAATATTTCAAAATAGTCAAATAAATAGTCAATAAAATTAAACGGGATTAACGGAATCTTGTTCATTACGTGGCGTATTCACCAGGAAGGTCGGCAATCATCTTCGCAATAATGTCTTTAGATGCTGCAACTTTTAAGTGGTAATTCAATGAGCTGCACCGGGCCCTCGATTTTTAAGTTGGGTATTCTAGATATGCGTCTTCTACCCCGACCTCTCTTGTCCATAATTTTCCCCTGAATTATTACGTGGAATAAGCTGTATATTCCCCCATAATCGTACGAATCAAATATTGTAATTTTACTATTTGTATGGTTCTTACAACCTCTTGCTTCTTCTCTTTAATTCTGAAAACACTCTCTTTTGTTGCATGATCTACCCAGCTCAACATCAAAATCCTTCAAAGCGATCTCATTTCGAACGCCTCCAATCTATCAGTAATGCGCTTCTTCAAAGCCCAGGTTTCCTTACCGTAAAACATCACTGATGACACATAAATCGAAGCAATCGAAGCCTTAAATGCAATGTCAGGGGTCTACTGCACAGTATCGTCCTCATTGTATTGAATGAAGTTCTTGGTTGATTAAGTCAAGCTTTGTTTTCTTTAGTGCAGTCATTATGATTATTGATAATTGTTTCCAAATTTGTATTTTTGAACATGTCGACTTCGTGAATTTTCAATGTTTGCTGCAGCTGTTGCGTTTTTTAAATTACTAATAACTTAGATTTGTAACATTTAGTGTTAAACCATTCTCTTCAATAAGCTCCACCACTCGCTCCAACATTCGCTAAAGGTCCTGTTGACACTCGGCTAGAAGTATCATGTCGTCTGTAAACCTGAAGTTGTTAATTGGTCTGTAGGTTGTTTTACATTACAATCATGCATATTTATACCAACGAATTGCAAACAATCAAGGCTTTTCTACGTTCTGACGCATTTTTAAATCCAACTTGTACTTCACTTATGTCTTGTTTCAAGTACTCTGAAAATTCTTTGGTGTATGATTTTATGACACAACGTGACTGTGTGACTCATTATACTAATTATACGGTGGTCATTGGCATTCTTTTGCAATAGACTTCTTTGGTAAAAAGAAAACAACTTTCTCTTGAGGACGAATTGTACTTAAAGTTTCCCTTTCTATAACGTCAAATGTAAATATTACCCAAACCAAGTATTGTAACATTACCAAAACACCTTTGTTTTTTTTTTTTGGTGAGTGATAGGAAGAGATGATATTCATAACAGGGAAGTGGAGTGTTAAATTATTTGAATTTATAGAAACCTTTGAGCAGATTAGTTTATTATAATGGGTTGTATTAGCTTACCATTATTAAATTGTGCGTCATATCATTGTAAGCTTGAATGTCTAGCATTACTAACAGCTTCTTCTCGCCCTCGTTTTCCAACGTTGCTGCGTATACAGATTGTGTAAGGCTGAGTCACACAACAATTAGACAAAGTAAACAATATAATTAACTAAAAATTAGATCAGAATCTTAATACATCAGTGACGTATCGTATTTACTGACACTGTTGTTTTAATGTGCTCGGGTGTTTGTGTGAGTGAGATAATCGTACTAGTAACACATCGAGAATGAGATCCAGTGAAACTGCGGCTAACTCCACCAACCTAAGCTCACACTCACATGACGTATATTGTAGTATTCTGAATCTAATATTAATATTTTAATATTATTACTATTTTAGAATTTATTTTGTTATTACAGTATTGTATTAATTATGTAGTAAGAATATTACTAATTTAATATCATTAGAATTATTAAAAAAAAAAAAAATGCTGATGATCATTGATCATGCAGATAAATATTATTATTTTTGTAGTTCTTGCTACTGTTATTACTTTTTTTAAGGTGGGTTCTCACGATTTGACTCGATCGATAAACTTTGCCTTTTCAACTAAAATCAAACGGTACGTTTCAATTGGAACGCTATTGGTCAATTTTAAATTTATCAATGAGACATCTGAGATGGCGGCAAATGAATTGTCAGTGGTTGCGTTAATGTATTTTATGGAATTATGATTGATGAATTACGGGAAATTTTAAAAAATCACAAACATTATATAAAAATCACGTATAAAGCTTCGTTATTGGGTTTGTAATTGGAAAACAGTCGGACGTAAAACAAAAAGAAATATTCGGGCATTTTTTTATAAACTATGTTTCATTACGGTTTTCGAAGCCATTGAACAGCTGGTTTATACAAGTTGATTCAGTCATTCCATTGTTTAATCGAACAGTTGAATGCAAAAAAAGTTTTAACAGCTGTCAACTTCAACCGATTCTACAATGATTGGATCAAATGAATTCAGATCGATTCAACTTGATTGAACAATTTAAAGTTTTCATATATAAGTTCCCATGTATGCTAGTTGATCAACCTAAATAGAATCGTGAGAACCCGCCTACGAGCTGTACAATATGTTTTCATTGTCATTATAAACATTTAAATTATTTATGGTTTATATTATTTTTTATTTAGGCGATAAAGTGTTAAGTATGGGGAATTTATTAATTATTGTTTGGCCGTACTGTACTTATAAAATTATCTCTTTATTGTTATTTTGTATTTTATTAATTGTATTCTATCTCTGAATTCCTTCTAACAGTACGGGCTATGTTCTTTCGGGAGAATAACGTTTAGAAAAAATAAATAAATAAAATTAAAAAATTTGAAATAAATAATGTATGTCGGTTTTATCATTCAAACGCAATTACCCCTGAGCTAGTATGTATTTTCGGGTTTTCACCTACTTCGTAACTTTTCTTGCAAGAGAGTTAGAAAGCCCAACAAATTTTTCGTAAAATGTTGAATACGAAATGAGAAACGTAAATAATAAATCAAGCAGTTGCAAAGAGAATTCGGTCCACTACACATGGCCTACTACTGGATGAAAAAAAAAATCAAAATTTATTTGGAACGATTTCACATGAATTTCTAAAACATTTTACAGTAACTCAAATTGAAGTAAAAGTTTCCATTTCCGTCTTTAGATAAGGAAAAGAAATCGATTTATACGATTTGAAATCTGTGAAAAAGGAGAACTATGTTTGTGGTCAAAGGATACGACTATGATCTTAGATATGCGAATATTCCATCCTTTATGGATCAATGCCCACCACCCCTTAAGGGCAGAATTGATATATATGTATATAAAAGGGGTACTTTTTGTCAATATTTTTATACACGGTCAACAGAAAAAAACGAAACGTTATCTGAAGCTTTCAAGTTGCTCTAGGGTTGTTAGAAAGGGCAAGGGGCAGTTAAGTTGAGTTTTTCTAAGAGAACGCGAGGAGAAGTGAGTACGTATTTCTTTTATTTGATCAAGAAAGTGTTTTCTACATCTCTCATTTTTCTTGGTTTTCTCTTTTCTATATTCTTTGTATAAAATAAAAATAAAAAATTAACACTTTTTCATCACTTTATTCGTACATCTTATTTGTTGTAACATTCATAATAAAAAATTTATTTCAGTTATTAAAAAGAAAATATAAAAGTGTGTTTATCTAACAGACGCTGGATCCTCAAATGTTCGGAATAATTTATCGCTTATAATTATTAAACCTAACGTTATTATAACTTATTTGTTATCGAAACGAATTTTAATTGCACGAAATGTGAAATTAAAAATGAAACCGCCCCTCTCTTTTCTTACTTCTAAATAAAAAGTTTATTTCTTAAGGCCATAAATTTTAATTGAACTAAAATTAAAAATTTAACAGAATTGTAAAGGCTGACGATATTTTTTATAACCGTATAACCATTACAAAGTTATGAATGTATTTAAGCAATGTGTTCATTAGCCTATTCAAGCATTTTAGTCGCATTACAGAATCAGTAAAAATAACAAGCTTAGTTTAATATCTTTCATTAATTTACCTTTGATGGTATTTTTATTTATTTAGCCATCAACAAATACATTTCGAACTCTTTTCCTTATTTAGGCTTATTCTAGAACACGTAAAATAACTTGAACATTTCTTGGAAGCTCTTTTTAAGCCCACGCTATCAGTACTTCTTCATTTTAGGCTTTTTTCCTTTTATCGTTCATCTAGTGTTTTGATTTTGTTCTTCCTGGAAGCCCTTGAAATCGGTAATCCGTAATATGAACTTGGTTCGGTTCATTAAGTTTCTTGAATTATTCCAACTCTCTTCCTTTTTCACTTTTCAAACCATTTATCAGATACCATTATATCTATTCTTTAGTGTTTTAAATTTATTATTTTACTATCCGTTTGCTATCCGTTCTTTTACTTTCCATTCATATTTTGTTTCTTTTGTACGGCTCTTCTCTTCCTTATCACTACCCTATTATTATCTTTCTACCATCTATGGACCCTAGACGAAATTATCTGTCGAATTTCTGTGCTTCCCTTAGACCAACCTTCCCCGTTATTGTAAGATATTCACTTGCATAAAAACAGGCAGGGTTTCCAGTATTATGGTGTCAATGTCTAATCTTGCCTGGTGTCGCAAATGTTTTATTTTGTACAGCCTAAGTTCCTTGGAGTACAGCAATAATTGTTCCTCGCCTGCTGTTGTTCGCTTCAAAAATGTCAGGAGTCTTCGTCGTCTTTGGTGTAGGAATCTCCTTCAATAATATTCTGTTGCTATTTTATCTTCATCATCATCACTAACATGTCTTCTCAACTTCTTCCTCGTCAGCGTTGCGGCTGTTAGTAATCGCGGAGGAAACCCTGGTGGACGTGAGCCCTCCTCCCACGCATAAATACTTTCATCCATTCTTGTGATTGTGCTATAGTGTATGTTCTAGATTCAAAATCAAAAACAAAAAAAATTAAGATGCTCCTTGTAATCATTTAAAATGGAACGGAGGTCATTGGAAACAGAAAAATTTTTCTATTTTTTATTGTGATTAACATATTTTTGTTCATCAACATACTATGTTTTGTAAATATTTTAGACCGAAAGTTATTTTATTATCGAAGAAAACGTAGTCAGTTTGAAAAAGTTGCTATTTACCAATAAATATATAAAATTACTTACACCGTTACAAACAACTGACATCGCCTATAACGCTGGTAATGATTGTGTAATCAAAGTGATAGTATGATAAATTAAAAATATAGTCAGAATGTTAACCCACGGTATTTAAATTTTTAGGAGGTTTCTTCCTTACTCAATTAGCGACAACAAAATGACATACGAAAAACACGTACGAAAAACAAGTGATACCAAACAGTTACTCCGATTACATCTATTGTTCCTTTATTAACAAATTTTGGTTCAATGAACTGGAAGTTTATTTATTGTTGACAACAGTGCAAATAATTAAAATTGCTACATTAACTTACCAAAATAAACAGTGTTAAAGCAACGTGGAGATGAATTAAAATAAACAAAGGAAATAAGTATACAATATTCAAACAATAAATTGTCATTACTGTTGAATTTAAAGTTGGTAATTAAATATTAATTTTCCTTTATTTATATTATTATGTTTTTGTGTTTATTTTGTTAAACAGAATACGCGGTGTTGTTTACAAATAACTTCATTTTGGTTGTTAAATAGATAAATAGACCACCCACTTTCCTTTACAGTGGAAATTTTCACAAGTTATCATGTTTCATAAAGAAAATAAACCAATCCACGAACCATCTTCTTACAGGCCCATCAGTTTACTTTCAACAGTTTCAAAATTATTCGAAAAAATTTAACTCCCAAGACTGCTTATATTTGTAGAAGACCAAGGTATAATCCCTAATCATCAATTTGGGTTCCGTCGACGGCACAGCACAATTCATCAACTACACAGAATCGTTGATCAAATTGCCTCTGGCTTTGAACAAAAAAAATATGTAAGTGCCGTCTTCTTTGATGTTTGCGCAGCGTTTGATAAAGTTTGGCATCAAGGTCTGCGATATAAATTAAGAAAATTCTTGCCAGATGCCTATTTCTTAATCATCAGCTCCTTTTTAACGGACAGATTTTTTCAAGTAAAACATAACACGGCTCTGTCTGACTACAAACAAATCGTCGCTGGTGTTCCACAAGGATCAATCTTGTCGCCACTGCTTTACAGCATCTATACATCAGATCTACCTGCATCTGCTAACACCACCTTAGCGACTTATGCTGACGATACAGTCATCCTTTCTTCTGATGTAAAGCCAGAAGCAGCAAGTAATAATTTACAAAGTCACATTAACTTTTTAAATTATTGGTTAAAAATCTGGAGGATCCAATTCAACGCTTCAAAATCAGTGCATGTCACCTTTTCTCTCCGGAAAGGCGAATGTCCTCAACTATTCCTCGACAATAAACCGATACCACAACGACAAAAAGTTAAATACCTTGGACTTCACTTTGACAAGAGACTCACCTGGGCGACTCATATAAAAACCAAAAGACTGACTTTGAACTCCAAATTGAAAGAACTATTTCGACTTCTTGGACGCCGCTCTTCACTGACTCTAAAATCTAAACTATTACTATACAAAGTTTATCTCAAACCAATATGGACCTATGGACTACAAATTTATGGCACAGCTAAACCGAGCAATCTACAAAAATTACAAGCCTTTCAGTCAAAATGCCTACGTTTAATCACCTGCGCACCTTTTTATGTCAACAACAAAATTCTACATGACGACCTTAATATTCCGTTCATAAGTGAAGTAGTTAAGTCCAGCTACAGTGTTTTTCACAGAAAATTGCATGATCACCCCAACGAATTAATCACCAAACTATCGGATGCATCACTACCAGGAAATCCGCAGCGCAGGTTGAAACGTCAATGGGCCAGAGATCTTCTATAAAGTGATTTATTTTATTTTTCTTTCTTCTTTTTTTCTTATGTTGTTATTTATCATTCATGTATCATGAACTTCATTTCATAGAACATATACCAATGGGTATCACTGTTCTTTTTCATTTATTTTTATTTATTTTTTTTTTTATTTTTTTTCCTTGTCATCCTTTGTTTACTGTCATCTAATTTGCTCGTTGTATCGTAGTATATAGTTGCAAATAAAGTTATTAAAGTTAAAAAAAAAAAAAAAAAAAATAGATAAAATTTTTCTGTAATGCATGAATTAAACAACCTAACTAATATTCATATTCGATGTTTTAAAAGTTACTCAATTACTTTTAAAAGTCACAAAAAAATTAAATATAATAGTAAATTAATAAATGTAATATTTAAAATATAATAGTGACTTTTAAAAATTCTCTAAACAATTTTCTTTTGTAATAGTGAAATTCTAGTTTTAAATAATGTTATTCCTTTCAAATTCTGATTTATTGGTGTAAAAGTACCGTCAAATTGTGAAAAGCATACACTAGTAATCTAATTTTGAATTGGAAAGCTCTCAATAGAATGCCTTTGGGATAGCATTTAGGTTTTATCACATGCATTTGTCTGGAGAATTGAGCAGCTTACTATTTATCTATACTCTTTCTAGCAGTCAGTTATTTTTGTAATGTTTTTAAGTATTAAAATATGTGTTATTTTTCATACAATACGTAACAAGAGACTAACAAACTAGATTTAGAAAATTTAAAAAAACCAAGTATGTAATATTTAAAATAATATGAGAAATTACCATTTCGAAATACTGAAAAAGTTCATTTTTATCGTTTCGTTTTAAAAATATGAATGAATAGATTGTAGTGAAGGTTATTTTAATACGTAAAAAATTACTTGAAGAGTTGTTATAATATGTTAGATACTTATGTCTTAGTGATTTTATAAATCTTTCTTCTGCAAGAATACTTCAGGGTGTCGAGGAATAGCAGTTAAAGTCAGAAAATAGTTAAAATGAGATAAATCAGTATTCTTAAAGTATAATCTCTTCTCTTAAATAAAATATTGAGAATTTTCTTCCTGGGACACATACTGAGAACTCCAGCAACACGCCTTCGAACAAGAATCACTGAAAAACTACTTACCACTAAATCTGAGAAAAATATAGTAACTTGCCTCAAAGAAATTCAAAATGACATGAAAGAACTCGACCTAACCATGGAGGACCTAACGTAACATACACCTTTGTATAAACACCAAATGGGAAATCACAAAGTTCGATTAACCACCAAAACGGTCAAACGCACAATTGGGGTTTGTACATATGAACTAAAGAAAATAAGATCTGAAAATATGAAAGAAATTTTGGAACAGCAAGAAGAAGAAATAGAAGAAGAACCATCCAAAATGACTAAAAAGATCGTATGTGGTCATAAAAGAAAAAAAATTAAGTAGGGCTGGTTTTTCTGCACTGACAAGCGTTGGAATGATCACAACTGGCAAAAGATTCTGACGGAAATTGTCGGTAAAGTCCTGATTTTGAAGTGCACCCTCCACATTGTACCCTGGGATACGAAGAGTATGTGTTCTTCTGAAATTAAGAGGAGGAGATTATACAAACCTCTTACTAATGCAGTTCTGAAATCTGATATAATAATATATTCAAACTTCTTAGTCGTAAAATAATTTGAACATGCCTGACGGAATGTCTATTAAATAAATCTACCCCGGATGATAACAATTCTCACATGTGGAAGTCCACCATGGCTTCATGCGGCGCAAATAGTCCATTGAATTCTGAGGAGCTATACCAACATGTATGAAGAAATCAGAACCTTCTGAAAGTCTACGAAAAATGTGAAATGAATAACAGACGTATAGACAAAAGAAAGGAGAAAAAATATACTAGTGAAATACTGTTGAAAATGTGGACTTGAAATTGAGCTCCCAGAAATGTCTGAAGGTTTTATAAGTGATATAAAATGGCCCTAAACAAAAATTAATAAATAGATTTTAGTATAAAACACAGGAAAGTTGATAATTTTGTTCTCTAAAAATGTAGCATTAATTAAACTAGATAAAACCATTTTTTTCGTTCTCCTGGAAAGAACATTGGCTTGTACTCTTTTCCCCTAGAACCCGAGCTTTATAATGCAGTATTTTATATTAAAATTAGCATTTTCGAAAAAAATGTGATCATTTTTTAAACTAAAATAATTTCTAATGTATTAAACAGTAGTTGAGTACTAAATTATATTAATTCGGCGGTAAATCTGATAAAAATAAGACCTTTAAAATCCAATAATGTTGAAATCAGATATAGGGTTAGATAATATAGTGAAATATAACTTACTAGTGATTCTATTTTCCAGATATTTTATTACTTCAATATATCAGTCTATTTCCTCTAGTAATAAAGTGAGTTTAATTTATAAAAAGAAAACTCTTAACTTGAGTAGTTAAACTCTCATCTCTAAAAGTACTGAATGAGCTCATAATGTAGATGATAACAGTAGATCTCTGAATATGACTGTTGTTAGAATCACTAGTTTTCAATGATAATGGTAAAAAAATATATGAAGAAAAACTTTTATTTATACCAATAAATTGAAATAAACTGTCTGGAAAAGTGGAGTTCCAGTAAATATTTTACGTTTTATTTTTATATAGACTCTTAGTATTATTCGCCTAAACATACAGCCTATATGTTCTTTTTTATTTTGTGAGTAGAAATGAGTTATGGTTCAACTGAAGTTTTATCAAAGTAAAAAGTAATAACATATTAAAAAAAGAATGTATTATTAATAAATTTTATTGTTTCTTTCCCTTGTTCCCTGCTCATTTTCCCACACTCGTTGAATGAGATACGGTTCATGAATCACCAAGGAAAAACCGGCAATATATTATTATATTGACCGGAAAATATTGCTATCAAGTTCTTAGTAAAAACTCAAGTATATACTCGTACAATAATCGAAACGTAAATGAACATAAAAATATTTTGAATCTCTTGAAAAAAAGAACATAATATGTGTTAAATAATCTAATGGAATCGCCATTGCTAATGTAACTCGATATTTCCTCGAGAATAAATAAATAATAATTAACAGTAATGAATGTGGCAGTGTTTAATTTTCACAGTCTATTGAACAATGTAAAATACTCTTTATCCATTTTGACAAGCAGCCTTGATTGCAATATAACTGTGTTAACTTCATAACATTATTGATTTAGGAAAACTAATACACACGACGAAAATTTAAGTTAAAGGCACACGAATAATAAATGTACTAAATCTAAATTTTAGGAATGATGTACTGTGTGGCAAAGATTTGATTGCCAAGCAGAATCGGCTTGCTGCTAGCCTTCTCAATTAAATTTAATTTTTTAACAAATATTTTTATAACACTGTTTTATAACACTAGTTTTATGCTAAATCATAATACGCATATTTTTGTCCTATTAACTTTTACGATAAATGAAAAGGTTAAGAAGTAATTAGTGATTTTATGAAAAAAAAATAACAGCCGTGAAATAGTACGATTTTTCGTTTCCATGATAACGACGTATTAACTGGAAGTCTGACATTGAAAAAATTTCATTTACGGAATCAGGATATTCTGAGAACACTTACAGACCAAATGAAAATGTATATTTGTTAGTGATTTCAATACTGTAGTCACTCATTTTGTAAAAAAGTTTGATTGAAGTACGTTCGGACTTGCAAAAGTCTTGTCGCGATAAAGTTGTCGGCTTATAAATTATTTCAGTATACATGCAGCCTACGGAAAATGTAGTTTAAAGGGTGAACTTATTTTTAGTGAAAGAATCAGGCAATCTTGATGATCCCTTCAAAAGTTAAGGACCTCTAAAATTTATCACCTCTAAAAGTTTGAAAATGTTACTGATTTTAGATTAGTGTATTCACAGTTTTAGGTATGTATATAATGAAATAATGTATACTAATATATTACTAATATAATAATATTACAATATAAGTAATATATAGTATTTTGTTTTACATAAGAAATGTTATTGAGAAGGCTAGTAGTGGGTAGATTCTGCTCCTCTCCGCAAGGAGCAATCAAATCTTTGCTACACAGTAATTAATTTCTGAAGATATTCTATGTTAAGAGTACTATAGTATATTTTTCTTTTAAGCTAAGATCTACTGTAAACAAAATTTATGAAGTAAGGTTGGATCAGTTGTGTCTACGCTACGTATAATCGGATGGCTGCCGCCCGTCGCCCGCTTTTATTTCTATATACCATTTGTAACGTGTATAATTTGAAACCTGAATCCTATTGAGTTAGTGTAGACTCACGTGAAGAATTACGTGGCTACAAATAATAAGACAGTTAAGCTCCAACAAGTAAGTAAACTTATGGAAATAGGGGTCTCTAAATTATGCCTATCAGTGGATAAGTGGGAAAACTGTATTGCTCTCGTGGAAAGGAAGGAAAAACGCATGCGGTATTTAAATTCTTTGAACGAAGTTCAGGTTGAAAAACTTGTTAGTTTAGAACATGATTCAAGTAGTGACAACGAGAATGATGTGGCGTCATATGAAGTTTTATCGAGCGTAGAAGAATTACAATAAGGTGACCTATTACAGTACATTGTTTACAATTAACAACCTTACGCCTAGTTACAAAAACGTTTTTATAATAGTAACATTATAATTATTTATATGAATTTTAATAAGAATATAAATTAATTATTACAAAATTAACAATTGTAAATTTTCTGTATGATGAACGTAAACTTTTTTGGATGAATCGCGCTACGTAATATTTTTCTTTCAAACAATTTTGACCAGGTCTCAACTTAGCTAACATAAGGTATAGTAGCATGAAAGGGATTTACGTACATTAGTAGTTGCGAAAAAGAATAACCTTTAATTTGTTAAGCGCGCAACAATGACATTACATTTCCTGAAATTTAAATCATTGTGAATTGATTGGTTTCTAATCATACAGTGTTATAAAAGTGTAAACAATTAAAAGGTTTTCTAATAATAAAAATCTGGTGTGAAACACTCACACAACTTTCTCTTGCCAGTGCAAATAATTAACAATAAACCTAACATTAGTAATAAAACATAAGAAATAAACAAAAAACTAACCTCAATAAACATAACCTAACTTTAATCATAAGTGAAAAACGCAAAATGAAAATCAATCTCAGTTTGGTTTAGAAATACGGAAAATCACTCTTTCTCTCTAAACTAGGCTCTGTAGAGAAAAATGCTTTAAATAAAAGTTGTAGATCTTTTAATTTTCTATAAATTTGATTATGTACACTTTTGTCGTAAAATGCGTAATAAAGCCGAAATCTAAAAAAAATCGATTTTTCACACGTTTTCATGAGAAAAAATCAGAAAATCGCTAATTACTGCTAAACTAAGCGTTATAAAAAAAAATATTTGAAATAAAAGTTGTAAAATTTTAAATTCTCTACAACTTTTGTTATATAAATTTTTGCGCTAAAATACATATTAAAGCCGTAATCTTAAAAAAAACAACGTTTTTACGTGAAAACAGCCTCACCAAGAATTTCAGCAAAAATGGCGCCTACCCTATCTTGTAGAGAATAAAAAACTGAATAAACCAGGCGATTTAAAAAAAAATCGTAGGACCAGTTTTTGAGAAAATCACAAAAAAGTGAAAAATTACACGAATAAACTACTACTTCCGGTTAACCGATTTTGATGAAAATGTTCGTGTCGGGTCCGGTAGTGGTATGTAACTTAAGTTTCAAGTTTCAAGTTCGTACAATGCTCCGTTCTTGAGATATTCTGTTCACACACACACACACACACACACACACACACACACACACACACACACACACACACACACACACACACACACACACACGCACGCACGCACGCACGCGCACGCATACACACACACACACAGACACACACACAGACCAATCGCTAAAAACATGTTTTTTGGGTTCAGGGGGTCTGAAAACGTGTAGATCCGGTGAAAACTCGATTTCGAAAAATCGACATGAAAACAATACTTTCCTTCGTATATATTTATATTATAGGCAAGAGAAAGTAAAAATTGTAAATTTCTTCACATTATTATAACACGCCATAGGTTATTATAACAGTGTAAGAAAAACCCATACCCCTCTCTAATTTCTGTAACAGTTGGGTTACACAGAACGTTCTTCCGTCATTCTTCTTCCAAATTTATCATTAGATTTCGTGCAGAAATACAATGTTTAATAAATCACTTAAACGCTCTGTTCCTCAGAAAGAAATCCATACTGCATTTATTAAGACAACATTACGCAATTATTAATTGGCTGTAAGTGATCTCACAACTCAATATTCCGTGTAACACAGAAACAAATAGTATACGCCGGATTCAATTTTTCATTACAGGTTTTTTATCGTAAGCTCATTAAAGTTTTAGTTCATATTTTTCTTTTTTCTTCTGACACTTTTTTTTGTAAAAAAAAATTAAAATAAGAAACCTTGTAATTTTAATTATTTGAGATTGGATGATGTTGTTTAAAACGGATCTATAGATTTACATAGAATTATAGATAACACTTTATCATTAGGTAAATATATTTTGAAAACGATAATTCCCCTAATTAAAAACTTTTATTTTTAACCTTCTTGTCATTATCAAATCATGTAAATTAAATTTAGTTGTGCTATGTGACTAAAATTATTCCATAAAAATACCATAAAATAACAAATACATAACGTACTTATATTATTAAAAAGAAATATGGTTGGCCAATTGGAAAAGAATGTATAAAGAAAGAATCGAATCATTGGCAATATATTTTCAATCACATTTATTGATTCACTTTAGAAGGAATGAACGCCTCTCTTTATTTATTTTTGATTAGATCAACACTATATTTCTTTTCAATAAGTCTTTCCAGCTCTTGCACGGAATGTCCGTGCCTGTAATATCTCTTAAAAGCAACGGCATTAAGAAGTATAAAAATAGATGAAATTTTAGTGAACGATTTTGTGGTTTTAACTGCTACTAAATTTTAATAGAATTATTTCAGAGGTTATTTTTTATTTGCTAATTCTCTAAGAAAATATATTTTAACAATATTATATTAGAGTATTTACTTTTTTTGTTATTCTGCTGAGCTGCTTCATTATAATTATGAGTCTGTGAGACTAAGAGTGGCGTAAGCTAAAATAATTAAAAATTTGTTTAAGACCCTATAGAATGCTAAAGGTTATTTATTAAAAACTATAAATAACTAACAATAAGTGTTTGTTAAATACTAAATAACCATTATAAAAATAAATATAATACCTACAATTATATTATATTTTTTCATAAATAATCTTTAGCCTTCTTATGTTTCAAGCAGTTATTACTGTATTTAGTTATTTTGACTTACATCACTCTCATTCTCACTGGCACAAATAGTTAAGTATTTGGAGTTATAAACAAATAACTTTGCACGAGTTCAGAAATTGCTGAAGAAAATAATTAAGAAAAAAGTGATGTTTTGAAACTTAATTACGTATTTGCAATCGATCTATTAACAAAATTTTATATTAATTACGTTCAAACTGGCAAGTCATTCAGAAATTAGAAAAAAATAACAAATTTTACCTTGCTATTATTTTGTTATTAAAAATTTATTAAAAAATCTAATATTGTTATAATTTTTCTTCAATTCATTTTGTAAATAATTTAACATAATATAAGAGTAAATATATTTTGAATAAAACGCTTGGACCATTGGTTATTGTGTTATGTTACAAAGCGGATATCCTGGGTTCGATTGCCGGCTAATGTATAGCAAATTTTTACACGATCGGACCCACCGTTCCTTAACCCGTTGACTGTATTAGCAGTAATGGCAAAATAGTCGGACGTAAAACAACAAAATTTCTTAACCCAAATTATTCTTTAATGACCAAGCTGTTGATGAGTCTTTAAAAAACTAAAAAAATGTCAATAAGTAGCTAATATATAGAAAAACGTCATTAATATAAAAAATCTGATACGATCTATTAATTATCATTATCATTAACATTTGTGTGACTATATAAGAGACTAGATTTAAGAAAGAAGCACATAATATTCGTAAAATAAATTATCTTATTTTGTTTGGGTTTAATTATTATTTTGAAAAAAGTGATTTGTAGTATATTTTTGTATATTTTGTATATTTGTATATTTCTCTATAAAAACCTTGTATTTGTAGTGCTTTGTGTGTAAGTTTTTTTATTGTAATGCTATGTGGATACAAGTGTTTTCTATTTTAAACGCTTGGTGAACGGTTGGTGAGTTAATTATTCCTGTTTACGTCAGATAAATTCAAACTATAAGAATTGTTAAAAACATTAAAACATGAATGTTAACCATGCAGGGTAAACTAGTTCCTTTTCTTCTTAAGAAATGATCTATCAGATATGAAACAGATTCGCAAGTCCCTATACAGCAATGTCGTACAACAACGAATCCTTTTCCTGTACTGGAAAACAATAATAACCTGTACTGTAAAACGAAGTAAAAACCGGAAAAATAGAAGTTTAACGAGAAAAACGTTACCTCCACTAGTTATTATGTATAATATTAAAAAATAAAACGCATTGCTTGGAGACCTGAAAAAAGTGTCAGTCAAAAAGATTACATACTCAGCCCTTTTCAAAAAATGAATGTAAAACCTCATATTCTTTTTGACTTCCAAAAGTTAATACAAAATCCAATTAGCACTCAGGCGCATTATTACACATATTAAGTACTAGAAGAGAAAGTTTTCAGAATTTTAATACGAGGGCTACATCACTCTATCGACGGAACTTATGAAAGCGGAAATTAACGAGAGGGTCATTAGGTGAAAAAGCTCGTTAACATAGTTTCCAATAAATATACCGTTGCCATTGTTTTTTTATGAACTTACAATCCGAACACAAGAATAAAAATATATATATAATCGTATGTTTTTGCACTGCCGGGTAAAAATTTAAAAACCGAGAAACGTCACCGGATTTCTCACTGTACCTGCTGTCAGTCGTATGGGTACACCAAGGCATATTGAACTAGAACCCAAAGTATGTTCCTTGCAATTCAAACTACTGCTTGATAGAATGCAAGAAATCAAGAGATACGCCAGCCACTTGCGTAAATTTTGGCAGGAACCACCCAGGAAACCACCGCGCTTGCATGACATACCAACAATTGCAGAACCAACGGCGTCAAACTAATGTAGTTAATCATACGACCTCTGCAATAAGAAAAAATAATCATCACTACAGTTAAGAATGTTTCATTGAATGTTACCAAAACTTTTCCTGCCTTGAATACTCGCATTTCGGTTACAACAAACCAGAGGTTTCCTCAGTAATGTATAATGTGTTAGGTACACGCCATAGGTTAGGTTGTGTTTTGGTGACAAAATTTATTTTTATTACTATTGAAGTGATTAGTTCTTTTGGCGCGGCTAAACTGTGTTTTCTTCACAGGAAAAATTATTGGTTTGCCGTCACGTTACGCTCGGCTATCAATAATTACCAGGAAAACAATTACCAGTAATAAATTTACAAAAAATATTTTTTATTTAATTTGTTAATTTTATTATTTTTGAAAACTTGACATTAAATAATATGTTTGCTGTAGTAGGAATAAGTGTAAAATATTTTTAACCTTGCCAGTCTCCTGGGTTTTTTCATTACTAAATATTAAACAAATATATGTTTATTGGTGGTTTAACATCGTTATTTTGTTTTTGTCAAAACAGCCCGTGCGTTTTAGTGCAAGAAACGGGTATTAAGAACTGCTGTGGAACTAATATTGTGTGATTAAGATGACTGATCTGCTCCGCAGGTTTTATTAGATGAATAGAATACAAAGCGCGATACAACACACTCAGTTGAGGATGAGGAAAAACCTTCAGAAGTCGTCTTTGGGAGAAGATTCATATGATTCGTAAACTACAATGAAACTTAAGTCCTTGAAGTTTTTATAATGAGTTAAACTTTGAAAATTTATTTTTAGCACTAAAGTTACTACAATCGGTTTTCATTGTCAGAATATTTATCTTAATTTCCAAGTAAAAAAAAAACTGGTACTGCAGAAGAGAAAATAACCTTATTTTTGTCTACATGACATTAAATCTAACCTATTCCTGCATACAAATGTTTTATTTTTATTAGAAAGATGTAAATAAAATGAATTACTCCGCTTTGTGGAGGTCTTCCCAAGCTTCTTCTTCCCTCATGCTTGTATTCCAAAACCTGCTTAGGGATTCCACCTCCCTTCATTCTCTGAAGATGTTACATAAATTTATTGCGATAAGATTTGATTCTTTCATTCACTCTTACTTTTTGGAACTCTTGCCTTACAACAAACTTTTGAATTTTGTCCTCCTTCGTACAACTGTTGACCCTTCGTGGAAACGCGTCTCTGTAGCTTTCAATTTCTGTTTTCTTTTCCCTGTAAGGGCCCAAGTACAGTTTTTATACAGTTTTGCTTTTAAAAAATGAGTCGACACGCCCATTACGTCATAAAATCACATTTAAGTATAATTAAGAGCTCTGTTACAGGGTACAGTGAACTACAAAATGATGTAACCAAAATTAAGGTTAATAAGTAGCAGATATTAAAATCTCTCAAAATTTCAGTAATGGATAAGAATACATAAATCAAAGTAACTGACAACAGACAATATAAATAATTTAATTTTACCAGAAATACTTTGTTATGTATTATATTATTATTACGTATATTATTATATACGTTTAATTGATAGAAATAAATGAAACCTTATTTATGACACTATGAAGAAGTGTGGCTTCATTTGTTTCACTATTTTTTTACGTAACACCAAATTGTATTTGTCATAGTTCTGATAACAAAATATATCATGGCGTTGTGGCAGGTCAGTCATTTATAATGCAGACCAATTTGTCTGACCTCAAAACTCGTTTTTGAGTTTCATCTTCAGTTTGTTTTATTTTGTCTTCTTTCCGATAGTTCCTAACTCCTTTTCTTACCAATTTCTGCTTGTTTTCTTCCATTTTAATATGAATCAATTAATTTTCATTTCATTTCTTCTTTAGTTTACTTTCTTGTTGACTTTTATAAGTTTTTTTTTGTTGAAACGTATTGGTTTCTTTATAATTGTTGTCTTTCTTTACTAATCCGTTTCCAAAACGTAAAACGTAGAGCTTCTTTAATACTGTCAAATATTTTAATGTTGATAATGTGTAAAACTCTGCCTATAACAGACAGGTGAAGTGTCAAATTATTTACACTAAATCTGTTCGTTGCAGGGCTAAAGTAATTAATTCTGTTTTTTATCACATGGTCAGCCAATTAAATGACTGAATCATTTAAGAACAGAAGAGGTAGAGGTGTAAAAGACACTAATCAGAGTTATCTCCTCTGAAAGTAATAAATTTCATTAAACAGCAAGACCCTGTGGTGAATGAAGTGAAGGTGTCATTTTCAGAGTGGAAAATATGTGCTTTTCAGAGGGCCCGGCATACTGATAAGCGTACTTTTCCACTCAATGAGGAAGGGATGGTAAACCTCCTCACTCCTCGTTTTACGAAGTAAAACCTATACAGGTTCAAACCAGCCTTTCGGCTGATGACCTAAACAACACAATGTGTAAAACAGTAATGATACATCAAACTATTATTTTACAATTAAAAAAAAATTGGAAGAGTAGCTTGTCTGCTTTTACTGTTTTTGCATCTCCCACCCCTGTCAATTGATACTATTTCCGTACTGTTGATCCAGCTGTTACTCATCGCTGACGCTGCTCAAACTATCACTACGAGACAGTTAGAGGGAGAACCCTTCAGTTGGCGCATGTGCATAAGACATTTTTACCATGCTGTTGTGTTATAGTAAAGCCTACAAAAGATCGGGCAGATGGCAAAGTAGAGATGCTTGAGGGAAAGTTCTTCCGCAAGATACTGATCTTAAATACACATCACGAATGGTTAAGTTTATAAGTAAAAAGAGAACAGTATTAGCAAAACAAGCGGTTGATTGTGTCAATCGGAAAATGCGAAAAAAATTCTACACACATCCACTATACTAACACTGCACATAAATATACTAACACTGCTATCATCAAAAAAATCTTTAGGATACTAGAAAATATACGTCAATGAAACGAAACGAGACTGGATGGAAGTAAGAACATACCTTTTTCTATATTTGGTATAATACTAGTGTCACTTGTAGGATTGTAACATTAGTGATTACCAACTTGAAGTGCTGCAGCAATAATTAAAAGTTAAACCAAGGATGATCAGAAAAACTGCGAAAGCTTACAGCAAATGAATACTAAAACTGTGAGCTGCAAAAACCATCTAGAAAGTTCTAGTAAAGTTGCTGAAAAATGGCCCTAAAAATACTACTATATTGACGTGCGTTGAGAATATTGTAAACGGAGTAAAGGACGAATAAGGAAGTCCTACATCAGGTACACAAAAAATGAAAACGATTCAAAACTGGAGTATTTCAAACTTGTTATGCGTGGAGAGAAGTAGAATGTGGTATTCTTCATTTTACATGAAAAAATATCAGGAGAGAAAAGCCACCAGGAAGACGAAGAACATTTTGGTTACGAAACCTACAACATTGATATCATTGCTCTTCTTTGGATCTAGTGAGAACATCATCGTTAAAACTAGGAGTAATTGCTATTTTGATCGCCAATCTCCTGTATGAGAAGGCACGTAAAGAAGATTATACAAATTTTTGTTGTTTAGTCAATACAAATACCTGCACAGGCAAATTTTAATTTGGAATTAATTCACAGGTAATATATAATTTAACAATAGTCGTCTGAATATTTCCTAATTATATTTCTCGTTACTACAGTAAAATAACCATAAATAGAAGAAAAAAAGTACTTTTTTGAGTTATTTTTATTTTTTTATACCCAGTCTATTTTTCTCTTGTTATATCATTTTCATACTCACGGTGCATTATCATAATATTGTTGTGGTGTTGCTTGAAGGTATTATTTCTCTATGCCTTTTTTTTAATTAATAACTTGTTTTTAAAAAGAGTTTTTATAAAGTTATGAATGAGTATGGAAAATTTCAATTTGATTAAATTCAAATTAAATTCTTAGCTTGATATTATATAATCAGAACTTTCTACCTTATTTTCTGCGTTGTGAAAATTATAATTTATTAAAAAAACTTACAGTAAAAACTACTTTAGTACTCAATATAAATTTATCAGAGAATAAATTTGAATTTAAATTTTAAATAAAACAATTTATAATTAGTATATTTTAACCACATTACTTCTAATTGTATACTATACAACTTTAATTTATAACTTTAATTACCTTAATAACTTTTTAATTAATTTTAATTAACTAATTATTAATTGTTAATTATTAATTAATTTAAATAACTATTTTTTTAAGTAACTTTAATTTGTTTATTTGTTTTGATCCAATTTGGATGTTATTAAATAACATATTTTGGCCACCTCCATGTACCAGTTGCGTTGCTAGATTGAACTATAAAACAAAACATCCCGGGTTCGATTCACAACTTGGGTTTAGAAATTACCTCGCGTTAAAACCCACCGATTTCTTACTGTAACACTTTGTTGCCATAAAGTTACCAATGCAGTTGATGCCAGTTTTAAAATTAACTACTAAAAGATAAATAATATATTTTATTACTTCTACAAATCTGAAATATTTATTTAACAAAAATATACTTCAAAACGTTTTACTTTCTCTTGTCCTATATGAATATATACAGTAGAAAGTATTGTTTTCATGTTGAATTTTCAAAATTGAGTTTTCACCAGATGACCACTCCTTCAAACCCCTGAATCGAAAAAATGTTTTTAGCGATTGGTGAGTGTGTCTATGAGTAAACAAAAAATCTCAAGAACGGAACATAGTACTAAGTTCAAAACTTGAAACTTAAGTTATGTAACACTACGGCACCTAACAAGAATATTTTCATTAAAATCGGTTCACTGGAAGTAGGCTAGTAGTTTATTCGTTATTAGTTTTCACTTTTTTGCGATTTTCTCAAAAAACCGCTCCTACGACGGTTTTTAAAATTTGCCTAATTTACTACATTCTTTATGCGCTACACCACAGGGCAAGCGCCATGTCTGCTAAAATTCTAGGGTGCCCTGTACTCTCGTAAGAAAAAGCTGAGTTTGTTAAAATTAATAATTTAATAACTCATTGTAGAACAAAAGTATTATAATCAAAGTTGTAGTAGAATTAACAACCTACAACTTTCATTTCAAAAATATTTTTTGTACAATACTTGGTTTAGCGTCATTTAGTGGTTTCTGTATTTTTTCTTCATCAAAATCGGTAAAAAAGGGATTTTTTAAGGTTGCAGGCTTACTATGAATTTTACGATAAAAAGTATAAAATAAAAGTTATAGGGCAACTTTTATATCAAGGATTTTCTTTTACAGAGACTAGTCAGTGATTTTCAGTATTTTTAAGTCGAACAGACGTTGATTTTCATTTTACGTCATTCACTCACGATTAAAATTAGGTTAAGTTTTCATTTAACACTGTTTACTAATTTATTAAACATAGCTTATATGATTTACTTCTGCAAGAGAAAATCGTGTTTCACACCAGATTTTATTTGTTAAAAGCGGAATTCCATTATTCTGTTAGCCACCCATGATCACTGTTCTTTGCTTGTTTCCCTTGTTAATGACATGTGTTGGTTTGAAATCAAAAAATCTGCTAGTGGAATGTGATCATGGTTGGCTTTTAAATTGTTTTCTTGATTTGTAGTTGTAACATACGTAGTTAAAATTTTGGAACGAATTTTTCTCCAATGGCTGTCTGGGGTTACACGAAAATCATTTAATTATTTATTATAATTATTTTTACATTAATTATATGTTCATTCTGTGTGTGTTTTTAGATAGAAGCGTAATGGCAGATATGGATGTAGTTCAGGTGTCTGAAGAAGAAGAACGGGATGGTCCACCTGTAACAGTCAATACACAGACCTACATGAAACAAGGTATACTTCTAATCATACAATTTATGTCTTTCACTTGACTACATAAAAGAAAGTTTTATTTCAGTGAATTTTGTAACCACATTAAATTGATCATCTAAATCCTATTGGTTCCAAGGTAATATTGCTTAATTTTTAATTAATTTATGAAGGATGTTTCTAACCTTTGTTTCTTTATACCGAATACAGTTTTCGTTTAGCATTAAAGTTTAGTGCGTACCCCCCCAAAAAAATAAAATAAAAATACACTGACATTATACATCGATTTTTATTTAACTAATTATTTTGATGACTATTTATCATTTTCACTTTTAATTTCGTGAATTTTGATTTTTGTTGAATAAGTGAGTAATTTTTATGTCTGTTTTCTTTTGTCATTTGTGGAATTTTGTGTGTAAAATAATGAACCTTCAATCTGTGTATATAAATGAGGAAGCCGTGATTAAGTAGTAACCGAATTATATGTATTGTCACTCAATAGTTTTCTAGTTTTTAATTATCTGAAGAGCTGACATTCATTATATTTCTTTCTCAGCGGTTGCAAAAAATTAACTATTTATTCTACATTTTCCAAACAAATAAATTTCTAAAAATCAGCGTATATAATTTCTAAGAATATATTTTACCTAGAAAAAGTAAACCGTTATTTTTTGATTATTATTTTCTGAGGAATGGAAAAGTTGTATTCCAAAGCAGCTTCAGCATTAAATATGTTTGTATATTTCTCAAAAGCTGTTACTCCGAATGAATGTGACATCCACAAAAGTGAATGTGAAGTGAAACTAAGAAAATCAATAAACCATATTAAATAATATGGATAATAATAATATATATGGATAATTAAATAATATGCATTCATCTGAGGTTGCCAATAATCCCGCACGCTTAATTGCTAATAATTATATATTTTATTCAGGTGTTACGATAAAACAAACTTGATAACTAGAACGTTGGCATTGGGCCTTATAAAGTAACTCGTATTTTTTGCCTCTATACAAAAATCTGTAATAAAAAACTCAGTAAAATTTAATTTTTAACGTTCTTACACTATAAGCTGTTGAAAACCACCGGGTTGGTCAAGAGGTAAAGTTGTCACCGCGAGTCGGCTGTTCTACAGCTGATTTTCGTAGACGAAGGTTCCTGGTTTAAATCCTAGTAAAGGTAGTTACTTTTATACGGATTTGAATAATAGACAGTGGTTACCTGTGTACTTTGATGGTTGGGGTTCAATTAACCATACTCTATCAGGAATGGTCGGCCTGGGTCTCTACTAAACTACACCTCATTTACTCGTCACACCCATCATCCTCATCTTATTGGGTCATGGGGTTGCTCATTGTTCTGATTGCAACGTACACCCATCAGGAAAAAATTAGTTGTTGAGGAATTTAATTTAATATATATATTTTTTAAATTATTTGAGATTTATATTAAAATCTTAACATTTCAACATACATTTTAATAAAAGAATCTCTATAAGATTATTTAGTAGTTTCAGAGAATACAATATTACAAAGTCTGTTTGAAAGGAATTAGTGTTATTAATATAGAAAACCTTATTTGTATTGTAACTTACTAGTTAATTTCTTCCTCCGTTGACAATACAATTACACTAGGATTTCTTTTATGCTAGGTGACTTTTTTATAAATGGTAATAGAACCGTAACTCTTGGACACATTGTAGAACTTAAAGGGAAAATTAATTCAATTACAAAACAGTAACCAGTAAATAGTTTTAACAAATGCTGTATACAAGTTCTACAATTATACAAATATACACGTACATATAAGATTAAATAATAAAGTATTTAGGCCTAAACAAACAAATAAAACATACAACTGAATACAAACACATGTAAGGTTATCAGTACCGATGGTACGTATTTTCACTGATAACATTTTGTAGGAAGTAGTTGATAAAATTAATTTAAAACTAATATAGGCAACTAAAAAATTTATAACAAAATATAGTCAAAAAAATTACAGTTAAAGTTTACTTAATATTTTAGTGACACTGCGAATTGATTTTATACATACGCCAATATTGATAAAAACCCATTAAAATGTCAACGGTAAATATTGTAGATTTATTTAAAAATGTTCATGTTCAATCTAAAAGTAATGTGCAATCACTTCCGTGGCTCAGTCAAGAAGAATTTGACTTACAAAACGAAGCCGTTTGATAGGATTTCGGCTTAATATAACCTACCTAAAACTAAGATTAAAATTTCTTCTGAAACGTGTTCGAAACGTAGTGCACCTTAGCAATCAATATGATCTTGATTAAAAAAAAAACACACACACACAGAGAACGAAAGGAGATATTTGACGGTGGTTGAACTGACTTGCAGACAAGAATATAGAAATTGAAGTGCTTTATCTTTAATGTCCGTCTGTTATGGATATTAAGACTAATGGAGACGGTGGAACGTTTTAAATGAAAATTATTGGTATATGAATACGAGACCTGAACGGGAATCGAACTCCGGTATAGAAGCCATTTGCCCTGACCCGCTAAATAGCCCATTATAATATAATCCAATTCCCATCGTTATATCCTATTTGGATGTAAATTATATATATAAATAATACCAATTATAATATTACCGGCTGGACGGTTGAAGTGTCATTAATTTATTCAATATCTCAGAAATTATTAGCAATCGCGATGTTTTGATAATTAAATCAAGAACTTATTTTGAAGATTTTATAGGATAATTGTGATTTTATTAAACACTGCTAAAAATTGAACTTCGGTTGATTGCATACCCATTGTTCGAATCTTAATTCACCAAAATGTAATTTTGCAAATCGATTTTTTCCTTTATTTATTTAACTAGAGTTATGAGATGTAACTGCCCATAACAGACAGGTGGAGTGTCAAATTATTTACACTCAATCTGTTCGTTGCAGGGCTAAAATAAAAAGTATGTTTCTTATCACATTGTCAGCCAATTAAATCCTTTAAGAACAGAAGAGGTAGAGGTCTAAAAGACACTAATCAGAGTTGTTTCCTTTGAAAGTAATGAATTTTATTATACAGCCAGACCCTGTGATGAATAAAGTGAAGGTGTCATTTGCAGAGTGGAAAATATGTGCTTTTCAGAGGGCATGCTGATAAGCGTATTTTTTCACTTAATGAGGAAAGCAATTGTAAACCACCACACTCTTCGATTTACATAGTAAAACATCTACAGGTCAAATCACCAATTCGGCTGATGACCTTAACAACATAAAATGTAGATTTATTTTAATGAAACTCTTCTTTTATGTTTTTCTATACTTCAATGTAAATTGTAGTACTCTTATTAATTTTAAAACTGTTATTACGCAGTTATCTGTTCTTGTAATATTGGTTCATATGACTTTACAATTTTCGCTACCTTTGATGTTTTTAATAACAAATAATTTCTTCATTATAGTTGTAAAGCTCTAGAATATTCAATGCTCTGAATATTTAACAATAGTTATAGTTTCTGTATAAAAATTTAAAATAAATATTGGAAATTTATATTTGACTTTCCGTGGAAATATCTATAGAAGATTTACTGAAAACCATAGTACATTTTATTAGTCTGTTTTCGTTTTACATTGGAAATAACAACATTTTAAATTTAATAAAACAACTATTAGTTTGTGTGTAGACAATAAATTAAAAAAGTTTGTTTTCAATTTGAGGTTCAGTATAAGTCAATCAAGTCCATTTTGTGTGCAATGCTTGTTTAAGTTAAAATTCAACATGTTTAAATCTAATGTTATTTAAAATTTTATAATTTTATTTATACAGTGCCTCCAAAACTGTTAAATTTAAGACTTAAAAAGAGTTTGAATTGAAATTTTTATGAAATGTGTTTTTATTTCACTAAAGTTTAATGTATATTCAACGAAAAAAAGGAATAGATTCAGCGAAATCCAAATATTGAATATGCATAGCTCATATTGTGAAGTAGTCTTTCATTTTGCTTTACTGTACTCTGTTTATTCCTGCAGCGTATCCATACACAAAGGGGAAAATGAAATTTTGAATATTCAAAGTTAGGTACAGTAGGCTGTACTGATATCTTTGCAGTCCGTTTCAGCAGAGTAGAGTCATCAGATTACGTTTGCATTCTGACTTTAATACTCACCAAATATCATAAATTTAAAATATAAAAAGGGAATCATCACTCTGGAAATGTCAATAAATATTTTCCGTTTATTCTTTCACCGTTATTGTTACACTTTTTTTGAATTTATGAGAAAAACTGTTTGCACATATAAAATGTATAGGCATACCTACGTATTAGCCTGCACTGTAATCAATTTCATAAATACAACTTTTGGGATTGAACTTAAATATACGCATCGACAATTTTAACAAATTTATGGAATAATTTTATTGTGTAGTTATTTATTGATTTCACTTGTGCTGTAAACATCTATAACGCAAAAATTTTTATATTTTTTGTGGCATAGTTGCATTACACATAATTTTTTCTTTTGTTTACCGCTACCTGATAATCTCCCTATATTTTTTAACAAAATATAATTGATATAGCAAAGAAAGTGGAAAAGTAAAAAAGGCCAAACATGTATCAATATTTTTCCTTTATGACATTTACATTTTGATAAAAATATTTGCAATGCAAGTACAAAAAATCCCTTTAACCTTGAATTTTGATTTAAAATTTTGTCTAATAAATGTACATATTCGTTTAAAACCCAAATATGTAACATTTAATATTGACATTTTATCGCTTGCTGTTTTAAGTTAAGATCTCTAAAAAACATTTTTTGCTTATGTTCCAGGGTATGTTCAACATGTATCTGGTAGTCTTACACTGTAAAAGTCCTTAACTTTTGATATTGAAATACGTAGATGTACGTTAAAGTTGTATTTCATGTTGTGACACTATCCAAAATAAATGTGTGTTCGAGACTATTCTAGAAAGACCGAGAATTTATAAATGTTAACGTAAATAAATAAATTACTATTTCCGAGAAATAGTAATAAACGGTTTTTATAGTATTGGTAGACCTGCCTTTTGTTGTATGACTATTGTGAAAGAATTGAGTCGGGTACCTATTTTGATAATTGGCTTTTTTGTAACACCCTTCTATCCAATCCTAATTTGTTTACAGTTGTTTAGGTTTATCCAAAAGCCGTTAGAAGGATTTTGTATTTTATTATTATATCGAAACCCTCTGCCTTTCTCAAAATCTCCATTGATACACCTATATAAGCGACTCGAGTTATTTAGTGAGTTCAGTTCCATTTTTGTCTGTGAACCAGTGAGTGAATTGTAAAAGTGCGTTTGAAAACGTCAACGTTACTGTGAATTAAGGTTTATTGTTAAACTTTATTGCTGTATCTTTTGTAAATAGTATTTAATAAATTAATTAAAGTTGTTTATTTTTATTAGTTATTGTAATTTTAGTTTGTTATTCATTATAAGTAATTTAATAGTAATTCAATTGTAGATTTTAGTCTCTTTATTAATTGTAATTTTAGTTGTAATAACTACTTGAATTTTAAACTTTAGTATGTTAATTATTTAATTTACCCAGATCTCGAAACGGACCTTAGAGTTAAGTGTCACAATATGTTCAAATGGGTTTTAGCATTGATTAATAGTTGTTAAATTTATTTGAAAAGAAAATTTATTGCCCAATAGCCTATATAATTTACGAAAATTTAGAACTAGATGTTTTCTTTTCATAAATATGTACTTCTTCTATGTAAGGAAGTAATTTTAGTGCAGACCTGGTTATCTGAAAAAGTCACAATGTGAAAATATGTTATTGTACAGCTTTACTACCAGACAATCACCTTTTCTAATAATGAATGCAACATCTAAAAGTTGGTTTCATTAACCTGTGTTCTCCAGGTAAATTTAAATAAATAAATGGTATGGATATGTTACTGTTCTTCTGTTATTATTGAACACTTGTGCTTTTTTTACCCAGGGAAAAATATTGGAAATAATAGTTAAATAGTAGAAACACGAGGTTTGTGAACATTAAAATATCTTTCAAAAAATTAATCGATGCTAAATTAACTAGTTCAAAATTTTGCAACTGATATTTTTTTTTAGAAATATATGTTTATAATTACGGTCCATTCGAAATAGCATGATAGTAAGTTTCTGAATGGTGGTAACTTTTCAAAATAAAAAGTCCCTTTTCGAAAGTAAAATTCCCCTTTTAATTACTCTTACAAAATATAACATTAATAATACTCTTACTCTTATTAATCTTACCTTATTCTTAATCTTATTTATTAATCTTACTCTTATTAATAATACTCTTACAAAATATAACATGAATAGGGAAAGTTAACACAAAGAAAAATCTCTTAAGTGGTAGCACTGACGCACGAGCACATTTCTAAATTTTCTCTGTTCTTTATTCCATTTAAGTAATACTATCATGTTATTTTGAATGGACTGTAGTACTTTAGTTAAGTAAGCCTAATTACTGGTAGGAATGAAAAATGACCCTGAGTCAAACGAGAGTTTAATTTCTATTTGAGGAAGTATTACTTCCGTAACGTTTGAAAACGCGATTTTATACTCATCTTTTGATTTGAATTCGAGACAGTCTTGGGAGGAGAGAATGTTTTGAATGTGCGGCCTTCCTTACCAAAATAAACAATTAACTTATCTACTTTTACTACATTATATTTTTAACAGGCTTGTCACCAACGTATTTTTTACAATGTAATCGTCATTCCTGTGTAAACTGTACGTATAGATCTAAAGCATTTTATTTTGCATCTGTGTAACCTGACCAATTCGCAGTGAAATCAAAAACTCAAAACGTTAAAGTTCCCTGATTTAAAAATAATCCCAGATTTATTTTTACTAAAGATTTTTGTTATTACTTTCTCTTGCCTGTATGAGTATATAGGCAGGAAAGTATTGTTTTCATATCGATTTTTCAAAATCGAGTTTTCACCGGATATGCAAGTTTTCAGACCCCTGAACCCAAACAAATGTTTTAAACTATTGGTCTGTGTGTCTGTGTGTGAACAGAGTATTTCAAGAACGGAACATTGTACGAAGTTGAAACTTAAAATTTCTGTTTGATACTACTAGAGGACCCGACACAAACATTTTCATCAAAATCGGTCAACCTGAAGTAGTAGTTTATTCGTGTCGATATTTAATTTTTGCGATTCAAAAATGGCTTATACGATTTTTTTTAAATCACCTCGTTTACTACATTTTCTGTGTTCTACAAGATAGAGTAGGCACCATGTCTGCTGAAATTCTTAGGGAAGCCATTCTCTCGTAGAAAAAATGTTTTTTTAAGATTGCGCCATAATATTTATTTTAGAGAAAACAAGTACCTATCTACAATGAAAGTTGTAAAAAAATTAAAAATCTACAACTTTTATTCCAAAAAAAAATTCTTTGTATAACGCTTAGTTTAGTGGTAATTAGTGATTTTCTGTTTTTCTTTTAATGAAAATCTGTGTAAAATGGATTATTTAGGATTTTGGCCTTAGTATGCATTTCACGACAAATGTGCATATAATATTGAAATTTATAGAAAATTAAAAGATCTACAACTTTTGTTTTAAGTATTTTTCTCTACAGAGCCTAGTTAAAGAGTGCCTAGTTAGTCAAAGAGTGATTTTCCTTATTATTAAGTCAAACTAATTTTGGTTTTCATTTTGCATCATTTACTCATGATTAAACTAAGGTTATGTTTTTTGACTTAGTTTTTAATTTATTACTTAAGTTTTATTATTAATGTTAGGTTATATTGTTCATTATTTGCATTGGCAAGAAATTCGTGTGAGTGTTTTACACCATATGTTTTTTTTTTATTATTTATAAAGGTCGCATCAACTTTTAATGGTTATTAGCGACCACAATAGGAGTTATAAGTACTAATAACAGTAAAAACAATAATTTCATAAATTAAAACATTAAAAGTAAAACATTAAAATTGGTAGGCTTCAGATTTTGTCTTCAACAGCGATATAGCGTAGAAATTTCAAAATTTTGTAACAACTGTCTTTGTTTGTAACCATATGTTTTGTTTGTAACTATAAATGTCTATAATACATTTTTGAAGATGACATTGTCATAATAAGTACTCTACAGTAATAAATGTTTTATCAACATACGCTATAGTATTTCAGTGTTACCACTAAGAAAACTCTAACAAAGCACACTCTAATGTTTTACTCAATTTCTGTTACTGATGATCAAATAACAATACGAACATTGAATGAGGTAATCGAGAAAAATTACAACAAGATTATTTTCTGTTTATTAAATTTGTACTAAAATGTAATTATTTATTTATATATTACCTTTATGCATGTACGTCTGTAATAAATAAATTTAGTTTTGTTATTTATATACAATATTGTATTCATTTAGTACTGTTGTATTAAATGTCAAGAACTATTAGATGTTGAAATATATTGAAGTATTAGGTGCGTATAAGATGTTGTATATTGCTTGTCAAGAAGTTAAGAAGCATAATTGTGTAATATGTTTTAAGAGAGAAGTTTTGGCTTTTACCTGTTGCTCTCAATTGTATCAATCTGATAATATATAAATAAATAAGTAAGATGTTAACAGTTGAAATTTATAATTTATTAAACCGTTAAAGAACTTTTTAAAAACAAGATAATAAACTTTTGACAGTAACATGACATAATTTATAAAGCAAATACCTAATAAAATGTATTGAAGTTTATTTTGAAAAATAATAAGCAATGAACTAACGGCACTTGATGAAGAAAATTTGTATTAATATAATGAACTTAAAACTATAAAATACAGTAAAGTATACAACATAAATAATTAAAATGAAACAATGTATCTTATTTACAAACTAATTTTACTGCGACGTATTTACTGTTCATAAAACGTTGAAAAAAATCTTTCAGTATTATTTTTGTAACGAAGGAAAACTAAACAGAAAAAAATAAGTAAATTTTTATTTTATTGAAACTTTACGGTCATGTATATCTACCGAAAAACTCAGGTAATTTACGTATACCATTGATGAAATGCCATAATTAAAACGACAGCTCCATCTTGTTTTCACTATTGAAGAATTTTGGTGGATTTAATCAAAGCATCGAGTTTGGTACCTTTTAATTAGAAGTAAAAAGTTTACTGCGTATTTTGCTAATATAGAGTAATAGCGATTTATGTTTTTAAAGTTTTAAATCTGTGTGCAAAAATTGGAACCATAGAAGCTAGATTTTTGAAAATAAATAACTGGAAAGGCGTGAATATACCTACTTCGAATTACTTACTAAATCTAATTTATTATAATTTATATTCTTGAAACCAAATACGTGAATATCGCCCAGACAATAATTCTGTGCACTAACGGAAATTTAATAATGAAAATGAAAATTTATAATATTTTATTTTTATATTTTTAGAAATCGTGTATTTCCACTGACTATAAAGCTATGTAAAGAGTTATAAGTGAACTTAGTGTTCTTTATTAAAAAAACTGTATTATTCAATTAAATTTAATTAAAACATGTCTTCTAGTAAAAGAAAATAATAACTTCTACTGTTTAATAATTCTCTACTAGATAATGCAATGAAACTTTTTGAGCTATAATATTTATACTACTAAGAGCAGTTTCATAAAACGTTTAACACTTCATGTTTCAAGGAGCTAGTTAACAAGAAAACTAAGTACAGTTAAATTAAAATATAATTTTACTTGTACAGTAACTATGCGGTTTAAAATAAGGTTTTTCTGTAAATAATAATATTTCGAAACATCCACAAAAATAAATGCCACTCCTTAAAATAAATTATGCATTAATTTTTGAGTTCTACTAAATATTTATTTAAAATTTAATCAATTTTAATTTTCTACAATTTACGTTCTCTTTTCTCTATTTTACTGTTATTATTGAAATGTTTTGGCAGATACTGAAAAAATGTTCAGTCCTATTATTTATACGTAGGTTTAGTCTCTATAGCGGGGTCTTGGTTTCGTCTTCCAAACTTCATTACTCATTTTCATCTGTGTCTCTCCACCGTCCTCATTAGCCTTAATGTGCATAACAACCGGACGTAAAACTTCTAAAACCTAAAAAATAAAGACTAACTCAAAAAACTGCAACCGTCCAGCATGATCAACCTCATGAAGAGGCCAGAGTAAAAACGGGTAGTACAGCTTCCATCGTAAATTTTGTATAACTCTTTGCACACGTTTTAGTGATCTGCTTACTTCAAAAGAAGCCTTCCGAGTTGATTTCTTAGAATTAGCTACGAAAGCGTTCACAAAATTGTGTAGGGCTTCTTCATTACGAACCGGTCGTAACCATCCAAAATTTTGAGCATTCGCAACTGTTCTGTAAATGTTGTCATCAGTAATGGAACGTCAGCGAAATTTTTTATATTTCCACCAAAACCGTAGAACGTAAACTGGTAGTTCTTTAGGGACCATTTTAAGACTCCGCAAAATCTAGGTAGACATTAACAATAGAAAACCCCTAACAAACCAGTAACTAGTTCATAAATTTAACATAATATGTTATACGTGCTGCTGCGAACTTATCGATGAAATTATTCCATTGCAAGTGGAAAGTCACATAACTTATGTGTCACCCGGTGTAAACACAATACTAAGAAACATAATTACGGATATTCATACTGTCCCATAAAAATGTACTTGCAAACAATTTAAAAGGCAGTAGTAAAATTTTACAATGGTCATGTGCGATCTTAAAAAAATATTATAATAAATTACATTTTCTTTGAGATTTACTTTGTATTCATTTCATTCTGGTTGTATAATTACTGTGTTAATTAGTGAGTGTAAGCCAATTGCTAATAAAGCGATACGAAAAGTTCATTTAATGAAAATGACCGGTTATCTGCCTAATACTATTCATTCTTTCATCACGTCCTAAAAGCCTTGGCGCTCGCTGTAACCATAAGCTCCTTTCAGTATTATTCTGTTCATGTCTACGTACTTACTGAATTTCATACCTTTCATTAAACCTTGTAAATTCTGGTTCTTCAGCCTCTTCCATTTCCTTTATTTATTATTATTATTTTTTTAACCAGAAGTAATTACGATATTTTGCTATCAGTTTTTTTAAAATAAAATATAAACTTAAAGTAAAGATGATAAAAATCTTAATTATAACGTTCTTTAAACGATAAAATCACACTGAGTAGTGTGTTTCAAAAACTAAACCAGTTGTAATGGATCCTTGCCTGGGTTTAAGGATCATAATCCTTTAATTTTTGCAATGCATAAAATAGCATTAAAAATCATTGAAAGTAGCATCAACCCTTTTCTTTGCAGTTGTTTAACGATTTCGCCTGTTACGAACTCGTATCCTGGTGTTTTCTTCTAGTTAAGATTATATTAAATGGTCGGTCGTCTCAATTTCCGTAGGGCTAAATGGGTCGATGGGTGGACACACCTGGAAGGCCGTCTCCAGGTATTCCATAATTTCAAGTTCGTTTGGCTTGAAGACTTTCGTAAGATGCCTAACAAATATATCAGCCTCCTCTTTAGGAGCTCTTTCCCAGTTTCTGGCTCTGGTATATAGTAGTACAACTGTTTTCTTTTGTTGTTTCAAAAATGTTGTAGCCTAACAGAGAGCCTTCTGTTGCACTGGACTGAAAAAGATAATTCATTCTCTCTTGGAAAGAGGCGTTCTTAATCTAAAAAAGTTACTCAAATATTCTAGTAGCTCTATTAAACCGAAATGTTTTGTCTCGGTGTTTAGTGTTATGCCAAATGCATTGAGTCGTCTTTTTCAGCAATTCTTTCTCGAAAATTTTCAGGACTAAAATGTTTCCTGTCTGACTTGTATTACTTCATTGGAATATTCCATGCCATCTTCAATTTCATTTAACGGTTTCAGTGAGACAATCTATGCAATATTTTTCTGTTAGTATTCGAAAATAATTTCGAAGATGGTTCTTTAACAATAAGCCTAAAATTTATTACTGCTGCTACAGAAGTATGATCTGATGACTAGAGTTGAACTGAATTTTGAGGACCTTTTTGTGATAAAACAGTCGAGGTTGTCTGGCTGCCTCTTTGGATCAGTCGGCCTTCGTTGGGTCACCTGTTGACAATTTGTCCCAGTTATTTTTTCGTACTACTATTTAATGACACCGGCCTGAAGGATTAGCGAATCTGGATTCCTTCAGTTGGTGCTTGGCATTAAAGTTACCGACGGGAATAAATTTATTTCTTATAGAATAAATTAAAAAAGTAAATTAAGCTTTAGTTATCCGATGCCTATAATAATATTTCACTGCTGCACTAGTAACTTGTAACGATGCACTTTTCAGACTTCGGAAGCGAATAATGAGTCTTAATATTCCGTAAACTTACACTGTTCCATCATGTCCTTTTCATAAAATGAGCTTTTGTAAAATTGGTCTCTGAAATAAAAGTTATTATGTCAATTTTTTAAATTAACTAAAGTGGTGAATTCTTGATAGGGCTGAGTTAACCTGTTGGCGTTCCATAGAGAAATTTTGTACATAAAACCAGGAATTTAGTTTATGTTACAGATATTCCCCACTTGATGTCTTTTATTTTGAAGTTCCTATTTTATTATAGACATATCTATCGAGTTATGTATGACGTAAAACTACCCATGAAGCTCAATTTTGCTTTAACTGATCGGTGTGGAAGTCTATTTTAGATTTATTTTAATAACTATTTACATATATGTCAGTACAACTGGTTTTGTGTTAATTTTCATTGGGTTCTTTAATAGTAATTGATAGACACAGTCGTTTAAAATGACGTTATTGTCCTGAATAATCTTTTAAGAGACAAACTATTAATACCTGGGATAAAAGTAGGACGCAATTTCAGTTCAGTTGGCGTTACGTCTTTTTCAATATCTGATTTATCGGATAGTAGATCAAGTGATATTTTTGTGACAACTCATTTATTTTCAATTGTATTATTTACGTAAAAGTTGTAAATAAAATTTTTTGATTTAGTTTTATTTTTGGCTTTAACTGTTTTAAAATATTATTGTGCACTAGCAACCCCTCCACCACGTTCTGTTTATACTTTAGTTAACTTCAACGTAATTGTTATGTTTTAAAATTCACGGGTTGCGAAGAAATTGTTCTTTTTCGAACAGTTCGGCAATACTTATGATCAAACTAATCAGTCAACACAGTGTTCTCTGAATTTTGCAAAAAAACTTATGTTTATGTTAGATAATGGTGAAGAAAAAGCATTCAGTGTCATTGCTAAACTTTATAATTATGTAATCATAACCCTAAAATTATTTATTGTGCACGATACAAATAAAAAAATTATACAAAGTCATCAAAACAATAAATAAAAGAATAAACTTACTTTTTGAATTAAATTTAAGTTTTGTTGGGATGGTACCTAACCAAAATTTGTAACTATATTTTTGCCTATATGAATACAATAGGAACAAAAGTATTGTTTTCATGTTAAATTTTCGAAATCGAGATTTTACCGGATCTACACTTTTTCAGACCCTCTGATACCAAAAAACCATGTTTTTAGCAATTGGTGTGTGTGTGTTTGTGTGTGTGCGCGCGTGTGTGTTTGAACAGAATATCTCAAGAACTGAACATCGTACGAAGTTAAAACTTTAAACTTAAATAAGGTACCACGAGAGGACTCGACACATTTTCATCAAAATCAGTCAACCGGAAGTAGTAGTTTATTCGTATAATTTTTCACTTTTTTGCGATTTTCTCAAAAACGGCTCCTACGAATTTTTTAAAAATCGCCTTATTTACTACATTTTTATGCTCTACAAAATAGGGTAGGCGCCAATCTGCTAAAATTTTTGGAGAGGCTGTACCATCGTAAAAAAATGGTTTTATGAAGATTGCGGTCTTAAAGTTATTTTAGGGCAAAACTGTATACGTGGAGTATAATAAAATTTTTAAATACTTTAAAAATCTACAATTTTTTTCTAAGATGTTTTTGTATAACGTTTACCAGTAATTAGTGATTTTCTTTTTTCTTTCCATGAAGAGAAAAACGAAAAATTGATTACGGACTTGTATGCATTTTACGACAAAGTGTATTTATGATTAAATTTATAGAAAATTAAAAGATCTATAACTTTTATTTAAAGAATTTTTCTCTAGAGAGCTAGTTTAGCGTGAAAGAGATATTTTTCGTAGTATTAAGCCAAACTGACGTTGATTTTAATTTTGCATCATTCACTCATGATTAAAAATAAGGTTAGCCGGCCGCTTTAGCGTAGTTGGTAACGTGCTCGCCTCTTATCATGAGGTCTTGGGTTCGAATCTGACTCAGGCACTCAGTTAAATAAACAAAGAAAAATAAAGGTTATGGCCATCCCGTAGCGTAGTGGTTAGTGCATTGGCCTGCCACGCGGAGGTTCTGGGTTCGATTCCCGGCCAGGGTCTAAAAATTTTCACGTGTCAAATCCCACAGTTAATGTTACATAATCCACCGTAGTCGGTAATGACCACCAAGCAGTTGATGCGACTTTAAATAAATTGAAAAAAAATAAGCTTATGTTAATTAGGCTAGTTTATTTTGTTTATTTTCTAATGTTTATTACTAATGTTAGGTTATATGGTTCATTTTTGCATTGGCAAGAGAACGTTGTGTGAGTGTTTCACACCCGATTTTTACTTCAATCTTTTAACTTTTGATCGAGCGTCTAACCATCAAAATATTTACGAAGGAATTATTTTCTCTTTCTGTGCCCGATACATTTTGCTATCCTTTTGTTCAAGCTTTCAAAGAGTTTTCATTTGCATTCTGTTCCAAGCAATACATCATTATTCATCTTCTTCTCGGTCTGTTATCTCCACTTTCTTACCTCCACATAACAACATCTCTTCCACTTCTAATCTGCATTTATCCTGCTTTCCCAACACCTTTGTTTCACGTCTATTTAGTAAAACACTCCACATATACGTTTTCAAAAGTTGTTAATTTATTCCAACATCTGTATGAATGTTTCCTACTAATTGTTTCCTACTCTTGAATCCTTGTTTCAATTAAAGCTATTATTTCTTTACTTTCCTTACTATAACAGAACGCAAGAAAATGATCTGAACATAGGTGAAGCATTGTTGCCAGATCGCTGCCTGCACATTTATTCGAGTCGACAAGAATATTGGTATTTAGAGGTCTCCCTAACTAGCCGTCTTAAGCTCTGTTTTAATAAAAGAATCCGGAAAAAATACTGTGAGTTCCTAATGAAACGTGTTTTATTACTACGTAAATGTTATTATTATGTTGTAACCTTTAGGTCAGTTGCGCGCGCACAAAGTTAGGCAACCTAAATTTTGCGACTTTTTTGCGTTTGACAACGAATAACTTTTTTTTTAATTGATGACATATTTTTTAATATTACGTTATAAAATACAGAAATTTAGCTTTAATTTCATGTATTATTGTCATAGGTTACAGAGGAAAAAAATTATTTGACTATAAAATGTGAGTAGAAACAAAACCATTAGACGTGGCAACGTTGCGGTGTGCAGGGGGAGAGGAAGCCATCTACGTAGTCGCCATCGGACCATTTTCGTGCGTTTTGTTACAAATTCTATTGTCGTTAGGTATTTTTATTGACAGTACTGGTTTACTTCTTCGATTTTTCCATTCTTCAATTTAATACTCATTTTACCTTCAGTCTGCAGTTCTGCTTCATAACCGCTATTACTTTTGAGTAACCTTTCAGTTGATTTTAATTCTTATCTCCTTTCAAAACTTGTGCTGATAATATTTGTTTTATAACAATGACACAAAAAAGAACATTTATTTTTAGAATTTACGAATTCGTTACGTTTATTACAGTCAGTAACATATACTTTAAAAGTAATTGATTGTTGCATAATGTTTTTATTAGACATAATATGCTTTGTACTTACCTTGTTATAAAATTAGCAGTAATTTTGTTGTAATTTAGGTGATTAATATTTTTTATGTGACGGACAGCGGTTGAGAGATTTTAATCAAGAACTCCTAGAGTAATTATATTTTGATTCAGAAAGGTTTTTTCTTTGGTACGAAATTAAACGAGTTAAAGTTCTCACGATTCAAACTGACAAGATAAATTTACATAAAACTACATTACTTTTTTATACAACGATTTTTACTGCCCATTACTTGATAGAAATATTAAGTCCCCAGATAATTTAGCTGGAGCTGCAGTCGTTTTTCCCGACCAGGACATGCTGTACAGAATCCTCGAATCAGCAACTTTACTTTTTGTGAAGCATTCAACAATCCTCAGAAGCAAAAAGAACTTCAGCTGAAAATAAATTTGTTATATTTACTGACTCCCACAGCGGTCTAGAAGGATTAAATACTGATGAACCCATCATACAGATCATCATCTTTACTCTTTCGCAACCATACGAAGACAGAAAGCATGTAATATAGCTTGGATATCATCTCATGAAGGTATCCAGGGTAATGAACAAACAGCCTACTCAGCCAAACAAGCCACTACACTTGCACAACAGGTTTTAACCACACCACACAGAGATCTAACAAGTTTTCCCAATACAAAATTTTAAAATTCTGGAACACCGAGAGGTTAAACATTGCACAAACAACTTTAAATAAATATTAATGTAATGTTTTTTGTTAATTATCTATATAACATTTTTTTTAATATTTACTTTTTCAACTGCTTATTTTCTTCGATTTTACGAGTACTTTCGCGGTGCGCACAGCCTTTCCAGGTAATAACAAAATAGTTTCTAGAAAAATTACTGTGATGATTGACTCTTCCTTTGTCAAAGGTTTGAATGAAACCATTTTTTGAATCAAAATTAATAAAACATACACACGGGCATGAATACTCGGCTTCTTTATTTACTGAATTTTATTTTGTTACTTTAATGGTATCTTCTATGCTGTCATTATCGACCGTATAAAATGTAACAATTTCGTGATTACTGTGCTATGTTAGCAACACATTTTACCAAAACATTGCAATACATTTATAAATAAATTACAAGAATTATAAATCTACCCTAATACTATTGAAAATTTTGTAACTTAGTTATACGTAGTATCAATGAAGCAGCAGTAGATTATATTTAACTCACTGATGTTAATTTAACTGACTGATTAAGCAATAGTCTGTTTCACTGAGGAAGTTTAAATGAAATTGTTATTTTAATTAATTCTTTTCTCTTGGCTCAATATATAACAAAGAAACCATTTTATTTGCTAATTTTGAATACAAGAAAATCATTTTAATACAACTGTAATATATAAAAAATATGGGTAGAAGTACTAAATGAAATGTTAAAATGTTATTTGACGTAATATGACAATAAATACCTGAATTTTTCAGTTGAACATAATTTTTCAATTTTGTTTTTGACGGTTCCTTTTCTGAAACTCTTTCTTTTTTTATGAAGAATTTAGGGCGTCAAATGTAATTTGTGTTATTAAATTTTAAACATCGTTTTATTTTATGTTTCACAGTCATTATTTTTAACTTTCAATTTACGAATAATGTAATCAAACAACTTTTTTTACATTATAACTTACGCGTTTTCTTATCCTTATTTTTAAAGTTAATTTATTAATAAAAATTTATCAATTTATGTTCAACCTTATCCAAAATTATGTTTCGGAACGTGTGTAAATTTATTTTTAATTAATTTCTGGGTTGTTTATTTTTAAATACTCTTTTATTACGTGTCTTGTAACTATTTTTTAGTGCTTTTGATTTTGTTTTAATGAAAAAAACAGTTTAATGTAAAATTAATATTTTAATAAATTAATAAAGTAAATATTTGGCCGCCTCCGTAGCGTAGTGGTAGTGCGCTAGCCTACCACGAGGTGGTCCCGGATTCGATTCCCGTCCAGGGTCTGAAAATTTTCACGAGGTAAAAACCCACTGTTCGTGTCCCACCGTAGTCGCTAATGACCGAGCTATAATGCTACTTTAAATAAAGCAAAAAAATTAAAGAAATAAAGAAATTTGATTGTAAATTTGAAACCTGTAACACTAATTTTTATTAATTTGTAATCAATTAAGTCTAGTGCGCGTATATTGTATGCAACTGTACGTAACTGTGCAAAAAGAGTTCTGCACCCCCACTTCAAGTTAATGCCTAGTTAATTTCCTTTTTGACTTCTGTTTAATGTATAAACTTCCCATTTTCAACCTTTAGTTATTTTAAATTATCATGTGTAATGTATATTATTTATGTGACAATTAATTTTATTTATTTATTTACGTAACCTACTACAGCAAATTTATTGAAAGTGTCTATGAGTTATGAACAACTATTTAATTCCAAATACATAATAATTAACTATACAGTTAATCATTTATTTTTAATATTTTGTGATGCAGTTCAAGACTGTAAATATGGTTTTTCTGTTGGGAATATTTGACTAGAGAATTTTTTAAAGTATTAATTAAATTCAGCGATCGTACAGATTAACTATATTGATTTGTTCGAAGTTTCATTAATAAATTTAGCAGAATAAAAAAACCAAGTTTAAACCAGTAGATAAATATACAATTATTACAGTTAAACATTTTAGCCATTTTCATCTTTTTATCCTAATTCTAATTTTACCTACGCAGAAGCTGTAGCTTAGTTAGGAATCATCAGCCAAAAAACAATTATTTAAAAAAATATTGTAAGTGGAATTTCATTAAATTAACTAATTTTTAAGCTACTTCAGATATGTTTTCTTAAAAAACTCACACGTTTTTATTTTTATTAAGTTCCCAAAATGAATCCACAAATAATATACAAGAAATAATTAATTGATTCCGTTACACAAGGCTACAAAGAAATCAGCTATTCTAGAGATATTTATGTTGATGATATAACCTGTTATATACCTTGACATTCTACCAGCTACTTTTACCGAATTAAAAGAGCATATGAAAAATTATAGAATTTCTAGCTTAAAATTAAAACACATGCTATCCATCGTCGGTACGTAAATAACGAAAGAAAATATCTTATGTTATCTGTGAGATCAGAACTTGATCATTTGGTTCTAAGAAACCTGGTGTTTGAAAATAAAACAATTACAAAAGGATAGAAACAGAATAAATGACCTATCCTAGCATGTAAAACACAGTAGTTGAATAAATAAAAGTCTCACCTCCCATAAGTTGTGATGAATACATAAATTTAATGATGTATAAGAAATAAGCTACATATTCGTAAAAAATTCTATTCTCATTTCAATAGCAAATATTATTACATTCTTTTTAATTACTCTTTTTCTTACTATTTGGTGATTACGATGATTTTGTCGCTGTTATGAAAATAATTTTTTTAATAGACAGTAATAAATAAATGAATATCGTTTAAAGCTTGTATACGAAACCAATGTAGTATTCTGAAAATATATGTTATTTTTCATTGTATATTACGTACGAAAATATGTTCCTTATCAAGTTCAAAGAATTGCATTTTAGTTGAATAGGATGGTTAAAATTCAGTGAAATAGACATCTCATTGCAGAATTGGAAAATGAAAGTAAATGCTGAAAAATCTATTTACATTTACGCTTAGGATAGAACCTAGGACATTTTCCTCCTAAAAAAACACGATAATGCCTCAATATAATAAAACACGTTATTTGTATCTTTATCTTTGCCAAAAATTAAATAGGAATCATCATTTAAAACCTAAACTACTTAACTTAAACTCTCTATAAACTGATTTATAAAAATTTTTTCGTTAAAACAATATCTGGTTTATAAATTTTAGGCAGTGAAAAACCAAGTAATTAAGAAAAAAATTAATCTTTCATTTTAAAATACATTGAAATACCTTAATTTAGTTACTTGTGCACAGCATTGAGCCTGAATATTTAACTTTATAAATGAAGATCTAATCATTTCATTCGTAGTAGATTTTTCTAAAAGATTTGCAACAAAATTTACAGAAAAAATAAGTAATGAAAATTAACTTTTTACAGATAGACATAAGCAGAAAGATAAATGTGTTGAACTTCAGTGACAAAATGGAGTAAAGACGTCTTCATATCCTTTGAAAATTTATTCTTTCAAATTAAAACGATCATGTATTTTAACTCTATCCTTTATCCTTTATTTATAATCTTCCATAAGTATGGTTGTGTTTTTTGATATGTAATTAATCTTATATAATCTTATCTTCTTGTGATGAAATTAATTTTATAAATCTAGAACACAAATACTATACAATAAAGCACAACCACTAGATTTGATGAAAGTTATTATTAGGCGTGGAAGGAGGGGTCACAACCAGCAGTGTATCCTCCAGGATGACGTATAATTATAATTTTACGTAAATTATATTATAATCTTATCTTCTTGTGATGAAATTAATTTTATAAATCTAGAACACTAATACTATACAATAAAGCACAACCACTAGATTTGATGAAAGTTATTATTAGGCGTGGAAGGAGGGGTCACACCCAGCAGTGTATCCTCCAGGATGACGTAATCATGCTATGATGGAGATGATCTTGATGGAAATGAAAATGAAAGCCCAACGTTGAAAAGATTAAGACGATGTGATGTTGATGGTGAAGATAATGATAGGATGTTATCGAAGAAGATCCCTACACCAAAGACAGCGAAGACGTCGAAAATTTGGAAAATTTTGAATGGCCATTTGTCGAGCAAGGTCGTTTGGATGATTTTGCAATTTATCAAAGAAATTTTGATAAAGTTGTCGTGCAACGTCTTTTACGTAAAGAATACGAAGGTCAGAATGAAGGGTGTCGTTTCTCACGTACCAAGGTACTCCAGTGGCAAGCCTTAAATATTTAGATTAAAAAACTTGTAGTCTGTTTAAATTGGTTCGAGCACAAATCTGGATTCCGAACAGCCAGACAGGTTTTAGCAAAGTCTTGTAAATGGTAATTTTTTGTTTTAGTGGTAGACGATAACGCGGTTTAACTAGGTGGAACAAACATCTGAGGCGATTGTTTACCAATAAGTGTTTGCTTTTCAAATGTTCATTCCACGTGAGCCGCCTGTCACGTGGAATTGTTTTAAAAAAATAGCTATATAATTTTAATTTATCAAAATAATGTTAATTGTTCATTGTTAACCCATCGGTATGATCTAGGGGTAAAGTCGTCGCCGCGAGTCAGCTGTTTAATAGCTGATTTTCGTAGATGAATTTTACTGGTTCATATGCTAGTATAGTAGTTACTTTTATACGGATTTGAACACTAGACAGTAGTTACGGGTGTACTTTAATGATTAGGGTTCAATTAACATACCCTTACAGGAATGGTCGATCTGACTCTGTAAAAGACTACACCTTATTTACACGTCATACATAATATCCTCATCTCATTGGTTCATGAAGTTGTTTATTGTTGTAAATTGAAAGATTGCAACGTACACACATTAGAGATAGCAATAAAGTTTATTGTTAAAAAAGTAGTCGGTTCGTTTATTGTTGCAAAGTTTTAAATAAAACAAAAAAGTTTAAAAAAACACCAGTTAATGAGCTGCAACAACCAATGAGAATTGAATGAACAACAGGTAAAACAAAATGTTCTGTTTAGCTTAGAGGCATAATTATTATTCGTTGCAACTTTCGATCAATAAAATTAATTACACCATTAAATGAATGCCGAAATAATTATATGCTTATAAAATACCTACATAATGTTTCCGGGTTTATTCTATTAAAAAAAAACATAGGAAAATATATTTTATGCTTACTAAAATATGTTAATATAAGAGACTGAATTGCCTAATAGTAATATTGAAAATTCCTATAGTATTTTCCTTAAGCGACTCTGAACTGTATTTATGTATATTAAATACAAACAGAGCCCATATGATTACACAAATATAAATAAATATTAGTGTAGTGTGGCAAGACATGTGCATGGTATTACGGCTACAGAAGTTACATAATGATTTATTGTTTACCTGATACTGATGCGTTTCCTTTATTTAAACAATACTGTTTACCATACAGTATTACATGCTAGTACTTATTAATCTACTCAATAGCCTGCCTGCTATGATAACATACTACTGTATTTGCTAACTGCTGAACACTGTAGCCGTGTAGAATTTGAATGCGTACTATTATATTTATATTTACCTGCAGAAAACAAATGTGCATTAAATATTCATTAGCAAATATTGATTTCATCAGTTATAAATTGCAGTGTTTTTAAACGACTGTAAAAAGTAATGCTTAATTTTATCAAACGTACTAATAACTTTAAATTAATGCTAACTGTCACTGTTGTATTATGGTATTTTATTAATTAAAGGATAATTTCTTGTTTACTCTTGGAATCTCCAAGAGTTTAAAGATGGGTCTTTCTCCTACCTTCTTTAAAATAATACATTCAAGAGGCACGGGTAAGTTGGAGTAGAATATGCAGATTGTGGGTTTAAAAGTAGGAGAAGAAATTGTTTGCGGATGATCAGGTACTTATTACGAATGATGGAGATAATCTTTAATTTATGACAAATAAGCTCAATGAGGTAATTATAATCTGTTCATAAGGGGTATCAGTAAAATACGAATACAAAATGCCAGAATATCTTAATGCGGTTGGAATTCCAAAAAATTCTCTCCTAGAGAATGATAATGTTAGGTATTGTGGCCAGTTTAAATACCTCGGGTCAGTTTTATCATCTGCGGGAACGAACGAGCGGAGTATCTGGAACCACTTGAGTCAGAGTAGAGCTGCTCTTCAAAAACTAAATTTTAGGTTCTGGTTTAGAAAACTACAAATGTAAATAAAGAAGTTGTAGTGGCTATATCTGTACTGAAGCTTACGAGGTGTGGCTAATAAATAACGAGACTGACGTTGTAAAACGTTTTGTTTTAATTGTATACATAATCACTTATTGTCACCTTCAATATACACTCTTTCGTTGTAGGGATATAATATCACTACAACGCTCTATGCAAATTTTTCATTGTTGGAAACAGTGCTGGAAGTCATCTTCTGTCAGCTCCTTCAGGACACGTGCCGCTTTCTCTTTTACAGCTTCCACAGACTCAAATCTTGTCCCTTTTAATGCAGATTTCACCTTAGGGAACAGGTAGAAGTCACATAGTGCAAGATCAAGATCTGGTGAATAAGGTGGATGTTCTAACACTGAGATGCTGTACTTGGCTAGGGACCTCTTGACAGATAACGTGGAATGAGCTGGCGCAGTGTCTTGGTGGAGAACCCATGATTTGTCCCTCCACATTTCGGGGCGTTTTTCCTTACTCTTTGACGTAGTTTAGAAAGTATCTCAAGGTAGTAATATTGATTAATTGTTTGACCTTCAGGAATCCAGTGAAGGTACCCAATCCCATGGATATAAAAAAAAAACAATTATCATTGCTTTAAATTTTGATTTGCTCATTCGAGCTTTTTTGGCTCTCGGTGAAGTTCGGCTCTTCTAGTGCATGGATTGGCGCTTCGTTTCCGGATCATAAGTAAAAATCCCCGTTTCATCACATGTTATTATAGTTTTTAAAAAATTTGAGTCATTTTCAATCGCGTACAAAGTGTCAGTACAAACATTTCTGCAAGCTTCATTTCAAACATTTTTGAGCGGCACGTGTCCTAAAGGAGCTGACAGAAAATAACTTCCAGCACTGTTTCCAACAGTTCCTTCGCATGGAGGGTTGTAGGGATAGAGAAGGAGTGTATATTGAAGGTGACAATAATAATATGTATAAAATTAAAATAAATTTTTTTACAACGTCAGTCTCGTTATTTAATAGCCACACCTCGTATAACTACATAAATATGGTGCTGAGTGCTGAAAATGTGAGGAATAAAAAAAGCCTGGTGGCTTACCGACGGTCTTGTTTCAAAGAGCAAGGTCTCTAGAGTAGACATGTGAGAAACTAAGACACAAGGCATGACTGGTTCTCAGAATACCATAATAGACATGATTGAAGTCAGCCGGCTGGATAGAATGGTCATGACCAGAGAATGAAAGCGGACATATGAATCAAAAGAACGTTCTTTCTTTTATATCCAGAAAATAGAATAAATAAAAATATAACTTTATTTTAACTCTGAAAACGTGGACACATGGAATTCAATAAGCTATGGTAGCGAGAAATCTCAGAGGAGATTTATAGGAAAGACAGTAGACATTGTCTTCAGTAAAATGCGGGAAGTGAAGAAAATCTGTAGAACCCCCAAAAATAAGTTAATTTGTTTTTTTACGAGTTGCATGTTTAAAATACATTGTTGTTTAGGTCAACAGCCGATAGGCTGGTTTAAACCTCTAGAGGTTTTACTAAGGAGTGAGTTGGTTTACCTTTGCCACACTGAGTTAAAAGCGTATGCTTATCAGCATGCCACGCCCTCCGAAAAGCACCCACTTTCCACCCTACAAATGACACATTCACTTCATTCACCACGGGGTCTGGCTCTTGTGTTCTTAAATAGTTCAGCATATGATTGGCTGACTATGTGATAAGAACCAGAACTATTTTTTGTAGCCCTGGAACGAACAAATAGAGTGCAATTAATTTAACACTCCACCTGCCCGTTATGGGCACCTTAAAAGATACTAAAAAATACATTAATGTGTTCAAAAATACTGTAGAAATATGAGACATTTCCCATTTCATATTCTATTCTAAAAAACACTTAAGATACATAAACTCATACTTACACCATACGTATTATTATTAGTTTAATCTTAATTTACTTACATTGAATTTCATGAAAACCATTTCATATTTTTTTATGTCAGGTCTATATACTGCTACGTTATAATCTTTTAATTTTGTGTGAACAACAAATAATTAACCTGGCAGAAAAATGAAAAAAAAACTAGAAAACTAATTTCGCATGAATAGAATAAATCTTTTTATTATATTTTTTTAACAGAATTTCCGCGTGGAGATTTATCAGTAGAAATACTTTGCACTAACTGACTAATGTTATTAAATTTATCATTCCAAACGTCTTTCTTTGTTTCTGAATAACTTTCATTTTACATTGTTCATCAGATTTTTACTAATTGTAAAAGATCTACCAACAAGTTTAATATAATAGGCCGATTTCTAAATGAGGCGTAATTAAAAGTGTGAAAATGAAAGTAATATGGCCTATTGAGCTGTAAAAATATTATTTGCAATTAGTATAGAACTACAATTTATCAGGAAGTAATAGACGTTATTAATTTTAAATCATTATGGGCATTAAAAGTTGATAAGCTTAACTATTTTGATGTATAACAAATTTAACAAGAGTTAGAGAAATTTTAATGTTTAAAGTATTTTATGTTTGGAAACATTTTTGGTACTATTTCGCAATTTATTCCTAAGGAAATTATTTTATGAAGAGGCTATAGCGTTAAGGATAAAGAGAGAAGGCGTAGTAGGGTTGTACTTTGAAGACACATTTTCACCTTTTTTATATGTTACTTTTATAGCCCTGTTAAACAATGAACCAATGAGAAATGGGATGCTAAAGAATTCCGGGAATTTGTAGTGTTGTTTACTACTATATTTATAATGTGTAGAGGTGTGCCTGTGTAAATAATATAAATGGGAGGAAAATAAAGGCTACAAGGAAGGAACTGTGCAGATAATTGAGGGGAATAAACTCTTAGGGCTTACCAAAATGTTTTGGATTAGTACAAATACACACTGGAGGAAGAGCAATTGAACATCCCTTTAAACCTCTAAAATACAAAAGAGGCACTTTCTCCTATATAAACGGAAGTTAATTCAAATTAACTCCCAATTTGCTGGACCTCTAACTTCCCTCTGCGTCTCTCCATACAATTGTTCTCATAATTCAATCATAGAAAAAGAATTGTCTGTAATCGAAAGTAGTTTCCTATGTTCATAGCATACGTAGTAAGGATACGCAATTCCCAAGGCATTACATTATTAAAAGTTGTTCTACATCTTATCTCTAGAGAACCCGTAGCTGGGCTTTGTTTTGTTACGCTTAGAAGACTGAAAAAGTTATCGAAGTTGATCGACTCTAAGCCTTACGGAAAACAGCAATTAGGTTATCAACATCTACATCGGATATAGGTAGTCTGGAATTTATTTAAAGATATAAGTAAGGAATTTATCAAAACTTTTTTTAATAATGTTTCATTATGATTACTGTTCTATATTTGTGTTATATTTTTTAGTTTTCTATCGGCCTCTATGTTCAGTTTGTCGAGTAGGTTCAGTTTTAATCTAGACAAACATGTGTTAAACTCATGTGTTAAATCTTCGTAGCACTAAATTTCGGTCGTTTTGAGCTTTATTTAAAAGTTTCTTAGCTCCTCTTTGTTTGGTATCAGTCAATGAACGAAATTACTCTTCCTTTAACCAACAATATAGAGATTTTCCCTAACATTTTCGTCCTCTAAGAGGCCGTATAATTTTTGTTCCTCCAAAAAATGATGGTCATTTAAAAACCATCACTTTTAAATAACCTTTAAGAAGCTATCACCAAAAATCGACTAGTGAAATTTTTATATTATTGGCTAAACCAAAAGTTAAGTTAGTGTCGTTAATTTAGTTCGGAGCTGATTATAGAACGTGCTGTAACACATCGGTAATGAAGCACTTACTTTAATTTTAATATATTAATTTTGTGAAAGTGATGGTATCGCAAAGTCCGGAATCAAATGAATTCGAGAAGTGTATAGCATCAACAACTTAAGGCATCAAGAATAAAAAACAAATTAAAATTCTTTTTTGATAAATTTATATAATGTACGTTTTAGTATATAAAAATTGTCTACGGAGTTAATCATTTTCAGTAGTGTGACATTGTTCGTAACTAAAAACTGTAAATGGTTTAGGTAAATTCCAATTGAATATCTATCAAAAATTAAATTAGAGAAGATATGATTTTCATTGAAAAAAATGTTGATAAGATTATAATTTGAACAAACATAGTCGATCACATCATTGGACAAGATAAAAATGGTTATACTGAACTTGTTAAAATAAATTAGGGGAAGTTTAGGAAAGAGGGAAAACTTTATTCCCAGAATTTTAGCGCATAACAAGTGTCAATACAAAACAATTTTACGTAAAACACTGAGGAAAAATACAGTTTTCGTAGCAAATAAAATCCATTAATCCATTAAGTTGACCGAAACACTGACACCTGTTGTTTTTTTTTTAACGAATGTTTCAAAGCTTATTACTTCAGCTAATTAGTTAAAATATTTCAACTGAAATATTGGGATAAGACAGTTTTTGTGTTGCCTTTATTCCGCTTTTAATTCCTTTTCTGTTTAATTAAACATTAGTTCTAATGGATAAGTTTCCGTCTCTTTTTGTCAGCAGTGGTAGTCCACTTTCCACAAAATATTATGACATTTATCACTAAGATCCGTTTCGGAATCTGGGTAAAATAAATTTTTATCAAACTATTAATTTTATATTTTAAGTTTAAAATTACAAGCATTTATTACAAAATAAAATGACAATTAATAATGTTATTTAATGATACAAGTAAATTACAAATATTACAGTTAAATTACTCATAACATTAAATAATCTAAACCAATTACAAGATTATTTTCCACTCAATTTAACTAAATATTACTCGCAAACAATTAGAGATATACGACGTCGATAGTACACGCCGGACCTTCTCACAGGCGCAACACTGTTATCTTATGTGGTATTACACCCGTCGATGACAGATCAAAGACTAACTCAAGACCAAACCCGGCGGCTGCTTATGTATATAAGCTATGGAAATCACAAGAAGGACAGAGGTTTTCAATGTAATAATAAAATTTTGGTGTAAAAACTCACGTGACTTTCTCTTGCCAATGAAAATAATGAACAATATAACATAACATTATAAAACATTAGATATAAATAAAAAAACTGACCTCTAAAACATTTTTTTATCCCTAATTTGTGTTCGTTGCAATCTGTTCAACTTAAAACAATAAGCAACCCCATGACCCAATGAGATGAGGATGTTGTGTATGACGTGTTAATGAGGTGTAGGTCTTGTACAGACCCAGGACGACCATTCTTGGGAGAGTATGGTTAATTAAACCCCAACCATCGAAGAACACCGGTAACCGCTGTCTAATATCCAAATCCGTATAAAAGTAACTACCTTTTCCCAGATTTTAACCAGGAACCTTCGTCTCCGAAAATCAGCAGTAAAACAGCTGACTTGCGGCGATGACTTTACCTCTAGACCAACCCGGTGGCTCAAATCATAATCTAATACATAAAAACATAGACCTCTAAAACATAATCTAATTTTATTCATGAGTGAATGATGCAAAATGAAAACCAACCATAGTTTGGCTTAATAATACGGAAAATCACTCTTTGACGATAAACTTGGCTCTGTAGAGAAAGATTCTTACAATAAAATGTGTAGGTCTTTTAATTTTCTATAAATTTTATTATATATACTTTTTTTTATAAAATGCATAATAATGCCGAAATTTCAAAAATTCATATTTTTACAGATGTTTATGAAAAACAAAACAGAAAATCACAAATTACCGCTAAACTAAGCGTTATACAAAAAAATATTTGAAATAAAAGTTGTAGGTTTTTGAATTCCCTACAACGTTAACTATACACTTTTTCCAAAAAAATTTAATTTTCTCTTTCATTAATTTAAAGAAATTAATTTTTTCGATTAAATAAATTCTTCATATCATAATCGTTTTTATTTAGTCAAGTATCTTGGTATACATATATACAAACGTTTTATAAGGAGAACACAGTACACCTTATAAAAGAACAACTAAACTTCTAATTTAGTCAACTTTACTAGATGCTGGAGTAGTAAGAGATCAAAGCTTTCACTTTCAAACTGAATTTTTGTATAAAAGAACATTTTTGAAGCCCATATGAATTTATAGAATTCAGCTTTGGGGAACGGCCAGTAATTTTAAAGGAAACATTATTTAAATATACTTATCTACAAATCTGATAACATTTTAACAATCATTATCCAACATTTTTGTTCTAAAATATGCAAAAAAATTAAGTAACATGGCGCCGAGAGGTGGTGGATCAATGCGTGAATCCTCCATGAAAATACCGATGCACCAATTATTTCTAACTCAATTGATTCATTTCAGTATATTGGTTAAACATTCTGGTCAAGGTTTTTGCACAGTTTTTCTTGACCACTCGAATCAAATACTTCTTCATTTTCCTTTTGCATGCTGTACAATAGTATAACCTTCCCATTTTTTTTCCACTCGAAAATTTTATGACTTTTATTTTATTCTTCTGCATATTTATTGTAAGTGGTCCTAAACTTTTTTTTTTAATTCAGTCGTAGTATGTAAATCATAGACTAAGGTTTTCAAAAATAAAGTTGTTCATATCAAGACAATATGAGCTAAAGTGCAATTTCTTAAGAATTACGGATAAAACGACTGATAAGTAAATTGTAATGAAGGTAGTGTAAAAACAATTTCCACTATGTTTAAGCGAGTTTATTTAGATTCAATACTGGTACTGCTAGTTACGATATCGGGAATTGCTTGTTTATAAATGGTTGAAAATTACTTTGAAGGAGTAAGTTACCAGTTTTATAAAGACATTACAATATTAGTAAACCATTTTAAAGTTTTTGTCTATAACAAAAATATTGAAACTACTTTTTTTATTGCAACAGTTCACCTTAAATAAAAACAAAAATGTTAAGAGTAGCGCACCATGATAATGGTAGTGCCCGCTTAAGAGGTTTATTTTGTAGAACTTCGATATAACAGTAACGACAGATAGCATGCCTAAAAAACATTTCACCATAAAGTGGCCAATGTTTTCCCAATTTTCTTTCTTATTTTATACCCGCAACATTTCCCGTTAATAACATGCATTTCCAAAGAATAAAAATAAACTCATTTGCTGTGGACGTTCTATTTCCGCTACTTTGTAACTATCCTCAGAGTAAACCCAATTTCCTTTCTGACAATTCGTAAAATACAAAACAAAATCTTTATTTCAGCAGAATGAATTTGTTACCACACCACTTAATAATAATTAATCAAGGTTGGAACAAGCAGTTTAATTACAAGTTTTAATTAAAAACCAGTATTGTGTTAAAACCTATACACTGTTCTATAATTCTTATTCATTTAATGCTAAATCAATATTTCTAAGGAGATTTACTCCAAATTTATTAGAGAAATCTGTAGGGAAGCAACGAAATTCAATTGCTTACTTTTAAAAAAGAATTGATTTATTTGGACCAAAAAAGAACCCTGATTTATAAAGATTGTGTAGAAACTTTATTTGAAATACTTACTGTTATGCGTGTATAAATCCACATCAACTAACCACTTATTAAATTCAGAGAAAAAAGGAATTTCCGGATTTTTTTTAACGAATACGTTGCCACTCTTCTCAGATAAGTTTATTAGTAATAACGGCGCTTACTAATAACGGTACTTAATAACATATTACATATTAGGTATTACTTAACATATTATCTTAATTTATATATGAGTATATAACATAGTATTAAAAAACGGTACTTCTAAGCCAAAAGTCTGATTTACTGTAACGTTCTCTGACAAAATCTAAGATAGTTAGCCAAACCAAGAAGTCAGATTTTTTATTGATTGATGGACATAAAATAGTAATAATATTTATAATACATTTGGTAAATTTAATTTCTCAAATATAGGTAGACCTAAACTCAAAAATATTTCAGTAGCCTATACAAAAAATGTGGACTGATCGAGTAACAAATGAAGAGGTTCTCAGAAGAATGGGGAAGAACCGGGAGGTACTGACCACTATCAAGTCTCGAAAGCTACAGTACTTCGGGCACATTATGAGAAATGCAACCAGATATGCCCTCCTGTAAGCCATTCTACAAGGGAACATTTTTGGAAAGCGGGGACCAGGTAGAAGAAGAACATCCTGGTTGAAGAACCTCAGAGTCTGGTACAATACAACTTCGGTACGGCTTTTCCGAGTTGCTGCAGACAAGATGAAGATTGCCATGATGATCGCCAACATTCGTAACGGATAGGCACATCAAGAAGAAGATACAAAAAATATGATCGGATTTTTTGGCTAGTGTACAACTTCAAACGGTAGGCCTCTTGTCGAGAACTTTCTCTCTGTATATTTATTTTTATTTTTTTGCTTTTTACTCATAAACTTCTTAAAATATTAATAACCAAAGTTTAAATATTTATATACAGTCTTGTTATTGTAAACTAATTTTATATGGAATTTTGTTATTTTGTTTTTTTTTAATAAGGATATAAAAAAGTAAACATTACTTAGGCCTAATACATTTTTCAGATACTACCTTATGTTTACGATACAAAAACTTTTTTAATTACATTAAAAAAGATGAAACATCCTGTATGGATGTTATAAAAGTTCAACAACCAGGTCATTAACTACCAGCTTAGATCGGTTTCTTTTAAAGTTTTTTTCGAAAGAATCTATACTATTTTGTTAGTATTACAGTCTATAATAATATTTACGATAAATATAGGGCCTACCTTGAATAATATTGATAATTGTAAAAGAAAATTATATAGAAAGTTATAGCCTTGGTTGTTTACAGTTATATTACCTGAGCAGCGAAATTATTTTAGGCCCTTCTTATCATAGACAAAAAATACGGGATTCAATTGAATTGAAAATCCCGTTATTTTTTCGGCAAGTGTGTTAATTGACTGGATTGTCGTTGCATAGCGTGGAAAAATGTTATCACCTACTGCCAGTAAACTGTTGCAGTGGCTGTAGTCCAATCAGTAGAGTCGACATAGGACCGGCCGGAGCGGCAAGGCATCCGGCGGCGTAGTTCAAAAGAAGTAAAAGAAATGGGTTGGGGGAAAACCTTTGCTGCTGCCTGAAAGAGGAGCGGCTGCCGGCAAGCGAGTATCTTCTCTAGTGCTGCCTGAAGCTGCTGAAGCCAGAAGCGGTCGCCGACATGGCGTTCACCGTTTACCGCTGCCTCCAGGTGGAACAGTCACTGGTGAAGCGATGGCTGGGAAAGAGAAGGCAAGGAAAGTGGTCAGTGTGAAGCAAAGAAAGTACTCAATGTTGTGTGATCGATCTCTATCCGTACCAACCTTCTCAAAGCCACGATCGATACTGACCATAGAGTAAGTAAGAATAGAGAGGGAACTGAGATAGGCCAAATGCAACACTGTTTGTCGTCTGCTAGTTGCTACTGGGGTACGTCGATAGAGTTTGTGTTGGCGTCGCTTTAAAATTTGGATCCTAGGCGTCATACAGAGCAAGCGTGAAGAGAGCAAAATAGTACGTTAATAGATTCGTAATGGCGGATGAGACCACGGTTGTTTGGAGACTTTATATTTTATTTACAATGAAATTTTATTAGGAAAAAAGTGTTTTCTTCGCAGAGTTATAGGGAACGTCATTTCTTCTGTTTTCCAAGAGACGAAAACCAGTAAGTATTAATATGATAAGTAAATACTTGTCGGCCAAAATAGATCTTGTTTGTAGGTTAACGGACCGTTAACCTACAAACAATGCACATTTACTACTAGCGAATTAGTAAACAATGAAATATATGAATTGCCTATTTTAATTATTGTACACATTCTTTAGTGATTAAGTTTGCCTGGTATAATAATTAGGTTATTAATTAAATTATTAATAACTAATACTTAATTAGTATTAGGTTATTAATAATTAGGTTAGGGACATAGGTTAGGTCATGTGCCATTTTACTGGTTAGCATTCTTTTTAATTGATGAGATTTGAAACTACTATAACTATTATTACATCAGGCAAACTTAAGTACCAGATTTATGCAATAAATAATAATTTAAAAGTAGAACGCAATTTATAACACTTAATGTGTACTCAATTCGTTAACGGTTAACCTAAACACATATAAGAATTATTTTGGCCTACACGTATTTACTAATCATGTTAATACTTACAGGTTTTTCGCTTTCGGAATACAGAAGAAATCACGTTCCCTAACCTTCTGCGAATAAAAACACTTCTTTAAGTAACAAATTTTCATACCATTAATTATAACTAATCTCAACCCACTGTTTCATGACAACCGTAATCGCCAATAACCAAACTGTCGATGCGACTTTAAAAAAAAATTTAAAAAATTAGTTACCAAAAATTTCAATTATAAAACAAAAAGTAAAATGAAATAAAAAATAAATTTTCTATAAGATAATAGGCCAAAATTCAAAATCTCCCTCGTATGCGCTACTAGCGCATTCTACAGGCGTTGGGGTAAAAGATAGTAGCAGACGAAAACGTTAAAACACTTTGAATCATGGGAGTTCCCTCTCTATTCTTACTTACTCTATGATACTGACTGACTGTTTTCCTTCAACTACTGCCTGACTCGGTCGTTCGTGTATGTCTCAACCACTGGCTCACGCGCTGCGAGAGGTTTGCTGGCTTTGCTACCTACCGGCAGCAGAAGCAACCACATCATAGCACCAACAGCGGGTAAAATTCGAACGACGGACCGGCGTATAAAATAGTACGTACAATATCAAAACAAATGAATTTTTTTATGTAGCATAAAAAATAAAAATATGTTTCACAGAAAAGCTGATTGGTAGCTTTTCAAAGTAAGTACTGTCTGTCAGTTTTAGGAAAAAAATAGAATAATTTTATCTATATCGTAGGCCTAAAACGATTGACACATTTCTATGTGCCTGATAAAAAATAAATAAATAAAGAGTCTGCTTTTAATGTGAGGAAATGAAAACGTCGAGTTCCTTCAAAAAATTTATTAAAACAAAATAAAATATAACAAGAATTACGGAAAATTTTATAAATGCTACTAGTAGCTACTGTATTTGTTTTTATTATTCAATGCTCAGTTAAACCCATTTTACGATTTTCTGCCAATACAGTGTTTAAGCCAATTCTTTCAAAGCCTCAGGTTTGTAGAGTATTTAAATTAAAATATTAACATAATATAAGTTAAAGTATTTTTAAAATATGTAATACTGCAACTTTTTATTTAACGTTTTCTAACTCTATGCTTAGTTTATCGTAAAAAATGATTTTATGAAAAGAATGCCTTAAATAGATTTTTACAGAATACAGCCTTTGACGAAAAACATACATATACCCTGAAGTAAAGAAAGCAAAAGTAGTACGATTTTCTAACTTCTTTCTATCCTCGAAGCTTAGTCTATTTTTTTCTTTTCAAACTGCACCAAAGTTGGTTCAATTATTAGACCGATATAGTATTGGATAGTGCCGGGACAATTAGTTGCGTACCAAATAATGTAAAAGTCTTAAGTATTTAAAAAAGGAAAGATCTAATTATTTCAAAGCACAGTGTTCTTTGATTCGTAAACGAAATATTATAAATTGGGAAGCAAGCGAGGGTTGCCTATAATACCTATATTTTGAAGGTTAACACTGAGAGTGCATTTCTTTTTTTTGGCTTCAACTTTATTTTTATTTACAACTGTAAATTATTTTTAAAGTACAACTAGTAAATGAAATGGAATGAATGAGGAATGGCGGGATTGTGACGTGAATGTGAATCGATCCAGTGACCGATTTCGGCGTGAAATTTCGCAAGGAATGTGGTGCCAATATTTCACTGATAATGATTTATAAACTATGATGGATGATTTTTTTTGTATGAAATGATCTTTTGTTTTTAGGGAATGACACAGGCATGACAAGTTAAATAGATTTTTTTATGGTGGTCGGAGAAGATCCCTATTTCGCCTTCGTTTCAATCGTCAGTTAACAGGGGGATCGTTAGTTGAAAGAGATTGGACATTTGGATTTATTTGGACAATTTTCTTTGTGTGTGATGAGTCGTATGTTGCGTTTGCAATGTCTCGAACCGTTGGTATTTTTAGGTCTTTGTGAAGGGTATGTTGGTTACGTAAAAATATGCGTTTGTTATTGCTCTAAGTGCTTTTGACTGGTGTCTTTGAAGAATATTCAGTGTTATATTGAGATAGGCTCCAAAAATTGGTCCACCATATAGCCCAATTGGCCGAGGATTAAGTGTAGAGGTAGCGAGGAATTGCGACCTAAGATGCCATACAACATACGAAACCGTGAGTCTGAGATTGCTCTGATGCGTGCAACATGTGGTTTCCACGTGAGACGTCTGTCAAGTACTAAACCAAGGTACCTAACTTTGTCTGTAACTGTAAGCCTAGTATCGTCGATGCGTAAATTTGGGCAACCAACAGGCCGAAGTGTGAAACTTACCTGTTGTGATTTGGAAACGTCCAGTTTAATCTTCCACATGTGGAGCCATTCTTTGATACCATCTAAATGTGTTTGTACCAGTTCTGACGCTCTTATAGGGTCGTGCAATTCAGACAAAATAGCAGTGTCGTCTGCATATGTGCAAGTGATAGTGTCAGGTGAGGTGGGGAAGTCTTGAGTATATATGTTATAAAAAATCGGACTTTAAATTGATCCTTGAGGGACGCCTTCAAGGATCGGGAAGTAACCAGCTTTAGCTGAACTTGGACAACAAAGAAAAACCTGTTTTTCAAAAATGACCTAATAATTAGAAAATAGATAGCTGGTAAGAATTTTAAATTTGCAAGGAAGCCATCATGCCATACACGGTCAAATGCTTGTGCTACATCTAGAAAGGCAGAAGTGATAATATTTTTACGCTCAAAGGCATTTAATAAGAAAATTATTTCAGAAAATTGTCTCATACGTCTATCATCTATTTCACTTAAATTCTCTACCAAAATGTATAAAATTGTCGAATTTACAGTTACTTATCAGAAATATCACTGTTTCCTTTTAATTTTAACATTAACACTTTCACTGAGCTATGGATGTAGAAACGTTATTTGAGCTATCCGGTCTCTGAGACCGGTCAGTGTGTTTTGGTTTTTACCGGTCAATTTATTAACTATTTCTTATTTAATAGATATTTTTAGTAAACATATTTAATATGGAACGTATATAAAAACAATTAACCTTTTTACTTTTTTATTTGCAAACCTTTAAATATAGAAAATTACAAAATGAAATACTGCTGCTGTTGTACTACAAACAAACAAACTCTTGCTCACATCAAAAATTTAATTTGAAAAGAACAATTATGATAAAATAATACTTTGTAAGATATTTTTGAGTAATTTGCTATAGTAATGGATGATAATAATAAACAAAATAAATAGCAGTTCAGTTTATGAGTTTACACAGTATTTTGCACATTTATAGCAGACTTTGCGACTGCACTCTAAAAAAAATGAGATTAAAACACTTAATGCTTTTATATTGGGTTTTCCTCTCTGGAATAGATGGACACTTGCTGCACGTTTTTCTCTTCTCCATTCGGTCGGAAGGGACTTCCTCCTCTCTTGCATGAACAGGGTGATTTTCTGCCAACACCATCAAAATAGTTTGCCTCAATTCTCGCCGGAGATTGGGAATTTGTAGTCTTCTCTGAAAGTGAGGTCTGATAAGGTCATAGCCCAAGGCTTTGACAAATTCAAAACGTGAAGTCACTTTATGAACTAGAATCACTTTCATTTAGCAACACAAAGTCTGGATCTGCATCGGAATCGTATATTTCACTCTGAATATCTGAATCATCTAAACTACACTCATCATCCAGCACTCTACGTACACAAACGGCAAAATCATCGTCTTCCACGTGTGCAGATCGACTGGTAGAAGGTCGATCCATTTCACTAACACTGACGCACTAACACTTATATGAGCTATCCGGTATACAGGACCGGCTAATTAGTACACGATAACTGAGCTATCCGGTATGACAGACCGGGTGGTTTTCACAAAGCGGTTGTCACCAGAGAACGACTAACGGAAACTACTAACACTAACTTAACTAACTAACTTAACTTAACTAACTTAAGTGAAGAGGGGGAGTTAGAAGTCAGCTACTGAGCCTATGAACGACCTTGAACAAACAGGGCTGAAACTGTGGAAAACTTAATATACCTTCCGGTCTGAGAGACCGGTAGCTCAGTTAAAGTGTTATAAGTACGAGTTCATACACCTTTACTTTAGTTGAAGCGGGAGGTCTTTGATCGTGTAACAAGTGAAATGATATCACTTCAGCAATTAACATGGTTTAAATTTACACAATAAATAGGCCTATGTATAAAAAACCAAATTAATGTTGGAAAGTTTTTTTTAATTCGTTTATGAGCGATCTGATACAGTTTAAATACTTTACAGGGGTTGTTATGGTGTTACTTAATAGCTTCTTCATTCAATTAGTATGCGTGTAGTAAGTAAGAGTATTAAAGCAGCTTAGTACCATACGAATCATTGTTCGTTATCATTGACCGGATCTATAAATTGTGCAAAATCAATTCACTTTGCTTGTTACTTAACTTTCTACTCAACATTTGTAATAAGATTATATTTAACTTCAAGAAGTTGATGAGTGAATGTGTGTAGTGAAGTGCTGTTTGTGTTAAATTGTGTGGAACGAATTAGTGGTTTACTTAAAGTATATAAAACATTAATTGCTTGCATAGTAAGTAGTAAAATAAAATAATGATAAACAATTTTTACAGTAAACTAATAACTGTCACATTTAACCCGGGGTACTTAGGGTTTTAAATGAAAATAATTCGTAAAGGCCTAACTAAATACAAAATCTGGTGTGAAACACTCACACAACTTTCTCTTAGCAATGCAAAAATAGAATATATAACCTTAATAATAAAACATTAGAAATAAACAAAAAGCTAACCTCAAAAAACATGATTTATTTTAAAATCATGAGTGAATGATGCAAAATGAAAACCAACCTTAGGTGGGCTTAAAAATGCGGAAAATCACTTTCTGAAGCTAAACTAGGCTCTGTAGAGATTAATGCTTGCAATAAAATTTGTAGATCTTTTAATTTCCTATAAAATGAATTGTATACACGTTTGTCGTAAATTCATACTAAGGCCGAAATCTTAAAAAATCCATTTTTTACAGGTTTTCATAATGAAAACATAAAATCACTAACTGCCGCTTAACTAAGCGTTTTACCTCTAGACCAACCCGGTGGGTTACGTCTAAATAAAAAGAAAAATTAAAAAACAGTGGGAGAAGCGCCAAACGCATTCCAGTGAAAGAGTACCGCCTGCAGATTAACTAACTAATTTGTTAAATATTAGTTGTTGTTTAGGTCATCAGCCGAAAGGCTGGTTTGAACCTGTAGAGGTTTTACTAAGTGAAATGAGGAATGACGTGGTTTACCACGCCTTTCTTACTGAGTAGAAAAGTACGCTTATCAGCATGCCGGGTCCTCTGAAAAGCACATATTTTCCACTCCTCGTTCACCACAAGGTCTGGCTGTATAATGAAATTTATTACTTTCAGAGAAGATAAATCTGATTAGTGTCTTTTACACCTCTACCTCGTCTGTTTTTAAATGATTCTGTCATTTAATTAGCTGACCATGTGATAAGAAACAGAACTATTGGTTTTAGCCCTGCAACGAACAGATTGAGTGTAAATAATTTGACACTCCACCTGACTGTTATGGGCAGTAATATTAGTTAGTATATTAATTTTTTTTTCTTAAATACTTTGACGATCTAGGGTCATGTATAGTCGCTTCTTTTTTATGTCAAGTGCTGTACACTAAGGTTCTAATACTGTTCTGCTGTACTTGCAACGAAGCTCTAAAGCAGATCATTCACTCCCTGTGTACAGGATATTTTTCTTCGTGCTGGAGAAGGGCGGCCGTAGGGAAGATAAGAAGGCATTTTTAAAAAAAAGGATAAATAAAAAATTAACGAAATTGTTATTCAAAACAAACAAGGAGAAATATTATTACGTATTAAAATTAACGGATGCCTAAATATTACTACGTAAAAAAATGTATTAAGATAGCAGTGTAACATTACAGCATGATCTGAAGATGACCCTTGTGAAAGAGACGGAAAAAATTGTGTTGACATGGCTATTTGGCAAGTTTTATAAACACCTAAACGGGCACATTCAAAATCTATGAAGACATTTTGCAAACTGATGACTACTCTGAAAATCATGGAGCAGAAGCCTTTTACTTTAGCACCTTTGACGCCAAGTATTTTTTTCTAATCTCACAAACATAAATTTTTTTCATCATATAAAACTTAAATGTTTGTGTACGCGGAGAATGCTTCATAGAAGCTTTTTTACATGCCATATCAAGACGGTATACAATTGCTCATATCTGGAGGTTGTTCATATGCTAAATATATGATTAAAGGTAAAAACAAATTGCAATGACCGGCGCAAATTGCAATTTTCGCCGACAAATCTGTTCAAAATTATGTTTGTTCAACCAACCTCTTTTTCAAGCTAACAAAGGATACTATCATGGGCTACACTGAAATAGGTGTTTGACATGGAATATCCATGTCAACCACTAGCAATGGCAATTGACTGACAGACTGGAACAGTTAACACAATTTTCCCCAAGCGATCAAAATCATCTATGACTTGGAAGCACTTAACGTACCAGACAATAGACCAGCTAAACTGAAAATTGGCTGTAATTAATCGTTGTGTTCGTAGTGCAGCATAGCAATCAGTATTTTTTCATGAGTACAACGTTTCCGAAGTAAAATTTTTCAGCTAATTACAAATTCTCAAAGGTGAGTAGCAAATTGACCATCAGACGATGTTCGTTACGTGAATGAAACATTTTTAAAAGTTTACAGGAAATTCAGAGACAGAATCAAAAACGTAACAATCTCTTCGTAAAAATACACAATTTAAAAAAATTAATTATAAACCAATGCTGCTATTAAAATAATATTTCCTAAAACAAAAATTAATTTTAACAAAATTGACTAATAAAAACGTCCATCTCAACGTTTCATATACATTATAACCTTCGTATAGAACAAAAATAAGTATTAAAATTTATGTATGAACAACCTACGCATTATAAGTAATAAAACTGTTATTTTCATACGTTACAAAACAAAATCATTTCATCCTCAGTTACACCCCAAGTTACACCCCAACGGTTACACCCCAACGTCGTCGCTAAAGAACTTGCAGTTGATGCGACGTTAAATAAATAAAAAAAAATAAAAATAAAAACTGTTATTTAAACCAAATTGTGTACCAACATCTTTGACTTAACTTACTATAATAAATACACGTAGTTCGATTCAGTAGAAACTGTTACGTGCTCGCCTCTCATCACGCGGTCTTGGGTTCGAATCCCACTCGGGCATGGCATTTTTTCATACGTTACAAAAATTCATTTCATCCTTCACCCTCTGCATTAGCAGCAATTTGCAAAACAGTCAAACGTTAAACAAAAAAAAAAAAAAAAAGTAGAAACTGTGAAATTCATACTTAACATTGTGTAGATGTATTTAAAAACTAAAACGATGTAGAAAGAAGACAAATATAGGTAATTAAAAGTTTTTGTTTAAAGTTAAAAATAAAGAAAAAATGTTTTGTCCATTTAAACAAAATCTACGACGTTATTTAAACGGTAAACAACAACGCTTTATTATTTCCATGTTTTTAAAAAATATAAATATTAAAACGTTTTATATTTAAATATTGCAAACAATATACACGTAGACGGACAATATTAAAATCTAATAAAGTTGATTTTTTCTGGATGTAGTATTGTTTTTATGAAAATACAATTCTGTAAAATAAACGAATGAGAAACCCTTGTGTACATGCCTTTCACTTGAATGGAACACAATACATGGAACACAAATACGAAATAATAATAACAAAGGAAAAAAAATGATTCAACAAACTCGCAACTCTACTAATTTGCAACAGAATTTTCCGGGTGGATTTATAATATTTTCATCAATATGCAGTTGTTGAATTTAAAAAATTTGAATATTAATTTTTTTTAATTAAAAAAAAAATCCAACTTTATATTTATTTTTAAATAAACTAATAAAATAAGTCTTTATGTCTTTAGAAATTTAAACAAATTTATTGCTGTTTCTTATTTTTTATAATATTACAGTAATTATTACAGTTTGTAAGGATGTCGATCCTCTCTTGAATCAGACTTATTAAGTAGAAATAAGTCAAAGTTAATGGCAAGCTCGACAAAAAAGTTCCACTCGTGAAATATTAATAATTGTATTTTTTTAAATCTTACAGTATTTTTACAGGAAATTAAATAAACTTATTAAAATATTTTATCGTTGCTAATATTCTTGTAACTGGGCTGTTAAAATTTGTTAAGGCCCTATTAAAATTATGTTTATTAGAAAAAGTGGTAATAAATTCATTTAAACGTAAAACATAGAACACATTGTAATTGCCGTTAATTTGTTACTAACAATTGCGTTAGTGAGCTTCATACATTAAGCCGTAAAGGTTACGTTAAAATTGAGTTAGAAACATCACATAATTTATGGAATCTCACCAATTGCCAACCTAATTGAGGCATCTGACAAACGTACTAAAAGGACATTTTGCAAGTAATTTAAAAGGAAATACCCCCTCTATTCTTCAGAGCAATTCAAAAATCTTGAAATACTATACGTTCATCAAATTTATGATTAAAAATGAATTATACAGTCGCACAAAAACGCAGCAAACCTGAAATGAATCTACAATTACATTCTAAGAAAAACGCATTTGATGCCTTAGCACAGAACTTTAAACACTTAGTTCTAACGACAATTTTCTTACCCAGCCCACAACGTGTACAACCTGATTCTCAAAAATTATAGAAGTGTGCGGAAAACAAAAATAAAATTACAGCTAAATTACAAAAATGGCTCTTTAGCGTTGGTAGCCAGTAGCTACATGAAGGGTATGATAACACCTTTAAATCTGTGAAGTCACATCCTGATACCTTGATTCTGGACTTTCACATAGTGTTTAAAAATCGGCGCTAGATTGACTTCTCTTAGAAAATGGAAAACCATATTTGGATAAGTTAATTTTCCACTTGGTGAGTAAATTTAAAAGTATAGTTAAACGTAATGTAGTGACAGGTAATCACAAATGTAAAAAATTTACAGAAATAAATAAACTATCAAATAAAAATTACTTAAAGTTTTCGAATATGTGCATTCCGCTTTACAGAATTAAAGTATGTCCGGAGAATACAGAAATTTTTGTACCTTAGGTGCAAATGATTAAAATGTAAATTCTTTAGCTTTTCTGTTCAAGCCGTAAAAAGGTCATGTGCAAATTCCAGATCTGTAAGTGAACGGGAAGTTAGAGAATTAGTAATGAGTGAGTAAGCAAGTCAGGAATTTTGGATTATACCTAGAAGGGGATCGGTTGTTTTATCAACAAAAACAGTTAACTTTATGTAGATCGGTAGAGTGGCAGTTACGAAGAGACGAATAGGGTACTTGAAGAGATGGGAAAATGAGCAACAGACCATTTTGTTGTACATATCCTAAAGATTTAAAGCGAGTGTTCGACTTATAACGTCAGTCACCTCGTCAAATAATTTAGTCTGTAAATCCTGCCAAGCGAAATAATTTAATTAATTCTCGTAAAATTATTACGGATCCCTGGAAAATTCTAAATGAAAACAACTCTGTAAAACAAGTTAATATAAATCTCGACCCAAAATATCCATGGCGCTTTATAAACACTAAGATATTTTCAAAGCCCAGAATTAAAATAATATTTATTTTTATAAAATACTTTTTCCTAAAACACGTTTTCATAGAAATTAACTTTAAAAATAAGCGTTATTCAAACGCACTGAAAATCGGTACGCGCGAAACAGAAGGAGTGTGGTTTACCTCAAAATTGGTTTTTTGCAAAAAAATAAATACATATATACGGTAAAAATAAATGTAAACAAGAGTCACTTGTTGATTTGGTGACTTGACTAAAGCCACATAAGCTTGTGTTATGTGATGTCGACTAACTTATTTACTTGACAAACAAACGTTATTTATTTACGAGGGGAACAGTGGATAAAGAAACCATGCTTGTGCAGTAGATGCTTCTAAATAATTCTGTTCTGATTTACAACGTTAAATTATATGGTAGGGGAAAATATAGTTTTTTTCTAACTTATTTAAAACGCAGATATTCCAGCAAACAATATAAGATTTCTACAAATTTTTTTTTTGAAAATTAATCTGCTTTTAAAATGTGTTTGAACTCTACTTACTATATAAAATTATTGATGCATCTCGCTGTATTTAAAAACACTTCCCAATTTATTATTTTTTTCACTTTAATTATTTTTATCTGGAACTGTGCGGTTGGGTAGGTATAATTTATGAGAATAATTTATTGGAGGATTATTCAGACAGGTATGATACATTCTGCATTATAGTTATTATCTGTCTTTTATTTTAGTATTATAATTTAAATTGTGCCAAAAACTATGAAGATCGTCTTCATGATCACATCTACTCTGAAAAAATTCACCTGTTGAATAATAGTTTATTAGTTAGGCGTCTGAAAATGACTAAGCCTGTAGATCTAGTGTGTTAAAAAAACTATTAAAAAAATTGTTAAACTATAAATTACATTTAAGTCATGTAAATAATAAAAGTTTCTAAAACTAATGGTTAGCTATAAATAATATTATTAAGTTACTTATATTATTTTAGTTTAAGCCGAACCATGAAGATTGGATCCCTGGAAAAGTATAGTTCTACTATAGTATAGTATAGTGGAATTTTTTAATTAATTTAATTAATTTTTACAATTATAACAACTAGAAATTACACTATACTACTAAACTTAATCAACTTTAATATATATTTTTTTATATTTACTCAACTCGCTCACTTTATCACTGCTTTAAGAACACTATTTACCTAAGAAGAGAATAGTTCCTTTCAAATAAAAATAAAACATCAAAAGTTCTTGAAAATGAAAGAATATAACAAAAAAACAAAAAAAAAACAGTGAATAAAATAAATTAGAACATTCGACTCTATTCTATAAAAACAATATATAAAGGTTTGGATTAGCGGCTCCAGGACAGTAATTAATTTAAGTGTCAAAAAGTGAAGGTGACTCACACACAAACACCACCTATAAAAAAACTACATCCAACAGTCACTTGAGACTGTGGGAAAGATTGGATATTCCAATTTAACATTGGTTGTGTAGAGCAATACGCTCTCCGCTACTATCTGTCATAGAAACATACATAGTATTTAATAACGTATAAGTTTTAGTTGTAACTGTAATTTAAACTAAAGTTTAAATGATAAGTGACTATTATTTAAAGAATAATGTTCGGCCCCAATATTCGATTAAAAGACGCAGTATTTAAATTGAAAAAGAAATGAAATACTTTAAAATAAATGCAAATAGTTACATTTATAAAATAAAAATTAAATTAAATTTATAGAACATTTTATAGAATTTATAAGCCTACGGCGTTGAAATGAATAAGTACGGATTTTGAAAGATTAAAAACAATGTTTAATTTAATTTTAATTTTTCATAATATATTTTAATGGTTTTACAAACAAAATGGTGTACATTACTCTATAAATAGTTATATTCAATTACAAAACGTAATAGCTACAATTCTGTCACATAATTATAAATATTTCAGATAATAACGTAAACATTTTTAATCGCAGTCGTAATTTGTTTCAATATCATAAGTATAGGCCTTATGTAGCCTACAATAAGATAAACTTTTATTTTCATAGCGTGAGTCAATGTTTTTAACACAGTACGTAACAGCGCTCTGGCCATATGAGCAATGGTATCTTCCGACTGTTGGACAGAGTATAGTCTTAACAACATTTTACATCCGGCGTACATCCCAATATAATATGTTATTGGTTTGTTACATAATTTATTTTATTTTTTAAATTTTATTTATCATTATAAACATTATAGTGGCATTAATTTTTTTGGGAGAGTAAATGAACGAAGTTCCCAACCAGACCTCCTGAATACCTGAGCTGCACGGGAGTGTGGTCAGTACATCTAAGACCTACTATAAAACAATATAAGCCAGACCAGTGTCTCTAAAAATAAATGACAAGAAGACCCAGGCAACAGATTAGGGAGGCACAGAAGAACAACTGGGAGAACTGGAACACTATGTGCTGTGCAGTGCAATAACTTTTAATATTATTTTGTTAGTCTGGCCCTTGTCTTGATATTTAGAAGTACTGGTCCTGGGGTGTTACATTAATAATATATAATAATTTATTATTACTATAATACATTTTAATACAATAATAGATAAAATATGAATTTTTTAAATCTGAAATAGTATATTATAATTTAGGAGAATAGCAACAGTTGCTTTTTCAAGAACAGTTACTCTTCTTGAAATATATTACTGCCCTAACTCATAAATACATAGGAGTAAGGCCATACTTAACAGTTCGATTAATCAATCGGAAAACGACTGAAGAAAGGCCGAATAGAAAGAGTAAACTCGAATTAAAAAGAGTCAAAGAATAAATCCATTAAATTGTATGTTATTTAAAATGGAAGGAACAGCCACTACGTTCGTCTTTAAATCCCGCTTTACTCCTCCCATGATTTGTTCTTTTGTGAAAGGAAATAGCAAATTGTATTAAAGCACTAGCAAAACAGAATTGAACAACTAACATGTTTTATAAGATGAAACGGAAAATCAATCAACAATTTTTTGTGTTCATATATTGTATTTGTTTGAAATTTTCTTTTTTCTTTATTAACATCAGTTACGAAAATGTTTTTTAAAGTAAAGAGATTACCATCATTATTAACAATTCTGTCGGATCCATTGAAAGTGAACAGAAATTTAAATTCAATGTTTTGTTGTAATGTAACCTGCTTCCTAATGTTTTATTAAAATAAATAAACGATGTAATAGTATTTATAATCTTCTATGTAATTAGTATTTTATATTGGCTAAATTACTTTTTTAAATAATTTTAGACGATCTTTAAGTAGCACTAATATTTTAAAATATTTAATTGTCTTTCCCGAACGCTCTTTAGAGAGAGCACGCTAAAACCATATTATAATTACTTCTTCATGTTTTGCTCTTGTTTCTTTTGCTCCCACAATCTTTTCATGCTTTTGGATCTTTCCTTCTTAAGTTGTTCAATGTTGTGGGGTTCACATATCTTCCTTACATTCAAACTAATAATTCAAGTTACAATTACCTCCAAGATACTTATAATAAACAAATTTGGCCCTTGTCTTGGTTTTTAGAGGTATTAGTCTCGGGTGTGTTATTTTGGTGTTCGTTTTTTGTTTTGTTTTTTTGGGACGACGAAGATGCGTTTGTGGAGGCGAATTCAGATCAACTGGACCATGAAAGAGACAAATAGCGTAGTAAATATTACTGGGAATAGTAGGCAATAGTAGGTAATTGTTATCCGGCAGTGTCGCTCTAACCCGAAGATATCTCTGGCATTTTTCTAAAAATATCTCTATTCTGTATGTCTTCGTTGTCAATTTTTGCCTCTTTAAAGTAATTTAATGTTTCTGTGAACAATGCAGGTTTGGTTTAAGGTTATTTTAATGTTCATGATGAAAAGAAATGAAAATAATGCGCTTTAAGACTTAAAGACGATGCCTATTACAGTGAGTTTTTTTCCAAAAATGGCTTAGGTCTATATTAAATTTTTGTTCTAACGGAAATGACTTTTACAAAATGATGTATTTACTTCATCGCCGGTGTAGACGTCTGTGGGAATTTCCGGGAAGATATGGTAGGTATAGACCACATACCAGTTCGTTGCTACGGAAGATAATTTGTCACAAAATCTTTTACAGGTTTTATGAAACAATTCGTTTAGTACAGGATTTTGAAGTCATTGTGCAAAGAGACATTACTGACGTAAAAAGGAGCGTTAGCAATTTGTCGTAGTAATTTTAATTGAAATCGTTGGATTTTAGAAATTTGGGAAGTCTACGCAGTTCCAAAACCTTGGTAGGGAACTTTCAAAGAGGCCGGAGATGAGATTTATTAAGAAGAATTCTAAAATCCAGACACTATGTTTTTAAATACTTTTCTGAAGTGTTTTACACTCCAGATAAAGAGATAAGCAATTTTTAAATTAAAGTGAAACGTGGATGATGGGAAAACAGGATAAGCAAGATTAGAAACGATGAAGATGTGTCAGTGGAGGCAAATTCAGATCAGTTGGACCATGAATGAGACGAAAATGTAGTGAAGTAAATATTACTGGAACTAGTATGCAAAAAAAACTCATCACAAGCTTGGACAAAAAATAGACAAAGTAAATCGATCAAATTATGGGAAAAAATTACCGTGAATATTTTCGGTTGTATAATTTTGGAAAAGAGGAACTATGGAAGACTGTAGGATCAAAACTTCGAACGGTGACCGATACATATGAAATTCGATAAGCGCGTGGACATGAAATGAATGGTAACTGAAAGGAACTCATAGTTCCTGTGATAAGACGATGGAAAAATTTAGAATTTTGATGGATTAATCTCCGTAGAAAATTTTTATAAATTAAAGCGTAATAACATTTGGATGGATTTTATTAATACTTACGTTTAACATTTTCTACCGGTTTTAACTATTATTATTGTCGGGTGGTGTTTCTTACTGCTATTTGAGTCCTGTTAGAACTTCAAAAATTAGTTTCAAAAGTTATAAGCCAAAGTAGAAAACCGCCTTGCTGACCAACTTCTTTCAGGTTTCAAGTGATGAATGTTTGGCAACTCTTTGTAACGGAAATCTTTAGAAAGCAACATAATCGAACGTACAAAATAGTACCAGTAAATACGCCACAAAAAAACGAATACCTACTCCTTCCAGACAAAGCAAAAAACGTCCTCTATGAGCGACACTTCTCTCACTTGGCCCCAAAATGTTATGACTTGCTACCTAAAAATACAACAAAACTGAGTGCAATTTCATTCAAGAATGAAATGTAGAAATGAGAATTCGAAAGGGACATCAGGGAAGCAATGGTAAGTTAAACACGAAGTTAACAGCGAGCTTACTTCCACGTTTTTTGTGGTGTGCGGTTTGGATCGTTATTAAGAACTATATTTATACATATCCTGGCACATACATTTTTTAATCATAGTTGAATATGATAATTTTTACCGCCTAGATTAATGAAATAAAGTGGTCTTAGAGATGATTGTGTGAATAAAAATTAATATTAAACGTAGGTTACAAATTGTGTTTTTTTTTGGGAAACGGGGTATTTTTATTAATAAAATCTTATACGCGACACTGTAAATATTCGTACACGAAATAAATATTTTCAGTTTAGATTAAATTAACCCCGGGTAATTTAGAATATTATGTAGTGTTCAACTTCGGCTACAGTTACATCTTTGTTTTGCACTCTTCCCTTTGCAGCAATATTTGTATCGATACCTAGTATTTTTTTTCAGAGCTTTAATATTTTGAAATTTCTGTTTTACATTAAAATGACAGAACCTTCGTAAAGTTTAATCGAAGTTTCTGTTTGGAACAGAAAAATAAAACGTTACATTATTTTCTGCCTCCTATTATTACATTACGGCAGTATTTGCTTTTCTCTGTCATTTTCCCACTCTCGTTACATGTGATAAAATATGTTCGTATTTCTACAGCCTGCAGGGCATGAAGTTGTAAGAGTATTACCTGATGAATGTTTCTGATTAAACCCCTCAGGGTTCCGTACACCTTGATAAAATTGTTACAAGTAAATTTCTCCTCCTTGCTACTTCATTACTTACTTATCCCTAACTTGAGTTCATTTAATATTCTCTTTAAAAAATTTAACAACATTTATTCTCTCAATCCATTCAACAAGATGTAAATACGCTGACATTAATTCATTAACTTCAATTACTTTCATATTCGTCTGTTGATATACGATTTACATACTGAATTGTTTTCAACAACCCAGTTGTTCGGAATTCCAGATTTATGAATAAGTAAGTTTTCATTCCTGTTTGAAAAACTAATGAAAAATTAACGTTTTTTGATTTAACACATTAAATTAGTTTACCTTAATTCAATTACCCACAACTGTAAAACTGCAACTAGTGAATCCGAGAGTTTTGTACGATGAAAATTACGTTGTAAGTTTAGGGAACCACCCTTATAATAATAGTGCGTCCCTTATAATAATAGGATTAATAGTGCGACTCCAACAGTGGATAACTTTGATGATAACCAAATAATGAATTTATAAAATTTAGAATGGCTTTATGATGTCTCTACTCTATCGTCGTTTCAGTCTTCGTCTGGGACTTCCAGGTGAATTTTTGAATGTCCTAATAAGACCATTTCTATGATGTTCAAGTTTCTGTTTAACTGCGAATTGATTTGGTAAAATATATCGTTAATACATGGAACGCATATATTACTGTTCCATTTGAAAATTGTTAACGTACGTATTGTTGTTGACGGTGGATCAGTTATTTGTCCTGATTCGTTGCATTTTACAATACTTTGCTGTACCGTAAATTTGGCGACAATAAGTCCCAGATTGATTTCATGAACGATTTTGATTTGTTATATGTAAAATCTAATATATGACTACACTCACGCGCTTTAATGTTTCTGTTGTGTTTGTGAAACACCTTAAGCTGACAGTACGTAAACTGCACTAGTAATTGGTAATTACTAACCTTTATCAAACAATTCAAAAAGTAATTTACATAAATCCCTTTTAAAACCCATGTTGACATATGGGCTTCAATTACGGGGTACATCTAGCACTTTAAACATAAACATATTCGAACGTTTGCAGTCAAAATGTTTGTGGCGAGCCCTGCAAATTACGTGGTGTATCAAAAACACCTATATCTATGCCGATCTACTATAGACACTATAGACACAGTGAAACTAACTACTATATCAAAATTCAGCCGTAAATATGAAGAAAGACTCTACCATCACTCAAATTTCCTGGCTCTCAACCTGCTAAAACAACAATGACTCCGGGTTTCCAAGACTGAAAAGACATAGTGTTTTCAATTTAAGTTATAGGTTTTAATGAAATTAAATTTATAAAAATTTTAAAATTTTAAAAATTAAATTAAATTAAATTTTAATTTATAAATCACAGTATTAATGAATTTATCGCTTATCTTTTCTTTGGTTGCCTTTTAGTTAAAAAAGTACGCTTTTTTGGTAGTACCATCTTCTTCAGAGTAATATTAAGTTGAAATTTAAATTTAAATTGGTAATAGCCTACCATTCAATCTTATCAAATAAAACTCTAGAATAATTTAATTGATAATTTTTGTACTTGTGGCTAACTTTTTAGTTATTTATTGGTGTCTAAACGGTGCAGCATTCCTAAAAATGATTCCTCTTCTATCGACCCGCGACCTGAGCCTCAAAACCAGGACCCGCTTCTTGAAGTGCTACGTCTTTCCCATCCTCTTGTATGGGGTAGAGGCGTGGACACTCACCAAGGAATGTGAGACCCGACTACAAGCGTTTGAAATATGGACCTACCGGAGAATACTTCGAATACCGTGGACGAACATTGTCGCAAATGTAGAAGTCCTCAGAAGAATGGGGAAAGAGCTGGAAATTCTGCAAAGCATAAAGATAAGGAAACTGACATACCTTAGACACATCATGAGGGGGCCTAAATACGAGATTCTGCATCTCATAATTCAAGGAAAAATCGTTGGTAAACGCTCGGTGGGACGCAGAAGAGTATCCTGGTTAAGAAACCTGAGAGAAGCGTTTAACTGCTCGTCGCATGACCTTTTCAGAGCAGCAGTAGACAAAGTACGACTAACCATGATGATAGCCAACCCCCGTAATGGAGAAGGCACCTGAAGAAGAAGAAACGGTGCGGAAGAAATATGTAAATAATGTTTCAATGAAATGTTCAAACGTTCGACTACATATTGTATCAATTAATACTGTAGTAATAAATCTTGAAGTTACTATGAAATCTCGGGAAAGAATGTCATTTTTTAAGGTATAGGGTGATTCAAAAAGAGCGCCGGTTTTGATATATCAAATTAAGAGATTTATTTTATTGAAAAACTGAAAATAAATACATCAACAAGTTCATCTTACCTTCCGATTTCATGTATGAAAAATGATGTCATGCATGTGTCCTCCTCTACTGCGCTGGCTCGCATCAACTCTGTCCATGAAATTGGATATTACTGCACGACAAGTTTCGACTTCCATTTGCCCGATAACCCGTCGAATTTCCTCCTTCAAGTCATTGATGTTTCGGGGTTTATTGGCATACACCAATGACTTCAGATGACCCCAAAGATGAAAGTCACAAGGCGTCAAGTCACACGACCTTGGTGGCCATTGATGGTCGGAATTACGAGAAATAATGCGATCCTGGAACCGTTCACGGAGCAACAACATTGTTTCTCGTGCAGCGTGACATTGCAGCGTGACGCGAGGGTTTTCTAAACCCCACATACGGCAGTTCTGTTTATTAACAAAACTGTTTAAGTGGAAGTGCGCCTCATCACTGAAAATGATTTTGTTTGCGAAGGTGTCATCATCCTGCCGTTTTCTCAATACCCAGTCAACAAACTGTCGTCTCTTCTGGTGGTCTGCCACTTTCAAATGTTGCGTCAACTGAATTTTATACGGGTGATATTGGAGATCGTACCGAAGAATTCTCCGTACAGAAGAACATCGTAAACCCAATTGTTGAGAACGGCGACGTATTGATTTTGCTGGGCTAACAGCCACACTCTCACGAACCAACGCAACGTTCTGCTCAGTTCGGCCAGAACGACGACGTCCAGAACTTTTAAGGTCGACTGTTGAACCCGTCTCAAAAAACTTTTTCATGAGCCTGCGAACTGTTGATTCATTCGGTGCTTCATTACGTCCTAGAGTACCGCGAAGTCGCCTGACAGTAGCCGCATAACTCTCTCCACTCTGGTAAAATGTTTTGACGAAATGTATTGCACTCGTTGTGCAATAGTAAACTTCTCCATGGTTAGACACAGACTGCGAGAGTACTACACTGCGAACAAGAGAAACTACAACTGAATCGTCAATCGGAATGTTCTCCGAAATAGAAATGAGATCTAACAATGCTGCCAACCGATAAACAAAAATTTACCAGCCGTTTAAAAACCGGCGCTCTTTTTGAATCACCCGTTATATTAAGATTTTAGTTTACGAGGAATATTTTACGATTCTATACCTGTATTTTAGAAGAAATACGTAATACGGCATATTTATATAAAGGGAACAAGGGATGTTGTTACTGTACTATCTCAGACGTTGTCATTAACTCAGTGTATTATGTTGACAAAGAACGGGGTGAATTGTTTGTTACTTGAGACAATTTAAAAGCTTAGTGTGTAGTTAAAAGAATTCTTTATGTTTTAGAAGTATTAATTTAAAATATATTAAAATACCTGACATTCAGTTTCATAAAACTTTTCATTTTTAGAACGATTCAATAATTATTTTTCAACTTTTCTACTCGCGCTCTTTTACGAAGGTTTATGAATTATTGAATTTTGTGCCCAATGTTCAGCTGATGAAATGTTTTCGCGAGTACTTTAAATACCACTTTTCACTTGAGATTTGTTTGAAAATTTTAATGAACATACAACGTATCTCTATGATTTGCTTTAAAAACCCTTATCACGTTTTGTAAACGATTCTAGAATAACTGTTATTATTAAAAGTACATAACCTAATGAATAAACTTGTAAAATGATTTTAGAAGTTTTAACTTAGTTTATCTAGACAGAACCGCCCTCCTGAGGTTTAAGCCGGCTTATTCCCATCTCATCCTATGATGAAAAGGCAAAAGAAAGTAATGGAGGGAGGGATGGAAACAAAAGTAATGCCCTCAATCTAACCCTGGCCGCCTTGCTAAACAAGTAGACAGTTAAAGTTTTTCAATTTTTCAATCTTTTCTTTTTTCTCTTTTCATTTCTTTCATATATTTGTCTCTTTTTATTCGTCTTTGCTTTTTACTTTCCTGGTTTCTTCCATCGATGCGGAAAAAACTGATTTGTAAACTACCCACGGCAGTGATATGATATCATAAGCTTCTCACATCATAGCCTTCTTTTCTTTTCCTTGTTTTTCTAGTTCTTCCGACAAATACCTCTCATTCCCTTGCTCCTCATACTACGGTTATACTAAACCCCCAACGTATTTTCATCCCCTAGTAAAAATCTTATTCCTTGAGGGTTTTACTTTAATTCTATCATTCCCAATGAAATCTACTATCCAAAAAGAGATAAAAGGAAAAATAGTCTTCTGGAGTATTCCTTTCCATGAAACGCCTTCTGTAATTCAGTATGAAACTTAATTTTTCAATCAATTTTGTATTCAATTAGACCAATACTATTATTTCATTAAATAGTTACGTTTAATGAGAATAGAGGAAGAAAGAAATTATTGTACCGGTAATGTTTAGTTAAGTAAAGTTGAAATAACTTAAGATTTATACTTCCAATTCCCGTACAAGCGCTAAATACCCGTAAACATAATAAATCCCGTAAACACTGCCAAATATTAATCTCACTATTACTTCTTTGTATTTAATGACATAGTCCTATTATAAAAACTTCTTTGCCAGAGGTTTTTCCGTAGTGAGCTGCATTGTCTAGGGTATTGGTAAAGAAAATAACATTGCTTGAATACGTTTGGGCCATTCTCATTAATACTTACGCCATAAAGGTTTGATTGATGTCACCAGCTATAGTAGTACAAGCATGATTTTAGCCTCTTCGCGCTTTCTCATTTCTAAGCCATTCGTCCATTCTGTCCGCAAAGGCAGGAGCAAAGCTTGAGTTATACTTATGATCAGATTTGTATACGGCAAAATATCCGAGTAGGTCTTCAGCTTGTACCATGCAAACGTACATTTTTTTGTATTAAGCTATTTGTGTTTATTTCTTCTCCCTAAAAATAAACCCAGTATTCGTTTTTTAAATAATTTTATTTGTTTAATTTACCATCTGTTGATAAAAAAAAAAACAATTAGCAAATTTAAAATCACTAATTGTAAAATTGTTTACTTGTGTAGACTTGTTGGTGGTGATAGCACTGTAGTACCCACACTAGCTTCTTTAAAGAAAGTCTCTTGGCGCTTGAGGCTTCTCTGTGGATTTCCTAGTCGTGTCCCGAACTAGGTATGTGACGTAAGTTAAAAATCAGCCGTTGTTTAATTTGTTGTCCGCGACATAGAAGAGACACTGTATTATTGCACCTAGTATTTTGTTCTGTATAAAGATTAATAAAAATTTAGCTTGCTGATTATTATTGAGACGAGTTCATTAAATAAAATTTCTTGACCTGTGGTTTTGGGAGGACAAAAAAGGATGGTTCTAGAAAGTATTTAGCTTATATCTGGAAGTGATTCAAGTATGAAATGGTTAAAGGATGTAGACAGTATTACAGGGAATAAAAACTAGTCCAATTATTGGCTATAGCAAACGGTAATATTACTTACAAGAGTAGACCTACTATGGAAAGTTAAAAAAATGATAGCTGCATTGATGAAGATAATGATGATGATGATGCTGGTGCTGGTAAAAGAGGAGGAGAAGCAAGAGAAGGTGGTGTAGAAGAGAGGAAGAAAACGACGATCGCTGTGGGTAGCGGCTGGAAGATCTCGGTAGTAATTAGAATCATATCCTAATGATTTTTAAAGAGCCAGGATACTGGTTTTATCCAGTACCATTGATACCAAATGAAATCGTCGAAGCATTCAGATGCGGGGTCTTTCGATCAAACCAATAAAGATAGTAGTCTTCAGCGAGTTTCCTATTACATTTCCTTGTATACTATCGTCAACTAAAAACATTTAATAATAGCCTACAATAAAAAAAATTGTATTTTATTTAATTAATAACGGTTCTATTTTTGAAACGGTTTTTGGTGAACCGGGAAATAACATGACATTTGTTACTGATTGAATACGTAATCGCTGTTTATATATTAAGAGAATAAATGCACTGACAGTATTAATCTCTTAGTCTATATAAAACTCTAAAGTAGGTTTTTAATTTTTTCAATTTTTATTCATAACTGTAACTTACAAGATAAAACTAATGAGTGTATAGAAAATATGAAATATTTGTTTACTTAGGGACTTCTAGGAGGATACGACTCGTCATTAGGGCGTTTACAGAAAAGGTAAACCCACACTAGCTTCTTTAAAGAAAGTCTCTTGGCGCTTGAGGCTTCTCTGTGGATTTCCTAGTCGTGTCCCGAACTAGGTATGTGACGTAAGTTAAAAATCAGCCGTTGTTTAATTTGATTAAGACTAAGAAGTAGAGTTAACGTTATCTATTTTTACATTTTTTATGTAAATGTATTGATTTTATTCAGCATATTTTTTCGGTTGGCTTTAAAATTGTTTAATAACGTGTCAGTGTTAACCCAAACCATATTTATATCTGCTTTAATCCCTATGAAACCTTCATTGGTAGCCTAGCACATTCGGTGCATCCAGATAAAGTTATAAATGGGTTTCCTTGAATTGAGATTCACTTTTAGATAATGACTGTTCACTCATTTTCTAAACAATAATGTTGAGTCATTAATATATCATTGAAATGTCTAGAGGACAATTAAAAACGTTTTATCTATGTACATATTATATTTATGTATATCAACCTACAAGATATTGTATTTTGTTAAAACAAAATTTTATTAACCTCTTAATTAAAAACAGAATTCCATTAAAATTTGTAAAAGTAATGAAACTATTGATGAAATTGTAATTAGATAATGGAAGTGTTAACACATTGTTAAAGAGTCTTAAAAAACTTTTTAACAACGGACGTTTTTGACTCTTTTCCCATTAACTTACTTAACTACTCATTCATAGACCAAAAAATTAGACTTAGGCCTACTACTGAAGCGTAGAAATATATCTACAAAATGAAACCAACAAATCTTTGAACATTGAGTATATTCCTTTTAACATTTAACATTATACATTTATCATTTATCATTTATCATCATTTAAACATTAACATTTATCTTCTAATATATATTGTTTTAATAAATAAGATTGAATGTGATGACCTCCTCCTCCTTTAGATCTCCAGGTCACACTGATTATTTTTATAATTTCTGTTTAACAATTTCCTAGCCGCCTAGCAACCACCTTTATTTATACAATTTATTAAAGTTAAATTATTTATTTTTTTAATATTTTATTTCAACCAGCTGGGTTTATTTACATTTACTTCAATAAACCAAAATATAAACAGAACCAGCTGTCAAGTCAATTTCGTATCGCTACACTACCTGTGCAGAAGTTTGCTACACTAATGATTATTACAAATGTCTTGTTTTACTTTGTTTGGTATTTAATGAAATTATCAGTTTAAATGTAACTTTAGATCTAATAAATTTTATAGAAATATGAAACTGATTCATATCGAGAAGTTTACTTGACTTATCTAATTTTTGAATACATCTTCAACAGAAAATTAAAACACATTTTAAAAATCACAGTTGGTGATATAAATCTTTTGAAAAGTCGTTTCACTGAAATCTTTTTATAACAAAAATAAGCCTGTTCTAATTCATTATAATATTTTAATTTAAAATGTGAAAGTTGAATTTTCTGAAATAATTTTTAATAAAATCTTAAAGAACGACAGTGTAAGCTTAAGTTCCGAAGTTGAATGAAATGAAATTGGTTACCAAAGGAAAGAGGTCATTTCGAATAATAATAATAACGGCAGTAATGATTGCGTTAAACTTTTAAAATAAATGAATACGAAAGAAAATTGTACGAACTTTTAGGATTATAACTAAAAAGAAACGTGGAATGAGTACTCAGAATTATTACTTAATTATACTTCTCAACGTTTTTTGATAAATTACATTAAAATCTACAACTTGGTAATGACAGTCGTTTACGTTACTTTCCATGACTATTCTGATTTATTTAAAGTTATGGAGAGCACTTAATTCTGTTACTTTCTTTTACGTTAACCTAATGTTTATGAGAATGTATAAATTGTCATAGGAAGGTTTGTCGAAAACGTCCTTTTTTGTTTATTTAAAGTTGCATCATCAGCTTAATTATTAGCGACTATGATGGGTTACCTAACTATACCGGTGAGTTTGACTTGAAATAATTTACAGATCCTAGCCGGGAATCAAACCTGGGACCCCGCATTGTAGGTTAGAGCGCTACCACTACGCTACGAAGGCGGCTATTTTTTTTAAAATATTCTTTTACTATTCGAATAACCCGGTTGGCTGATCGAAGAGTACAACAAGTGGGGACTGGATATTGACATTTAGAAAACGTAATAAATATTATTAGCCTACGGGGTTACAGTACAGTGTATGAAATTGCAGTATTTAGCGTATTTGATTATCTAATAATAATAATTATAATAACTCCATATTCAATGACTTTTTATACAGAATATGCGTTAAAATAATTTACTAACAATATTCTTAATATTGATAACGAAATAATATTTTTTTGAGGGATTGAAGGACATTTATGAAGAAAAAAAAATCTGGTGTTGAACACTCACGCAACTTTCTCTTGCCAATGCAAGTAATGAACAATATTACCTGACATTAGTAATAAAATATTAGAAATAAATCAAAACCCTACTTAAAAAAACAACCTCATTTTAATCATGAGTGAATGTTGCAAAATGAAAACCAACCTTAGTTTGGTTTAAACAGGAAAATCACTCCTTGACGCTAAACTAGGCTCTGTGGAGAAAAATGCTTGAAAAAAACGTCGTAAATCTTTTAATTTTATATAAATTTGATTATTATACACGTTTGTCGTAAAATGCATGCATAGATTAAGGCCGAAATCTTAAAAAATCCATTTATTTAAAATTTTCGTGAAAAAACCAGAAAATCACCAATTAGGCCTACCGCTAAACAAAGCATATACAAAGGAATTGGTTTGCTGGCATTTCTCACACCACCTTCCCTCCGATTGGTCGCCAGAAGGCATAGACCCAGAGGCTGTTCCTGAGAACTCTTAATTTGTTCGTCGTGACAGCGACAGTTACCTGAAAGTAATAAACTAAACTAAGTTAAGTTATAAAATTAAAACTAATTCGAGGGCGATTTGGAGCCAGGTCGGCTGACTTCGGGAGTGTGTACTGCTCGTCCTCTTGTCATAGTGCCTCTTGAAGCTAAAGGCCCCCGTCAGAAAGTTAGAATAAAATGATCCTAACAGTCAATACTAAATATATAAGAAAAAAATAAAATAAAAGTTAGGACCTAAAGTCGGCCTTAATTATCAGCAAGTGTTTGTCCACCAATATAAATTTAGCTCGGTGTCAGCGAATCGAGTTGATACAGCTTTATCCCTTACTAATCTACATTGGGTGTAGGGGTGTCGTCGGAGAGGTAGTACCTTTTACTAGGGACGGTCACTCCAAAAGTCGTAGACTGGCGGGGGTCCATAGTAACTGGTCCTCACGAGGAACCCAACTCTCACTTGCTGGCTCCAAGCGCCACATCCTGGTAAACTGTATTGACCTACAGGCTAAACCAAGTGAGGGTAGTCAGATATGACGAGAATCAAACCTAGTTATGGGTTTAACCGAAAGTCTCCCGGAATAAGGAGTCACTCTACACGGCCAACGGTCTAAGGAGCGGAAGAGCTGCATAGAGAGGGCAGTCTCCTGCCCTGAAGATGAGAAAAACATCTTCGAAGGCGGAAGAACAAGAAAATCTTGATCAACGGCAGGGGAATGCAGAAGGCATTATGGGTAACCACTGCATTAAAGGCTTCTTGAAGCAACCCTAGTGTTCATTTACATGGCAATGTTCAAACTAAATAACAATTCCGGAGTAAGCACCCCAATTGGATCTCCGGGGGGAGCAAGTATGAACAAGGATGTGAAAGCACAGAATTTCAGTCAACACCGCACAAGAATTGGTACATGGAATGTGAGAACCATGGCTCAAGCAGGGAAGATACAAAACGCTATCAAGGAAATGGAACGATTGGAACTCAAGATTTTGGGAATAAGCGAAATGAGATGGCCAAATACAAACTATTGCGACATGGAAGAACATAGAATATACTATTCTGGAGCTCCCAACAATTATAAAAATGGAGTTGGAATAATCATGCATAAGTCAATTTCTCAAAATGTCTCAAATTTTATACCCGTCAATGAAAGAATAATGCTAGTTCAAATAAAAGCAATTCCAGCAAAGGTTAACATAGTACAAGTATATGCTCCCACACGTGAGCGTGAAGAAGAAGAAGAAATAGATCAGTTCTACTTCCAAGTAGCAAATTTAATTAAGAACATTCCTAAAGAAGAAGTTCTTATATTAATGGGTGACTTCAATGCAAAAGTGGGACGAGGCAGGTCAGGAAAAACTATTGGACCCCACGGTCTTGGTGAAAGAAATGAAAGTGGGGAAAAACTCTGTACTTTTGCAGGAGAAAACAATTTAGTCGTGCTGAATACGTTTTTTGAACTACCTCCTCGTAGGTTATATACTTGGAAATCACCAAAGGACGGGAAAGAAGATACAATTATACGGAACCAAATTATTTACATATTAATTAATCAGAGGTACAGAAACAGCTGTAAAATGGCAAAGACATATCCAGGAGCGGATATTGACTCCGATCACAATTTAGTGGTCGCCGAATTTAGAGTACAATGGAAAAAACTGAAAACAAAACAAAACAGAACTATGTATGATAAAAGAAAAATCTATGATCCACATGTAAGATTGCAAGTCAAGAATATGCTCAGTGCAGCTTTAATTGATGTGAAAGCTAGCCAAGGAATTGAAGATAAAATAGGAAAAATAGTCAAAGTAACTAAAACTATAAAGAAAGAGATACTAACTACGGATGTGGTTAAGAAGAAACCCTGGATGACTGATGAGATCCTGAAATTGATGGAGGAGAGAAGGAGGAAAAAGATAGAGGGAGACAAGGACGTATATAAATCCATCAATAACCAAATAAGAAGAAAAGTAAGAGAGGATAAAGAACAAGAACTTAAAGACCAATGCTTGGAAATTGAAGTATCGCAGGCTAAATATGACACTTTTAGCTTACATAAGAAGGTCAAAGAAATAACAGGGAGATATAAGAAGAAATCTGTAGGAAAATAGAAAACGATCAGGGTAATATAATGGTGGACACAGAACAAATTAAAGCAATGTGGAAGACTTACGTGTCAGAACTTTTCTTGGATCAAAGAGGAGAACATCTGATAGAGAACACTATGACAGGCCCAGACATCCTTGTAGACGAAGTAGAAGCAGCTATTAAAGCCATGAAAGATGGAAGAGCTCCAGGACCAGACGATGTTCAGTCAGAAATAATAAAAGTCTTTGATGAAGATTTTAAGTAGGAATTAACTATCCTATTCAATGAAATATACAATAGTGGAAAAATACCTGCAGAATGGCTGAGATCAGAGTTTATAATGCTACCTAAAAAACAAGGAGCCAAGAAATGCACTGATTATAGAACAATTAGTCTTATGAGCCACTTACTGAAACTATTTCTAAGAATCATACATAGAGACTGTACAAAATCTGCGAGGAACAAGTATCACCAACACAATTTGGCTTCATGAAAGGTCTGGGAACAAGAGACGCCCTATTCAGTACACAGGTTCTTTTTCAACGTTGCCGGGACATGAATTGCAGTATATATGCTTGCTTCATAGACTACCAAAAGGCATTCGATAGAGTCCAACATAATAAAATGATGGTAGTCCTACAAGATAGTGGAATTGATGGCAAAGATTTGCGCATAATCAAAAACCTGTTTTGGCATCAATCAGCCTCTGGTAGAGTCAACCATGACAAAACAGAACAAGTGGAAATTCTTCGAGGTGTCCGGCAGGGGTGTATATTGTCCCCTCTTATATTTAATTTGTACTCTGAGGCAATTTTTCAGGAAGCTCTAGAATTTACAGAGGCCGGAATTTTATTAAATGGTGAACAGATTAATAATTTCAGATATGCCGACGATACCGTCATCTTTGCTGATACTGCTCAAGGATTACAACTTCTCATGCAGAAAGTAGCGTAAACTAGTAGAAAATATGGCTTGGAAATTAATGTAAACAAAACGAAAGTCATGATAATCAGCAAGGAAAGAATTGGAAGAGTGCAGTTCACCATAAATGATAGGATAGTGGAAAGGGTGCCAACATACATATATCTTGGGACTGTACTAAACGAGCGTTGGGATCATTCACAGGAAATAAAAAATAGGATTGAAAAAGCAAGGGCAGCGTTCATCCAAATGGCTAAACTGTTTAAAACGCACAATCTAAAATGGGAACTGAAAATTAGACTGCTCCGATGTTATGTATTTTCCATTTTGCTATACGGAGTAGAATCTTGGACCTTGACGGCAGCAACGGAAAAGAAACTAGAATCGTTCGAGATGTGGACTTACAGAAGAATTCTAAAAATATCTTGGGCGGACAAAGTATCAAACGCTAAGGTACTGCAAAAACTTAATAAGGAAACAGAAATAATACGCACTATAAAAAGAAGAAAATTGGAATATCTAGGACACATCATGCGAAACGAGAACAAGTACAAGCTGCTGAAATGCATTTTACAAGGAAAAATACAGGGCAAGAGAGGCATTGGAGGAAGACGAATATCCTGGTTAAAGAATTTGAGAACATGGTTTGAAACATCCACTACGGGACTTTTTAACGCAGCAGTGAATAAAATCAGCATTGCCAAAATGATCGCCGGCATCCGGTAACGGATTGGCACTAGAAGAAGAAGAATAATCTACATGACGACCGTAGAACGTAGCTACCTTGTCAAGGAACCCCCACACCGACCGCATGCAGCTCGCGGCACAATTAAACAAAAACATATTAAACACAAAAGTTGTCAATTTGTAAAATATGTTCTACAACTTTGATCATAATATTCACTTTTACGCTAAAATGTATATTAAGGCTGCAATCTTAAAAAAACTGTGTTTTTCTACAACAGCACAGCCTCCCCAAAAAATTCAGCAGATATAGCGCCTACGCTATCATGTAGAGCAAAAAAAATGTAGTAAATACGGCGATTTAAAAAAAAAATAATTAGAGCCGTTTTAAAAAAATCGCAAATAAGTGAAAATAACTACTACTACCGGTAGACTGATTTGATGAGAATCTTCGTGTTGGGTCCTCTAATAGTATTTAACGTAAGTTCCAAGTTTTAACGTTGTACGTTATTCCATTCTTGAGATATTTCGTTTACACACACATATACAGACTAGTGAAGAGCTGTTTCAACCGGTCACCGTGAGCACGGTGACAGCGATTATACATAAGTTTCAGTTTCGTACACTGTTCCATTCTTGAGATATTTTGTTCACACACACATACACACACACGCGCGCGCGCGCGGGCACACACACATACACACACACAGACCAATCGCTAAAAACATGTTTTTTTTTTTTGGTTCAAGGGGTCTAAAAACGAGTAGGCCTTTTTCCGGTGAAAACTCGATATCGATAAATCTACATGAAAAAATACTTTCCTTCCTACATGTTCATATAAGCTGGCGAAAGTAAAAAATAAAACCGAAAACCAGTTGAACTGGTGACAGGATAAAAATCTACATTTATTGAATAGTTTAGAACCTAGATTAAAAATAGAGTTTCCACAAACATTTTCTGCAACTCACATAGTTTAAATTAAGTCCCATGCGGGAGTAAAAAGCGAGATTTACTATTAGTATAAAACATAAAATTAAAAAGTGCGCTAAAAAAAATCGAGCCCAATGTAGTATTCGAACGCAGATCGCCGGAAGCAAAACTGAAAGTAACGATTCCAGCCTTATACGAGTAGTATATTAGCCGTTACCGCTACACCAATAGTATGCGATTGGCTCATAAGGTTAGAACAATGCATTTAAATAATGTCAGAGAAGATCCTTCCTCTACTGCCTTCTACATTCACAAATTAAATGACAACAATTTAATTAAGTTGGCAAGACTGTTTTAAATATCAATATAAGAAAAAGACTAATAATTGACTATATCACTTGATCAACTATTTTTAAAAAATCGAAAATGAAAATATCAAGGGGTAGACCAAGAGTGAGATGGATAGGTTCAGTTATGAATGAATTTATTGTATAGATATTATTATATTATACAGTACTTTGTAGAATAATCGTACTATAATATAGATTGGAGTTAGGAAGGAAGATATTTCACAGAGAGTTAACAAAAGGTACTAATAATTAACACAATTTAAGAATGACATCTTACACGGCCATCTGCAGAGAACGGATATTACCACAGAAGATTTGGATATGGGTCTACCTAGACGAAGGAAGTGCAGACGACGCAAAAAAGAGTGAACGGACAGCGTTATGTAATCTGTGGGGAAAAGGAGTCTAAGTAATGAAAACATGTTGAAGACAGACGGTGACAAGAGAACTATGACAAGGGGGTGTTAGGGATGTAGGTGTATTCAATAGAAATTTATTGGTGATTTTGGTGGCAGCAAACAGGCTAATGTTGTAGAACAGCCGCTATTATAATTTTGATAATTTGTTTTGTTTTAAATAAAGTAAAAAAATTTCTAAATTATCAGTTTATATAAAATATTTTGTAATTACATCAATAAACACAAGTTATTATTTCCTAAAGGTTCATTATAATGTCAGAATGTGGGTTTGCACCGTTCAAAATTTCATTGTTATAATACTTGTAATTTTTCTTTTTTTAAATAAAATTTAATCAAGTTTCCTTTAACACGAGGTTGACTATATGTCATGTCTTTCTACTCAATAATCCCACAGGATTACAAGGATTATTGGAATTGTCTTTTATTGTCTGGCGTATTCTCAGTCTTCTCTGTCAAACCATTCAATGTTACTTAAGCTGTAGCTTATCCTTTTCCCCCAATAAAATCTCCAATTTGGAATCGACACGTCCTTTCCTTTTTGAGTTCGTCTATTTTATTTTCTTTCTTCATGTAACTTTAACCACATGGTATAGAGTCATTTGATATTTGATTTTTTATGTTTCTTCTACCTGTGTAGCATGATCACGTATTATAATCACTATAATAATTACCTTGAGTTTGAAAAAAGCGGTTTGGTTAATGCTTTGATTATGTACAAACACCAAGGAATATTGTAAGTTTTTCCTTTTTTTTATAACTTATACCTTGTACCTTGAAACTTATAACTTTCTTATAAATTACTAAAATATTCAAGATCGAACTTTTATTTAAAGAAAATTCCCATTAAGTTAATGTTGGGTACACAATCTAATTAAGTTATGAATCCTTACTTATTGCAGGATCCTGTACTTAAAGATCGAGGGAAAAATATCAAGGGGTAAACCAAGAGTGAGATAGATGGGTTTAGTTATGAATAAATTTGGAAAAAGATGCGATGCCGATAGATTAATAGAAGACAAATAGAGGTGGCGAGGAGTTGGGTTGAGCCGCACCCGAGGTAACTTCGATGAGGGGTAAAGAAGATTATTTTAAGTAAAAGTAGATGGAGAGTTACTGTCGGAGACAACCATCCTGACCTATTTCGCTCTGCTACTGTTCCCCGTGTACAAGATCCTCTCGCTAAAAGTAGTTTTCAGTGCCCTGGTTATGATTGTGGTAAATTAAGTAGTACAGACAAACTGCATACAAAATATTATAAAATACTATAAACAAGAGAAAAGTATTTTTATATGTTACTAGGAGAACATCAAAGTAGCAGGACGGCGCGCTGGTGCGGTTTGATCAGAAAAACCTTCTTCTATGCCAGAGGACCCAAGCTCGATTTCAATAAGGTTTACATTCATTTTCATTTATCATCATTGTTTGCCTGCATTACCATCGATTTGCAAAACAGTACGTCGCAAAACAAAAAAAACCTAAATAATAAATTATATTTCAGGCTATTGATAGAAAATATTAGGCCCATAACCCTGGTACAAAACTGTGTGTTCGACAATAATACATACATTATACATAAGTGAAGACGTTATACTAAAGAAATAAAATATATAGACAATTCTTTTAAAAGAATTCTTGTTATTTATCCTCGGAGTGCACTTACAAACCTTTAGGCCTAATTCTGAAAACAACGAAAGTAGTAAAATGTAATCTGATTTTGCCTGTTTTATTTTTCATGTAAGTAACGGCCGTGGTATTTTTATTGTTTCATCAATTTTTTTATAGTCTTAAAAATCGAACAGTTGGGCAAATACTTCTATAGATCTTTGGCTGTTCACCCACATGAATTCGCGCGGTACCTTTTTCTTTATCAGATTACGTTTTATTGAAACGCATAACAGTATTTATAAGAACTGATAGGGCTGATAAATTGGTTCGCTATTAATAAGTAACAAACATGATGTTAAGAAGAAGATAGGAAAAAGTAGATGGGAGAAGTAAAAAAGTAAGCAAGGAGTGGTGGCGTATTAGGAAGCAGACGGACTGAAAAAAGAGAAAAAAAGAAAATTGGGATAGAGTGACGGAAGGAATCAGTGGGAGAGGAAATTGGGTTTAAAAAATGCAATTGAATCACAGCTCCGTTCCTCCCGAAATCAGTAAACTTGTCCCACGACCCTGTTGTGTTCCCCCTTTCCACTGCAAATACAGTTCACTGAGATTTGGCAAGAGTAGGTAGAATCACACCCTCCGTTAATTCCCTACCCACTGTTTTTTGTTTTTCTTTTCTTTATACGTTTGCATTTACTGAATTTCGTAACTGAATAAACTATTCAATCCTACCCCATATTTAACGGCACAAGTATAATTTATTTCGTAATTACATTTTCTTTTGAATTGTGACCCAAACTGTTAAAAAAAATTAAGCCCTCCCATGAATACTTATATTAACATTAATTTGATGATTTTAAAATTAAAAATTTTAATTAAGCTAATAGCAGCAGTTTTATAAATAAAGCATTCGCTTTTAAGTTTCAATTTGATGATTATTTCAGTACCTTTATTTCGTTCTTCATTCAGTGTTAATCATTTAATTTTATTATTATTTTTATCTCTTAGATCAACTCACGGGTAACATAAATAACCAGAACGAATGCATTGAGTAGAATAATAGTGAATTTTTTCAAACACTTACACATTTAGTTATTACTCTATTAAAAGGATAACTGTAACAATTATGTCGGTACCATCGTGTTATTACGAGTGCATTTTTTCAATAAATTTACTTTATTAGAATTTTAATCACGCCGGTGCCCAGTACCAACTCCAGTAACACATTTATTATATTCGGGTACGTATGTACAAACAACACAGATATTTATTGAGACACTTATCTAAGGCCCGTTTTGAGATCTGGGTAAATTAAATAATTAACAAACTGTAGTTTAAAGTTCAAGTATTTATTATAACTAAAAATTACAATTAATAAAGTGACTAAAATATGCAAGTAAATTACTTATAATAAATAACAAACTAATTATAGTTAACCAATAACAATAAATAAACTTAACGAATTTACTAAATATTACTTACGAAATAATGATACAGAATAAATAAACGTTAAACAATAAACGGTAATTCATAGTAACGTTGTCCTTCTCTAACGCACTGTTACGCGCTACTCAACTCGCTTGCTGAATCAGAGCCAAATTGAAACTGATCTACTCTTAACAAACCGACGCTTATATAGATTAGCTATGAAAATTTCGAGAAGGACAGAGATTTTCGATATAATAATAGAAATACAAATTCCTTGTGACGGCTTCTGGATAAATCTTAGCAACTGTAAACACATTGGGATTGAAGAGAAGGTGTTACAAAAAGGCCAATTATCTAAATAATTATCCGACTCTTTCACAATACCCGTACAACAGTAGGCAGGCCTGCCTGTACTATATAACTATTTATAGCACACATAATTTTTAACTATTTCGTGGAAACCCTAGATATCACGCTTTTTATTTACCTTAACATTTTTAAAATCTCGGTCCTCGAAAATTCTCGAACACACAATCCCTTTAGATATTGTCACATTATTTTATGTGTGAATATACCACGATTGGGTACACAAAATTTTAGTAATTTAATTATACCAAGGTTAAAATGTTATTAAGGGACTTACTGATAAAAATATTTTTGTCAATAATATGTCTAGCAGAAATAACTGCATAAGGTAAAAATTTCTCCAGCGCTTTAGTTGTTATTAAAACAAAAAAATAATCGATTCAATTACCCGAAGAGGTTAATTTTTCATGGTCATTATCCAAGGAAACGAGCTTATTTATTTAACGAGATTATTCATTTTGTAAACTGGTAGGATTATCACGATACTGATAATAAATAGTCAGTGCTCGTAATTAACTATTTCAAAAACTTACGAACTTACACCAGACAATAATATTTGAGAAAATTTTGGCAGAGATAGAGCCATCACTAGAAGTTGTACTTTGTTTCACGGAGTAATTGCATATCAGGTAGCTTTAAGAAGATAATCTTCGTTCTTAAATTAAAAGCTTCTTTATGCCTCAGAGATTTGGACTCTAAAATCAAGATTTAAAAGCAAAATGTACTAAAGAAATAAGTTTCTGGAGAAGAAAGTGTTAGTTGACTGTGCTAGATCGAGTTAGGAATATATTTTAAAAGGAAAGTTGACACTAAATTTGTACCAAAAATAAAAGATAAAGTTGAAGAAATACAACTGATCTGGTTTGATCATCTGGAAATATTAGAGGTGGTCAGGTTATCAAAGAAGATTTGGCTATGCGTTCCAGCAAGTCGGAGGAGGCGAGGACGAACCAGAAAAAGTGAACGGACGGCGTTGTAATCTGTGGAGAAAAGGGTTTACTAATTGAAACATCTTTTTAATAATAGTAGTTTAACAAACGGAAGTTTGGGTTACTGTAAACGACCTAGTACTGCATAATACGAGTACAATAAAAACTGGTAAAAACTTAGGTTTTAGTTTGATAAAGTGAATTTTTTAGTTAAAGATATCAAGATGTCTTATATTATTCAAGTGATAAGAGTCTTATAAGTATATAAATGAGACCATATCTCAGTCTTGGGGTTTTACGAAAGTCAGTGGCACGTTGTTATCACAGAGTAATAATGTCTATTACTTTTATTAGCAATTGTTGGACGGCAAACTTAGATTTTTATCAAACCAGTCTGATAAAAAAACAGTTTTATAACACAATTCATATTACGTATGTGATGTATTACTAAAATTTACCTATAACTATTAAGAACAGCTTATTTTATGCATTTAAAAAAAATAAAAAAAAAACTATTTGTAGAAATAAAATTGTATGTTTGGTTTACAGTAAGAGTATTGTTAAAATAAACACAATATCGAAAGAAGACATTTTTTAGAGAGGGGTTTTGCGCAGTAGGAAGATAATAAAAGTTCTTATAAATATAACTTTCTAGGAGGAGCTTAGATTTATATGGATTTTATATAACTTACATAATATAATAATAGTGCAAGGACAAGATTTTTATCATTTTATTATAGCAAAAATATGTTGTGGGTTATATAGACTGAAACATATTCGATAAAATTTTTCCCTTTAGATCTTGGAGATGTTAAGGTCTGTTTATGTGTATGTTTTTCTGTACAATAGGATGTTCTTCTCGTTTAGATCTATCTTTGTATTATTTATTATCCATTTATTAATCTCGGTATCAAAAAATACAAACATAATATATAGTCAGAACAGTTTCTTTCGTTCAATAATTTATACATTCTTTTCAAATTTAAATTATTATTTCTTTTGTAAGTTTGTATTATTCTATTATATTATTCGATCTATCTATCAGTTGATTCACAATATAAATGTCTATTGGTTAATATCTAAGGCTGGAAAAAATGTTTAAAATATAGGTTATCAATGTAAATTGAAGGCATCTACACGCATCATAAAAATGCAGCAACCTCATCGAAGGAAATTTCCTTATTAGTACGCTCACTAAATTACTACGTGTCACTCAACACCTTTTAAACACATGTCTACGTCTAGGTCGACTGCCTCTGTGGTCCAGTGGTTAACGTACTACGCTGCAAAGCGGAGGTCCCGGGTTCGATTCCCGGCAAGGGTCAGAAAAATTATTACACGTTTAAACCCACGGTTTCTTAACCCAAGGTAGTCGCAAATAACCAAGATGTTGTTATCTTTTCAAAACACAATAGTAGCCTATGTTTTGTAACCAAAATTTATTGCCGTATTTAGATAGCTGAAATTACAAGTGTGCAAGTCAACTATTGTTACTGAAACAAAATAGATAAATTATGGATTTTAAATTGATAATTCTTTTTTCCTTTGTTTTATTTAGCGTAGCATCAACTACTGTGGTCATTAGCGACGACGTTGGGTTGTAACTAAGAATAATGAAATGATTTTTTGAAGCGTATGAAAATGCCGTGCTTGAGTGGGATTCGAACATATTTAGTTTTGTAATAGGTACTAGCAACAAATAAAGAAAAAAATGTTTTAGATTAAAACTCAACGAGCATATAGAAAAATTGTGCTTGTAGAGTTTTAATCTGCTAGACAAATACCTTATTACAAAGAGTATTATTTTGTAATCGGAAACTCCCGTCAAAGGTGTGATATAAAATTGGAATTTGAACCAATGCAATCCTCATCATGTACTCGTATGAAATTGATAGGTAATAATGTAGTCCATATAAAGTATAAATTCCAGATGTATTTTGTATGGCTGGTTTTGTTTACTGGTGTATACCCAATATCCAACCGCATTGTAGTTTGACATCTATGGCACTGAGCTGTAGCACACGATTATTTAACTCATCACCTTGACATTATATTATCGATAAATTAATATGACGTATACTAGTATCTCTGTCATTTTCTCGTAGTTCTTTATTTATGAGTCTTGGGTTCGAATTCCATTCAGGCACGGCATATTTTCATACGTTACAAAAAATCATTTCATCCTTCACCGTCTGCATTTGCAGCAATTGCAGAACAGTCAGACTTAAAACAAAAAAAAATAATATATTTGTTACCGAATTTTTCGAGTGTTTGTGTTCAATATCGTAAGCGTCAGAATAATGTAATACTTTCAATGTAACAGCAAATATGCTTTTCACGGTTGATTAGCTCTGCTGTTCCACGCGTTTAGACTAATCAGAACGTTTGACAGCGTTGTCAGATTGTACCTAACAAACATTACGCGCGCATGCGTATAAGAGCCGCAATAGTTCACTCTCGTCTTTCATCTCGTACTGAACACATCAATTGCAGAGCGCGATAACGTGCAATACTTTATAACAAGTTATAATCAGCTTATGGTATGTTTATAGGTTATAATTGTTAATTGTTATTGAAAGACCAAAAAAAAAGCTGAAGAAATATTTAACGGAGCTACAAGAGCAAGTATTGGCAAGTTATTGGCAAGCTATTAAGTGGGTAGGGGCAATGCATAAGTTCAGAGCTCATCAGCCTTAAAAAATATTATAGTTTCTATATTGACTAAATAAGTCAATATTACTGTTTTTGTTTCTCGATTATCTTCAAATTAAGAGGTTTGTTGTAGAAAAAACTGTCACTAATTTGTTTATATTGGTTGGATTTAAAATTTGTTTTATTTAATAACTTTCCATACTTGATGCTAGACAGAGATGTTTGTCATTGCACCATTAATATTTAACTAAGTTAATTATAGAATACATAATATCTAGGAAAATAGTATTTTTACCTACTTTTTTGTGCTTAACAACATGAATTTAGTTGTCAGGTTTTTCATTTCTACTTTATTTTATTCATAACCTGTGCAGCTGTTAACTGAAGAGAATGAATAATAATTAACATCATGCCATGGAGGAGAACACTGACCAATAGCATGTCTCCGAAGAAATTTTATAAATACACTGTTGAAACCTTATCTTAATCTTTAATTTTTAAATAATCTTTTTATACTTTATTTTATATTTTTCTAAAACATTTTTATAATAAATAATTTTATATTCCATGGTTTGAATTATTACCTCATAGGCCTACAGTATTAGGCCGACAGTAATATATTTAAATCAAATTTATTGTAAACATTTTTTCAGAGATTATAAAATTCAACAGTTTGTAGTAGTAGTCAGACACTGAGTTGAGAAGTTATATATACATTAAGGTCGCTGGGGAACTATACAAAAATCAATATAGTAAATACAAAAAAACCGCAGAATTACAACATAAAAAACAAATAAAAATCTGTTTTAAGGCAGGGTTAACCATTTAAAAAAGTAGTTTATTTTAACATGCTTTAATAGAATGAACAAGAAAATCTACGAACTATTTTTGTTCCTTTCATATTGTTTTTTGTACTTATGGTAATATTGTTCATATAAATTTTTATTTAATCTGTACTTTAACCAGCTTTGAATATAAATTGTTATATAAAATTCATTCGGATATTTATTTATTAAAAACGTATTTTTAATACCCTTTTGAGGAATGCATTCTTTGCTGCACTATATACTTCCTGATTTTTTTTCGTTTAATATCTTTTCTATTTAAAACCATTGTAATAAATCGTCGTTATATTTATTTTAATATTTTATTAATCTTACATTGTGTAAAAGATTTAAACAAACATTACTTCAATTTATTAGCGAACAAAATATAATATAATACCAATATAATAAATCACTTTTATTCACTCGTCCCACGTACTTATTCTATGCAAACAGATTTTACAGTAAATAGTTAAGAAAAATATAATTCAGAAATAAACACAACAATATAAAATGTAAATTAGTTTTGATAATCAATTCAAACTAAATCTGCTAGACTAACAATAGAGTGTTCAGCTAATAATATTAGCTACTACGTATTATGTAGTAGAAGTATGAGAGTTTGTATAATATTTAATATTAATTAAAACCATGGAACGTATAGAAGATCTGAGTTTCTAAAATAAAATAAAGTGAATCAGGAAATAAAGTGGATCAGTCGGTCGATATTCAAGGAGAACTAGGTGATTTGAGATGTGACTTAATTTTGTTGTGAGATTGTCATGACCTTCTTATAAGCCGATAAAGTTACTTAATGTAAGTCATTGTTTTCCGTTTGGTCCGTATATGTTTCTTCTTTGTCAACCACCTGTTTTTGATATCTCTGGCGTTATAGATAGTACGAAAACTTTACGTGTTATACAGTCACAGAATTGATTCCGAATTGTTTAGGAGAATGAGAATATTCTTTCTGGATGAATCTATAAAAATACTGTTATTGAAATTGTAACAACATACAAGTAGAAATAAAGCAAGTAGACGATAGATTGTTGCCAACAGAGTGCATACGGGTTTGTGCTTTTTCTTAGAAAAATAACAGAATGTTTTGGAGGGTAAAATACGCTATAGGTAGAAGTGCACTGGAAAATATGTTTTTCTCATTATCTATATTGTTGTTATCTTGCTGGAGTTTATAAATTTGATTTCAAAGAAGGTTCCTTTCATTTATTTAAGCCAAATTATTGTGAAAAAATAATACTATTTTACAACGATAAATTAGCTAATAAAAATAGCTCCAGGACGCCTCAAAGTCGTACGCTGTGCAAATCGGAGAGGTCGATTTCGATTTCCGGCTAGAGTCTGGAAAATATTACACGTTCATACCCATCGTCCCATAACCCAAAGTAGTCGCTAAAGACGTAGTTGTTGATGTAATTTAAAATAAATAAATAAAATATAGTTTCTATTACAATCGTAATTATCAGTATAAAATTTTATCGTTTTCTAGTATTGAAAATAATTAATAATTTTCTTGTTACTGAACTGATTGTAATGTTGCTGATCGTAACATAAAATAAGTAGGCTTATATGTTTTTACGGGAAATATTAAAGTAAGTAATGAAGATTTTATTATTTTATTTGTTAAAAATTTTACTGATTGATTGTGTTGATGGTATTTTCGGCGGGTTGAAAGCTCCTCGTAATTAAACTTAAGGGTACATTGTGCTGCCACTCACCACTCAGAATCAAAACACATGACCCATTGATGCTTTTCTATAACGTAAAAGGAATCCCCGGACCAGTTCCAGTGGTGGAGTATATCTTCTTCCCCCCATGTCCAGCAATTAAGTTCCATCTGGCGAAGAACAAACCGGACAGTTGAAGGTAAAGTGGGCTTCTGTTTATATCCAACCCCCAGAATCTGCACAACAGCCTGCCTTTACACAGTTCCATATTGTCAAGGTGTTTCCTAAACCTACTGCGGCCTATAAGAAGTTAGTTAGCACATCTGATTTTATTGCTGTTGGACTAGTTTCAGTGACGTATAAATGTATTTATAGTTATTCTTATTATTATGACACAAAATAGTACAAGAAAACCATGCAAATATAACTCATAATGTGAACTTTTACTTGTTTAAACAGTTTATTTTGTAATGTAATTTTATCGATTCATCTACTCATAAAAGCAACTTTGAAGTTTAGTGATATTGCTACAACTAAATTATGACAAGTATTAATTATTGTTATCGTAACAACCTTTTTGATTTATTATTACACTTTTACTAATGATTAATTGTTATGGTAATTTGTATTCATCATCATCATTAACAATACGGATATACGAATTAGGTCTCCTTGCCTGTTTTACCGTCAAACTCGGTAAAACTCATTTAAGTTTATAAATCGTAAACAAATAGATGCGCAGTAGTCCAAACTTCATTGATGTCACTGCTGGTAGTTTGGTTATTCCGTCCACCAGGCCACATTGTGCTTTTCCTTAGTTCCAGCAGTTTATCTCCACCCTGCGCGACACCTGAGCTTTATTAACTTAGATGATTTATAATATCCTGTTTCATAAAGAAGTTGGAATGCCCATTTCTTCCAAAGTCGTCCAATAATACGCCGTCAGATTGGTTTTCACGTAAACAGTTGTTTGGGTGTTCGATCGTCTGGCATCCCCAACATATATGACTGCACGATTCTTGCATATATTTTCGATTAGTTGATATCATCCCTGGAAAATTATGTTCATGCCTAATATATTAATTTATTTTATGGTCCAGCAATTGATACTACGTTAAATGTCTAATAATCTCATCTCAGCAGTATTTATTTTTGACATCTGCTGAGCAGTCATGATCGAGCACTATGAACTACACATAAGAACTGGCAGAACCAAGATGTTATAAAACTTTAATAAAACGGTCTCTTTTCGCACTTTACGAACCAGTTTTTTTCTCAAGGTGTTGTATATATACATACATATAAATTATGTATAACCATTTGAAAAAATTTAGAATTGAATTTCAGAATCTCGTGACTTCACTTAGGAGACATCCTAGGTAAATGTACGTATGTACCTGTTCGAAGGTTTCGTGATTCAAAATTACTTGCTTTTTAGATGACCAGTCGGCCTACTCCGGAAACCCGTCATCTTTTCCTCTCTAAAAAAGTAGGAGGTTAAATCGCTCAGCAGTTAAACTAAGTGGGAACCTACCTTCAAATTTTTACTTTATTTGAATTGTTGTGTTGAACATGTTTTACTAGATCGTTAGTAATATTAAGATGAAATCGATCTGGCAAAGAAATTTCGTTCAGCATCGAGCGGTGAAGTATGCCTATCTGTATACCATAAATTCATTAATCTTTTAAAAAATATTTTCTTAACTGTGAGCTGAAAAGAACATTTCGATGTTAAATTATTTTATAATTTATCACGTTTTGCTGAGAAGGTGTTTATCCATTGATTTCCAGTTTATGAAGTAATTGATTGATGAACTTTTTGGTTTCATTTAATGAAAATGAAATAGTGCTTTCTTTTGCAGGAATAATTAAATTTTAGTTCCCTTCATTATTCTTAGAATTAATTTTCTGTTGTAAATTTACAGTTGAACCTAAAATTTAAGACAGCGGTCATATTTTATTCGAATTAAAAATGAAATATAAATAAGCAATTAAAATTACACAAATAAATAAGGCATTTTCTTAAAATATAATATTTTACAGAACAATTACGAATTTAATTCTTCTTAATTAAGAAAGAAAAATTATTAATTTACCAACCGGTGTTTTAAGAGCTCTTAAGTAAATGTTTGCCGTTGGGATTTAAATGTACCTCAATATTTATAATTGCTTTACACAAACCAACTCTGAAGTTTTCGTTTGCAAACGTTTTCCAAATTTAAAAAAAATTAGAAATAACAATATAGGCTTACTTGTATAATTGCTTATTTCTTTTCATAAAAAAACATTAAAGACTTTCTTATTTTATGTAGATTAAATGTCCATAAAAGAACATAACCACTGCCACTTATAACGTACAAAATGAATAAATGAATGTCTACAGAATTGAGAAATATTTGTTGACATATATTAATAAAAAACCTGTGTGAAACAATAACACAACTTCCTCTTGTCAATAAAAAAAATGAACAATATTAACCTAACATTAGTAATAAAACATTAGAAGTAAACAAAAAATTAACTTCAAAACACATAACCATTTTAATCATGAACGAAAGACGCAAAACGAAAACCAACCTCAGTTTGGCTTAAAAATATGGAAAATCACTCTTTGACGCTAAACTAGGCTTCTTAGAAAAAAATGCTCTAATTAAAAGTTGTAGATCGGTTAATTTTCTGTAAATTTTATTATATACACTTTTGTCGTAAAATGCACACTAAGACTGATATCTTAAAAAAATCGATTTTTACACGTTTTCGTGAGAAAAAAAACAGAAATTCGCTAATTACCGCTAAATTAAGCGTTATACAAAAAATGTTACGATAAGATAAGTTGTAGGATTTTAAATTCTCTACAACTTTTGTTGTAGTCTATATTTTTGCGCTAAAATGTATATTAAAGCTGCAATCTTAAAAAAACAATTTTGTTACGAGAAAACAACTTCCTCAAGAATTTCAGCAGACATGGCGCCTACCCTATTTTATAGAGCATACAAAATTTAGTTTATGAGGCGATTTTTTAAAAAAAATCGTAGGAGCCGTTTTTGAGAAAATCGAAAAAAGTGAAAAATTCCACGAATAAACTACTACTTCTGGTAAACCAATTTTGATGAAAATGTTTGTGTCTGGTTCTCTAGTAGTATTTAACTTAAGTTTCTAGTTTCGCGATCGTACGATGTTCCGTTCTTGAGATATCCTCCTGTCTCTCTCTTTTTCTCACACACACACACACACGCACACACACACACACACACACCACACACACGAAAACTTACACTCGCACACTAATCGCTAAAAACATGGTTTTTTGGGTTCAGGGGGTTTAAAAACGTGTAGATCCGGTAAAAACTGGATTTCAAAAAATTGACATGAAAACAATACTTTCCTTCCTATATATTCAAATAGGCAAGAGAAAGTACAAAACAGGTTTTAGTCTGCTTAAATTGCACATATTTTTTCTGACAATTTTTGAAAGGAAAATAAACATGTTACTGAAATAAAATGAAAAGTTTAATGCCCTTGTCGTTTGCTTTGCACAAACTTCACACCACTCATTTGTAAATCTAAATGAAATTATTAATAATCATATTATTATATTAGACCTGTAAGAAACTACTAGAAATAATATTTCATATTTCAGTTACTCACTTATTAAATGCGTTTTTAATAGTTTATTAAATTATTTCGGTTACTTATTAAATCATATTTCGGTTTCCTAATAAATATAATTTTATTAAACTTTAGTTATTCGAAATTTTAGAATAATATTCTAGTTTGTGATGTTAAGGAATTGATCTTTTTTAAAGATATGCTCAGAGAAAATAAAAGGTGAATAAATAGTAATAATGTATTGTTTTATTTACGTTCTGGAGTTCGCAGATTTTTTTGATGCTCTACGTACTTTGACAGGGGATGGAACATGAAAAACAAAAAGCAGATTAAAAGTGCCGTTACTATTTTGTCTAATGTACTTTATAAAAAAGTTAAATTATTATAAACTTGATATTACAACATGTATCCATTCCAACATTTATTACTTTCTCTTGCCTATATGAAGATATAAGAAGGAAAGTATTGTTTTCATGTCATTTTTTAAATCGAGTTTTCACTGGATCTACACGTTTTCAGACCCCTGAATCCAAAAAGCATGTTTTTTAGCGATTAATCTCTCTCTCTCTCTCTCTCTCTGTGTGTGTGTGTTTGAAAATATTTTAAGACGGAACATTGTGTCTAACTTAAGTTAGACACCACTACCGGACCCGACACGAACATTTTCATCAAAATCGGTCAACCGGAAGTAGTAGTTTATTCGTGTAATTTTTCACTTTTTTGCGAATTTCACAAAAACGGGTCCTACAATATTTTTTAAAAGTTGCCTGGTTTACTAAATTTGTTATGCTCTACAAGATAGGCTAGGCGCAATGTGTGCTGAAATTCTTGGTGAGGTTGTTTTCACGTAAAAAAATTTTTTTTTGAAGATAACGGTTTTAATATGCATTTTAGCGCAAAAAATTATATAACGAAAAATGTATAGAATTTGTACACAACTTTTATTATAAGCATTTTTCTCTACAGAGCCTAGTTTAGCGTGAAAGAGTGATTTCCGTATTTTTAAGCCAAACTGAGGTTGATTTTCATTTTGCGTCTTTCACTCATGATTAAAATTAGATTATGTTAATTGAGGTTAGTTTTTTGTATATTTCTAATGTTTTATTACTAATGTTAGGTTTATTGTTAATTATTTGCATTGGCAAGAGAAAGTAGGGTGAGTGTTTCACATCAGATTTTTTGTTTTGTTTTTAAATCTGACACTGTCAGCGGCACAATTTCCATGTGTTGTTGTTGTTTAGGTCAACAGCCGAAAGGCTGGTTTGAACCTGTAGAGGTTTTACTAAGTAAAACGAGGAGTGAGGTGGTTTACCATTGCCTTCCTCACTGAGTGGAAAAGTACGCTTAACAGCATGCCGGGCCCTCTGAAAAGCACATATTTTCCACTCTGCAAATGACACCTTCACTTCATTCACCACAGGGTCTGGCTGTATAGTGAAATTCATTACTTTCAGAGAAGATAACTCTGACTAGTGTCTTTTACACCTCTACCTCTTCTGTTCTTAAATGATTCAGTCATTTAATTGGCTGACCATGTGATAAGAAATGGTAATACAATAATGTATGGTAATACAATGATGGAGGGGGGTTTTATTGGTAGGAGAAAAGGTCCCTTGTGGTACATTCTCCGGTTGGTAGATGTTACTCGATATTCAGATCTCTGAATGTTATTATACATCTCTGATTATTAACTAACAGATATCTGCTTCATTTCCGCTTTAGAGGCAGTAAAGTTGGATAATTCCTTATATCTAGATCAAGGTTTAATTGGTTTGGATAGTTATTTATTCATGAAAATTTACTACAGAATATTGTGGCTAGTTTTTTTACAGTTGAATTTTTTTAAATAATCATGAAAGATTTTATTGGGTTGGCTACGTAAAAGGGTGCACCAGAAGCAAGTAATAAAAATTTGGACTGAAAGCCCAGGATCGACTTTAAATAAATTTCTTCTGCCGCTCCTGTAAAAACACTATACGATCAGATTGGTTGCAAAAGTTCTTTGTAGATTAAATGTTTTAAACGAAGGTTTAATTTAATTAAGTGAAAATTAAGCAGAAAAGCTTTTTAGTTTAAGTGTTTTATACTCAGATGATACTTCAGATATTAGTTGTTAATATTTAAATTTATTTTTTGTATAGACTAAATTGGGTAAAACATTTTATAGAAAAAATAGAAATAATGTTTTAAGAAATAACTACAGGATATTAAATATCTTGGTGTATCCATACGAAGAAACATTGTAGATTATATATAAAAATCAACATTAGCCGGCAGCACAGTACTTAATCAAAGGGGGCGGCGGTGACAAAACAAAGTTTTTTATTTTTGTAATAATAAAAAAAATAAATATTTCAATTATAATCAAGAAAAATAAATAGAAAAATTAGGATTCAAAGAACAGTATTATTCTAATAAAGATAAATTTCAAGAGGACATATAAATATTTGATATGAACACATCTGCAGAAATAAAATTAAGTGACATAAAGATAAAAGTTTGAAAAAATCCGAGGCAATGAAGAACGTTGGAAAAAATAAGAGAAACTATAAAACATTAACTGATTTTGTATAATTGAAGAATACAAGTTATCAATTTTGTTTTAAAGTAATACTTGTGATCAAATTTTTGGGAAAAAAATTAGATGAAATTTTTACGAGTATTTTGTGTTACCTTTTGCACCAAATTAAATATTGTTTGAAAAGAATGTTTGACGAACTAATGTTTTTTTTTTTTAAACGCAGGTTTAACAAATCTAACAATATGGGTATCTTGTAAAATTTGAAAGAATAATTTTAATAAAACTGTATATTTTTTACAATATTTAAACGTTGTAGCCTAACCTTTTATGTAAGTACATATTTGTTTTGTAAAATATTTTTTCATTATTAGACTAGTTGCAATGTCGACGGTAATAAAATTTAAGTAAAGTGAATATAACGCAAAACACTTATGCAATGCGCAATGGATGTTTTAAAACTTTTGATATGTTTTTCCTTTACCATTCCATTCAGTTAAAACTTTCTTCTTTCTTCAGAAATGCTGCCGTTGGTTGAAACGACCTGAAGAGGTGCTGCGATCGCTTATTTATACAAATATACGAACGTACAAGTGTCAGAAGTGCAACCTCTCTTTTCCTCTTTTTATTATACGGGAGTACATGTTTGAATATTTTTGAACATAACAACGGTTGGAAAACTGAAAATAGTGTGGATGGATATTCTTGTTGAAAATTCTCAGTGTACTTTTAGCTTACGGTGCAGTATATATCAGATGTTAAAAAGATACCATTCAGAAAGGTCTGTTTAAATGTATTTATGCATTTGAATTGAGAAATATTTATCATACATATTATTATCCTTGCATACATACATACAGGGATATGTGAAAAACAATAGCAGAACAGAATATACCATATAATAATGGTATTATATTAACAACAAATTTTCAGTCGCTGTAATTTTGAACTGTTACAATATTCTCGTTCTGTTACCAGATATGTTTAACATTAAAATGACACATTGTTAGGTCTACTGTACTGAATTTCATCATTTTGCTTGTTACAAAATATTATGAATAATGAATACCAAACAACTACTGAAAAGGTGATTCAAAATGTATTCGTCTGGGTTGTTCTAATAAAACAAAATTAATAAAATTATTTATTTACATTATAAAGTTTGACAATATTTTCATCTTTTGTATCTGTACTTTTATTTTAATATTACGAAGAAGTAGCCTTTGTTTGTTTGTACGAGAAAATATCAGAAACTACTCAAATGATTTCAAAAACTTTTCATTGTTGGAAAACTTGGAGTTTCCTGAGTAACGTAGGCTGTATGGCGTTGGTAGGTTGATCTTAAAATTTTGAAAAAAGTTGGGATTGGTTAAATGAAACAATCTTTTATTCCATGTATCTGGTGTAAGGTCGTTTGGGAGATTAGTTCTTTTATCTATCAGTATTGTACCTGTCAGTCAGGTTTTGGGTACGGTACGGTACCGCCCTAAATGCTTTGTTTTGGGACGTTGATTATAATGTATTATCTGTTCAAATATATTCATATTTTATGTAATATGACATAATCCTTTTCTCTCTCCTTTCAACATTTTTAAAACTTTCAACAGGTATCGAAAAATAATTTTACATTCGATTTCTGCTTGGAAAGTTATATTTCTTCTTTTCCACTGGTGAGTCATATTGATGTGAAAAAAGTCCTGTTCCATTGATATTGGGTTTTATTTGCCTATACTATTATTTTTGAAAGAAGAGTCGTATGCTACTCGAGTGAACGTAGGGGAATGGAAGTCGTTGCTACGCAACAATAGTCTAGATAGTGATGCCAGATTTATGACAGCAGTGCATAAGCTTCGCTCAGTGTTTGACTATCGTAGCAGTAACATCGTTCCCCCTGAATTCTCTTCTTTTTTATTTTACATACGATAAAATTATATTTTTCAAAACAATTATTCTTTTTAATTTTGCGTATTCTAAAGTGTATTTACTTAATTAATTAAAGTGTCATACAAAAATGTTGTAAAACACGTTACGTGAAGAAGTTGGTAAGGAAGAACAAGCCTATTGGTGACGTGCAAAACAAGACAATTCAGCACTGACTGATCCCCTACTTCCAGCATTCTCCTTTTAAAGATAGACATAATATAGTCGTCATTTGATTTTCAATGTGTGATATTGTGTAAGAAATCAAACTCTTTAAGCTTAGTTTGATGTGAATGCAAAAGAGGGGTCTTATTTTATATATTTAAATACAAAAGACGACACTGACTGGTTCGCTCACTGAATCACTCTTTGCTAACTCTCTAACCTCCCGATCACCAAGAAAGCTGAAATTAAAACTATAATTAAAGTCATTTTAATAATGTAGTAAATTTGTTACATACAAAAAGTACTAAGAAGATAAATGCTTTGCCCACTGGCACCTTAGATGCAAAAAGCGGATGGCAATTGACGTAGGCCTATAACATATTTTATAATTTGTAACCGCACTAACACACTAATATTTATATTTTTTGTATAGTTTTAACTGTTCGGAACATTTTGTTTGAAACTTTCGAGAATGCTAGGTCAGCAACCTGTAAGTAGGTGTCCTTTAGTAAACCTATCATGGTAATGTGTCTTGTGCGAGAACATGTAGTGGAAAGTTGAATAATCGTTTGTCGTTAGGAGTTGCGATACGTTATTATTTTACAGTGAATCGTACTGCTGTGACGTTACAACCGTAATCAATATACATTATTTTTACATATTTCAAAAAAGCTACAGTTACAAAAAATTGGTTCGTTTATTCTGTTGATGTTATTCTTAGAACAATAAAGTAGTTAATTACGACCCCTAGTGCCTAGCATTAAACCTGTGTTCACTGTGAGCGAAATATAAAATTATGCAATATTTGTGCACACTTACGCTGCTATTATTATTATTATTATTATTATTATTATTTCACTTGTTTTCTTTGACATTATTGATAACTAAAAGAAAGTCTGGTCATGTTTCGATTATAATTTAAATCCTTTTAGCCATCTAGTTATAAAAATATCTAGAACGCAGAGGGTTTGTAACAGCAAACTTACATTAAACTTATGAAATGATCCTGAATTTAAAACTCAGTTGAAATTGTATCTATTGTATTTTATATTGAATAGTCAAAGTGTGTTCACGGCAAACAGAATTGTAATGGAAAAGCTCTCGAAAGTTCAGTTCTCCTGAGGTTTTGGTAGCTCGGGAAAACTTCAGATTGATCAGCAAACTGCTAGAAAGCGTTGTCCAGTTCACATACTTGTGGTTTAATCAAACTATGGGGTTCTATTTTAGAATCCGTTGCAAGTTTTCATTCGTTGTACCTGTACCTGTTAACCCACGCTCCTGCAAATGTCTGTTGTTTTAATGCTATTGACATACAAATGAATCTACAGTGAATTTTAATAGAACACAAAATAGAATTGCAACATGAAATGTAAATTAGGATTTCTTGGAACTGTTTAGAAAACTAATAAAATTAATTTATTGGGTTAAGCAAGCAGCGTAATAACTTTTTTTATTCGAAAGATACAAAAAATATTTATGGAACGAAGGAAATCCAACTGTTAATTTTCTTTGAGATATTTTTGAAGAAGGTCCTATTAAGAAGAATTAATTACAGCGGATATATGGTTGGACTATGTTAAAGAATATTGGATAAAATAAGCAGAAAGCAGAAATGCTTTAATGAAGGACTGAGAGAAATATAGTCAGTTTAGTTCTTTGGTCTAACTGATGCCCTAATAACACCCTGATTACCTCATTAACCTTCGGATGCATATGCATTTCCAAATGTCAAATCTGCATTAATGTCAGAAATCCTTACGTTTTGATTGGCATTTCAGTACTGTTGCTGAGTTTCTAGAAATTAGTGTTTCAAGCATTAAATAGGGACGAATTTTACGGAAAATTTTAGTAGATTATACTACACCTATTGTAAAAATATTAGCAATCTAATCTGTTCATACGTTCTAAGGTAATTCTCTAGTTTAATTTTTACTTTCACTTGTCTGTATGAATAGACTACATAGGAAGGAAGGTATTGTTTTCATGTAGATTTTTCAAAATCGAGTTTTCACCGGATCTAAACGTTTTCAAACCCCCTGAACCCAAAAACATGCTTTTAGCGATTGGTGTGTGTGTGTGTGTGCGCGCGTGTGAACAAAATATCTCAAGAACGGAACATCGTACAAACTTGAAACTTGAATTTTTAGTTAAATACTACTACCGGACCCGACACAAACATTTTCATCAAAATCGGTCAACCGGAAGTAGTAGTTTATTCGAGTCATTTTTTACTTTTTTGCAATTTTCTCCAAAACAGCTCCTACGATTTTTTTAAAAATAGCCTACATTTTGTATGCTCTATAAGATAGTGTAGGTGCCATGTCTGCTGAAATTTTTGGAGAAGGGCGTGCTCTAGTAGAAAAAATGGTTTTTTAAGATTGCGGCTTTAATATGCATTTTAGTGCAAAAATTTGTAATAAAAAGGTGTAGAAAATTTAAAAACCTACAACTTTTATTCCTAACATTCTTTGTACAACTCTTAGTTTAGCGGTAATTAGTGATTTTCCGTTGTTTGTTTTTCACGAAAATGTGTAAAAAAATTCAATTTTTTAAGATTTCAGCCTTAGTTTGTATTTTATGACAAAAGTGTGTATAATCAAATTTATAAGAAATTAAAAGATTTAAACCTTTTATTTTGTACAATTTTCTCTACAGATCCTAGTTTAGCGTTAAAATGTGATTTTCCGTATTTTTAAGACAAACTGAGGTTGATTTTAATTTTGCATCATTCACTTATAATATTAAAATAAGGTTATATTTTTTGAGGTTAGTTTTTTGTTTATTTATAATGTTTTATTACTAATATTAAGTTATGTTATTCATTATTTGCATTGACAAGAGAAAGTTGTGTGAGTGTTCCACACCAGATTTTTAATATTATAAAAATTGAATCGATTTCTCAGTATTTAACTGTTGCACTGGGTATATTTAACAAGTTTAGTATGGTAAAAGTTTTTTCCAGTTCCTTCCCGATATACAAAGTTGGGACCTTCGAGTAACAAGTCTGACGCAAATTACTATTTTTGTGTTAGGTAATACAAAAGTGTTTTATGAATCATATTTTCAAAAGTAAATTACTAACTGGCAGCCTCCGTAGCGTAGTGGTTAGTGCATTGGCCCGCCACGTGGAGGTCCCGGGTTCGATTCCCGGCCAGTGTCTGGAAATTTTCACGTGACACATTCCACAGTTAATATTACATAATCCACCGTAGTCGCTAATAACCAAGCAGTTGATGTGATTTTAAATAAATTAAAAAAAGTTACTAATTACAAAAAAATACTACCATTGGATGATTTTTTAAGTGTCATTTTCTTTAAATTATTGAGTTAAAATGAATTTATTGGTTTTGTTTAAAATAATTATGTGTCTAAACATGGTTTATTTATTTTTTTTACTAACTTCTACATTACAGTCTTTAATTTTCTTTGAATGGAAGTAATTATTTAGCTGAATATAGTCATCCATCGATCTTTGACCTCAGTGAAATTACAAATAAATAATTAAACAAAAATAAGTAAAATAAAAAAGAATGTTACTGGAATTGTTTAAAAACCAAAAATTATGTTTGAAGTTTTAGAAATACGCCAAAGTCGTACTCAATCACTATAGTTACTTAAATAATTGATACAAAAGCCAATATATTTTCAGTAAAAATAATATTTACCCAATAAAACATTTTCAAATTTTTCTAATTTTCTATTAGAAAATTAACTTTTTTAAGACGTAAAAAACAACCCGTCAAATCACTTTTATGAGATCACGATATAACTTACAAGGAAAAATAGAAAATTTATCTAGTTCGGGTGAGGAATAAAAATGTTTAGAGACTCTATTGGCGAATGCCCAGTTTTGGATAACTTAACTTATTTCACGTTATATTTAGACGCGAGACTCATCTTATTTGGTTTTCTCTTTTCCTTGTTTTATTGTAGTAGAAAAATGTTTGATATAATTGTCACTCAAAGCATAATATTTGTTTCATTAGCATGGAAACTCCTTACGAAAACAGTTCATTACAAAAGGGAACTTATGGCAGACTTGATCGGTGCTAAAACAGATGAAGAAGAATCTCGGAGTTGGATGATCGACAATAAAGGAAGCCGTAGAAGTTAATAAAACTTAGCTCGAGGAGCTTCGAGAACGCAATTTCATTAACACTTACGCGTACCAGATCCATTAATGAAACGACTGGAAGTCTTTCCGATAATTGGAAACTTTTGTAGTATCTACTTGTGATATGCAGGAGAATAGTCTGGTATTCCTCGTCACTTTTTAGTGCATTTTCCTTATATTATCCATTAGGTAGGTTCATTACATTGAATGATCTCATGACTTATTTATGGAAATTTTTGTTACTGTAACCAATTACAAGAAACTTAAGCTATACCAATTAATCAAATAGAAACCGAAAAAAGGTAAAAATTGAGAGATTTAGGGGAAACAATAAATTTAGATTATTTTTAAGCCAACTTTTAATGATAAAACATATGGCCAGTTGGTGTAAAACTTATGGAAAAATAAGATTAACTTAATTTTTTATACAGGGCGTTTCATAATGTTCTTCACGGGTTACGAAAATTCAGTACAAAAAACTATTTCACTTACCTAAATGAAGGTTGTACGGGCCGATGCAGGGACTCAAACAGTTATTTTCAAACATCTATAAATTTCTGTGTGTGCAAACGTCAGCACGAAAGTCTAGCTCTTGCCAAACACGTTCCAGCATGTCCCTTTCGATAGAGTTGATTGCATTGATTATGCGATCCTTCAGCTCAGCGATGTCGTTCGGCATCGGTGGGATAAACACTTTGTCTTTCACATAACCCCAGAGAAAGAAGTCACAAGGCTTGAGGTCTGGCGATCTTTGTGGCCATAACATAATGTGTTGGTCTTCTCCAGACGAGCGTCTTATCCAGGGCGTACACTGCCTTACGAGTGAGCGCACAAAAAACTTTTACTTTCAGAAAATCCCGAATGTGTTTTACATGCGCGTGTGACTTTTCGGTTCCCCAAACTTGCACGTTATGACGGTTTACTTTGCCGCTAATATGGAACGTGGCTTCATCACTAAAAATTATCTTCTCTAGAAAACCTGCATCTAACGACACCTTTCCTGTAACTGTAAACGAAAATCAAGCCTACGTGTTTTATCTCTATCAGATAGATGCCACATTAATTGAAGATGGTATGGTTTGAATAATAAACGTATAACGGTGTGGAATAATAAACGTATAAATGTATAACGGTGTGGAGAACTCTCCACACCGTTGTTTTCGGAAATCCTGACTCTCTGCCTACAGACGCAGTCGATTTTGATGAGATGCGAATAAAACTTGCCCGCACACATTCGACCTTTGAAACTGAGGTTGATAGATGATCAGTTGATTTCCGCTTGCACAAGCAACCAGTTTTAATGAATTGTTTATACCAGCACGAAGTGAATTGTCACTTGGTGGATCCTTTTTGAATTTCAACCGAAACACACGTTGCACAGTAATTACTGATTTTGACCGTGAAATTCTAACACACAACGATTTCTCGCTTCCTTTGGCAGCCATTTTCTCTACTGTCTACGCCTAGCGGGCAAACGGTTAACTAACTGCCCAGAATATGTGGAAAAAAATAGTTATTGAAGTGCTCTTTCGTACAGTACTTGTTTCATTCTTATAAGTGAAATACTCAGTTTTGTACTGAAGTTTTGCAACCCCGAAGTGCATTATGAAACGCCCTTATATATTTTAACCATCAATTCTACGCGTGGGTTGGTTGGTACCCTCGGAGGGTTTGCGTTGAAATTGGGATTGCCAACATCACTAGGTAAATAAAAGTTATTATTAGTAATTTTATCTATATGTACATGCTACGTTTTAGAGTTGTAGGCTATCTCTTTTGGAAATTATTAAAATATTATTTATTTTGTAAAATAGTTAGGCTACTCCATTTTTACCCCTAGACGCAAGTGGTCGTAATAAAATTGCTTTAGTTTTTTTAGCTATCTCTTACATAATACGCATGCCAATTTTCAAAACTTTAGCTAGTAAATTCGCTAGTTTGTTTTGTTCAAGACATGAAAAACAAATTTGTTAAATTTTAGCTGTCTAGGTGAACAGAAAGTTAGAGAAATAATCAGTCAATGAAGACTTTTGTAGTTATACTACATTATAAAGAAAGGTTTAAATAAATTTGGTTTTTCTGAACGAACATTATTCGTGAAAGTTTTTAGGTATTTATTGTAAATAATAAATCTGTTTAATAATTACTATAAACATTTCAAGAATTCAACATATCCTGTTTTGGGATAAAATTATAATGTTGAAAAAACCAACATGCTAGATCGACAAGAAAATTCGACCTCTAATAAATTATTGCTAAAATACAAATATCGGCTTAATGAAAATATTTTACATATTTAACATGTATTTAATTTAGGTTTTACAAAAGCTGTTTTGGCGGCCGCTGAAATTGTGATAAAAACATATTTGTATTCACTGATTCGTGTCAACCTCATTACACAAAAAGAACTTGAAATATTAAATGTAGGTTTAACTACATCATTCGTAGATATAAAACTGAAGTACATTGAAATATTTTGTCATTCTATATTTCATAAAACTGTAGTGCATCCATTTTTCATTTTGTGAACTATTTATAACATATATCCTATACTTCTTACACAATAAATCAAAACTTAACGAAGAATCTTTTAAAGTTAAATATATTTTGTAGGTACTTATTATTATAAATTATTTGAAAGCAGATAGAAAAGTTGGTTAAATCTATTTAAATTAGAATAGATATTTGAAGTGCAGATCTACCTCAACCAATGAAAATACCACTCTGTAAAATAAATTAATTTTGTTTTTACTTTAGTAAGAATACAAAGTATGATAAGTTGATAAAGAATACGTAAAATAAAGTTTGCTAGTGTAACTGTCCATCTTATATCATTTTAAGAGTTAGAAATACTTTCAGACTCTTCTAAATGTTATCCTTTGAGTCAGTTAACTCAAAATCAAAAAGTAGTATCATAATAAAAACGTGATTTAGATCTCTTTTTCAATTTCTGATTTCAATCATTTCTCTTTTCTACTTCAGAAAGGCACTAGAAAAGGCGAATAGTTGATGTTCTTGAAGTAGTTAACAGGTTTCATAAATTTATAAACAGTGACGACAAAAACATATCACGTAGAATATTTGTGTAAACATCTCCAGCAGAATCACATTATAATTATTAAAATATTGTAAAACTTAATTCAGGTTCGTTCGGGATCCGGTTATAATTAATGAAAGACAAACTTCTTTTTCAAGTTATCACAACAATTGATTTAACAGAATAATAAATTACAATAAATTATTACGCTTATCATTGTAAACTACAATTAAATTACTTAACGGCAATAATTATTAAAAAAATGTTGTTATAAACTTAAAGCTAAACAAAACTTAATCAAAAAATGGCCTTGTATCTTATCAGTGATGGTGATAAGTAACCGTGAACTTTAGCGGTCATTGTTGATGTTTAACAGAGAAACATTAACAAGTTGAGTTTATTGTTATTTAGGTTAGGTGATGTTTGGGTTTGGTTTTACGTTTATCTAAAAACTTCGTAATGATTGTTAGGACAAATTGTCTGAAATATATGTGTGGTAGTGAATAAACGTAAAAGAACCAAAGTTTTATATTTTTAAACAGCCTTCTTAATAAGCGATGGAATTGCAACTCGTAATCAAATAGAAAACAAGATATTTTATTTTCTTACGATTGGATTTCCGTTGTATTATATCGTAATGACAGGCTGATCACATTAATAAAATTAGTGAACGTAGTAAGCAGCATTTAATGTGCTTCCACGCTCACTTGTATCCCTTTTTTATAAAATCCTATGATTTTGTATCCCTATGATTTTATAAATCATAGATATAACTTAAATAGAATAAAAAATACACATGTATCGTATCCCAAAATAGTTTCTTTAAAAAATATATAATTAGTTGTTTATTCACTAATATAAAATTGCGGTAATAAAGATATATTTTAAAATCCGGATAATACAGCACAATTTATTTAACTTTGTTATAAAAATGCTAAATATCAAGAATAAGTTTTTTTTTAATTCATTTATTTAACGTCGCATCAACTATAATGGTCATTAGCGACGACGTTGGGGTGTAACTATTATACAATGGAGGATGAAATTATTTTTCGTAACGTATGAAAATATGCCGTGCCTGAGTGGGATTCGAACCCAGGACCGCATGATGAGAGGCGAGCACGTTACCAACTGCGCCAATGCGGCCGGCAATAATAAGTTTTATTCTTATTCAAAAACCACTTTGTACTTTCTAACTTATGCTGTTACGACTAACCCTATACCTTAAATGTTTACAGTTTTATTTTATAAATATTTACGGTCCAGCTGATCTAAATTTTTTTTTTGTAATTCCTAATTTGTGTACGTTGCAATCTGTTCAATTTAGAACAATAAGCAACCCTATGGCCCAATGAGATGAGGATGATGTGTATGACGTGTAAATGAGGTGTAGTCTTGTATAGACTCAGATCGACCATTCCTGAGAGAGTATGGTTAATTGAACCCCAACCATCAAAGTACACCGGTAACCACTGTCTACCATTCAAATCCGTATAAAAGTAACTACCTTTACCAGGATTTTAACCAGGAACCTTCGTCTCCGAAAATCAGCTGCTAAACAGCTGATTTTGGCGACGACTTTACCTCTAGACCAACCCGGTGGGTAATCTAAATTTAAAATCAAAAAAGTGTAAGTAGGCAACAACATAAACACTTACTAGGCAAATCATAAAAGCATATACGAAAAATATGAAAAAGATGTACAATTATATTAATATTAAATACTAATATTAGTTGTAACTAATATTTACATACGAATTATATACCAATCATTATCTATTATTATTGTTCTTTTATATATCAATCGCCAATAAAGTTAAAAGTTAATATACCAATATTCAAACAATTTTATCTTATCTATTTAAATGGATTGCCACATTTTTTGCTTTCAACCAAGAAAGCTATCCAGTTTAGACGAGATTGCAGACATATTTCCCGCCTTGGTATTACTGTGACGTTATATCCGGATGCGTGAAGAATCATGTTTTTGTTTAGGAAAGGTGATGGAGGTCAATTATAGTGGTTTCGCGTATATACATCTAGGAAATAGCGAGGAAGATAAAGTTTTAGTCATTCACACCAAATCAAAAATACCGTAATGAGAAACACTGATATTAAAGAAAAACAATAATTGTTTTTCTTGGATCCATAATTTTAGAAACGTAATAATTACGCTTGTAAAATCCATGGATTCCGATAGCTGAAAGTAACAAAATTAATTAGTTATCTAAATATCAATAACGATATTTACTATTTTTGACTCGTACAAAATTTAATAAATGGGTAAATAAATCGTTTCAAAATGTTCGATGCTGTAGTGTACGTGTACGTATAATGTCGACGACTGTGACAATGTGAATGATTTTTCATATTTTTCAAGTTAAATGAATTTAATTTAGCAGCTGGACAGAAGGTTCCTTTTATTAATAAAAATCGTATGTCCGTACCGTACGCGCAAATGTCCCGTCCACCGTAAATGAACATATATGCTTATAGTTTCAATAACATGAATTGACATGTTCTTATTAATTCAAATGAACTTAAATCTTTTAACATTTAAGTCCTACTGTGAGTAAAAGTTAAATGACAGTTTTTGTGCGCGAAATTAAAAAATTTAATAAAATAGTATTGTAATAAAATAAAACTGACAAACTTTTACAAACTCACAATCAGAAAACTTATCCCTCATTATCACCTTTTTGGATAACATTCAAAGTTGTAACTCGAGAATTTATCTTAAGAAGCTTTGGACTTCAGCCGAAAATAGTTAAAATTATTGAACTAACATTAACTAACACCAGCTCCAAAGTAAAATTTAGAGGAGAACTCTCAGAAAGCTTCGATGTAAAAACTGGACTAAGACAAGGTGACGGGCTCTCCTTCTACTTTTTAACTGCGCTCTCGAATACATCATGAGAGAATTGTACAAACTAAATCCAAAAGTACCATCAAAATAGGCGCCAAGAAAGATAACATCAAACTCAACTGCCTGGGATTCGATCTAGCATTATTAGCAAACAACATCGCAGAGGCTAGGAACCAACTTACAACGCGAAGAAAAATAGCAGGAAAAATTGGCCTCAAAATTTCATTTAAAAAAACCAAAATAATGGCAACAGACCCGCTATGTATAAACACGGTCCAAATTAACGACCAATATAATAATAGAACTTGTAGAGTCGTTTAAGTACTTGGGAGAAATAATCACTTACAATAACAACAACGAAATGGAAGCATGGGAGGAAAGAAATAAGAAACTAACATCACAACTAATTACCAAAAAAACCTAAAATAAAAAATGCATATCAATCTAAACCAAAATAAAACACTACAAAACGGTCGTACAACCAAAGGTAACATACGGGTGCGAAACTCTATTCAAATTAACCCAGAAAAACAGAATTGACAAAATCCAAAAACTTGAAAGGATGATCCTTAGGACCTGCATCGGACAGAGACACCAAGTAGATGGAGAATGGAGATTACTAACAAATGAACAGGTCTACCAGGAGACCGAATCGTTAATAGAAACGATGAGGGAAAAGAGAATAACCTTTTTTGGACGTATAATCAGCACACTCAAAGATAGAATCACAAACCAAATAGTCAGAAAACTCTACCAGAAAAAGATAGAAGTAATATGGTTAAGATAAATCAAGAAAGATATGGAAGAATTAGGCATCACTTTCAAAGATCTAGAAAATAAAACGAACAGCTGAAACTAATAAAAGATAAAAATATTAGATTCCAAGGAAAATTAGATAAAAGAGGAAGTAGGAAAGTGATCTTTTCAGAAGCAGAAAGGCAAAGAAGATCTGCTAGAATGAAAGAATACTGGAGGAAAATCAAAGAAAAGAACCAGAAGAGAGTGCCCAGAAATTGACTCGAGTGATCCACTACGGTTTGAAAATAAAAACATAAAAAATAAAACAAATTTATCTGTGTTAAGCTGTTAAGCTAATTTAATAATTTACTATAGCCTACGTTAAAAGTTTATTTATTAGAATTCTCACTTAAAATACTAAATCTGTCTGATATAGTTATTAGTAATCAGTGTATTATCTGTCTGATATTAAGATAACTGTAGTGACACAGTACATATTAGTTATTGAGGGGTGTAATAATTATATTCTGTCTCGATTAAAGTTTGAAACGGGTGAATGTAAATATAGTATTTTCCTTTGAATTAGTGAGAGAGGTAGAATTTAAACTTCAAACGTGTATTAACTAAGTTAAACTATGCATTATTATAGTATATAGCTTGTTGAACGCAGCGACTCAAATTTGAATACCGCGTATATGTTCTGTCGACACTAATGGAACAAAATGTATCGTATTGAAAGTAGGTCGATACAACATAAAATTCTACAGAATTATTAATACAACTTTTATTTCTACTTAATCTGCTTATATTATTATACTATTAATTTTTGTCGTAATGAATTTTGTTTTCGTATCTATTCTTCGATTTATATTATCTATTTTGTTATTTTGTTGTTACTATATAGTTTTAAATTTATATTTTTAACTATTCCTTCAGTTTTAATGTTGCATGAAGTTTTAAGCAATGTTAGGTTGAGGTTTTGCAATCAATAAAATGGGAGCAGTGTTCGTATCGGTATTGTTAAAACGTTGCATTGTGCGTTCTCAATACTTTTGTCTGCCCTTCGAATATGGCAGACGAACTGCATTAGAAACCAAATAAACTGTTATCCTTGTTCTTATCATACGATGTTCAGTGAACATACAATAGAATATGGTAATATCCTTTACAATTTTTATATTTTTTGTTAGTGTCTGTTTAGAGAATACATTTATTTCCTCTTAAAATGTCATGTGATGGCTTATGGTGTACATTTGAGATTTCAGTACTTGAGTGACATTATTTTAAGCTTTACATTGATATAAATGTAATGTAATAAACCCGATACAGATAAAATGTGGATTAAATTGCTTTGCAATATAAACCGAAGTTGAATACACTGGTTTTTTTTCAAATTTACTTCTTTATGACGTACATAAAAATCTGGGTCGTAGTTCCATTTTAAAAATGTCGTATGAATCATGTAAATTGTTCAAAGAAATTTTTTTATTATGATTAAAATCAACCACTTTTTCAAGAATTATTAAATAACAAATAAATGTTCATGTATTAAAATCTATCTATCTATTATATCCAACCAAATCTATTTATGGTTCTTTTACTCTTCGAAAAGGAATATGCCCTAATGTCTTTCTTAATAACGTTCCCATACCTCAGAAGTGTGAACTTCGATACTTAGGGCTTATCTTGGACGAAAGACTTACGTGGCAGTTGCACATAAAAAATAAAAGACTTCAATTAAATAAAAAATTACGACAACTGTACCGATTTCTTCGTAGAACCTCTCCTTTGCCAATTTCTTCAAAATTACTGCTGTATAAATCATTATTCAAGCCAGTTTAAACTTACGGAGTCCAGTTATTTGGCTCAGCAAAATCCAGTAATCTTAATCATTTATAGACGTTCCAATCAAAATTTCATCGATTAATATCTAGAGCTCCGTACTACGTAAGTAACAACACTTTACACTCCAATTTCGGGATTCCTACAGTTAAAGAAGTAGTTCAGTCCTATTTAAAAAAAATTATTTTCGAAATTAATAATAAATCCGAATCCTCTAATTCAAGAACTTCATCGCTTTCACCTTCCTGGGAATCCAGCCCGGCGCCTAAAAAGAATATGGAATAGAGATCTTCTGTGAGTTCTAACTAAAATAAAAATTATAACAAATAAACGAATTAATTATTATATTTCATACTTTCTTTTACTCTCAGAAAAATACCAATGGGTATCAATTTTTGTCTATATAATTATGTTTCCTTTCATGTTACTTGGTTATATACGTACAACACATTTTCTAGTAGTCATATATTTGTGTACTGTTGAAAATTTCAAATAAAAGATTAAAAAATTCTATTATAAACAATAAACAATGTTGCATTTGTAAATTTCACCCACGTGGTAAATAGTACCCTATATTAATATGAGTACCTATGTTAAGCAATTTGAATATAAGATATCGATACAACACTAAATCGAGGGAATTTTATTAATACTTCAATTCAAATCTAAAAGACAGAAAGTAATTCAAATAATTAAAAATCCCTTTATCATTAAATCTGTTTGTATATCGCTTTTATTATAGCACACAGTATACTCGTACGTCAAGATTAAATAATATTTATTGTAATTGAAACAAAGAGATTAAATTCATTAGTTAGTTAAATATTCAATCAATTAATTTTAATCTACGGTATCAGATTTATATATTTTATAGAATTTAAAGTGGTCTATTTAAATATATAATTTCCAAATAATTTATTTGAACACAGGAAATTACAAAACCGCAGTTATTACGTTTTAGATTTTAACGTGATAAATATAATTCGTATTTATGAATATTAATAAATTCGAGAAAATTTTAAATTAAACTATTTGTTTAGTTTAGCTTAAATTAAAATATATTCTTTTTTGTATCCATTTTAATTCGGATTGACTGATTGTTTAATCTTCCACTCAGAGTTTCTACAATAAGGTTTTGTTTAAGTTTCTTCATTAAATAATTTTATCCGTACACTGATCTCAAATTGCATATTTACAAGGACAGTACCGTTTAAACAGAACACTATGTATTTTTTATTTATTTATGATGTATTTTGCAATTAAATCAAGCTAATTAACATAAATAAGTTCCTGGGAGTTGACCTATACAGAATACTAACTGGAAGACACAACAAAACAAAAGAATACAACTTAATTACTCATTTTTTTTAACTGTACTAACTGACTGGCAGAAATTTACAACCAACCACAAAAGATAAACTGTTTGATTACAAGGTTGTTTTAAAATATTTATGGACATTCTTATGGTATATAGTTGTGGAGAGCAGCAAGCGAATGCAATATTGAAATCCTTCAAAGATTTAATTCAATAACACTAAGAACCATCACGATAGCACCATTGTACATACCAAAAAAACAAATTTATCAAGAGTAGAAGATTCCCACCGTAAAATAAGAAATACGTACAACATGCACTAAGTATCACACCGAACTAGAACATCATCCTAATTATCTCGCTATCAATTTAAATGACAACAGAAAATTAAACAGAAGACTTTATTTATTTATTTATTTAACAAAGCATTACATATGAAACATAATATACAACTCATACAATCATAATACAACAAGCTTATAATACTACAATAACGATGCTTCAACTTCATAACCTATAACATATCATATTATTATGATAAATATAATATCATATTATATGATATTGATATGATAGTATCATATCAATATGATATGATACTGTAATAATATAATTATGCAATAATATAATGGTATAAAATTGAATATAAGCTACACACACAAACAAACAAAAATAGATGAAGCATTTACTGTATACACTTCCAAATAAATTACAGTATATATTAAAAAAACATATGCTACTTTTTAGATCTACTTTTTCAGCAACGAGTTTACAATACTAAACTAAAACAATTATTTTAATTAAAAAAGAGTCAACAATGTACTATAATTTTTCCAATCAAGACTGAGAAACAACTAATCATTTGCTTGATATTCGCTGTACAGGTGGAAAGTTAAAAGTAATCAAAATAAAAAATAAATATATGCTATAAATACAATTTGAGTTAAAACTTGTGAGGTTTAGTCACTCAGTAGTAACAAACCAGAATTAATTCCAATTTATACATTAATGTACAACTTTTCGTTTGCATTGAATTGATTTTTAATTTAATTTTAATTTGATTTGTTGAATAATATAATTCAAAAATTATAATACAATTATAAATTATTTTATGAATTTTTTTAGTAACCTGCTAGTTTTAAAATATCTATTATCTTTAAACACCTCACATCTACACAATTTATGAGGCAGGTTTATTAATTTGTTATTGGATACTAAGTAAGATGTATTTTAAGCTACGTATTTTGTATCTCCATGAATAAATGGCAAAGTCCCTCAGTGACTCACTCATCGCTAATTTTCTAACTTTCCGATCAGTTAGATTGCTGAAGTTTGGCAAATTTGCTTCACAAATAAAGGCCTTTTACTTTACAAAGGGGTTGAACAGAAAACCTAAAGCCTTTGCATTCCGATCACTTGTGATTTAGAGATACAAAAGAGATAACACAATCTTAACTGAAAATCTCAATTTTTGAAAAAATATTTATGTATATTAACTAAGTGATACCCTGGAGAAATAAAAAAAAATAATTATAACCACTTTTCTAAAAGGGTAAAAAAGAAGTAATGACCCTACTGATATAAATACTGTTTCTGTATTTTTTGAAAGAGGTACAGTTCTAAAACTAAGCGTATGTATTTAATACATATAGTAATTTATTTAATTAGGAATTTTTTAAACCAAATTTTAACGCAGCTTCTCCAAAGAGGTGTATTCCAAAGCATAGGCCTACTGTTTTTAACAAAGGTATGCAAATAGAAAAAAATAGCTTAAGTTGAAAAAATAAACTCAAAAATGTAATCAAATATTTCAACATAATAGCAGTTGTTAATTAAATTTCCTATGGTAGATATAGGCTACTCATATTTTCCCTTTTTATTATTACCAAGTAACTAAAATTTTCATTAACGTTATCGTTTTGTCTTTAAAAATATAATGTTGTATAATTATATTTTTCAATTTTACTTTTAAGTGCAGATAAAACGTTCGATGTTAGTTACGGTAAGTCTTTTGAAGGAATCTTTTGTTAAAAAATTGTAATAATTTTTTAAAAACACGTTTTGAAAAATGAATGAAAGTAACATTAATGTTTTACTGCTTTTGTGTGTTAAGTGTGTAAGTAGTATTTACATAATATTTAACATACAGTGCTTTGAATTTTGCGTTCATTATCATTGAAACAAGGCTCGCTACCGTCACAGGAATCATTATCATCACTTTGTTGTCTCCTAGGCTTTATAGTCAGTTATCTGTGTGTAGAATATCTGAAACCATGGAAACCATTCCACTCTGTTTACTAACGTCACCGCATTTTCTAATAACATTTTCGGCTACTATACTGTGAACTACCATTACGTAGAATGAAATTGCTATGACATTCGTGCTGAAAATAAAATTAGTGAAAAAAAGATTTTCTTTTAATACTAGTTCAACAATCATTTTTTGTAATCACGAAGTAGATGCTCTTATTGTGATTGCATTTTATTTCTGATCTTTCTCACATTTTAAATATCAGTAGGCTACCTACCTTTATCTGCAAACATAATGTTGGACTGAAAATTGTGGAATGATAATTTTAGCAATTTTTAATTCAAAAATTATTTTAAAATATTCTACATTGCTTGATAAAACTTTTCGTTAATAGATCGGTTATAATCACAGCAATTAAAATCTTAATACTATTTATTTATCAATAATTTACAATATCTTCATTCTACGGTTCCAAAAATATTCTCAAGTTTAAATTAACAGCTCTCACCAACCCGTAGATTTACAGTTAAATGCTTAGGAATCACTTTCGACCAAAAGATTTTTTGGAAACCTCATAAATGTTTCTAAAATAATCTACACTTACATATGGAACAAAATACTCACAGTTTCATCGGCAGACATTCTTTTCTCATTTTATAAAAACAAATTAATAATAATTATATACTAACTGAAACGTAGCCTACGATTTAATGTATTAGAAATCGTATGGTTTTGGTAAACTTGGAAAGTTTAAGTTTTCCAATTTTACTCATCCGCTGATCCGAGTAATAAAACTACATTTCATTCTGCCTGTCTAGATTACTTAAAATTAGGGCGAACCAGTCATACGTTAAAAAGGGAACTATTCAAATCAATCAGCAGGTTCCGTCCGTCTTCAACACAATAAAACTATTAGGGCCTACTATCCATGTTTCCAGATGTTAGGAAAACATATTTAACTAATACTCTCGTCTGTAATATTCTAAAATATTACTAACAATATTATTCTATTATTATTCTAAAATATATAAAATATTGTTGCTTGAATATTTTATGAATATCTTATTAAACGTAACCCAGAAATCGATTTTTACTTTCTCTTGCCTATATGAGTATAATAGGAAGGAAAGTATTGTTTTCATGTCAATTTTCCGAAATCGAGTTTTCACCGGATCTACACGTTTTCAGACCTCATGAACCCAAAAACATGTTTTTAGCGATTGATCTGTGTGTGTGTCTGTCTGTGTGTGTGTGAACAGAATATCTCAAGAACGGAATATCGTACGAACATGAAACTTAAAACTTAAGTTAGATACCACTAGAGGACCCGACACGAACATTTTCATCAAAATCGGTCAACCGGAAGTCGTAGTTCATTCGTATCATTTTTCACTCTTTTGCAATTTTCTCAAAAACGGCTCCTACGTTTTTCTTTAAAAATCGCCTCATTTTCTAAAGTTTGTATGCTCTATAAGATGGAGTAGGCGCCATGTCTGCTGAAATCCTTGGGAAGGTTGTTTTTTCGTAACAAAATTGTTGTTTTAAGATGACGGCTTTATTATTATGCATTTTAGCAAAAAATGTATATAATAAATGTTGTAGGAAATTTAAAATCCTACAACTTTTATTTCAGACTTTTTTGTATAACGCTTAGGTTAGCGGTAATTAGCAATTTTCTGCTTTTTCTCTTACGAAAACATGTAAAGAAATCGATTTTTTAAAAGTTTTCAGCCTACATAATCAAATTTAAAGAAAATCATTTTTTTGCAGAGAGCCTAGTTTACCGTGAAAGAGTAATTTTCCGTATTTATAAGCCAAACTGAGGTTGATTTTCATTTTGCGTCTTTCACTCTTGATTAAAATAAGGTAATGTTGTTTGAGGTTAGTTTTTTTTGTTTCTAATGTTTGGTTACCAATGTTAGGTTATATTTATCATTATTTGCGTTGGCAAGAGAAAGTTGTGTGAGTGTTTCACACCAGATTTTTTCTTTGTCATGACCTGTATGAATATAACTGGAAGGAAACAATAGTTGCCATGTTTGTTTTTCGAAATAAGTTTTCACCGAAAATACACATTTTCAGGCCCGCCCAAAATATGTTTTTAGCGATTGGTTAGTTTGTGTGTTAAAATATATCTAGAACGAAATTTTGTAAAAAGTTGAAACTCGGAACTTAAGTTAGGTATCACTAACAGACCCGACACAAACATTTTAATAAAAATTGGTTAGCTGGAAATTGTAGCTTATTTATGCGATTTTTCAGTTTTAGTTATTTCAAGACGATGCATGACAAATTTGAACTACATGACAACCCTCTCATACAAAACATGTACGCTAGGGCGACACCGGGTACTCAGCGGAGACGTTTGAAGCGCCTCTGGCCAAGAGATCTTCTTGGCCAACTGTAGGACTGTGGTGATGACTGCACGCTCCTTCAAGTAAATCAAGTTTTGGAAATTGTTTACACATTTAGAAATTGTTATACGAGTATTAATTTAATAACCGATACTAAATTTAAATTAAAAGTGTCAAAAAAATATATTTCTCAAAAGCGGCTCCTAGATTTTTTAAAAATCGCCTCATTTAATACATTTTTTATGCTGTAAAAATACGTTAAGTGCCATGGCTGCTTAAACTCTTGGAAAGGGACTGAACTTTCGTGGTAACTGTTTTCAGGATTGCGGCCTTAATATACTACACTTTAGCCTAAAAGTGTATGCTATTAAATTGTCGGAAATTTAAAAAAAACTTACAAGTTATATTTTTAGCATTTTTTCTCTAATGCTTCCTTTAGCGTCAGTATTAGTGATTTTCTTAATTTTGCTCGTTTAGATTTGTAAAAAATGGAATTTATTTGTTTAGTTAACAGTGAATGCACCAAAGTTATAGAAAGTAGAAAAACCTACAAGTTATATTTTTAAGATTTTTCCATGAACCTAGTTCAGCATCAATTAGTGATTTTCTATGTTTTTAAGTCCTTCAGAAGTTGATTTTTATTTTTCATCTTTCACTCATGATTAAAATTAGGTTATATTTTCCATTTTACTCATGATTATTTGTTTACTCATGACTAAAACTATAAGTTAATTGTTTATAATTTCCACTGGCTAGAGAAAGTCGTGTGAGTGTTACACAACCGATTTAAATAAAATTGCTTTTTCTAAATAATTTGTATCTGAGTACAGTGTGGACTCTGTAGTTACTATACTTAATTGTACTTAATTGTTTAATCTAAAATATATTACAAAATGGTTTACACTAATATGATATTAAATTAAACAAAGTAAGTATTAAATCAACGCACAATAAATATTGACAAGAGAGAACAAACGTTTTGTATTGATTGTTAATGTAAATAGTTTATATTGTTAAAACTAATAATCTTCTAGGTTCATAACTTTGGTCTAACGGAGTAGGATTCCAGAATTAAGCTAACGAATACAAACATGCATAGTATATTCATGGTAACAGTTGATTGGATATTTGAACTATTTCCAACAACAGAAACTTCTGAATACTATATATATAAAAAACAAACATGAACATAAGTAGGTGTAACAGAAATAAGACACCATAAGATATCATAAAAATTATACGTATGAAAACAAATAATATAATGAACGCATAGAAAATCTTTTAATATTTATCTGATATTCATAATCCCATTAATAAATGGTTTGTTTTTATTAATTTTTAGGTTTTTAGCCTATAATCGTACTTTGAAACTGCAATTTCACTTAAATAATAATAATAGAGCAAAATTATGTGAAAATGGATTTTAAGAGAACAATACTCAACAGTAAAATTCCTGTGGTATATTAAATAAACTTATGAAGCTCATACCGTATCTCTAAGCCAACGTAGTTTGTTGGTTTTGAGGTAATTTTTGTGGGTTGAGGTCGCGTATAAGTTGGTTTTCATTTTGAGAAAATTTCTGTCTGTACAAGTAAAGAGAAATATCATTAACGTAGGGAATTTTTAGGTAATTGTATAACGGTACAAATTTGAAATACCACGCAGCGTTTGCAATAATGTTGAAACATTTAGATTGAAAACGTTTAGACCTAGTTTGTTAGTAACGGTAGATTTAGTTAAACCAAAAATCTGATAGTTGCATTCCATCTAGGACGATGTAGTGGTTAGTATGCTAATAATTTTTAATTAATCGTTTCGACGTGAGTGTCTGTTAAGTAAAATAAATCGATTTTTGCCGAGTTTTTCTAATGAATTGCGTTTTAGATAAATGTCATTTTCAATATTGATTAATAAAAATATTCTGTTAAAAACAAAACAAATTAAATATAATATTTTTCTATTTTCACCGTTACTTTTGGTTTCTGACACGTTGGATTTTTTGACTAGATCTTTGGTGTTGGTATTTGCTTATTTTTTATCGCGACCCAATATGTTCACTATTTCTTGCTGGAGTTAAAAACTAAAAAGGTAGATAAATGTTTTCGTTTGTGTTTTTTCATTATTGGCACCCAGTAGGTCACCTTACAGGTTTGCTTTTTCAATCTTTGTTACTAAACTTTTTAAAGCAACCATTTATGACTTTAGAGGCTTTGAGAGAAAGCGTATTTTCTAACCGTCAAACAAAAATGAAAAGTAATTATAGAAAAGATTAACTGAACTAGATATTAATGTACCCCTTCATTGAAAATGATCCATTGACTTTTACTTTGTCTTTCCTTATGTAGGAAAAAAGTATTCTTTTTATATCAATTTTACAAAACGTTTTCACAGGAAGTACACGTTTTCAGACCCTCTGAACCCAAACAAACACGTTTTCAGCGATTGGTTTGTGGGTGTGAATGTTTTTGTTTGAACAAAATATTTCAAGAATATTGTACGAAGTTGAAACTTAAAAATTAAGTTAGCCACCACTAATAGACTCGACACGAGCATTGTCTTGAAAATCGATCGACTGAAGTAATAGGTATTTCGTGGAGTTTTTTACTTGTTTCCAATTTTTTTCAGAAAAGGCTCCTACGATTTTGTTTAAAATAGCCTCTTTTACTAAATTTATGCTCTACAAGATAGAGTAAGTGCCATGTCGGTTGAAATTTTTGGGAACTTTGCTCTCGTGGTAAAATTGGTTTTCTCAAGGTTGCGGCTTTCATAAGGATTTTAAAACAGAAGTGTGTATAATAAAGGTTATAGAAAATTAAAAACCTACAACTTTTATAATTAGGATTTTATCTTAAAAACCTCACGACTTACGTTTGGCCTCTATTAGTTACTTTCCGTATTCTTAAGTCCTACGCAAGTTGATTTTCATTTAGTGTCATTGACTCCTGATTTAAAATTAGGTTAAGTTTTCCTACACTGTTTTCTCATTATTAAACGCAGGTTATATTGTTCATTTTTTAAATCGGCAAGTAAGAGTCTTGTGAGTGTTTCAGACTAATAAGATTTTATTTTAAAATCTTAAACGTCCTTAACTTAACCTTGTTCCTAATAGTATTATCTACAATCTAATGTTCTTTATTTTACTGATGATATTAATTAGCAGTTGTTATTATTATAAACTTGTATAGTGTTTCCAAATTAATCTGTTTCTCATTCAGACGAGCTCACTTTAGTATGCTTCATCCTTATCAAAATACATCTTTGTTAGGTCTGAACTTGATTTATCCGTAAACTTCAAATCCCTACTTGCTTTTGGAGATTTAACTAATTACTTTACCTTACTAACAGCAAGAGTAGCCTATCATCTTCTGTTAGCTCAACGGAACAAAACCGATCTGATATTAGGCCCAGTTCTTACGTAAACATTTCATTATCATTTGTGGTTCCTTACATTGTTAGTTTAGTCTGTAAATTTCTTTTTAATCTCTTTGGTGATATTAATCACCATCACTGTAGTTTCATTTCCAACGCAGATTTTAAAATTGAAATACAACCTTCAATTTTACTGACCACTAAATTAAACGACGTTAAAGAGATCTCATATTCATACAGTTATATATGAAAACGTGCGAAAAAATATGGATTTTAATAACTAACAACCATGAATTTATTATTGTAAGACTCAAATATAACGGTAAGGTATTATATAACACCTATAGTAATTATAGTAACAGCATCATGTTTAGAACTTAAGGTTTTCTAATTAGGTCTGACCTTTCCATCCCCGAGTCCTAAACCTTTAGATTGCAGTCGAGTATAAAGCAATTTAGCCACCGATACAACCAAAATTACTTTTCGCTGAAGTTAATACATAGGCCTATACCGTGTATATAAATATAATAAATAATTTAACTAAAAGCAAAATCACCAGATTAATTTATTCAAAAATACGTTTCACTTATACTAACTGGTAAACCACGACAGGCATGTAATTGGCAATACTAAGAAACTGAATGTGACTACACTCATGGCACAACAATAGCCTAAATATGACAGTTTCTGAGCCAGGAAGACGCTCATAGGCAGAACAAAGTTTCCTGTTTAGCAAAAACATTCATTAAATAGGTTTAAACATCAAACTTTTATTAATTTGGTTTTAAAATAAAGCTGAAATTATGCTTAATAAAACATTTTTAAATTGACATTTTTAACCCTAACTTCCCTAATAATTTTACAACGGATTATTATTATTTATAATAATTATTTCAAGAAATAAGAAAATTAAAATAAAGAAAATGATCAAACGCTTAATAATTTATTGAATATAAGTAGGTAATTGCCTTATACGAGGTGTGGCTATTAAAGAACGAGACTGAGGTTGTAAACATTTTTTATTTTTTTATACATAATCACTTATTGTCACCTTCAATATACACTCCTCTGTCTCTACAACTCACCCTGCGAATTTTCCATTGTTGGTAACAATGCTTGAAGTCATCTTCTGTTAGCTCCTTCAGAACACGTGCCGCTCAAAAATGTTTGAAATAAAGCCCGCAAAAATGTTTGTACGCGATTGAAAATGACCCAAATTTTATGGAAACGATAATAACATGTGATGAAACGTGGTTTTTTACTTATGATCTGGAAACGGAGCGCCAATCCATGGATTGGAAAGGCCGAACTTCACCGAGAGCAAAAAGAGCTCGAATGAGCAAGGCAAAATTTAAAGCAATGATGATTTGTTTTTTTATATCCATGGGATTGTGTACCTTCACTGGGTTTCTGAAAGTCAAACAATTAATCAATATAACTACCTTGAGGTACTTTCTAAACCACGTCAAAGAGTAAGGAAAAAACGTCCCGAAATGTGGAAGGACAAATCATGGGTTCTCCACCAAGACAATGCGCCAGTTCATTCCGCGTTATCTGTCAAGAGGTTCTTAGCCAAGTACAGCATCTTAGTGTTCGAACATTCACCTTATTCACCAGATCTTGCACCATGTGACTTCTGCCTGTTCCCTAAGGTGAAATCTGCATTAAAAGGGACAAGATTTGAGTCTGTGGAAGCTGTAAAAGAGAAAGCGGCACGTGTCCTGAAGGAGCTGGCAGAAGATTACTTCCAGCTGTTTCCAACAATAGAAATTTCGCATGGAGCGTTGTAGGGATGAAGAAGGAGTGTATATTGAAGGTGACAATAAGTGATTATGTATGAAAATAATAATAAATTTTTTTACAACGTCAGTCTCGTTATTTGATAGCCACCATCGTATATTAAGAAGTAGGACATTAATGTTCCCAATTTGGCAACAATTTATTACCGTATGAAGGGGATTGCATTATATCCCGTTTATAGATAAGTCTGGGATGATTAAACTACGGCGTCGGCGTCTCTTTTGAACCGTTCATTGTTTAAATGATTTGATGCTGCTGCCTTTGCCAAATATTAGTTTATTATATTAATTAATAGTTACGCACATCAATTTGTTCACAAAATTTAAATTACTTAGAACGTTCTCGCATCTAACGTTAGTTTTATCAGAGTTGTTGAGAAAATTTATTTAATTTATAAAGATTTTAAAATATTATAATCTTGTGTTAATTAACCATTTTGTAGTGTACCACATAAATTTTCGGTTGAACTAAAGTCAGCTAAGTTATGATTATGAATACTGACATGACAAAGCGTAATTTACAGCGACTATGGTTATAACCAATTGGTCTCACGCTTGCTTTTTTAGTAAATATACAATTTTTATTAATTTTTACAAATTTTGACCATGCGAGTTTATTTACCATAGCTAGCCCATAGTTTGTAGGCAATTTATTAATGGCATGTGCTTCAAAATACAGTGAACGACCAAAGTTAGCGCTAGACAAGTGTGCCTTTTTGTAACCTTTTTGTAACGGTGGGCCAATCAATTACTAATTTTTCGAGCCGAGCCGCAGGAATAAAACTTTTAGAGTTTAACAATAATTGGCATACGAACGTCACATTTACTTATGGTTAAATTTTAAAATTAAACTATTTTATGATATGGTTAACGAACGGATTATATAATACTGAAGTGCAACTTTGTATACCCTACATATCTGTATCAACGTTATCCAGATCAACAATCTTCCACGGTTATACTGTTGCAATGTTGATTCTTGTAGCCAGTATTAATACTTCAGGAATAAAAATTTAAAAAAATTATTTTATAATTGTTCCATCTCTATTTTAATGTTTGTAGTAAAATAATTAGGATTGATAGCTACTATTGAAATTCAAATTATTTGTAATTAAATGGTTGCTATTCTCATAGCTGATTACAAGTGACTTTTCTGTTAACCACGTACGGCTGATAGTTTTCATTAACAAAAGAGCACGTTCTCAAATAAAAGTACTATCAAACAAACATGAAAATTAAAAAAAATTTTTTGCAGATTTATTATTTCTCACGGTAATTTTTGTATAAATCTAATAAAACCATAAATACGGCCGCTAAAAATACAAGCCGCACCCCTGCGCTAGAACATTAGAGGTTTTTTTAAAATATATTAAGATAAAAATATATTTCATGTGGTTATTTACTTATTTCTTTATTTTCAGGTAAGTGATTATCGATTTCCTAATCAGTTTTTGAATAAACTAAAGGAAATAAGTAGAGAGCTCCAGATTGACGGCGCATAAAATAAGTGGATAAGAAGTAAGTCCTTTGATGGTAAGTTAATTCAATCTACATTTGAAATGAACCATGTCTTAACCTACAACTATTCAAGTTATAAACAACAAATTAATTAAAATATTAATTATTTTAATAATATGTATTATTAAAAGTTAATAATTTATTATTGATTCGGATACTTAATTGTATTTGTTGGTTAAGTACAAAATATATTTTACAAACGTAAAAATATAGGTAAACATAAGTATTCAGATCTGTGTTTGATAAACTAATTATAGGTTTTTTCAGTTGTATTAAAAAAAATTAAATATGTATACAAGCATTGGTTACATTTAATTTAATTTGAAGGCATTGTATAAATATGCACGGTATGTGTAGGCTACTTTTTTTTTTAGCAAAAAGGAAAAATTACTGTTTGAAATTTAAAAAATCTGGTGTGAAACACTCACACAACTTTCTCTTGCCAATGCAAATAATTAACAATAAACCTAACATTAGTAATAAAACATTAGAAATAAACACACAAACTAACCTCAAAAAACATTAGTGAAATACACAAAATTAAAATCGACCTCAGTTTGGCTTAAAAATACGGAAAATCACTCTTTCACGCTAAACTAGGCTCTGTAGAGAAAAATGTTGTAAATAAAAGTTGCAGATCTTTTAATTTTCTATAAATTCGATTATATACACTTTTATTATAAAATGCATACTAAGGCCGAAATCTTAAAAAAATCGATTTTTCTCACGTTTTCGTGAGAAAAAATCAGAAAATTGCTAATTACTGCTAAATTAAGCGTTATACAAAACATGTTTGAAGTAAAAGTTGTAGGTTTTTAAATTTTCTATAACTTTTATTATATACAATTTTGCTCTAAATTGCATATTAAAGCCGTAATCTTAAAAAAACTATGTTTTTACGTAAAAACAGTCTCACCCAGAATTTCAGCAAACATGACGCCTACCCTATCTTGTAGAGAATAAAAAATTGAGTAAACCAGGCAATTTTTAAAAAAATCGTAGGACCAGTTTTTGAGAAAATCGCAAAAAATTGAAAAATTACACGAATAAACTACTACTTCCGGTTGACCGATTTTGATGAAAATGTTCGTGTCGGGTCCGGTAGTGGTATGTAACTTAAGTTTCAAGTTTCAAGTTCGTACGTTGTTACGTTCTTGAGATATTTTGTATACACACACACACACACACACACACACACAGACACACAGACACACAGACACACACACACAGACCAATCGCTAAAAACATGTTTTTTGGGTTCAGGGGGTCTGAAAACGTATAGATCCGGTGAAAACTCGATTTCTAAAAATCGACATGAAAACAATACTTTCCTTCCTATATATTCGTATAGGCAAGAGAAAGTAAAAATTTTAAAACAATTTCAATTGACCTTCGAACAAGCCCAATTAGTCACTGGTTAAAAGTGGTTGTTAATTGTTGAATAACACCAGTTGGGCGAGAAATTTTGTTTGGCCACAGCCATGCGTGAACGAATTCGACTGGGAGTGCTTGTTAAAATTCACGTCTACTTCAAGTCAAATATATAGCAAAAACAGAAAACGAATTGGGTCGTTTGTTTTCACATAAATAAATGTTAAAAAATTCGAGTACCAATTTACAAATTTTTATCGGTATTGGGGTTTAAATAAGTTTTATATAATATATATATATTTGAATAAAATCTCAAAAATTGATTCAGTTAAGAAAATATTAAAAGAAATATATGGGCCATGTAACATAAATGTATAATGCAAATCAATGAAGGCTAAATTTTAGATTGTTAATTTCAAATTTATACCATAAATCAATTCGATTCCGATGCGTTGTTAGTAATTATTTAGTATTGACTAACAAGAGAATTGCTATGTACATATTGACACGAATCGGGTAGGTTCCATGTTTTAACTTTTAGTTGTATGTTGTTGGCAATCGAGAGTGGTCAGTGTTTATGTTTTGTAGTAATCAAGGGAGAACTGATGAATACAGAGGGTTAGAATTATTGTGCATTCTGTTGCCAGGTGCGTTTCCCAGGATTGTTTTTGCTTTTTTATACATGAAAAGTAAAAAATTAAAATTGCAATATTCTATCCTAAAAATTAAATCAATCAGAAATCTTTTGAAATTTCATCATTTTATCGTTTGCCGTATAAACTTAATGAAATGTAAATATTTTATTATAATCTATTTTGCAATACGTTCCTATAATTAATCATCACTTCAGATTTTTTCATTATTTCACACAAACAAAAATCTTAATTTAAGCCTACTAATTTAATAAATACACTAAACCACACCTTTCTAACGATAAACCTGTTAACTAATATTTAAGCACTACTACTCCATACTCATTTTAGCAAGGAATTAGTTGCAAAAAAGATTTTGGCTCGCAGAAGTTATTATTTTATCTGGTTTAACAATGTCTAACAAACAAATATTGAATGGTTAAATTTTAAAGCGGTTTTGAAAAAACCTACTCTTCTTAACATATTATCCGCATAAAATTAACTATTTTTAAAAGTCTGTCTTGAATTTTGTCAAATGTTTTCCGTGGCTTACATTTTAAGCAAGTAATTTTAGAACAAACCAATTTTTATGCATTAGTTCACAAAAAATTATGAATTGAAGCTGATTTAAGCGTTTTGGATAAAAATATCCATAATGGAACTACTGTTAGATTGCGGATGAGATCTAGCCATTAACAGCCAAGGTCAGTGTGAGGTTGCCGCTTTGCTGTCACACTCCGTTCCATCGACTCTTCCTGACTTTTCAACTTTGTAACTGTGGTTTAGTACCATGTACAGCGGGACCACAACGTGACAACGCAGGATACGGTTGCCGAAAGTCAATTGGCTTTGTGCTGTGTTCCAGGTTACTATGCTCCGCCTTCATCTGCAGTCTTTCATTTGTCCGAATATAATACATTTTATGTGTTGGTTATTTAAATGCTGTTTATTTTTGCTATGTGAAACAGTTGTAGTTATGAAACCAGCAATATTGAAGAAAATGCACTTTTGTTATGATTGAGGAAATCATAGAATGGCCAACCCTCCTTGGTGTTTTATATCAGGTTCCTATTCCAGAATTTTAATCTACGTTTGGATTTTGTGGGAGGTGCAACAATATTTTTCGCTATGAACTTGTGTGATTAATTAATTTGAGTGTAAACGAATGTCTAATTTTCAAATGGTCCTGTACATACATTGTCTATGTTGAGGTGACGATGAACGATAGAATTTTCTCGGTAATAAGAACAATACATAATAATACATGTAATAAGATGAATTCTTTTTTTGAAAAGCTTTTGGTATTCTATTCCACGAACTTTCTCAAAAATACCACTTATGTTGTCGTATTGAGCACTAATTTAGACCTAGCAAATTATGAAAATTTAGCCAAAATCTTTTGAGTCGTTTTTTGAATTGGATTTTTGTAATATTGCATCGGAGTAAAAAACCCTTAGTTTTGGGGCTACATAACTTAACTCAACGTTGGCTTCATGACTTTTCAAAGCCCACTGGGGTTGTTTAAAGAAATCTTATTCTTCACTTAGCCCAATCCCTCAGTACTTTTGCAACAGAAAGAATGACTCACACCCAGACGCTCGTATGCACAAACGTGAGCGTGTGGACATAAACTGCTTTTTTCATTTCAAAGTATCGTGAAACATGAAGATCAGTTGAAACACGAATATCAGGATTTAAATTGTAATCGTAATACTTTCTCAATCTACAAAGTCTCATTTTTCACAAAAAAATGAATATATTAAAATGAGTAAACCACTTGCCTCCGTGGCTCAATGGTGAGGGCGGTACACAGCACAGAAGATGTACTGCGGTTGATTTCCGGCTACGATCTTAAAACTTATTGTACGTTCATACTCACCGTTCCTTAATCCAAAGTAGTTGCTACTGGCCAAGATGTTAATGCGACTTTACATAAAAGAAATAAATAAACCAATGAACTTTTATGTAGCTCTAAAACCCTCAGAAACTCCACTTGAAAATCGCATTACAATTTCCTTCTGTTTGCGTATTCTTTTCATAGCATAATCAGGGGAATGTAAACAACAAAAGTTGTCGTTGTTTCAAATCAATTTCTACAGTAGGATATTAGTTGCTTGACTACTGGAAAATTATATGTATTATTATTGTTATTATTATTATTATTATTATTATTATTATTATTATTATTATTATTATTATTATTATTATTGTTGTTGTTGTTGTTGTTGTTGTTGTTGTTGTTGTATATTATAAATAGTATTAATTAGTTAATAATATAAAATATAGTACTTGAACGAAAACTATCAATTAAGGAAGACCAGATAAAAATACTTAGCTTGGATTATTATCAACAGTACTATTGTTTAATTAACTAACTTATTTCCGAAATGGAAACATAAAAGCTGATTATTTTTCTTTAGTAACCTATTTAACAACTCTCTAGATTAGTCTATGCAGGCAGTAATCAAAAGTTTTTATTATCGGGTTAGAAATACCTGTTTGCTTGATCGAAAACATGAGAGCGGTATATTGAGGTACTGCATTTTATTCTCAAGTGAAATTTATTTCCATAAATTTAAATGAAATTGTGATTTAAATGCGACTAACTTGAGTTAGCTGCACCATGATAAAACTCAATTCAGTGATCTCCATTATGATGGGGACTTCGTGAAGATTGACATTTTAAAGTCACATTCGCAAGTCTCTACTAACAAGCAGGAAGGGGAGTAGAATGTGTTGAAGAAGAAAACCAGCTGACGTTATAGAAAATAATCCTTTTATCAACGAGTACTTTTTACGCTTGAGATTGACTTACCTTCATTTAATTAATTCTCATTTCATAAATAAACTTCCTTAATACCGTGGTCAATTCCTAAACATGTACAATACTTGTAATTCACAATTCGGATTACTATATAAGTAAAAACGATAATACGGTCAGTTTTACGAATGCTAATGAAACATACGTTGATCTAATTTTAATTTCGTGATTATCCGTTGTAAAAACCTGCACTTTTGAGTTGATTCTTATAAAGGTTAGATAACTTGGTTTTATCGTTTACAAAAAATTGCGTCTGCGCTCCGCGTGGACTTATCTCTAGCCTCACAAGGGTGAAGTAAATACTAGTTTATTGATTTCCCCAATTTCACTCCACTCTTCCCTTTTTGTAAGCATCAATAGGAATGAATACTACAACCGATTTTTGGAATAACAATTTTATTTAGTTCCAAAAGTAATATTTATTACTTTACATTAGTCACACCCTTCTACTCCGTAAAAACAAGTGATTAACATTCGAATGCTTAGCTTTTGCTAGTTATCACTTATACAAGATGCATGCCAATTTCGAGAAATGTTGCTCTTCGGAAAGAAACAGAAAAAAGGTATTTAGTTATCCCTTTTTTCCTTCTTTGGTGCAAGGGATCAAAATAAAAATACTTGAGTTTTTCTGTTCCTCTAAAGACGAACAAACATGTCCATTTCAGCTCAATATGTGATCAGCAAGTTATTTATTGAATGATGTTTGTGTGAGTGATAAGCAAATTGGTGAGAAATTTTGCATTTATATAATATACAGATAACTCGAGCATGTTTTACTCAAACTAAAAATTATTTTAGGTTTCCTAATTTTTTTCCTATGGGGCTGAATTTCAGACCACGTGAGTTCACTATACGCTTTTGTTCAGCATTCATTAACTATAGGCTTTTCCCTTTCTTCCGTACACCGAGGGTTCTGTGTTAGCTCTCCATTGAAGCCCTTAAAGTCCACAATTAGTTGTCTGAACTTGATTCGATTCATTAAGTTTTTTCTGTTTATTCTGTTTTTTCTCAATATCCTTTCTGACTTCTTAAAATCATTTATCCGACACTTTAGGTCTGTAGTTTAGTTTAGTGTCTTAAAAATTTGTTTTATCAACTGGGTGTTATTCATTCTTTTTTTTTCTGTATACGTATCCGTAAAACTTTCGTTTTTTTCTATTAATTTCCATTAATCATTCATTTTCTTGTATAGTTCTTCTCAACCTCGTAAATTATATTGTCCGTCTACTATCTTCGAGCACATTATCTAGCGGAGAATCTTTCTCTCAAATTTCTCTGCTTCTCTAAGACCAGCCTTCCCGGTCATTCTAAAGCACTCACTTGTGTACAGACATACAGGGTTTTTTCTTTTTATAGTCGCATCAACTGCTTGGTTATTAGCGACTACGGTGGATAATGAATTGAGAACTTTGGGTTCTGACTTGTGAAAATTTACAGACCCTGGCCGGGAATTAAACCCGGGACCTCCGCGTGTTAGACTAGCGCCCTAACCACTACGTTATGGAGGCGGCCACGTAAAGGCTTTATTACAATATTGTAGTATCTAATCTTAGCTTGTCTTGAGAGCGCTTTCTTCGTACACAAAAGTGGTGAATTCCTCAGCGTGCACCGGCCATCTTTCCTCATCTGTTGTTATTCGCTTTCTTTTCGCTGGTCTCCGGCTGTATTATCTTTCCAAGATACTTAAAACTATCAAACTTACTTTCTTAATAAATTTTTACAATATTTAATTAACGTACTGTGAATAAGAGTTTTATATTTTAATGCCTCCATTTGGTAATTTTTTTTTTATCTTTAGCTTTGTAGTAGAGTTGAGACAAATGTTTATTTTAAGGAAATATTTTATTTACCAACTTCATTTCTAATAATTATTGTCTTTTTCGCTACATCTAACAACAATTTTGTTATTAATAAATTTATTAGTAGACTAGTCTTTATGATCGGAACAGCCCCGTTACATTCCTCGGCAAAAGGTTCAAGACAATTATTTAAACTTATCATAATTATATACGTTTCTGTAACGACTGGTGTAGCTTATTATTAAGCAGTTAATGCAACGTTAAATATATATAAAATAAAAAGTACATAACATTTTGTTCTTAGCGTATATAAATACTTTGAATTGTTTTATAGAACTGTACGTTTCTTAGTTTAAGTCGCATCAATAACCCTTAGCGATTATTTCTAGGCTAAGAAACTGTAATTGTAAAGAATAATCATTTTACAGAACCTAGCCAGGAATTAAACCTAGGAAATTCCACTTGGCAACTTATCGTACTAACTGTTGCATCACGGAGGCGTTACCGTAATATTTTTACATTCTTAGTTAAAATGTCCGGATTAAGAAAATACCAAAAATTGACGGGTTTTGAAGGTTATAAAAAATAGGTTCATTTAAGCCCAGCTCCTAGTTATTTTATTATATAAACTGTACAGTGAGTTTTGAAATAGATGTTTTATTAATTAGTACTAATGCTATCAAAAAAACACAATTAAAATATTGTATTTGCATAGTATAATAACTTAACAGCAATCATTTCAACTAACTGTGTATAACAGGAAAACAAAAGCTGTATCGCAGTAAGTATTTAATGCTGCGGGCAAAGAAGATTATTTTATTTGTACTGCAATTAAAATATAACAGTTAAGTTTACTTTCCGCTATCTTTAGTGTACATTATTTTATTAAACATGTTTTCCACCTCCAACGGGATTTACATGCTAATTGACTTTTAAAATGACATTTACTTTAATTGAAATTGCTTTTCAAGTTTGTCAGTATGAGGTAAGAGTCGTAAAAAGGTATATTAAAGAGAGGAAGGCAAATGAAACATTTTGTTTATTAATAAAAGAACTTTGATGAAATGTGACTGCACACTTATACAAAGTACGGTCGGTAAGGTCTGCGTACAAACAAACTGTCATCATAGAAATACATTTGGAAAGAAATACTTGCACGCCGCAGAAAGGGATGCTTTTGTAAAAGGGAATAACAGAAAAGATTTCCAACAGAGACAGAATGGGAAAAGTTGCTGCTTCTGTTTCGTCCTTGTATGGAGTGGGATGGATGGTGTAGGAGAAAAACATTTTATTGCAACCCTCTAAGTTTCCAGTTTCTTCTTTCGTTTCTTTTGAACAAGAAAAACTCCAACTACATGTAATTAATTTTTAAATGAATAAATTTTATTGAAGATCTTTTACTAAATAATTATTATAGATTTTTCACAAAAATTACACTTTGTTACGTGCACGTAAAAGTATGCTATAAAAATGATTTTTTTCTTTTGATAAAATGCATTGTTATATTTTAAAGGTATTTTCATTATGGATAAAGTTTTTTGCATCGAAAAGAGTCTAACCATGCAAAACATTCTACCAATTTACCATAAAAATTTATAATCTCCAAATAAAAGTTGGCTATTACGTATAGCGTAAGTTAAAATAATGTATTAAGATAATAACTGTAAAATTTACCGGTGTTATCAAATTTGGCTGGCTCGTTGGTGTGGTGGTTAGTTCATCTGGCTTCTATGCCAGGTTCCCGGGTTTGATCCCCGGTCAGATCTGACATTTTTTCATTTATATCATTTCTTATCATTACCTACTTACGAACTAATGCCTATGTAGGCATCATTACTCAATACAAATGAAAATACCTACGCAAGCATAATAAGTATAATAAAATTATTAATTTCTTTAATTTTACATTAGATTGTAATTGGCTACTTCTACAACAAGTTTTGTAATGTTTATTTGAAAAATCTGCTGTAAAAAAAACTCACACGACTTTCTCTTGCCAATGCAAATAATGAACAACATAACCTAACATTAGTAACAATACATTAGAAAGAAACAAAAAACTAACTTTAAAGAATATAACCTCATTTTAAACATGAGTGAATGATGCAAAATGAAAACCAACCTTAGTTTAGCTTAATGATACGGATAATCTTCACACTACACTTGGCTCTGTAGAGAAAATGCTTTTAACAAAAGTTAGAGATCTTTAATTTTCTATAAATTTTATTATATCTCAAACGTTTTAAGTCTTTTAATGAGTAAAAACTCATTAAATCATTAAGCGTCCAAAACTGCACACTATAAAATAACAGAGAAAACATAGCATCGCAATTGTCAAATTTTTGTTTTAATGTTCAGATCGTGTGTTTTGAATACTTTACTCATTCTGCTAAGTCATTCTGTTACAAACTTTATATTAGTCAACAAATATGTACGTTGTAAATAAATAAGGCCTACAAATTCTTTAGCCGTTAGTACTATACAAAAAATACTATCAGATAAAATTGATTATGTAAAGAAAATTTATTTCATTTACAAGGAAACAATCTTGGTGTCCTCCGGACAAAATATTCGTAACGACAAAATGTGACAAACTACTCTTATGAGAAAGATGAGATTCAGAAAACATGAATTACCTGCGATTTGATATGCACTAACAGTTTAATTTCTTTTGAACTGAAATACGGTTAATTCTAAATTAAGTCTGTTACTTAAAAACGTACTACTTTTATAGGGTTATAGTAAGTCACGAGTGATCCTAATAGTGGACAATTGTGTAGGTTACATTGGAATTTCTCGTAAAGACTTTCTATTGTGTTCTGCAAGAAAGGTATTTTTTGAATCTGTCTGTTGTGTTACTGGTATACAGAGGAGCTTTTATAACTGAAAGAAAATTCCTCTTTGATTGCTTCTTTCTAAGTTGTTTAAAGTAGACGTACGTTAGATCAGTAAACAGAAGTCTTGTTGAAACAGAATCATGTGGCAGATAGCATTATACATCTTCTCATCTGATAAGCAAACCAATTCATCAATATTCATTTGTTAGGAAATGCAGGTCACTGCTTCTTGCAGTGTTCACAAGGTACTTACATATTCTGAGTTGATCTGAAATTGATCAACTATGGAAGTGAATAAATTAATACATACGTAAATAAAAAGATGGTGGAAGATTGATTTTTGCTTTCAATAAACATTTACGTTTCGAAGCACTTCAATCCTGAGACTTACGTGTTAGCAACTTTTTATTGAAATGGAATTAAATAACTAGAAATAATTTTTACAATGCTAATAAATCCTAATTTTTGAAGTGTTTTCCATCAAATATTGAAGAACTTATGTGAATAATAAAGATAGTACATTGATTCAATTGATTGTCTTTACGAACCACTTTAACTTTATTTATTTCTGGTTACCTTCAGTAATTAACTACAGTACTATGACAATTATAAATTCCTTTGTTCAACTTGCTTATGTTTTCATTTGTTTACAAATACCTAGTTTGTATAAATATCAATGAAAAGAAAATCACGAACCTCAGATTAAAACATTTAAGTAATAGAAATAAACTGTAGAAATATAAGACTCCTCTCTTCAGAATTCACTGCTTACTACAGCAAAAGCCATAATACTACAAGAACTTAAAAAGTGAAGGTGTTTAATATCATCTGAAATGAGGTGGATTTAACACTTCTAGTTGGCAGAATATCGATGTAAATGACACCCGTCAGACATAATACGTGACCTAACTTATATTCATTCAGATCACAGTTCATAACCCTAGACATGATCTAATTTAATTCAAACCCAAAACCCACTTCCTTTTAGAACATAATATCCTCAATATATCTCGTTTATACGTCAGTCAATAAAAGAGCGAAATTCCTTCAGTTAATTTACTGGCAGACTAGCAAAATATAAATTTATGTTACATACATCCTTTTGAAAATGCAATACTTAACCACTATTTGTTATTATAGGTACCTAACGAAACCAAGCGAAGTATTTTATCGTAACATGCAACATAATATTTTTACAGTTAAATGTTTTTTAATAAATTATTTGTAAAAAACATTAAGTCATTATGCAAAAACAGAAATGTACGTAAATCAACCAAAGGGTTTAATTGGTAGAATCGCAAACTTATATTGTGTACTCAACAGTACTAACAGCTCCTGCAATAGATCTGCCAGATCTGTCCGTTAGAGTTCAATAAAAGAGCTTTCCTCCGCGTTGCTTCCTAGTAGGTCTACAGTGAAGCACTGCTCCAGCCGGTTATTACGAGTATTATAAATATTATCCAAACTCGTATTATATATTATTCTAATCCATAATGTATGTACGTTGCAGTTTGCTCAATTTAAGACAAACAAGCAATCCCATGACTCAATGAGTTGACAATGATATGTGTGACGTGTAAATGAGGTAAAATCTTGTACAGATTCAGGCCGACCATTCCTGAGAGTATGGTTAATTGAACCTCAATCTTCAACGTACACCAGCAACCTTTGTCTATTATTCACATTAGTATAAAAGTAACTATTTTTACTAGGATTTAAACCAGGGAACCTTTGTCTCCGTACATCAGCTGTCAAACAGCTGATTCGTGGCGACGACGACTTTACCTCTAGACCTACCCTGTAGGTTTGCAGAGTAATTAAAGCTTTATTTTTGTAACTTGATTTGTTATGTCCAAACTACTTTTTCTTTGTTTTCTATCTACTCGTATGTACATAAGATGCTTACTACTTAACCAAGTACTTAATCAGCACAATTAGGAACAAATCTGTGCACAGTCATATTGCAGTGACACTATCAGATCAGCTACTCTAAATGTATTATGTTTGTACATTGCAACATAAATACTACCACGTATATTGAGGGAAGTTATATTTTGTAAATTCTTGAGAGAGAATTTTAAATCCAGACTGAAGTTTCTTAAAAAAGTAAGTTCTTTGGAGAGATATGGGTAATATATAAAAATATTGTACGTTGCACAATACTTCAGTGTTTGGGTAACAAGTACCGAATGTACACAGCTTTTGTATTTCTAACACTTTTATCATGAATGGGTGAAAGACCTATCATAACAAAACAGTACTGCTTACGATTAAATATTTGCTTGGTGCAGTAGTTCATACTGATGTTTTCCATCTTGCGCTTCTGATTTTTTTTAGTATTTATTCCATCTCCTAATATTTCATTAATTGTCATATCTTAACCAGCAATGGCTAACTTCTGCAGCTAATTGTGTCATAACATTTTTATAACTAGGGCGCAAGATTAATATGAACTGTCAATATTGTTTAATTACGTTCTTTTGATTGTTTACTTTACTTTACTTTGATATAAAAATCTAAAACAGGCTAAATTTCAAGTTTAAGTTAATGAATCTTAGTAAAATAATGTAAATGTGTTAAAATAATTATGTTAGGTCTTCGCCCTAGACCTGCAATAATAAATTTTAATTAAAGCGTTAAAAAAGAAATTTAAACTCCAAAACCGTCTCACAAGTCTTGAATGTTGATATACAAAAAGTGAATAAACGTGAAAATTTAAGAAATCTACTCACGTGGCATACATTTTGCTCCACGGAATATGCCCTTCTTTATTTCGTTACAATACTGTCAATCGTCAGACCAATAAAATTAAGTTTCGGTACCGTAGTTTATACATTGATAGATATCTGATATCGATCATAAATTTAGACATAAAATGTACAACTTTAGACCAAAATATGGAAACAACTCTTCTGTCTTCTCTTTTGAGGTTTTCATATAGGCTATTACTTAGTGTAAAATTAACCGTATATTGAATTTCTTGAACCCGATTTCAAGGTATGGAAGCCAAAATGTTGTTCCATCAAACCGTCTTTCTTAACGAAAGTGTAAAGGTTTTAATCCAAAGTACTCAAGTCAATTTATATGGATCATATCAAATTCAAATCAATTTCTAAGGAACATTACATATCAAATCGAACTTTGCATACTCAACTGCATATTCATTATCTAAATGATGTATCATCGAATTTAGAATAAGCTTTGACCTAATGGAAACGCATTTGTACGTGATCCAGATGCACCAAATGTAGCTTACCAGACAACCCACAAAGAAGGCTCTTAGAAGACGAAGCAAAGACTTGGTTTTACTTAACACTGACACACAAGTAAATAACTTTAGAGCCAACGGTAAGTGAATGAATGAAGACCTCTTCTCTAGTGTAGTGGTAGTGTGCTAGCCTGCAACGCGGAGGTCTCAGGTTCAATTCCCGGCTAGGGTCTAGAAATTATAACAAGTTAAAATCCACTGATCCAGGAACATAACTCTTTATTGACGTTAAAACGAAGCTGTTGTTGCGACTTTAAATAAAAAATAATAAAACATGAAGGAAATATAACAAATTTTAAAATACTATTGAAATTTGGAACTCATTAAATTTCAGTACACTAACTCTATCTGATGACAAAATACTCCCGTTGAAGTTCTATTGCTGGGTGGTGTTCTTTGTTATGGAATTATTTTCCCTAGAAGGGAGATGCAAATTTGTAGGCGTTTATGTTAATATGTATCAATAATTCCACACAAGGAAATGCCAATTTGTAAATGTTATCTATGTCCCAGATTATGATAGTAATTCGATGATTTATAATATTCAACACAAATTAATAGAAACAATGAATACTCCTGATAGATGATTATTTTTTATTCAATTATTATTATTAATTTTCTGTATTTAATGCATTCTTTTTTCTAGTTGTCCATATCACTTTTTGATTTGTTGTTTTTTTTAAAATGTATGATTATTTAACATAATTTGACAGTTTATTATTGATATATTATATACTTATAGACTTATTTTGTATTAATGTACATATGTATTTTAAATTATCAAAAGAAAATTGATTGAATGAATGCAGGACTTACTGCTTCTCTTGGCTTTCAGTCCTACACTGAAGAAATAATTTTACAAAATCTCCTTCTTTTTCATGGTTACTTAGCAACGAGACTTTTGTTTATTAAATTTATTAATGTTAAATAATTTTTTAATATCTAATTTCAACCAGCTGTCTTTATTTATATTTCATACTTTAACAAACCAAAACATAAACACAAACATCTGTCAATTCGTTTTGGCTTGTTACAAATTACCCCCGACTTAAATTTTGAAAAACAAAGAGAAATTTAATTATAATTTGAATTTTGAATTTGTTTGATAAATTTAAATTTCATAAAATTTGGCCAAAATGTTTTAAATATATCCTGCTAAGTAACCTTACAATATTTTTCTTTTGTTTAACTATACAAACATTAACAGAACAAACTTAATAGTTTTATTTAAACTTTCTTATAAACCGAATAACAATAACAACAATAACTAATTCTCTTTTTTTTATAAATTACCTTTAAAATTACATAACGATGTGATTGAACATAACCCTATCAAACATTAGAGTGTGTAAACATTACTGATAAACATTATGTTTATCGGTTCTCAACTAATAAAATATAAAATAAAACCTTAACAACAAACATAACCAAACATATATACATAATTTTTTCACACTTCGTGATTAGTATATCTTGCATCAATATTTATTTTAGGCATATTATTTTTAACAAAACTCATTAGTGATTCATTAAGTTTACCAAGGTTGTTAATTCCTTTGGTTTGGAAATTCCTACCAATTTTAACTTTATTAATTACATTGTTTTTAACAACATTCTTCAAAGATGTTTTAGGCTTAAATTCATTGCACTGTCTACTACTACTACTATTATTATTATTATTATTATTATTATTATTATTATTATTATTATTATTATTATTATTATTATATGTTATCCTATCATTTGTTTTTATTTCATATTCATTTAAAAATTTCTCAATTATTTCATTACCGTTATTATCCACATCTTTACTGTTATCAATTGAACTTTGTTTTACTTTCATCTGGGTACAATTATTATTATTTACAACACTTTTTATTGTATTATCAAAAGTTACTTTATTGTTTTCTACAGGATTATTTGTTTTACCTATATTTTCAGTATTATTTTTATTCATATCCTTATATTTTTTAAAATAATTAGCATTTTCTTTCTCATTATTCTTATTTGTATCCTCTAAATCTTTCCTAGTTTCTGACCTAAGTTTATCAATTATTTCAACTTTATCGTTTCGTATCTCTTCCCTAATCTCCCTAATATTCCTTTCATGTTTATCTAATCTACAATCTAAACTATCTATTTTATTACCTAATCTATTTTCCTGTTCTTTTACTTGTTGAGTTAATTCTTTTCCCTGTTGCGTTAATAAACTTCTCATCTCTCCCTGTTCTTTTCCCTGTTTATCCAACTTGCTACTCTGTTGAGTTATTAAATCTATCAGTTGTTGAAACATATTCGCGGTTATATTTTCTTTATTATTACTATTATTAATGTTATTACTGTTATTACTATTTATACCTCTCTCGTCACGTGATGTATCTACTAAACCTGCTTCCAGACCTATATCGACGTTGTCAACGATGGCTCCGTCTTCATCTTCATCTTCTGACGAATCGTTTCCTTCATCCTCATCACCTTCATTTTCTCTCTTTGATGGAGTCATCTTCTTTTCAGCTGCAGAAGAAACAACCTCGAACAGATATGAATCCGGATTATGGCCCTCATCAATTAAAGCTTTATGAAGTCGCTCCATGAGTACTGCTTTTATTCCTTTACCTTCTATGCCACGCTTTTTTAGTTCCAATTTTAGATCTGCGACATGAAGATCTCTGAATTTCTTTCTGTTAGTCTCTGACATGATTTTCTTTAAATTCTTGAATTTTTAATTAATCTAATCTATAGATCCTTTTCTTAATTTGTAGATCCTCGTTCCAGTTTGTAGATCCTTGTTCCCCACATTAGGGTGCCAATTTGTTATGATTTATATTTTTTAATTTATTTTCATAAATACGATCACAACTTTCACTGTTTAAGTGTAATTCTAAAATAATGCTCCTGTTCTTAATACTGTTAAATCAACTCACTGGTTTTATTTTATTTAAATGTTAAAAATCTAACGACAACAATTTGTTATATTATTTATTTTATCCTATACATTACTCTATTTTATCCTATACATTACTCTATTTTATCCTTGGTCTCTACTAAATTGAAGTGCAATTCTTGACGTAGTTCATTTATTTTTCTATCCACGTCATTAAATCTTTGATTAATCTCAATCATGTTATTTATAAAATCATTCAGTTCCATTTACTTATTTTTTGTTTTTTCTAGTCTATCATTGAGTTCCCTATTTTGTTTTTCTATTATTTCTTTGAATATATATATATTTTACAATTATTAATAAACGAATGTATGAATGAATGCAGGACTTACTGCTTCCCTTGGCTTTCAGTCCTACACTGAAGAAATAATTTTACAAAATCTCCTTCTTTTTCATGGTTACTTAGCAACGAGACTTTTGTTTATTAAATTTATTAATGTTAAATAATTTTTTAATATCTAATTTCAACCAGCTGTCTTTATTTATATTTCATACTTTAACAAACCAAAACATAAACACAACCATCTGTCAATTCGTTTTGGCTTGTTACATCTTTTTAAGTTCTTAAGTAAAGTGATGCTTTATGCTGTAGGCATATAGTTGGAAATAAAAATAAAAACAGGTCATGCGTATTAGAATTTTATTATTTGTTCATCAAAAGATTGTTATTGGCTATTTTATCGAAAATTCGTTATTGCATAAAAAATTATTATATATGTTAAATTGATTTAAGGTTGATTTTTAGGTCAAGGTTAAATCTTGTTTGTTGTGTTTTTATGAAACTGAATTGTATAACGAAAATATGTACAAAATCAGTAAATTATAAATAAATAATATATATGAAAACCATGTATGTACGTTTTAATCTATTAGCGAAAATAAAAACGGTAGAAATAAACTCTCAATAAATAAATTGTCGGTCAGTACTCTACTATATAAAACAGGATACGTGAGTTGCAAAACAGAAATCTCTAGTAGTACGTACAGTATTAAGCATAGTACATGGTTTTGCACTAGAACCACGCGGTTAGCTTTACAGGTAGTGATGTATTGTAAAATGCTCTATTTTAGAACGAACTTGCCATGTGAAATATACAGAACTTAACGACAGTAGAGTTATAATGTTTTAAATAAATAATCAATAACGTAACGAACCGATTCCAATATTTCTTCTAATATTAAATCGAGAGAAATAATAAAAAGAACTTTAATACCACTGATTGTTTCATATCATCGTTCTAAAAAATAAAACACTATCTTCTGAATACATAATAAAATATTAAAGTCAATTAATACAACTTAAATATTTACACAAAACCGTTCATCATTTCTTCAACTCTCTGTACTTTTTTAAATTTCGTAATTTACATAAAAATACCGATTAGAAAGTAACGTTTGCATGAGGTTTCTTTTCAATAAATCTCATTAAATAATATCAATATTAATTGTAATGGACTTGAAAATGTTAAGATTGACTCCTCTCGTACTCGTAAAATTTTTATTAAGTAAAAACCACTTATAAAAAACCTTGTTGTGGAATGGTTACCGTGTTAAACTGGAAATTTAAAGTTCTTTGTTCGATTTCTGGTTAGAATTTTAAAAGTTTTACATTTTAAAACCCATTTTTTTACAATTTAAAGTAGTTTGTAACCTAGTTTTTAAGACTTAGTTGTTAATACGTAAAAGAAATTTAAAAAAAAAACCAAACAAAACATCAGAAATTCTGTATATTTTATGAGTGGGCTTTATTTCATCTATAAACTCACTTTATTAATTTTGTATATATGTATACTAATATACTATATACAGCAAAAGTTTTGTTCATTATTGCAGTTACCGGTGAACTTTGATGGTTGGGGCTCAATTAACCATACTTTCTCAGGAATGGTCGGCCTGGGTGTACAAGACTACACCTCATTTACACGTCATACACATCATTATCATCTCATTGGGTCATGGGGTTACTTATTATTCTGAATTGAACAGATTGCAACGTACAAAAATTAGGGATTAAAAAATAAATAAATAAATAGGCTAAATAAAAAAATTATTGCAGTCTTTTTTGTGCTACAATGCGTGTAAATAAAGCTTCTGAAACTTACATCAACAACAAATGTAATTCAAAACCATTTATTCAACAAATGTAACAATCTGCAATTCATCACCTTTGATTTATTTGACTCTTCATCAGGAACCACCTAAAAATTGTTCAGCCTCCCTAATTAGATCCTTAAAACAGACAGGTGGTAAACACCGTAATTTGGAACACGGAAAACTGTTACTTTTCTGACAAGTTCAAATGCATTACACGGAGTTTTCTACGATTCTACCCAAACTTTTACATTGTATTCTGACCAAACTAGACTTTTCTAGAACTGTTTGACTGTAATAAAAACCACTGGATTAACACTAAAAATCACGAAAACTAGTTTAACATTTTTATTTAACGTGAAAACACGTAGAAGATGGTATAGATTGTTTTTCCGGTGCATTCTTTTCCTTCGAACGTCATGAATGGATCTGAACATGTTGTACTTCTCGGATTTCATTACTGAAACTAAAATACATTTTAAGTAAATTTTTTTTATAATTTGTGTATCACCAAAGTTTTGTTCTCATTTTTAATTAGTCTAATTTGTATACACACCGAATTTTTTATCAAAGAAAAATATTTCATTTAATGCTTTTTCTCCCTATATATTTTTTAAAATATATAATTATTTATAACCTGTTAATAAAATAGCAATAAGCAAATTTGTAAAATTTTAGAATTTGAAAATCTGTTAGTGATGACACCGCTGCAGCAATCACACTGATTCCTTTGGAGAAAGTCTCTTGGCCATCGGCGTTCAAGCCTTCTTCGCGGATTACCTGCTATGTGTCGCGAATGCAGCTGTTGTATGAACAGATTTGTGTCGGTTTAAAATTAAGTGTGAAATGAATTAAAGTGTTTTGTTTGGTCTGTGCCGTATAGTACAGTAAAATCTCTCTATAGCGGAATTGAAGGGACCATGAGGTTCCGCCGCTATAAAGAGAGTTCCGTTGTAGAGAGAGCAAGTAATTAATGGGGGGAGGGAAGTTGAAGTACTAATTTTTCTGTACTAAAAACTCATGTACATATGTGAAAGGTGCATACAATAGGTTTACTTTGAAAAACTACTAAATAGATTACTTTATGACGAATGTTTTATACAGTAGATTACTTCAATACAGTGAAATATTTAAATTACTTACTTAAAATACATACATACAATTAAAATCTCATAAAACATAGGCTACACAAACACAAAAAAAACAGTACAGTAAGCCTATATATATTTTCGTTATTAAGGAACAACGACTGTAAAGTACATTTCATTTTGTAAAATAAGTTGTAATTTTTGTTTGTTTGGTTTTCAGTTCGTAAAACATGTCTTCAATCTTATTTTCAATGTTTAAAACTTGTTGTTGTAAATTTTCATCTATATTGTGGCAATAACAGTACGTGGAAACAATACGAATAGCGTCTAGTGCCTGTTTACTTGAGGGGGGCACTATTTCTGTTTCCATTTCATCATCATCTTCACTTTCTTCCTCATTGTTTTGGGCTATAGGTATTCCCCACCGACGATTGCGAGGGAGTGGGAGCTTAAAAGTTGAATCATTGTTAGCCGCTATAGAGAGATTTTTGTGCCGCTACAAAGAGAGTTAAATACATTACCGTAATATACGAAAGGGTCGGGGTCGGCAAATAATGCCGCAAAAGAGAGGTTTCCGCAATAGAGAGATCCGCAATAGAGAGATTTTACTGTATAAGTAATTATGTAGTGTGCTCTTGATTAGTAGTAGTAACATTGTGTTATTGTACGTAATATTTTGTTCTGTATGGTAATACATCTTGTTTGTGATGGTTGAGTAGAACCCTATATTGTACTCCGTAAGTACAGACTGGTCTTATGACTGTTTTGTAAATTTGTATTTTATTCTAAAGATAATTTTGTGCGTCAGTCAATAATAGTTTCAGTAAATAAAACCGGGTTTACAATTGTGTCGTGTTATAATGTGTTTACTCCACGTCTGTCGGCTGTCAAGATGTAAGCTCAGGTATCGTACGTCATTACTGTGCAAAATTTGAACGTTATTGACTGTGACAGGTGAATAATAATTTCGTCTAAGGGTAAAGGTTACTGTATAAGATTTCTGTAATACGATTTCACTATTAACTGAAAGTTTTCTTAGGTAATAGCCTATATTTTAGTATTGTCAGTTTAAACAACTTTACTTACACTAAAATCCACTGTTTGGATATGAACAATGTACTTATTTTCTACTAAGCATATCTTTTCAGTCTATTGAATTTACTCGTACATTTCAAGCGGGTTAACATTTACCTCATTATTTTTTCATTTAATTTAATGTTGTGAAAACTAAACTGAAAGCACAGTAACTATGAGGTACAAAGTAGTCTACATATACGGCTGTAAAATTTCATAATTTAGTATAATATGATCTGAAAACACTTAGCTTAATAAAATTTTTAACTAAAACTATTACTCGTTAGCAATCTAAATAACTGATGTAGGTAATAATTTAATATTACTGTTTTGTTAACAGAAATATCTACAATCTTTTCTATATTTGATAATAAACTATTATTTATCATGTAAAGGTATCTGCCAGTAAAGATACCTTTAAAAATAAATAACTACTGTTCAAAAAATTTAAACATTATAAAAAAAAATTATTACAGATATTTTTATTTGAGATTTATATAATAAACATTTTACCCATAACAGATAGGTGGAGTGTTAAATCACTTGCATTTGATCTGCTAGTTTCCAGGGCTACAAAAAATAGTTCTGGTTTTTATTCCATGGTCAGCCATATGTGACTGAATCATTTAAGAACAAAAGAGGTAGAGATGTAAAAGAATCTAGTCAGAGTAATCTCCTTTGAGATTAATCAATTTCATTATACAGCCAGACCCTTTAGAAAATGAAGTGAAGATGCCGTTTGCAGTGTGAAAAGTAGATGCTTTTCAGTGGGCTGGGCATGCTGATAATCATACATCTCCACTGAGTGAGAAAGAAAATTTTAAACCATCCTTCGTTTTACTTAGTAAAGCCTCTAGAGAGGTTCAAACCAGCCTTTCGGCTGATGATCTAAACAAAAAACAACAATACAATAAATTATTTATCATGTAAAGGTATCTCCTATTTAAAAATAAATAATTACACTTCACAAAATTAAACTTTATTAAAATAAAATTATTACAGATATTTTTATTTGAAATTTATATCACAAAAATAGAAAGGCTATCTTCTGGCTTCCGCAAAAGGATGAGAAACATTATTAATATATAGTGTTAAATAATTACGTTATTTAAAATTTACGTAACAAATGGAATTAAAGTCTTTAATCATGATAATTTGATTGGACGTCCTAAAAAAAATAAAAAGTTGTAGGTATAAAATTATTTAATAAATGTTCAAAATTAAAACACGTTGTGTCAGATGCCACAGTATTTTGTTATTCAAGTAAACTAGGGGGTTGGTTGCAAATAAAATCGATACAATGTTTTATTAACGGATAGGAGAGATGTTGAATTCAGTCAGTGCGGAACATATAGGCAGAGACAGCTTTTAGAGAAATTTATAATGTAATGCAACAAGTTTTATTGGCTAGGGTAGTATCGTTGACCACACTGACTCTTTAAAATGTCGTTATTTTGTTGTAGCGGGCATAGAGTATTATACAATGATGTAGAATCATGGATTCTCAATTTCCGTATTATATTAAATGAAATTTATTAAATTTTACTGTACGAGGAAATAAGTGTTAATAAATTAATTAATGATACATAGTCACTGTAATTACATATTTTCTTTATTTGTCCTTATTAATACATATTACTACTGTGTTAAAAATATTAATTAATTTTTTTAATTTATTTATTTTCCCAAAAATTATCATAGATGAACCAAAATTATACTTTATCAATTTGTAAGACACATCTAGGCTGCAGTACAAAATAAAACATCACTAAAACAACTTTTTTACCGTCAACAACCAATTGTATAAATAACAGTTATACAATGAAATACAAAACTATAATAAAAAATTCTCAAACCGATTATATTAACTATTAATTCAAATATTATTTATTATTATTAATTCAGTTTTGGAGTTAAGCAAGCCATTCAAAAATAAAAAGCCTGCGAAGATTTCAATCAAAGCTATTTAGAGCCATCGTGGTATCACCCAGGTAAATTCCAGACAACATAGTCCCTAATATATAAAGATTTAAACACCCCTACTTCTGTAAGAAATTAACGTAATATAAGAAAAATATATAAAAAAAGATTTGAAGGACATCTAATTTACCTGACCATTTTACTCTTAGACATTTTAAACAACACTCAGTAATGTGACGAGAACATCCTACGGCCTTACTTAAAAAAAAAAATCTGGTGTGAAACAACCTGGCAACTTTCTCTTGCCAAAGCAAATAATGAACAATATAACCTAACATTAGTAATAAAACATTAGAAATAAACAAAAAACTAACCTCAAAAACATAACCTTATTTTAATCATGAGTGAAAGACGCAAAATGAAAATCAACCTCAGTTTGACATACAAATACGGAAAATCACTCTTTCACGCTAAACTAGGTTCTGTAGAGAAAAATGCTTTAATGAAACGTTGTAGATCTTTTAATTTCCTACGAATTTCATTAAATACACTTTTGTCGCAAAATGCATACGAAGGCTGAAATCTTAAAAAAATCGAGTTAAACGTTTTCGTGAGAAAAAAAACAGAAAATCACTGATTAACGCTAAATTAAGCATTATACATATAAAATGTTTGAAATAAAAGTTTTAGTATTTTAAATTCTCTACAACTTTTATTTAATACATTTTTGCTATAAAATGCATATTAAAGCCGCAATATATAATAAACTATAATTTTACGAGAAAACAGCCTCCCCAAGAATTTCAGCAGACATGGCGCCTACCCTATCTTGTAGAGCATAAAATCTTTAGCTAATGAGGCTATTTTTAAAAAAAATGTAGGAGCTGTATTTGACAAAATCGCAAAAAAGTGAAAAATGACACGAATAAACTACTACTTCCGGTTGACCGATTTTGATGAAAATGTTCGTGTCTGGTCCAGTAGTAGTACCTAATTTAAGTTTCAACTTTCAAGTTCGTACGATATTCCTTTATTGAGATATTTAGTTCACACACACGATCACTGCTTTTTGCTGTATTTTTAAAGTGTATTAGGCATGAGTTTGAACAGGAACCCCCAGTAGAGTTTGTTCATGGATGGCTGTCACCATTCAACGTCGCTTGCCCAACCGGTGTTACTTAACAAATAATAGTGACTTTCTAGCAGCTGGCTGACTGGGCTGGCCCGGAGGTCAAAATTATAAGTGACTATATTTTAATCTAGTGACAAAATATTCAATATTCTATAAATGAATGAAACGTTAACACAACAGTAAAATATTTAACAAAATGCGAACGATTTTTCTTTTTGTGATATTTCATTGATTATTTACTTTATTTTATGAATTTATACTGTTAAAATTATTGTAGTAGTTACAGTTATAGTTATATGGGAGTACTGTTTTCGAAAATTAATTAACTTTTTGGAGCTAGCAATCATTTAATTGGCCCTCCCTCGAGAATATCCCTTGGCAAAAGGCGTTTAAACGTCCTTACTCAGTTTTGGAATCATTCTATTCTGTACGTTCTGTATGAGAGATTATGCATGTGGTTAAAATATATCGTGCATCATCTTGTATAGTTATTTCGCGTCGTTAAGTTACATTTGGTATTTGTAAGGTCATTCGTACTCGTCGCTATTAAATTCGGACTGAACAGGTTAGTAATTTTACTAACTAATTAATGAATCCATTCTCATTCTAGTGGCTACCGGAAAGTGATTAAGAAGGAACGAGGCTGTTCAGTACGTCTACAATTCCCGTAGAATAAACATAGGAATGTCAACCGATGAGTAGAAAATAGTTGTTGTATACTGTAATACAACGCAAGTAAATGCGACCGCACCGTGCGCAAGCTTATCGATAGCGTCAGAGTGGCATACAATTAACTGCTTTATTATGTTTCTCTGATTCACTTTACGATTTACTTTTCTAGGTATCACTCAAGGAATACTAAATCCAATTTTTAGAATTCCGGGTTTTAGGAAGATACAAATTTAATAAATATTTATTGGTATATTTTAGGCTTTAGGTTAGTTTATATTAAGGCTTTAGGGACCAAGTGGTTGGAATTTTAAAAAATTATATTTTCATTGGTATTGCTCAAAAATACATTGCTAATTTCTCTGCAGCTATTTAGAATGACATAGAAATTATAACACTGTTAAAAATTTTTTGTTTCGATGTCAAACTTAGGATTCTATCATTTTTGAAAGATGCCCATCTCTTCCAAGGTCATCCGATATTACGTTGTCCAACGACTTGTAACTGAACTTCTGTTTGGGTGTTTGATAAATTGGCATTGCTTAGATGTGACAGTAGAACTCCTATATGTATGGCTGTTCTTGTGTTTGTGGTTGCAAATAATTGGAGATAATTAATAATAATTTTATTTTATGGTCTCCACTCACCCCTTACAGCCATCCCAACCTCCATGAAAGGACTAACAGGGAAGTGGAGACGACCTACATGAGTTGAAGAAGTGTATCAACAGATAGAAATCATTGAAAGACTGCACTTACCTATAGGGACGTAAATCCATGGGACATCAAAAGAAAAACGCTAACTAACTACATTTTTATGCTTATAAGCCTATATGTAATTTTGTGCAGGGATTGGCAATGATGCCAAACTAACCAACCAAGCTAACAGGCAAGTAAAAAAATTTATCAAAACAGGAGTCCTAGATGACTTAAAATCGCTAGTAGGCTACTCAGTTCACCTACCAACTTGTCATATATATACTGTCCCAACTGGATCAACCCATCCGACATAATACAATTTTCCTCTTGAACGTTAATATATTCCTGTTGAATATATCAACCCCTGCAACCGTCAACAACATTTATATTTTGAACGCATCTCGCCAGGGGGAATATCCGAGTCTTCACCTTATAGTCCAAAAGCCTGTGCCCTCTGGAGTTCACATATGGCACCCTGTACTCTACATGCGCAATATTAGCATCAATAGCTCCATGGATTGCCTTTAATACACGGCATCTGCTATATCCCGTCTCTTATCCAATGTCATTATACCCAGTTGGGTACACTCCTCTTCGTACTGGTCACGCTGTGATACAGCAACATCCTCTGCACAGCTTCAATACGCTAGTCGGTGTATCCTCAGTTGTAGTTCCAAACAACTGAACAATACTCCACCACCGACTTGACATATGCTTGACAAAACCGGAACAACATCTCAAGCCACCGAAAACGACGTCCAACATAAAATACAAGTCCTAAATTTCTCCTAGCTCTGGGAACTATTTTATTTACATGAGCTGTGAAGAGCAGCTTGCCATCGAAGTGCACCGCAAGTCACAAACGCTTTTAACACGGGATGTAGCCACACCCGTTAATAATATTACATAATTATAATACTCCTAAATACTACGGTTAGTTTACACTAGAAGCTTTATTACTGAAAAAGAGGTTAACGAACTTCAGTTTGTAGGAACATAATCGGAGAGTATACGACTTAGAAAAAAATCAATATGGGTAGTTGCTTAGTGATCAGTTTCCAACTACCAGCCAACTGATTCGTGTTCAGTTGTCTATTAACAAGGTTGCGTAAAATTAAATAAGGGGTGACGAAGGAGGTACTAGTTACTGATCTTCTTTAATAAATAGTTTCTGTATAGTAACGTCGCAAACAGCATTGCATTTGAGGCGTAAAATAGGAATTGAGTTATCGAGGATAAAAGTAATTGTACGCGTTTCTTGTTCGAAGTTTAACAGATTCCCAAAACTGGACTCAGTAAGTCTAGTCAGGTTTTATGTTTGTATTCTAAAGTGTTAAATTATATTACATAATCTAACATGTCTGTCGTTTCATTTTGTGAAAATAATAAATTGGAATGTCTAATCTCATATTTTATATACTTAATTAGACTATGTGTATTTCGTTTTTTAATCTAAGCATTCTATGGTCGTCTATTTACCAATAATATATCAAAATAATACCTATAAATTAGTTTTAATAAACGTACATTTAATCAACAAGAGCATTTTATTTTGTTTTAACTACCTTCACTAAATGATTTTATGTTTTTGGTTTCTTAATGAAATATCATATCCAGTTTGACTTTAATATTAGCAATTTTTGAAATATTGAATTAATGGCAAATAACTTTTTGTCTTTCTTGGTATTTGTATGTTAAATGTGTATTAAATACTAATAAATTTGGTTATTAGAGTCATCAGCATGGAATTGACTTTACAACCGTTTTCATTTAAATAATTTTATGAAATTCTCTTGATTTTAGAACTTACGTTCAATAAAATCCAGTACGATAATTCACTGGAGTAACTAATGTTAACATTTGAATATTTGATTAATGCAATTAGATATCTGATTGGGAACATTTCAAACACATGACTGCTCAAAGGATAGGGAATTCAATGGATGTATCTAGTGTAATTTGACTGAATAAAAACACTGATGTGTTAAACTGCATTCAACATACTAAATGTAATTTATTAATACACTTCCGCTATTTAGTCAAAAGGTAGGTTAGAAATTAATTTAGTTTTAACCTGTTTAAATTTACGTAATAAATTAAATTTTAATTAAAGCACAATAAAACAAGAATATGTTGTATGAAGAAAATAATCAGACAAATTTAATTTAGTTGATTTAATACACCAGATCGTTACTTAATGACATGTTCTTAGAATTTATTAAATCTCATAAATACGGTTTTCTACACATTGCAGTTCTGGAGGCCACTTATTTTACGTGTCCAAATATTAATATCGCGCTTTCAAAAATCAAATTGCAATGGTTGTACGTGACAAGAAATAATATAGGCTACTAGCGTCATTCTTTTTATATCACGGAAATGGAAATTTTAACATTTCCGTAAATTTCAAAGTAATAAGGATTTATTTATAAGTACATTCAAAAATGTTTGATCTGATATAAATTAGGTTTGCCGAAAAAACTTAAATAACTTTTTATTTACACAAGACAGATAGGCCATGATTAAATGTTAACGCTCTTCTTGATTACGTTTTTTTTTCTAAAACCATTCTTTATCCAAATTACATTGAAACTTAAAATATGTATGTGCAGAAGATAAACTATACGAGAAAGACTGAAGCTACTTTAAAATCAAAATTAATAGGCTTGCTATATCTCGAAATTGATTGAGGCTAGGAATAAATAAATAGATTTACAAATGTAGCTGCCCATATATTTGAACTGGCTATTTAGTCATTGATTCAAAAGTAATAAGCATGGAATTATTTGATTTGTTCTTGAGGGCAAAGTTAAGAGTAGGTGCAGACCTCGATGAAGAAAGTGCTGATGGCTGATAAATTTGATAAATTGGACGAAACTGAGCATACGTATTCATTTTGAGAATGATTCACAATAGAGACCGATTCACCAAAGTTGAAGCCGATATTTGTGGTTGGGGTTGGTTATAAGATAAAAGGATATGACAGATTTAATTGAGTTTATTCCTATTTGAGAAGCTATTGCGGGTTTTTAAAAGAGATGGGGTGGACAAGTGAACAAATTGGCACAGAAAGTGGGTGATCCAATAGAGACCTCGTAAAACCAGCAGAGTTGTTAGAACACAGCAGATATGGTGAGTAGATGATGTCAGAGGAATGGCTGGGAGAGAATGGATGTAAAAAGCTCACGACAGGGAATTACAGAGAAAATTATGAAAACTATATCCAGGATTGAATGATGAAAGACTAGAGGAGACATTTGTTAAATTCAAGACATTTAGGTCTATTCCAATCATATTCTTGTTAGCCTAATTTAACATTTTAAATCATTTTGATGCGATGTATGTCAATGACAGCATTTCTACATGCAACAATGCGGATGAAATATTAAAGGTTGTTAACTCAACAATGTTCATACTCAAGTGGAAGATTAAGTTTTCTTTAATATTTACTTACTTGAAATAATGGTTTGATACTATTTACTTGAAAATAAATGAAATAAAATGACAATAAAATAGCTTATTACTCTTGAAATTCAAACTGTAAAATACAAGAAAATAATTATTTTTGAAAATGTAGGCTTACGTAGGTCATAGAGAATATTTGCTAAAATAAGAAACAAGAAAAAGGAAACTGTAGTTCATGTACTGTATGTGAATTGAAGAGATCAATAATTGAGAAAATACTGCGTTGTAAGAGGGTAATCAATCATGTTTTATAAGTAGGCCTTCCATTTTCTTTCATACTCTATTTATAAGTGACTTAATATGTATATTTTGCCAAGTGCTCTTATTTCAGACATTATACTCCGAAACAATACCGACCTGTTACAGAGAACAGCATCTGTGGGACTAGCATTTACCTCAACGTTACGTATCCTTCTGTTTTACTCTTTCATTTCTTACTCGATCCATCAAAGTCAACACAGTGCTACAAGTTCTACTTCAAAATGACATCTCCATGGAATACAACCTTTGTTTATAGTCCCTTTTCACCTTTCTTTTTGTCGTAAAAAGTATTGTTATTATTACTTAAATTGAAAACAGACTACATAGAACATACCCGAATCGCGACAGTGTTTTCATCATATTTTTAATAAATGAAGCAGTATTACAAATATTATATATATTAAAAAAAAGACTTAGTTTATATTTTATTAATTAAAACTCACAGCAATGAATTAATATAGTAGGGGATATATGTCTAAACGGAAAGTAGGACAACATAGATTTTCTCCCTTAGAACTAACAAAACCAAAATATTCTGTGACTATATTACTAATTCGATTTTGAAGCTACATTTGTATTTCTTACCAAGCACTATTTTCTCTCTAGCACCAACGATCGCTAATTCTTAGAACTCTTCAGTCACCCGAGAACGTCATTGACAACGGCGTCCAGTCTGTCATAATACTAAAATTAAATGAAGATAGCCTCTGAAAATAATGTTCTCTGTTTACAAGTCTTAAATAAATGGATTATGTAATAGGAAACGTTATTCTGCCTGTACGTAACCCAGCATTCTTAGAAACGGCTAATAGAAGGCTGTGTAAGTTTGCTAGGCTTTCAACGTATCGACCTAATTGCAGAACCTGTACCATTCAGCCGTTTATATGGAAATCCATATCAACTTAGATACTGACTTAGACCAACTTAGTACAAGGTAAATTTACTTAACTCTCGCCCCAGATCATCGTGTTTAGTTAAAGCTAGACAACGTCCCAATGTAATGATGCACTACACACAGATGGTTCTGAAGCTATCGTCATTGGAGGGTAGTTAGAACTTATTCTCAGATGCTCCCCTGGGAAGGCTGAAAAGCTTATACCTTAGGCTGGTAAAACATTAAAAATTTGGTACTTAGTTTACATCCTTATATTCTAGAATTTCTTTAGCACAGTGAATAATAATAATAACAACATTTACTTATAACGGATGTTTCAAGTAGAATATTGACATGAGGCTTATGAACATAGCCGTACAGAATATTGATCTTAAATAAAAAACTTCATGACCAATTATAATTAATTGTGGAGAATGCAACTGAACTTACTTTTATGTAACGTAATTTAGTTAGTAATGGAAAAAAATTATTAACATTAATACAAAACGGAAAATTCCAAATTTGATTTCCGTCTCGGGTCTGAAACACAATGCACGTTTAAAAACCACTGTTCTATAACCTACAGCAGTCACTAATAACCAAGCTATTGACGAGACTTAAACTAAACTGAAAATATTAACTTATAAGTATGTAACTGGATTGGTTACAAAATATGAAAATGAAGGAGATTAAGTGAGAAGATTTATATTAAAAATGGATTAAGATTCATTTCCCAAAGTTTAATTTGCTTACATTAATACAGTTCTGAAAAGTCGGTTCAGATATATGCATATAAAATTGTTTAAAAATATTTTATTACATTTTTTAAGAGTTTTATAAAGTTTAGTTAAGGAATCTAAAACTTTCTTTCCAAAAACTACCAAAACTCTGCTACTGTAATAGTTTTAAAAACTCGATGAATAGTTCTTTTAATTTGAAATATTACAATGAAAAAGATTTTAATAAAACTTAAATTAAAAAATTGTAAACAACGTATCAAAAGTAGATAAAAATGAATTGCGAGGCCATAAAATTGATGGAAAAGCAAGTAAAAACTACTTAATAATAGGCTTATGAAAGAAAAATGAATACTATCAGATTTTTAAGCTTCAGGGAACGTCTATGAAAATGCTAATAAAACTAAAATTGCCTTTCCAAACAAAAGTTCCAAACGTTCGTTTTAATTCAATCCGGAAAAGTTGATTCAATCTTATATTTTTATTTGTAAGGGAATTATTTACGAATCGTATTCTATCAATATACTTCGTTTTGCGTGATTAATTTTTTCCGTATAATTTGATTTGTGAATGCCATTTTTTTGGCCAATGTTAAAATAATTATTTTGAAACTGTTCATAACATTGTACAGTGTGATCAAAATTAGTATTATTTTAGTTTTTTATTACTTAGTTTAATGTATAAGACTTTATCAACAGCTTGGTCATTAGCAGCTACGGTGGGCTATAAAACTGGAACAATGGATCTTGACTTTTAATAATTTCCAGGCCCTACTCGGGAATCTAACCCAAGACTTTCAGCTTTGTAGGCTAGTGTGCTAACTAATACGTCACGAGACACCCGAATCTGATTTTAATCAATAAAAACAGTCTAACATTTAAAAAAATTAGGCCTATATTATTGGCAGCCTCCGTGGCCCAGTGGTTACCGTGCTACGCTAAAAAGCGGAGGTCACGGGTTTGATTTCTGGTCAGAGTCTGGAAAAATTGTTACACGTTTATATCTATTGTTTCATAACCAAAAGTAATCTTTAATTTCCAAGATGTTGATGCGACTCTAAATAAATCTAAAAAAGTACAATATATAGCAGCTTACTGTCGATAAATAAAAGTTTTATTCCACTCACCTTGGAAGTCCTGCGACTTACCAGCTGGTACCAGTGGCTTTTCGATGAGTGTTGAACTGCCGAAGATCTTGAATAAGTGGACTGTATTTAGCGTGGTCGGTTTCCTGGAGTGTCTCCAGCGCGTAAATACGCAGCGATGCGTGAATTTAATAGAGAAATAAATTTAAGTAATATAAAGAAAACAAATTAGCGGTCGGATAAATCCCAATACTAGGGCGAAAGCGGAAAAGCGTAAGACTACACAGAGAGCGTTCTTTTGCGTTGCGAGTTAGCGGATGACTGTGTCCAGTTCAGTATAAAACTGTTTGTACGATGTGCAGGTAGAAATCAACCCTTATTGGTTGAGACCGATAAATGATATCTTAGAATAGAACACAAAAATAAATTGATGAATTGAACCGAACATAAAATTTATATAGTCCCAAACAATATGTTTTTATGGTTTATTACCGTGATAGTTAGGATTTTTGAGTTTGTTTTTAATATCTGTGTACCTACAACCTTTATAATAAAATTTTACAGGAAAAACAATGAGGATGATTATTTTTCTCGTGGGTTTATATTAATATATAATTCATCTCAGAAGTATAAATTAGTATACAGGTAGTAGTTAAAACTTTTATTAGCCAAATATTGATTCTTTTTAAACTTTACGCAACGAAACCTCATAATCAGAGTACGTAGCAAAACTGGCCGTAATAACAGAAATTACTTCAGAAATTTATAAGTCGAAAATTAAAAATTTAATAATTCAATTTATTGAGGTTTTCGCTTTTTGTACTTACACTCTGCTTTCACCCTCTGTGACTTTTTGTAAGGCGATTTGGGACAGTTCAATTGATCGGTTTCACAGTGGCAGTTCAGTCTTCTTACGTAGTTTTAAGTTAGATAACCTTCCCACAGCCCTTGTCGAGCGGAACTTGAAACTTTGCGACTGTCTTAAAGCGAGTAAACTTATGAAACTGATTTAATATTATAACGACACAGATTAACAGCGGCGTGAGTTAAACTAAGTAAGCACACATTGCAGCACCAACGTATCTCCATAAGGAGGAATTAACCGCTTCCTAAGTAGTGTCCTTACTTAATACTTTTATACAGATATGGGTTGGTGGAATGGTTATAGCGTACTGTTATGCAAGCAAAACACATTTTAACATTGTTAGTAATAATGTATGTTTTAAGAAATAATTAAAACGTCCTTTCCTAACTAGCAGCCTCAAAAAAATCATACTGAATATTTAAGTTTTTGTCGTTGAAAATCCTTGATTTGATCAAGACTTAGGTAATAAATTACTGGAAACAGATAAATTACTTAACTAATATTTCACCATATTTAACCAATATATTTAACAATTTATTCACTACATCAACAAAACGCTATATACCTACCGTGATAAATGCTTTCAACATGAATAACTATAACTCATTCAACCAGAGATGACAGTAATGCACGCAACGTTAGAATGGAAGTACTAGTTAACAGGCGGCTGTGTTTATTAGACAATCTATTTGTAGCATGTACTTTTAGGTTACTACTTTAACTAAATGCTGTGAATGAAACCTACTGTAAGCAGGTGTACTAGCAGTCAGTCGGTAACGTGAACAATATTAACATTGACTTTAGCTCGAACAATTGTTCACAAAACTGCTTACTTCCAACACTCAGTGACTAAAATATTTTATGGAGGGTAATCTGAAACATTAGTTTACTGGTTACCTACCCCCTTGAATTTTAACATAAATATTTCCGAGCCATCTCCTGAAATGATGAAACACTCTTCAAGAACACCATGTGTGTAAATAAATATAAAAGTAATTAATTAATTGTATTCACAATACAAATATTTAATAATTTCTTTAATACCAGAGAAAGCAAACCGTTAACAATAATATTTTAGACAACTTTTCTGTGTTATTCTTACTTTCACCAATCATTTGTAGAAAAATTCAATCAAGCTTACATATTATAAAAATTATATTAATTAAAAATTATCTGTGGAAGTCATACTACTGAGTACTTTCCTCTTTTTATATTCATTCACGTTATCATTTCACACACCATAGCAAAGTTCAATTCTTAAACTTAAAAGTTATATGTACATATAGTTGTAAATAACATTTTAGCAATGTAAAATAAAAATTACACGTGAAGAAAGCTATATGGTAGCGGATGTAGGGTAGAAGAAGAGATTTCACGCTTGAATCACTGTGGTAGTGATTAGTTTTCAATATTTTATCCAGAAGTTTGAGTTTTATTTTCTATAGTTCATGTGTGTTGGCAGATAGCTCATTACTGTATTAAAAATTGAACAAGCATTAGTTCCTAACGAATGAACTTTTGGAAAATTAAACTTTCCTTTTCGAAAATTACATCAATATACTGCTTGTCAAAAGTTGTCGAACAGTCGATGATTATTTAAAAAATATTCAATGTAATACATTTTATTAAAAAAAACAATTTAAAACATTTTATTAAAAAACATTGTTAAGTATCAACAAAACAAAGTAAGTAAAAAATAAACACGAAACGATTCATAGTGGTATATAAATACATCGATTTTTAAGCCGTACAAAGTTTTTCATTTACTTCATAACCCACTTTAAACTGAAGAAAAGAGAAAGTAAAGTACTCTTAGGCTTTTTGTATTTCTCTATTCGAGGTTTGTTCTCTTACAAATCTCTTTTTAAACACTTGATATAGCTGTCTCAGTATCGGTAACTCATGTGTACCATCATTTGTTTAAACTTATAAACCCTACTACTAAAAAACAGTTCAGTAGAGTATATTGCATTGAGTTCGACAAAAAATATATTGTGTAATTCCCTAGCTGCACACTTTTGTATTGAAAATATTGATTTTTAAAAGCAATTTTAAAGCCTTTCCACCAGTCTACCTTAACGGATTGCCTTTACCTGAAACGAATAACGTCCGATAGCTGGGCATTCATATTGATAAACGGCTAACATGGAATTACCATATTGATATATAAAGAGAAATATTCGAATCACGATAAAAGCAACTGTTTATTTTACTTTCAAAAGGTCCCGACGTTCCCTTCTTTCAAAGTTTGATACTACAAAACTCTTCTTCATCTCCCTGGTCTTACCGTTGTCTGATTTTCCCTCCGCCATTACAAAAATACAATTTCAATCAAATTATTTACGGGGTATCACAAATGGTCCGTTGTCTGCATCTAAATAATTCTTCACAGTGCCTAAATGTTACATTTTTTATAAAATAAGACAGGCATATTGTTTAGCTTCGTGAAAAATATTATAATGTAATTTAGAAAAATATACAAACGATTTTCTCGTGCCCACGAAGATTGCATTGAAAGTCTATTCAATGCAAAATAGCTTTACCCAAACATTGATTTACAGATTAGGAAAAATTGATTAAAACACTATGTTAGGAGTGTAGCATTATACGGGAGTGAAACATCGGTGATAGGGGCTGTAGAAAGGAAGAGGATAGAAGCTTTTAAAATGTGGTTTTATCGGAAAATGTTAACGATTAGGTGGGTAAACAAGTTAAGTAATTTAGAGGTTCATAGGCGAGTGGATGAAAAAAAGTACATGGAAGCATCTTACCAGAAGAAGGGATAGACTAGTGGGGCATATCTTAAGACATCCAGGTATTGGTCTATCAATAATGGAGGGTAATATTAAGGAAATGAATTTTAGGGGAAGGAAAAGGTTAGAGTTTATAAAGCGAATCACAAATAGGGGAATTAAAAGTGTATATTTACAATTTTACTAAACTGGTTTTTCTGAAGAAAAAATATTTTCCATGTAAATTATGCAATAAGGTAACCACAATTAGCTGTAACCATTACAGATGATTTGAATAGATGGACAATATTATACAAGTAATAATAATAATAATGTTGGTTAATATTCGACATAGACAATGCTCAATTTTATTATAGTGCTATAAACCCGTTGTTAGTTAAACAGAATGACTAAGAAATTGCCAACCCACAACTACCCATCGTTTAATTACCTCCGCCATATTATGTGATACACGATTGATTGCTAACGGCATGTGCACCCAAAAATAACAACCCTTTGAGTGTGACGTTATATTACTCTCAAAGATAACACTTACCCTAAAATACACCCAACTACATAAACATTTACTGCTCTGTACTAAACATTGCATTTGCTAAAATCTATAGATAATAAGGTCATGCATAGTCTGCAATATTATTTGTCAAATTTCCATACCTTCACAATAATGCCCCACTCAAAATCAAAAATCCTGATGACAGTAATTTGAGGAGCATCACTTAATCTAAAAAATGAAAACGTAACTGTTAAGTAAATTTATTAATCGATTAATAGTAACTGTCTTCTATTCTCACTTTTGCATATTGTATTGGTCTAATCTAATTACGGTTTTGTCTATTTATCTTTTCCCACTTTTGTATATTGTTCTAATCTAATTACGGTTTTGTCTATTTATCTTTTCTCACTTTTGTATATTGTTCTAATCTAATTACGGTTTTGTCTAATTATCTATTCTCATTTTTGCATATTGTTGTAATCTATTACTGTTGACGTTCGTTAACGATCACTTAAAAAGTTGTAAATAATTTTTTAAATATATAATATGCGCGGGCTTATTGCTAGCTTTAGAGGTGTTTCAAATATCACAAAGGTTGGTTACACTCACGGCAGTCATGTTAATGTTATGCATATTGAAATGATAAGGAAACCCATCAAAATAGTTAGCCAAGTTATCGGAAGTAATCAAGAAAGCGCTCGTTAGTAAATCCAGAGGTGGGTGGGTCAATATTGAATTGATAGAAAAAAAGATTAAAAAATGTAACATATCATTTAGGACAGGAACAAAAATCACACAAATAACATTTTAATAAAACTTTCGACCATAACATTAAAAAATAAAAATTAAATTTGTACAACCGAAAAAATGAAATCCACTTTGGTGTCCTAATTTGTAAAATTAAGTCATAAACCTGTGAAGCATGTTCCTGAATAAATATATTATAATAAATATAGCGATATGAATTTTTTGGTAGTATTTTTTACGGCAAGGACTCGAAACACGGGCACAAGGGATATTTTCATTTCTTCACCTAAAAATCTATATATAAAAAAATCTATATCTTTATAAAAATCTATAGAGGACCGATACTTTACAGTGAAGTATAAGGACGAACAATCATCTCTAAAATTAATTGAAGCTGGTGTGCCTCAAGGAAGCGTGCTGTCTTCTGTTTTGTACACCATTTACACTTCTGATCTTCCGCAAAATGACAACACTACAGTGGCAACATTTGCCGACGACACAGCCATTCAGGCAATACACGAAGATGCACAAATTGCATCTCATAACTTGCAGCAACACTTAGACAGCGTACAAAATTGGCAAAAAAAGTGGCGTATAAAAACAAATGAACACAAGAATATGCACGTCACATTTACACTAAAACGGGAAACATGTTCACCAGTGTTTTTAACAACGTACAAATTCCACAATCCGATACGGCAAAATATCTTGGCCTCCACCTGGACAGGCGTCTAACATGGAGGACTCACATATGGAACAAACGAAAACAGTTAAATCTTAAATACCAACAGCTGTATTGGATGCTTAATGGAAAATCCAAATTATCGGCACAAAACAAATTGCTACTTTATAACACTGTACTTAAACCTGTGTGGACATATGGGATACAACTCTGGGGCACAGCAAGTCACAGTAACATTGAAATAATTCAACGGTTTCAATCAAAAATACTTCGAAACATCATGGACTCACCTTGGTACATATCCAACACTATACTGCACAGAGACACGAACTCTCCCACGGTACACGAAGCTATACAGAAATTTTGCACCAGTTACCAAACAAGACTTGAAAATCATCAAAATCCAGAACCCATCAATCTCCTAGACAACAGTGGAACACACAGAAGACTATACAGACTACAACCTAGGCCTACAGATTTATTTTAATACGTGATTGTGTAATTTATTTTACATTCCTGGCAAGATCAATTCAACAAAATGGGAAATTTTATAGAGTAATACCAAGGGGTATTACTTACTCAAGATTTATACTTACAACACATCTACTCATTGTTCTATGAGAGCAGATCGTAGATTTACAGTTATTCAAACAAAAACAAAAATCTATAAACCCTATGAATCTCTGAATGGATCAGCAAACAGTGAAATATTGTATTTGTTTTTTAAAACGGTGCAACTTAATCGAAAACTTCTGCGCAACAGCACCAGTTGGTTTTGATGGAGACCACAAGTTGGTTAGTACGGCATCGGAGAGGTAAATTTTACATAAAAATGGGTATTAATTTTATTAAAAGTTTTTTTTTAATTTTTAAGTTAACCGGGAATTCGAAAATAATAAAAATATTAGTATTGGTAAATGTGCACTTGGATAACTGCTTTTTAAAAAATATATTTTAACCTAATTAGTTCAGTGGGAGCTGAGAACTAACCGGAAAACCCCTTTTCCTTTAATATTTTTTTAAAATTCCAAAGACATTGTTTTATTTGAAAAACTTTTGTTAGCATCTAGTCTATAGACACTTACTTAGTTTATTCAATGAAGTTATTTGAAGAAGTCGACTCGAATACAAATTATTTGAGTTTCAAAAATATTCATTTGGGGTAACGCTCAAATGATAATTATTTTTATTATATAATAATTATTATTTGAGGTAATAATTATTTTTGGTAAATTTAAAATCTATATTTTCTTAGTCTTCCTCAATTTTAAATAATAGTCTATTTTAAAGTCTTTTTTGAGTGCTTTTATCGAATGGTTTTCTCATAAATGTCATTATTACAATATTTTTTACCTTAATCAACAAAAAAGTGATAAAAATGATATATTTTGTTGGTAGATGTAATGAAATGACGTGCATCTTTGTAATGATTAAATTGACAAAACTTTGAAGATTATTTACACAAACTTATTTAAAGTTTATCGTAAAATTGGATTAAATTTTGTGTAAACCGAACTGACTTTCAAATTAATGAAATTAGATAGAGGTAATTTAACTGAGGTAATTTTCTCTCAAACGTTTTACTGCAACATTCTCTTTTTTATTTTGCACAGAACTGAATTCTTTTCACACAAAACAAACATTTCATTTCTTCTTACTCATGAAGGTCTAATAAAGTACGCCATTACCTCTCTAAAAATAAAATAGTTACAGTTGACGGTACGTTTGTTTTTATGTTTTTTTCTTTAGAAAATATAGTTAGGTTTTAAGTTTATATTATAGCAATACAGTTAGACCCCGTTCTGAAAGCTTACAGGCTGACTTGAAATTACTTAATGCAAGTAATAAAACATTCTGCTGTTACTTATTTTTATAATGAACGAGAACGGAGGTGGTAGTGATGGTGGTGGTGGTGGAGGTGGTGATGGGTTTTTTTTACATTAATGCTCTGAAAATTGAAATCATAAATCCTACTTTTGTTAAGTAATATTCTCATAATTTTACTTGTTTATATTTTTACATTATTAGGCTTTCAAATAATTACAGAAAGTTTTCGATAAATCAAAAAAATAAAATAAATAAAATAGAAACAAAAACGGAAAACAGCAAAAAGTACTTTGTTAAATTACTAGAAGCAGATCGGATTTAATTATAATTTTATCAAGTAAATTTTTTAATACAGATAAATGTACGGTATATAAGAGAAGAAAATATATTAAGAACATATTTCGTAAAAGTTATATTTGATTCATTGAAACCAGAGCAATGAGAACCTTTTGTAAATTATTATAATCTTTTTTTCTCAAGTTGATTGTTTGCTTTATCGTTTAACTAAAAACGAGTAAAAAGAAAACACAATACTGATGCGACCATCATAAAAATGTTCTTTTAAACTGTTTTTATGTCATAATTTTTTTTTTTACATTTTTGCATTTCGTTCCATGGAAAACTTTATTATGTGATTTAAATTATGATTTGTTTTGTTAAAAATCTATTTGTTGGTATAAATTGTATTTATGTAGATAATTATCACTTATAATAATTAATAACAACTCTATAACGTAAATAATTAATATAAATTAATATGTAAATATAGGCTACTTTTATTGACTTATAAAATAATATACCCGTACATTATAGTTACTATATGATGTGTCAAATTATGAAATAAGATTGAAAAGTTATACTGTTGCATAGAAAGTAAAAAAGGGCAGACCAAATATTCTCTTGGAGTGGTCAAGGAAAACTGGAAAAAATTCTTGACTAAGAGAACCGAATTTTTATTACTAAGGAAATATAGCCTGAAAAATTTAAATTCAATACTTTATTACGTTATAATATTATAAGATTTCACAATAATTTATTTATTATGTGTTACGGTTTGTATAAAGGACTTTGATCAAAACCCCACTTTTTTCTTGAGAAAAGACAATTTTTGAAAATTATTTCAAAAACGTTTTACTACTTGTTCAAACGACTAGATTTAGTTTATTTTTTCACCCATTACACTTTATAATTCATAGTACGTCAAATAATAATCATTATTGCACCTTTACAAAAATATTATAAACTATTTAAATCCACATGTTGATTCAAACTCTTTGTACCAAACTGTAGTTGACTTCAGCCTTTCTGACCAGATATGTGACTAAAAACGTCAGCTGAAGGATATTTATCTTGTGCAAATTTTAGATAATTATTAAATATTATGTAAATTTTTACTTTCTCTTGCCTGTTTTATCAATACTACATAGGAAGGAAAGTATTGTTTCAAGGAAATTTACCAAAATTTGAGTTTTTACCGGATATACATGTTTTCAGATCCCCTGAACCCAAAACATGTTTTTAGTAATTGGTCTGTGGGTGTGTGAACAAAATATCTCAATAACAGAACATCGTATGAAGTTGAAACTTAAAACGTAAAACATATTAGATATCACTACCGGACCCGACACAAACATTTTCATCAAACTCGGTCAACCGGAAGTAGTAGTTCATTTGTATCATTTTTAACTTTCTACGATTTCATCATAAACTGCTACTACGATTTCTTTTACAAAATCGCCTCATTTACTACATATTTTATCTTCTACAAGATAGGGTAGGCGCCATGTCTGCTAAAATTCTTGAGGAGGCTGTTCTGTCGTATAAAAAATTGGTTTTCTGAGATTGCGGCTTTAATATGAATTTTAGGGCAAAAGTGTATGTAATTAAAGTAGACAGTTTAAAAATCTACTACTGTAATTCAAATATTTTTTTGTATAATGCTTAGTTTAGCGGTAATTAGTGATTTCTATTTTTTTTCATGAAAATCTGTAAAACATAATTTTTTTAAGATTTCGGCCTTAGTAGGCTATGCATTATACAACAAAAATTTGTAATCGAATTTATAGGAAGTTAGTAGATCTACAATTTTTATTTTAAGCATTTTTCTCTATAGAGCCCTAGTTTAGCGTCAAAGATTGATTTTCCGTATTAATAAGTCAAACTAAGATTGGTTTCATTTTGCATCATTCACTAATGATTAAAATTAGATTTTGTTTTTTGAGGTTAGTATTTTTGTTTATTTTTAATGTTTTATTACTAATATTAGGTTATATTGTTCATTATTTGCATTGGTAAGAGAAAGTAGTGTGATTGTTTCACACCAGATTATTTAAACAAAATATAGAGTTGACTTTTAGACAATTAACCATTCTCTCTCAGGAATGGTATGGCTGGGTCTATACAAGACTACACCTCATTTACGCGCCATACACTTCATCCTCATCTCATTAGGTCATGGAGTTGCTTATTATTCTGAATTGAACAGATTGTAACGTACCTACACACATTAGCAATATAAAAACAGTTATATTGTTGTACAGGGTGTAGGTATAGTGATTATTTTAACTTTTGTAATACCTTTATAATTAGAAGCTTCAAAACAATGCTACACATAACCATTATAGGATCTGTCATGTTAGAGAGTTAGCTGTTCAAATAAGATGTCTGACAAAATTATGTGTAAAAAACATAAGATTCAAATCGTTAGTTCAAGCACCTTTGGAAATTATAATTAGGTTACATGAGATGATTAGTTTCTTAAATTTGCCGACGCAACGATCACAAGTAACAGTTGGTTTATGAAAAATGTTGAAGTTAACTAAACCACAGTAATAAAGTTCATGAACTCTCAATAAATTTGACATTAGTTCTGAATTTATAAGACAAGAGAAATTTAGGAGGAATGAATTTGCACTTTTTGGTCTACTATATTCTGCGTCTCCTTCTACAACCATTTCAAAGCATTTTAAATCTGAATTAATAACCATATCACTACAATAATTTGAGACTCGAGAAAAACAAGTGAATCTAAATTGCTTTAAATTATAAGAATATTTTCTTTTTTTTCTCTGTACAGTTAAAAATATATCTGTTACATTTTGAATTTTATTGTAACCTGATGTTATTATTCTTGTTTACACTATTTTATGAACTACCAGCCATTTTTAGTTCATTTCTGGAAATGTTTTTATAAATCTTTACGTCGTTTCATTTTTGTCATACTTGGCGGTTGAAAATTACAGAAGCGAAATATTATTTTTATTATTTAGAAGGAAAAATTAATTTTTATAGAGAACTAAAACGCATTGGGATAACTGCCTGTAGCTATTCGAAAATACTATTACAAAACCACGTAGTGTAGCCTACGTAGATGTAATATACATTTTAACATAGACTAATTTTATTGCAACCATAATTAGTAAATCTGACTAATCAATGAAAACCTGTCGTATGTTTTGTTAGTTATTATGGGGGTTCACTATTAACGAGAAAGTTACTGGCGAGGTGGCAATTGTAACTCTTTAATTTTGTTTAATATTTCATACAATTTTTCATTTATCTCTTCGTGTACTGTTGTCATGTTGGTGACTTAATGTACGGTGTTGTTTTTAACGCAAGTGACCTGCAATGGTGCGGTAGTTTTAACGAAATCTATAATTGTGCTGATATTTGAATTGTAGACGTGCCTTACAGTGTACTAAGCTACTTCTTAAAATGTTCATCCGCTTTGGATGTCGGTGATCATCATGACTATTATAACCTTATTGCTTGCTATACAAAATAACTACAGGGTTCTTACCAAACTAGGCTTTTAAATTGGCCACCCAGGAAATTATTATTCGGCTAGGAATTATATTTCCTTGAAGGGCGCATTGCAGTATTTCACCATATTTTTTTAATTTCTCATGATGTGCTCCAGATACTGAAGCTTAGGTAATATGTCAATGGTAATTACCTCTAGGTGTTTATTCATCCTTTGTAACACTTCCATGCTGGTGACTCTTCACGTTTATGACATCGTCAAGAATCGTCTACGCAGCCAGGGTTCGAAGGTTTTGAGTTTGTTTGTAATCGCCTTGTTTAAGGTACAATACTTTTATTTAAATGTGGCTTTGGGGTTACGAATTTGCTGTGTAGTGATCAGTGTTGATGTTTTGTAACTTGACCAGTAACAATTTTTAAACTGTATATTTAGGACAGTTGCAAATAAATATTAAAGAAAAGAAAAATGATCTATCATTATTATATTGACTATAGAAAATACAGTTATCAACTGAGCCTAAACTGACGTCATACAAAGTAATTTTTAAACCTGTGTGAATGCATGGATTCAACACTAAGGAAAACAAAAGTTCCAATGTTGATATTAAGAACTTTTCCGAACAAATTTATATGAACAGGTCTTATAATACGATGGTACGAAGGAAACAAATACATCTGGGATGACATAGGGCTTGGTTTATACAGTAAAAGAGGAAACAGAACATACTAACAAGGCTGATCGGACAACCGAATAATGTCGCGGTAAGCTAACTGGACAACGGTAACTATAATTTTACAAAATTCAACAGATACGGTGTGCTAGACTTAGTACACAATTTGCTAATAATTAATTTTGTAAGTGATCTTTAAAATTTATTATTTATAATTATAAAAATGTTGTATTTTTTATATTCTGTGAGAACTTTATAAGCCTACTTATTGCACACCGACTGCATTAGCAGAAATTGTAAAACAGTCAACCGTAAAGCAAAAAAATTAAAAAAATTATTGTGCATTTTCGTATGAAAGAACAAAATGTAGTTTTTCTGATTAGATAAAAATATGTCATTCTATTTTCTGTATATCTAAATATATAAAACATAAGTTTGTGGTAGAATATTTAAAAAAAAGTTGTCATGTATTATTTGTTGCGCAGAAATTATTAGTTATTGTGGAGTGCAATACGGCTAAAATTAAAGAATTAATGAAACCAACATGCCTAGTAATTTATATATTCACATGTTAAATAATATTCTCCCTTAAATTACACTTACAGGAGTTATGAAAAATTATTGCTCAGATAAATCAAGTAAACGTACAATCTAAAGTAAATCGTAATTAATAAATCTATTTGACGCAAGTAGTTAAAGTAATAACTGATGTTAAGCCAATGTAAATACTGTTATGAAACAGCTGACAGAATAAATGGAACGAATGAAACTAAAGCAAAACGTGTGGGTGAGAACAACGCGACACGACGCGACTGACCCTAACCCATAATGCTTTGTAACTGACTACGATACTATTACTACTGCTGTGTACTATAATATCACGGTTGTGTAGGCAGACAGACAAATGTTTGCGTTTCATTTCTGGGTAGATAATTGGACCAACACGGTTTTCGAGTTGAGAAACAGTGACAATATTTCAATTCGTAAATGGAACAATTTTATGCAAACAACGGAAAATGATCGGTTGCGTAGGCTAATAAATTTCATACGGACAGATTAACATTTATTTAATTAAGTCTGTGTTCAATATTTCAAAAAAAGTTTCGGTAGTTCTTGTTACAGCGTAACATAAGTAGGGTCACATTTTCTGCTAGTCACATATATTATTGAAGAAGTCGAAAAGGTTAAATATTACCAACTCCAATTTTTATTAATAATCATTTCTGAATAGATATTCCTTATTATTATTGAAAGGTATAAGGAAGTGAATATGTAAGTAGCTAACTAATTAGCCTAAGTACCAGTAATAAAACCGATAATGAAAATGCTTTAGTAATAACTAATATGAAACGTGCCCATAAGAGACAGGAGAGTATCAAATTATTTACACTCAATTTGTTAGTTGCAGGGCTAAAATAAATAGTTATGTTGCTTATAACATTGTCTGCCAATTAAAAGACTGAATAATTTAAGATAATAAGAGGCAGAGGTGTAAAAGACACTATCAGAGTTATCTCCTCTGGGCCGGCCGCATTGGCGCAGTTGGTAACGTGCTCGCCTCTCATCATGCGGTCTTGGGTTCGAATCCCACTCAGGCATGGCATTTTTTCATACGTTACAAAATATCATTTCATCCTTCACCGTCTGCATTAGCAGTAACTGCAGAACAGTCGGACGTTAAACAAAAAAAAAAAAAAAAAAAAAAAAAAATTATCTCCTCTGAAATTAATAAATTTCACTATACAGCCAGACCCTGTGGTGAATAAAGTGAAAGATTTATTTGCAGAGTGGAAAATATGTGCTCTTCAGAGAGCCCGGCATCCTGATAAGCGTACTTTTCCACTCAGTGAGGAAGGCATGGTAAACCACCTCATTCCTCAGTTTACTTAGTAAAACCTCTACAGGTTTAAACCAGCCTTTCGGCTGATGACCTAAACAGCAATATGAAACGAGTTGGGAGTAACAAATTTGAAATATAGTACAGTGCGTCTTTGAAATGTATGTCCAAATTCCAGGAAGTAATTTTTTTTTCATATAACTTTTTTTAATGCATAATCTGTTATAAATAATAAATGCAACTTATCAAATAGATATAACTCATGAAAAATTACAACCCACTGGTGTTATTAACGAATTAGGCTATAACATTAAAAACATATTATACCGTTCTTAATTAATATTTACAATCAAAATTAGATAGTGTTTTTTTAAATAAATAAATAAAAAAAATAAACAAAACCTCCTGTAAAACGAAAAAACAAATAAGAAGTAATAAATAATAAGCACATGATTTCGAAATATATGTACACCTAACTTTTCTGGAGATAATTTAAAACGTTCATTCAGTTGTTCACAACATTCACACTCAAACACGACAGTCATCTACATAATACTAACATTATAATATTTACAACACTTTAAAATCACACTATTAGAATCGCCCTGGGAGATCCAGTACTGTAGCACGTTTTAGTCTATTGACATCATTACTGTTGTCTAAGAGATTCAGTGCTAAGTGATTTACGTGGTTGTTTAGACGTTCGATGTATTTGCTACTGAAACTTCGTATTTCTTCTCGTACCGTCTGCACATCCATATCACGATGTATATCGGCATTGGTAATATACCACGGTGCATTCAGTATGATCCGCAGAACTTTTGAAGTTATGATATAGGAAGTAATGACATAGCTAAAATAAGAAAAGATGCTCATATAAAAATAGGCCCGGAAACGTTTCGTTAGCCAGTTACAGCTGGTACAAGATTTTGCTTGGAAATCAGTTATTCCGGTGAAATGAGGCCATACTGAATTTTTTAAGGATGTAATTAAGAGGTAAAGGTGGTCGTATCTTACGCTTTTAACCTGAAAACTTCAATAAAAAAATCCCAGTATAGTATCTTCCATGCTTCCAGCTTTCAAACGCGGTTATAACTCTATTTTTAAATGAGATACAACCTTTACACGGTTTTCTTTAAAAAACCGGAATTGAGTGGTATCCAAACATTCACAAATTAATAGAAAATTTCCCACGAACCTGATTGTGTTTCTACATAGGTTACATTCTTCCTTATACATTCAGCTACAATAATTTAACTATAATGTTTACCTGTGTGCGCGTACATTGACCTTCACTATTACACAAACTGTTGAATACTTACACACTCATCTTACAACCATATATCAGCTTTCCGGCTTATAAAGGTTAAAATGAACGAAATATTTCAAGCGTATAGTTCAGTTTGTAGTTAAATTTTTAAAATAATCACGTAATTGCACATTTACACGTTTAGGGTCCATTTATATGGTTATGTTTTGTATTACGTATGTGAAAAAATGTATAGTAGGCTATATTGAATACTTTTAAAACTTTCAAATAAAAATATGAAAAGTGTTTTACTTACAGGTTACATTATAAGAATGTAAGTTTGAATCCGATTTGAGCCGCTACACTCATTTAAATAGAGAATTATTATAAATTCCTAAGTTTCATCTGCTAAAATGGATATCAAGAGGTTACGTACGATATAAGCAATAATTTATAATATTGCTTTAGATTTTAATAACCGAGGACAAATGGTGTCGGTTGAATGTTGTGGAGGCGAGGTAGGTTAGGAGTAATTTAAAGGTAAAAGGCAACGAACGTAACTTGTGCTCGCAAGCAGAAGGAAAGAGCCTTTTACCTTACCTCTTCTTCCACTAATATAGAAATCGATAGGCTATACTTCGACAGAATGAATGTATGGACCGAGCAGAAGTAGAGGAGTGGAGAGGAAGGATGCTGGGCTACTACTTAGTTCCTGTAACCACACTACTTCTTCTACTTACCCCATGAATCCTGTCACCAATATCTCTCCAACTATCCATTCTCATACCACGCTCTTATTATTGTAGGTAACATCGCCGTTCGTCGTGATTTACATCCACCCAGAATATGTATCTAATTTATATTGACCCACAATGTAATATATTTCAATATCTACAGCAAAACTAATATTCTACAGACTGTGAAGTAATTAAACATAGAGATAGTTATTACCGAACCTTGTTGTAAACAGCAACATTATTGTTATTTTTGGTTCAGCTCTGTTTATTCTTGTTATATGGATAGTAATAACCCCACACTGATTTCAGATTGTAAAATAATACGATATTGAATTCATTTTATATAAATTTGCACCGTAAACTCGTGTATTTCCATATATTACATGAATCACAGTAAAATTTGAAGTTATTGTTAAAAGAGAATGAAAATTAATATAAATTCTATGCACATGCAATTTGCGTAGATCCAATGATTGGTACCAATGCATTTCGCTGAGTATTTCGGATTTATTACATGAATCAAGTACATTGTAAAACATTTTACTGGCTTTAACTTAATGTGGTTTTGTTGTGCACATAATCGCTGATAATTTTAACCGTTTGTGGTACATTACCTTATTAAATCAAATGAGATTGGTCACAAACCATTTTAAAACTATTTGTAGTATTATTTTATAATAATTAATTGTAGTTCATTAAACAAATTATTTCTGTATATACTCTTTTTTTTATTGATTGACCATAAAAAGAATATCGAACATCATATTAAATAAAACAATTTCGAAATTACTTATTTAAATTTAACAATAAATGACTAAAATATTTTCAAAATATTATCTTGTAATGTGAAAAATTACTTGTTTACAAGTAGTTTAAAAATTTTAACCATTTACTTTTCCGATTCCCAATCGGATGGTAGAACTACGTTAATTTTTAATCATCTAAGAATTTGCATTATTGTTATCGTATAATTTGGTACAGTATTAACTCATAATATAATTCTGAATTATTTTTTTCCGATAGATTCTTTTTTATTATTAAAACATTACTAAAAATAGCTTAGCTGGTTCTTGTTAAGTTTAAAAACAAGTAATTTAATAAAACATCTAAGTTGTCAATACTGTTTTTAATCCCTAATGTGTGTAGGTTACAATCTGTTTAATTATGAACAGTAAGCGACCCAATGACAACTCAATGAGATGAGGATGATACGTATGACGTGTAAATGAGATGTAGTCTTGTACAGATTCAGAGCGATCATTCCTGTACTCTGTCCTGTTCACTGTACACTGCATGGTTAATTGAACTCCTACCATCAAAGTACACCGATAACCACTGTCTAGTATTTAAATCCATAAACAAGTAATTACCTTTATATAGAATTTGAATCACGAAACTTTCGCCTCCGAAAATATGTAAATACGAGGTCTGACTATTAAATAACGAGACTGACGTTGTAAAAATTTAATTTTATACATAATCACTTATTGTCACCTTCAATATACACTCCTTCTCTATCACTACAACGCTCCATGCAAATTTTCCGTTGTTGGAAACAGTGCTGGAAGTCATCTTCTGTCAGCTCCTTCAAGACATGTGCCGTTTTCTCTTTTACAGCTTCCACAGACTCAAACCTCGTCCTTTTTAATGCAGATTTCACCTTGAGAAACAGGTAGAAGTTACATGGTGCAAGATCTGGTGAATAAAGTGAATTTTCTAACATTGAGGTGCTGTACTTGGCTAAGAACCTCTTGACAGATAACGCGGAATGAGCTGGCGCATTGTCTTGGTGGAGAACCCATGATTTGTCCTTCCACATTTCGGGGCGTTTTTTCGTTACTCTTTGACGTAGTTTAGAAAGTACCTCAAGGTAGTAATATTGATAAATTGTTAGACCTTCAGTAACTTTTTGAAGGTACACAATCCCATGAATATAAAAAAAAACAATCATCATTGGTTTAAATTTTGCGTTGCTCATTCAATGTTTTTTGGCTCTCGGTGAAGTTCGGCCCTCCCAGTGCATGAATTGGCGCTTCGTTTCCGGATCGTAAGTAAAAACCCACCTTTCGTCACAGTTATTATCTTCTACCTGTTCTCTAAGGTGAAATCTGCATAAAAAAGGATGAGATTTGAGTCTGTGGAAGCTGTAAAATAGAAAACGGCACATGTCCTGAAGGAACTGACAGAAGATAACTTCCAGCACAGTTTCCAAGAATGGAAAATTCGCATGGAGCGTTGTAGGGATAGAGAAGGAGTGTATATTGAAGCTGAAAATAAGTACCAATACCATATGCACCAAATTTCAGGTTTTTAACTTACGGGATTTTAGAGATCTAATAATATGTGAGTGAACCAATGAGTGAGTGAGGATGTTTGCATTGATTTATGCAAAATTATGAATGTACGGGCGTGTGTTAAGGATGTCTGGTCTGAGAACAGGACAAATGAGCATGTCTTACTTCCGATAAATAACTAACGAGAACTACGTATCATGATAAAGAGACAAAACCGAAGTGTTTCGGACGTATTACTAGCGGAAAATTATCTTCTATTGCAGTTGATTATGCAGTAAAAAATAACAGGAGATTTCTACACTATCAATTTTCATGCAACAGGTAAACGTTATTATCTGATTTGTTTCATTGTACTGCAATGTTGTTCAATTACATTATGGAAACTTTTCATAGAATTTAGACTAAAAATGTTATAATATTTCTTCTTGTAGTAAGTCTGTTCAAACTTCAGTTACAAACGTCGAATTATTTTATAACTCTTTTACGAAATAAAAAAATTTTGAAAGAACAAAATATTCTGTGAATCTTGAGACGTTACAATTAAAAAACGTTTGTAATATTATCGACCTCTAAATCAATTTGGTTACAAGAAATTCCTGTGTACGCTTCACGGTAATAAGTTAAAAACGTATTACTTTTAAGCTCTTTCTGTTCCATGCCAAACAAACGAAGTATTTACTTTCTCTCAATATTGTAAAGTTAATGGAATTAAACGTATGGGCTTTATCTGCAGTTAGTTGACTCAAATTCAGTAACTGGAAATTTACAAGATTTTTATTAAGTACGGATTGTGTTCTCCAAATATTAGATAAAAATTTTCGGAATTTGTTTTTTCAAACTTTCACAAACATTATGAACACTCCAATCGAAAGTAAACATATAGAATTACATTCTCTTCCGTAGAGTATCTAGGACTATACCAAAACGTTTAAAGGAAAAGTTGCGTAAACATTGTGAGTATTGTTTATTCATTTCGTTAAAATACATTTTACATTATATTCTTATGGAGTTTAATTGAACGCCGTACGATTTTTTACAATATATTTGATTTGATTTGACTGTATGTAAATATGGGCTATGGGAGTAAGGTTGTAATAAACAACAAACCGTAGGTAGCCTACATTATTTAGAAAGTATGTATAATTATTATTTCATAATGGGCTAGAATATTAAATCTTCCTTACTAGTTCACCTGTATTAAAATGTTACTCAACGTTTAAAACTTGAAGAAACAAAATTGTGTAATAGATTTAAATTGTATTACAACAAAGTGGGAATTTAAATTCACCATTAAAATAATTATCTTTAAATTTACTCCTTTTCTTCAATAAAACTAAACTTAAAAATTTTTATTAATATAATTTCGAGTTGAGTTACAATTACATTATGAGTGCATGCAATTGACATAACATGTCACGTGTTCATTTCATCTACTCATCATTAAACGAAAAATTGTGTCATCCTGCAACTCAAAGAAATATATTACATCGTGGGAATCCTGGAAAAAATACTATATAAATCTTTCCCCATCTGTAATAACCCATAGATCATACGGAAGAAACCCTGCTAAATGTTGTTTTCTTCTACCCGTAGATAAATTAGAAATATTTAACATATTTACTTAAAGATTTTGGTAAACTGTATATAATTCTGAAGTTATATAAAATATTTATAATTGTACATTGTACAGTAACGTTGTTGCATGTCTTATTTAGGTATTTATAAGTACACGCATCCCCAATTAACAGCACAAATTGATTTTTAATGAAATACTTAGTAACAAATATATTTTCTCAGAATTGAATTTACACAAAAATGAACGTAATAATCAAGCCACACAAAGAGTTATCCTGGATTTCCTTTATAATAATGGAAACAAAAGTTTATAAAAAAATTTCCGAGTAATTTGCTTTCATTTAAATACTGCTACGTTTTCAATTACTTCTGTTATTTAACTTAACGCTACATTTCCAATTAAAGAATTATTAAAGTTGAAAAAAGTTTTAGTAATCTTAGAATTGAAATTCAAGATGCAATACTTTAAAAAAATCAGATTTCTTCGTTATGGTTTTAAATGTTATTATATTATATACTTTAGGTTAGAAGGAATTGTAAAATTTAGAATTATGCTGTTGTCCATGAGTTGTAATTGTAAGTGAAATCAGAGTTCTTTGTTAGAGTAGTATGAAACTTTTTGCGTTATTAAAATTATTGGAAGTTATATATAAAATATAAAAAATTATGAACATTGTAACTTTAAAAATTGTAGTATCACACTATTTCAAAATAATCTTTGTAATTTATCATAAGCTTCAGGATATTTTTGTTTGGTACGGACCTTCGTTACCTGTGTTGTCTTTGTATGGTACTTACCTTCGTTACTATTGTTGCCGTAGCCTAATATAATTTTTTATTAATTTTATTGATTTGCAAATTCAAAACGTCATAGTTGAATTTTATTATATATAAAATCATAATTGCAATTCATTTGGGCTTATTGTAATTTTGTTAAGTCTTGTTCGTCTTCATTGAACATTCCAGTCATCATTGATGAAGTCCCTCCTGAGGAACCTACAATTTGCTCTTGAGAGTTTCCCAATACTTTTTCATTCGTTGTGATCTCTGCTTTCTGATAGCATTCACCTGTAGCATGCAGTATTTTGAACAAATTATTTATTATTCAGAGCAAATCAAAACACAACTGCCTACATCGGTTACCAGCTCCCGACTCCCTCTTTCTTTTTCAATCCCTCTTTCAATCCCACTCGGGCATGGCATTTTTTCATACGTTACAAAAAATTCATTTCATCCTTCACCGTCTGCATTAGCAGAAATTTGCAAAACAGTCGGACGTTAAACAAAAAAAACAAAAAAAAAAAAAAAAACAAAATCTTTCTTTTTTTCTTCTTAAACTTTTCATTGTTATAAAAATTATTAAATTTATTTAATTTAATTTACATAAATATTAGATTTTAAATTTGGAATAACAAATAACATTTATTTTTAATAATTTAATATAATTTTAATAACTTAAATTACATTTATTTTGAAAATTTTTAATTATTTTTATTTTAAAATATATATCATGCTTTACAATAATGAGCCCTCATAATTGGCTGCTACACACCACTCTCATATGACGTCTGGGCGAATTGGTCTCTATTAAAATTTATATTGCTTGAGGTACGATAATTTTGTTCAAAATGTGCGATTGTGGCATCCAGTTCAACTTCGTCTAGATCTTGATGTCTTTAACAAATTTTCTGCAGATTTTCTTGTTGTGACATCAAAGCACTAATTTAAAAAAAAATATTTTCTGATATTCTGAGGAAGTGGAAGAAATAGGTTATTCTTTAAAGAGACAGCCCACCTTGTCTAACTGCTATCTTTCCTGTACTTTTTTGATATTATTTGCAGTGAGTGGATTTCTTCTTTAAATGAATCTCCGTAGTTTCTTAGTCTTCCAGTAGCATTTCTGGATATGATCTATAAAGGTGATCATGCGACATAGTTTGATTAGGTGAGGTTGTAAGAGTTAATTTTGATTTACTTCCTTATTGAAGTACTACCCAAACACCTAAAACAGTGTGCATCCAAACTTGGTGAAGGCTCAAAAGCCAGATCTTGTGAAAGATTAAAGGTTTGACAACAAACTAAATTCGGGTTCTGAAACCGTTCCTTACTTGTAATTTATAGCTACTCTATAAAATCAAATTTCAAAATAAATATTGTGACACTTATTGCTAAGGTCGGTTTCGGGATCTAGGTTATTAAATAATTAATACGCTAAAGTTTACAAATTACAAATATTTATTAGACTAAAAAATTACAAAATAAATGATTAAACTAATTATAATTAAATAACACAATAAATGATTTAATAATTCACTTAAACTAGATAATAAACAATAAATAACTTAATAACTTACTTAGCCTACTTACAATCACTTTTCTAGATTACACTAACGTACGAAGCACAAACTGCATTCACAAAAACTACACATTAACTTTACGATACTCTCACACAAAAGACTTTACACAATAGACACACAAAGACACAGTGTTACAATCGTCGACTGACACAATGCTCGGTACGCGCCTACCTACGTCCGATGGACATTCGTTAAAGATCAAACGATTACTGACTGACCGCACTCGGGGGTCTCTTTTTATACCTACTCATTCATAAAGATGTTCCAGAATAAAGTAGTGAAATCTACTCAAGTACAAAAATAACTCTTTATTAATGAATGCTAGAAAAATCCCTTTTGTTAACAAGTCAACTATTGTAAATAGAAAACGTAAACAACTTCATAAAAATACCCTTTTTATAACACACAATACCCTTTTATAATAGGCGTACCCTTTATGGTTAAAACTGTCATTTATTGCTGCTATTGTGTTGTTATTTTTATTATTCCGTAATTATTTTTATGAATGGAATTCTGGAACATTCGTGTCGTTTCTTGGATCTTGTTACATTGCACCCTTCTTAAGGCTGCTCGTCCCGAGCAGCCCCTAAGTACGGTGCCAATCGATCGAGATGAACTACCATCTTCTTGGTCCCTGGGCGTCGCTGTACTCAATAGACCACGTCGTTGATGCGATCGAGGACAGCATACGGGCCTTCCCATTGATTTTCCAGCTTAGGGCACCTTCCTTTCTTCCTTCTCGATCTGTAGAGCCATACACGGTCACCAGGTTGAAATCCCGCGGAGTTAGCCTTCAAGTCGTATCTTGCCTTCATTCGATCACTTGCTACTTGAAGATGTTGCTGTGCATACTCGTGGATTTCGTGGATACTTGTTACCAATTCCGCGGTGTACTGTTGCGCTGGTTGTTCCTTGTCAGGCGGGGCGCCGAACAGCAGATCACAGGGCAACCGTAGTTCACGGCCGAACATCATCTTGGCGGGTGTCAAGCCGGTGGTTTCATGTGTCGCCGCTCTGTAGGCCATCAAGAAAAGAGCAAGCTTCTGGTCCCAGTCTCGTTGATTTTTGGAGACTACCTTGCGCAGATGCTCTTCAACTGTCTTGATGTAGCGCTCAACCATTCCATCCGACTGCGGGTGCAATGCTGTCGTCCTTGTCTTGTGGACGCCCAATCGTTCCAGTACTTCTTGAAGTAGCTGCGATTCGAAGTTCCACCCTTGATCACTGTATAGCTCTCTCGGTACTCCGAATCGGGAGAACAGCTCGTTCACTAAGGCTTCCGCCACAGTACCCGTCTCTTGGTTTGGGATGGCGTATACTTCCGGCCACTTAGTGAAGTAATCCATGGTCACTAACAGATACTTGTTTCCGCTGTCTGTCACGGGAAACGGACCAGCAATGTCAATGGCGATGCGTTCGAACGGAGCTCCCACATTGTACTGCCGCATTTGTCCTTTACTTCGAGTCCGGGGCCTTCGACTAGCCGCACAGGTGTCACGCAATTTGCAGAAATTCTCGACGTCGTCCCGTAAGTGGAGCCAGTAGTAGCGCTGACGAATTTTCTCCATAATCTTCTTGACGCCGAGGTGTCCGCCTGAAGTGCCGCCGTGTAGTTCTGACATAACGTCCTTGGTCTTTGTGCGTGGAAGTACTAGCTGCGGGACGCGCTTACTGCCATCCACTGACTGCCACTCTCTATACAGCAAGCCGTCCCTCACGGAGAATGACTCCCACTGCGCCCAGTAGCTTTTATATTCTGGGCTTCTCAAGCTGATATCTTCCCACGATGGTCGTTGGCCTGACTCCTTCTCGTTGATCGTATGTCCGGGTCCTGCCGCTGCTCCTCGCGAAGTTCGTCGTCACTCCAGCCATCTGCCGCCACCGTCGTAATTATCCGTACCTCAGCCTCGTCACCTCGCTGCTCGATTTTCAGACAGTGCTTACAGTCCTGAGCACACGGCCTTCTTGACAAGGCGTCCGCGTTCGAGTGTTCTTTTCCGGGGCGATGCTCGGCTTTGTAGCTGTACTCCTGCAAGCGCAACTAAACATTGAATAACTGAACATTGGAAATTGAACTGCCCAGCGCGCAGTTTGACCTTCCAAGTTCTTGAAGTTCAGAAGCCATGTAAGTGCCGAATGATCGGTCCGAAGTGTGAACTCCCTCCCGTACAGATATTTCCGGAAGTGTTCAATCGTCTTGACGACCGCTAACAGCTCACGTCTCGTCACGCAGTAGTTTCTCTCCGGTCGCGACAGAGTTCTGCTGAAATAGCCGATAACCTTCTCTTCGCCTCCTTGGACTTGAGAGAGTACGCCTCCGATTCCGACGTTGCTGGCATCCGTGTCGACGATGAACCGGTCTTCTGAGTTCGGGTAGCTCAGGATTGGCGCGGAGCATAGTTTTTCTTTCAGCCGCTTAAAGGACTCTTCTTCCTCTCGTCCCCACTGATAGTTCTTCTTGTCCTCCGTCAAGCGTGTCAAAGGCTTCGCAATGTTGGAGAAGCCTTCAATAAACCGGCGGTAGTACGCGCACAGTCCTAGGAAACTTCGGACTTCATGCTTATTTCGTGGTGTAGGCCACTACTTTACGGCCTTCAGTTTGTCGGGGTCTGCGGCGACGCCTGCTGCTGACACGACATGGCCCAGGTACTGTACTTCTCGCCGAAACAGATTACATTTCTTCGGATTCAGCTTCAACCCGACGCCTCGCAGCCGCTGGAACACTTTCCTTAGATTCTTCAGGTGTTCTTCTTCTGTGCGCCCTAGCACAATAATGTCGTCTAAATAGACGAGGCAGGATTCAAACGTCAATCCTCGTAGAACTGACTCCATCAACCTCTCGAAAGTGGCCGGCGCGTTGCATAGTCCAAACGGCATCACTGTGAACTGCCAAAGCCCTCGTCCAGTCGAAAACGCAGTCTTCTCCTTGTCTTCTGGATGAACCGCAACCTGCCAGTACCCACATTTCAAGTTAAGTGTAGAAAATCATTTCGCTCCTTCAAGAGTGTCTAGTGTATCGTCAATCCGGGGAAGAGGAAAGCAGTCCTTCTTGGTTACATCATTTAACTTCCTGTAGTCAACACAGAATCGTAGATCGCCGTTCTTCTTCTTTACTAGCACTACAGGTGACGACCAAGGGCTGTCGGACTCTTCAATGACGCCTTGCCTTCTCATGTCTTCCACCATCTTATCAACCTCTCCCTGTTTTGCTAGCGGTAGTCGTCTCGGCGGCTGGCGTATCGGTTGAGCATCTCCAGTGTCGATTCGATGGTACACTTTATTAGTACGGCCGTATCCTTCTTCTTCAGTCGCGAATATATCTTGGAAGTCCCTGATTAGGTTGTCAAGTCCCTTCCGTGTATTATCGCTGAGCTCAACGCCGGCTGCCGCTGACAGTTGTTGTAGTTCCGGGTTCTTCCGGCGCCTTCCCTGATTTAGTACTCTTGGCGGTTCAGATGTCCAAGTTACTGGTTCGCAGTTGCCAAGAACAGTTCCCTTCGGTAGTACCTTATCCGAGGAATCCAAATTCGCCACCCGGACGGAGATCGTCTTGCTGTTCGGTACTACAGCTCGCCCGATGATCACTCCTTCCTTTCCGGTGATTTCACCAGCTTCCGTAACGCCGCTGTTGGTGCTCAGATTCTTCGACATTGTGGCCGTTACAATCCTCTCGCATCGGGCAGGTATCACTTCGTCCGCCTTTAGTAGAACTTCAGCATTGCTGGGCTTGAGGTGAGGACTCCATAATGCTACTTCACACCGCCCCATCTTCAGCAAGTGGCGTCCGATATCTACTGCAGCGTCGTGCGATCTCAGTATGTCAAGCCCTAATATAAATTCGTCCACGATGTCGGCGACAAACACCCAGGCTTGTAGTTTGTAACACCCGAGTGTTATATTAACTAAGGCTTCGTCCTTAATAGGCAGTGTGCTGCCCGAAGCGGTCTGCACGGCGTACTTTTGGTGTACTTTCCTCCTCTTGCAGCGGGTCGCCTTGTCCGGCTGAATTACTGAAATAGAGGCCCCCGTGTCCACGGTAATAGAGCATGGCCTATTATTTAATAATCCGTCGGCGATGAGGCTGTCTGACCCTCCTCATACGGTGGCTAAACTGAAGATAGCTGGAATGGAAGAGGTCTTCGGCGCTGGTGGTCCCCTCTTTTTGTCGTTTCTCTGGTCGGATGTCGGCTTATTTTCCTCGCAGTCTCTTCTAAAGTGGCCGGGCTTCCCACATTGCCAGCACAGCTGCTTTTCACTGGTCGGTGTCCGCCGACGGTTTTGACCCGGCCTGCTTCGGTTAGGCCGGGCTTCAAATCTATTTGAGCCGTTGTATTCGTCGGCAGTCACCCTCCGTACTTTCGCCGGTGTGTCGGTAGATGCGGTGACAGCTTCTATACGCAGGGCCTGGGTGAGAGCCTCACTGAGTGTCTTATGGCCCTGGAGAATCAGGTGTTTCTTCATTTCGGCGTCTCGAACCCCATTGCCGAAACACTGCGCCGCTTCTTCCTGGATCAACCCGACAAGCTGTTCTGGAAAAGCCTTCTGCGCGAGTTGTTCAATATCCAGGGCGAATTCTTGCAAGGTTTCGCCCGGCTTCTGTCTTCGTTCGCGTAACTCACACATGTAGATGGCCGCCAAGTTATGCTCGCCGTATCGCCCTTCTAGTGCTGCGACGATTTCTTCGTACCCTGCGGTCGCCAGTACAGCGCGTAGAACTTCCGCTGCCTGGCCCTGTAGCGAAGTCATCAGTACCGTTGTTTTCTCCGCCAGTGACCATGTGTTGAAGTCGGCCGCTGCCTCGAACTGTCGTCGAAAGACTTGCCACGAAGAACTTCCGTCAAATTTCGGCGCTTTCACACTAATTCCGCGCCCGGACGATGTACTGTCGGCGTGAATTACCGGGCCGCGATATTCACTTGATTTCACTGTTTTAACAATGTCCTTAAACCTAATATCTATAGCCTTATCTATTTCTTCTAACCTAGTGTCCATTAACTCATTATTTTCTTTTAACCTAGATTCTACAAATTTTACGACATTATTTCTAACTTCCTTAACATTTTCATCTAACTTAGATTCTAAAAATTCTACATTTTCTTGTAATTAAATTCTACTGAATCTACCCTATTATTTAAGCTATCTACATTATCTCTAATTTTTCCTAACTCTACTTTTAATTCTGTCTTTATCTCATCATTACCTGACTGAATTTTATCATCAATTGCCTGTATTTTATTATTAATTAAATGTATTTGGTTATTGGTTTCCTCATTTCCATCTTTAATTGCCTGTACGTTATTATTGGTTTTTTCATTACTTGCCTTAATCTCATTTAACATTTCCATTAATAAAGTCATGTCTACAGAACTCGCCATATTGACTAACAATTATTTACAATTAATTACAAAAAATAGTAACTTGTACAGACAAAAAAACTTAATTACAGAAAGCAAAATAGAACTATTTTATGAAACAGTTTTATAGCGATGATAAGAGATTCTACAGACTAAATAAACTTACTACATACACAAAACTTTAAACGCTAAATTTAAAAAACACAACACTATGTAATATACCAAATTTACTGGGCACCTGGAGTTGTTTATTTTTTGAGTCTATTAAAATAATAAACATCTCCAGCTGATTGACAAAATTATTTAAAAAAAAAGTTATTTATTCTAGTTACTAGGTGACTAAAGAAGAAGAAGAAAATTTTATAAAAAAAATTATTTTAGTGAGGGACAAGATGGCGAACTAAACGAGTGGTCCCTCATTCGCTCTTTTAAAAAAAGTATTAAGTATGTAATAAATAGTAGGTACAAATAGGTAACGATATATGTAATGTTTGTGTTATGAAAAGAGACAGAAATTATTAAACTCCATAATAATAGTGATTATCTGATAGCTGTTCAAGGGCGGACATATTATATAAACAACAACAATAATAATTTAATCTTAAATTTAAAATATATATATATAGACACATGTGATGGAGAATAAATAACCATAACTATTTTAAAATGAACTGCTTGTGAGTATTGTTATTCATGATAACTACTATTATAAAACTAGACTCAATATTTACATCACAAACATAACATACATGTTTGTATGATGACCATTTAGTAATGTTTAAAGATTTTAATTACATAACAGAAAGAATGATGAAGGTAAACGTTTTAACTATACAACATAATTTAATTATCTCTTAAAAATTGGCATACCCTCGTGGAGGAATTTATTATACTACAAATTTGGCGAATCCCTCGTGGGGAAGATTCAGTTCACTTCAACTAATTTACTACACGATAATTTTAAAACACTTAACTGAATTTAGATTTTACTTACAATTATCCAAAAACACTAGATCCCGCACTTCTGACACCAATGTGACACTTATTACTAAGGTCCGTTTCGGGATCTAGGTTATTAAATAATTAATACGCTAAAGTTTACAAATTACAAATATTTATTAGACTAAAAGATTACAAAATAAATGATTAAACTAATTATAATTAAATAACACAATAAATGATTTAATAATTCACTTAAACTAGATAATAAACAATAAATAACTTAATACCTTACTTAGCCTACTTACAATCACTTTTCTAGATTACACTAACGTACAAAGCACAAACTGCATTCACAAAAACTACACATTAACTTTACGATACTCTCACACAAAAGACTTTACAAAATAGACACACAAAGACACAGTGTTACAATCGTCGACTGACACAATGCTCGGTACGCGCCTACCTACGTCCGATGGACATTCGTCAAAGATCAAACGATTACTGACTGACCGCACTCGGGGGTCTCTTTTTATACCTACTCATTCATAAAGATGTTCCAGAATAAAGTAGTGAAATCTACTCACGTACAAAAATAACTCTTTATTAATGAATGCTAGAAAAATCCCTTTTGTTAACAAGTCAACTATTGTAAATAGAAAACGTAAACAACTTCATAAAAATACCCTTTTTATAACACACAATACCCTTTTATAATAGGCGTACCCTTTATGGTTAAAACTGTCATTTATTGCTGCTATTGTGTTGTTATTTTTATTATTCCGTAATTATTTTTATGAATGGAATTCTGGAACATTCGTGTCGTTTCTTGGATCTTGTTACAATATTATTAAATTATATACAAGCAGTGGCTTTAACGAGACTTACCATCATTCTCAATAACGATTATTATTTGTACTTTACAAGTAATCAACACAAATCGTCGTTTGATCACAAATTTTACAATGTGCACCCAAATGATATGGTAATTAGATTGTGCGTAAGCACACAGAGAAGTAATAAAGGAAGTTTGATTTATCACTCGGTAAAATTTCATACTATTAATGGCAAATTTTTAAATTAATAATCGGGTTTTGTACTGTTTTGAACTGTTTCGGTTTCATTAGGAAGTGGTATTGACAACAATTTGAAATAAATGAGGCTTATAAAGAAATGAGTAATTAATAGGTACAAAAAGTTAATTGAAAAACACGTAAGGAAGAGAAGGTAAGTTTCAATATGAAACTTTATAGAAAAAAATAAGAGTTACGTTTGAGGAAAGTTGACAAAGGAAGATAATATTACAAAAGTAAGAAACGAAATAAGCTGATTCATTCTTTTGCTACATTAAAGCAAACGTTTTACTTTAAGTTGACTCTAGAATATTTCACTTTCATTAAAAGTATTGTATTAAATTCATTAAAAGTATCGTATTATTATTATTATTATTATATTTACAAAACTTAAATAATAGTGGTAATAAATAGGTTTTCGTAATGTAAATATTAGCTATTCTGTGGGTAAGCTTAGGACAAAATTGAATGATCAACGTAAATTAGCCTAGACCATAGATAATACATTTCATGAATACGAAAATTTTGGCAATTTAACTGAAGAGGCCCTTCTGTAATTTTATCCGATCACGTGGTTTAGACCTAATACGTTGGCTAAATGAATGTATGTATGCGTACATACGCGTGCGTACTGTTGTATATGCGTGTATGAGTGTATGTATACCGTAGGCTACACATTATTCACAAGGTGGTGTTATCTCTCGTCGTCAGATCAAAGGCAGGTTCGAAATTTAATCATTAAGCCTAGCTGTATTATACTACGTGGATATCAACCGCCCTTCACTATTAAATCAGTTGAAACCATCCCTCCTTTAGTCTACCACCTCTTCCTAGTCATGTACTATTTATATAAATTCCTCATTCATGCATTCCCGACCTCTCTCTTTAGCACTCGCTCCATTCCAATTTTTCGCTCTCCATCTCATCCCATGTGCTCTTTATCTTTGTTAAATGGATATCCGTCAATGAATTTCAAGCAGAAAAAGTTTAATTAACCTCAAATTCATTCACGTTATTCTTTTTTACTTTTTGATTAGTAAAATCGATGATAGGTTTATTCTAACATTTAAATCAAGCATTTTTTAATTCTTGGTTTGTTTTATTAAATAAATGTTTTTATAAACTAAAAAGGTAAAACCTACTGTTCAAATAAAAGCAAAACTTCCTTAACAAATTAATGACGTTACTCTGTACGTAAGTAATCTTGAGTAAAAGACGATCTTGTTTGTTTCTTAGACGGCGTGAAAAATTAAAGTTCAAATACAAGAAAAAATAAAAAATAGGTTTATGCGTTCATTTAAAAAAAACAAACAATATAACTAATGTGGTATACAACCTGAATTTCGTGTACAGTGATTTCCGCTTTTAAACAGTTTTAAACTTTCAGTAACCATTCGAAACTTATATTTCCATATAACCATTCGAAACTGGTAGTTTCTTCATTTTACTTAACACCTATGGTTGGAATTACATACTGCTGGAATAACTATGATATCAGAATTCATTATGAATTAATATCGCTTATAAGCAACAGTTTTTCGCAGAAATTGTTAGGTATTCACGGAGCTAAGCTTTATTTATTTTGTCATCTGTCTCTCGACTGGTTTGATGCAGTTCTCCAAGCTGTTATGTCTTACGCAAGTTGTTTCCCATATACATACCTACAACAGCCTACATCTTTTTTAATTTGCTTTAAATATTCTAACCTTGGCCTTCCCTTACAATTCACTACCTTAGATTACCCTCCATTATTGATAGACCAATACTTGGATGCCTTAAGATATGCCCCACTAGCTTATCCCTTCTTCAAAGAAATGTTTTTTAAGCTTTATGTTCTGCGTAAAACTTTACTAATAAAATATCACACGTTTACACCAGTTTAAACTTGCTTTAAGGTGATGTGGTGGTAAATTAAGATAATTGGATGTTTCACAAACTTTTTTTTATAACGCGTGATCAAAAGTTCTTCACGCTTTTCAAGTACGTAACCGAAATTTAATTTTTCTTCAATTATAAACTGTCCTTTGGTGCTTTAATAGATTTTCTCAGTAAATGTGCATTTTATTAACCGAAAGTTTTGTTACCACCACCTACGGATACCAGGTTCAGTTTACCTGTACGTTTTTCATAATACTATTTTACTCAGTTTTCAAATCTTGATCCAATTGTACATTCTGTAGGCCTAAAATCTGTGTATCCTGTGACCATTAAATGGAATGTCAACCCGACTACATGTAAAATTTATACCTTAAAATCAACGCCGAGTTGGTCTAATGGTAAAGTCGTCGCTGCGTGTCAGGTGTTTAATAGTTGGTTATTGGAGACGAAGGCTCCGTGGTTTGAATCCTAGTAAAGGTAAAGCCTTTTATACGAATTTGAATACTAGACAGTGGTTATCGGTGTATTTTGATGGTTGGGGTTCAATTAACCAAATTTTATCAGGAATGGTCGGCCTGAGTCTGTACCTGATTACACTTCATACATATTATCCTCATCTCATGAGTCATGGGGTTATTTATTGTTTTTAAATTGAAAAAATAGCAACGTTCACATAATATTAGGGTTTAAAAAACTTATCCACATTTAGTGTCAACAAACCAGGAATAACTAAAGAAATTGTTTTAACTGAGAAATCCAAATGTAATGCCTTAATCATTTCCGCACTCTATTAGTTTACACTGTAATCTTTTTTGTTAAAGGAGTTCATTTGAAACGGTCTTTTAACATAATTAATATTTTGTTAATATTAGTAAGATGTCATTAGGTTCTTAATGGATTTCAAGGTATATAATAACTAGTTTACCTTTAGCCCAGACACAAATACAGTGCTCACAAATAAATGAAATCCTTTATAATTGTAATTCATGGGGCTTAAATGCACCAGAAAAGGGAATGGTTGAACATATTCGCATATCTAATCAAACCCCAAGTACTAAACTTCTAGCTTTAGTTTCAATTCACAGGAAGCTTACAGAGAATACAGAACTCAATCCGGTGACTGAAAATTAACAAAGGGATTAAATAACAAGGAATTAATTTAAAGATTTGTTTATTTTTCCGTATCAGTAATTACATTAAATGTTAATATAAATACATTTTACCAAATAGATTTAATCAACATTCATACATTAATTGCGATCAGAAATTCCTATATGTAGGGTAAAGCAATATTTATTACATTATTCAGTTTTATTATTCTTTTCTTTTTTTTTTAAACTGAAATAATATTAAAATTTAAAAGTACAAATTTTCATTATTTCGTGATAGAATAAAAGTTCAGCATCAGATTAAATCAATTTCAGGTCACATGTAGGATTTTAGTTACAAATATCAAAATATTATCGGGATAGGCTATAGACTATATCTTAAAAACATAAAAATTCCAAACTGAAACAGGTAAATAAATATTTATAACACATTGACAGACGCCTATTGTGTCAATTGCCTGAATTTTAAATTTTCCAATAATTGAAGTATTAACATTTTTAGCGTTTCTAATCAAAAGTCCTGGTACATCAGCTGCGCCCTAGTATATGACAAACAACCACATTCACATCTATTTATTCAGCAGTTAAAAAAAAAAATTAATTTTTCTTAACATATATGAAGAGAGCGTAAATCACACGATAGTTATTTACTTGCCAATTTATTGGATAAGGGTTCTGCAATACAAAGGCTAAAATGGACGAATCTAACAGATTTATTTGTTTAATAAAGTAAACGTACGTATGTAAAGTATAAAGTAACCTGTGTTTTTTTTTTAATTTAGCTTCATTATAAAAAACTAAACAGTAATTCTTATTATTGTAAAGGTACCTCTAACTGGAAGTTACATATCCATTTACACAATCCTTTTGTTCCTTAAAGGACTGATCGTAGATAAATAATTTGGAATGTAAAAAGTTACAAAAAGTATTATAATGATTTATGTATTTTTACTTTTTTTATACTATTAGGTACCTAATTTAAAACAAAATAGTAAAAATTCACTCTTGACATAATTTTCTTGTAGTCCTTTTAAAATATTTATAAAATAAGTTTGATGAAATATTAAAAGAGAGAATTTATCAATGGACAAGAGAAAATTTGGTTGTAAAATATTCAGGTCGTGACTGACACAATTCAGAAAATTCACCCCTTGGTTTTTAAACCAAGACTTGTCATTATCAGAAAACCAAGAAAGATGTTTTTATATCCTTAGTTTTTTAATTAATATTGTTTTTACAACATAGAGTAGCTGCCTCTGTGATCCAATGGATAGAGCGTTAGACTGCGTTGCACTAGAAAGCTGAAAGTCCTAGGATTGATTTCTGCCTAAGATCTGGAAGTTATTGCTTTTATTACCCGAATGATTACGTACCGTAACCCACAGTAGTCGCTAACAACAAAAGAAATTTTTATTAAACTACAGATATCTTGAAAGAAAATATTATATTGTAACACATATTAAGTGTTTACAATGATAAGAAAATTATAATCGTACATCATTCCAATGTTAAATTCGTAAATATAATTCTAGGAAAAATTAATAAATACTTTATTAAATTCTTAGTTAGACAGGCGTCTAACATGGAGGACTCACATATGGAACAAACGAAAACAGTTAAATCTTAAATACCAACAGCTGTATTGGATGCTTAATGGAAAATCCAAATTATCGGTACAAAACAAATTGTTAATTTATAAAACTGTACTTAAACCTGTGTGGACATATGGGATACAACTTTGGGGCACAGCAAGTCACAGTAACATTGAAATAATTCAACGGTTTCAGTCAAAAATACTTCGAAACATCATGGACTCACCTTGGTACATATCCAACACTATATTGCACAGAGACACGAACACTCCCACGGTACACGAAGCTATACAGAAATTTTGTACCAGTTACCAAACAAGACTTGAAAATCATCAGAATTTAGAAGCCATCAATCTCCTAGACAACAGTGGAACACACAGAAGACTATGCAGACTACACCCTACAGATTTATTTTAATATGTGATTGTGTAATTTATTTTACATTTCTGGCAAGATCACTTCAACAAAATGGGAAATTTTATAGAGTAATACCAAGGGGTATTACTTACTCAAGATTTATACTTACAACACATCTACTCATTGTTCTATGAGAGCAGATCGTAGATTTACAGTTATTAAAAAAAAAAAAAAAAAAAAAAAAAAAAATCTTAGTTATTAGTTACAATACATGATAATTTTATGGTATATTGAGAAATATAAATTGACTCATAAAATGTTTTTTGACTCGTATATTAAGTACTCAACCTTTATTAAATTTCTGATATAAATATATATAGATAAGTATAATGTTGTGAGATGGTTTAAAGGAAATTAATTTTACAAAACTACTCCAGATAAGTTTTAATAAACACTTTTATACACTCTTCGCTATTCCTTTTTATAAAAATTTAATTTAAAAGTTATGTTCGGTTACTGCCTACAACGGTCTATATAACCTCCAGTAACGCCACTGCTGCGTACTTTTGTAGGTCGTTTATCATAAATTCTCTGAAAAAGGAAATTAGGAAGGTAGTCGGTAGTCATTTTTCGAGGAGAGACGAGGGAAAATCCGATCATAAAACGGGGAACGCTTAATTTCGAGAAAGACCATTTCAAACGTCCGGCATTTTAAGCGTCGATATAGAGTTTGATGGGGAGAGTCTGCAGGATGAGATGGTCATATCAACTGCCCGGGGTCGGTAATAAATTAAAGGGTGTGATTACTCCACAGCTGGGCGGGGGTGGTCAGTATGGACTGGTGACATAATCCATCGAATTATAACCGGGTGTTGGATCCAGACAAAATTATTACGACTGAAATATGAAACCCTATTACATGCCTGTACACCAGTGCTTCATATTACAAGGGTATTAACTGCTATACGTTATATTTCATAAATACAATATTATACACACACGTATATGTTAATTCTACTTTGTTGTCGGTTGCCGATTAATTAGTATAAAATACACGACAAAGGGTAACGTAGTCGCTTAATGCATTAAACCAAATAAACTATCATACATTCTGACAGATGGTCGCAACTATTAAAATGCACGTACATTATGAAACCCGCTTTACTTAAAACTACAAAAAAATAACCCATTACAGCGATCATAATGGTTAAATATTGGAGCGTTGTGTGTGTTTCAAAAAAATACAACATTACAATTGTGTATAATTACAAAATTATAATAATTTAAGAGAAAGGAAGTGACGAAATTAAAATTAAAATGGGGAAAATTGGCAGAGCCTATCACTGGCAGAAAATCATCACAATAAAAATTGATATCGTTAAAGTGCAAATTAAGACACTACGATACAGTTATACAACTGAAGCATTGTACGGATCAAAATTCATCTTCCATCAGAAGGAAATTTTTAAGAAAAAAATGGAAATGAATAAGACAAAAATCCTAAAGAAAATAACTTAATAGCCCAAAGGAAAATGGAAATAGAGGATGTAAGTTAATACGTAATAAAGAGCTCTATTGGTATGGAAATGAATAAAATAATAGAATTAGAGAAAAATACAAATTTAGTGTTATAGACAGAAACTTAGTTTCATGAAGAAGGCTTGAAAAAGACGAAACATGGCAATGAGAAAAATAGAGAAGACCAAGCATGAGAACAAAAATAATTTAACGAGATCTGTAATTGGTAAAAATGGTAAAAGAAGAAGATTTACAATATAAAGTGTCATTGAAAAAGTCTTCTGTAAATTTAACGAAATAATAATAATTTAATGAATAACGATCGGAATGCTTACTGAAATGATTGCACTGGTTTGCAGTGCTATGAACTGGAAGGCTCTCTGTGGCTGTAAAAGTATTTACGTTGCAACTTATTGACTGGGAGGAAAATAACAGGCAAATATACCACAGTGTTACGCATTTCAAATACCAGTATTTGTTTTACATTATTATTTCAAAAATGTTTCAATAACAAATCAGATAATTAATTTCAACGAATAATAACGACATTGGAACAACATTGCATTTTAAATTTCCAAATTTTAACAGAAAACAAATAATTTCAAAATTGACTCTCTATGCTGCTTTAATTGCAGCGATATTCAAAATGAGCGTTTCAGTTTAACTGTCTGCTTAAATGACATTAACATGTTTTTATGAATATCTCAATCACAAACTTCAGTAGGAATTATTAAATAAGAAACAAAAAAAGTTTATTAGTTCTCCTGATTTCACTCAACCTTTATTTGTCTAGTTGTAATTTTAATGTTATTTTTAACTTTTATAATTGCTGTTTTTTGGCAAAGATAAATAAATAATATATTTTGCGTTGAGGTCGTTACCAAATTTTAACTATTTAGGCGAAAAGTCCGAGAAAAACTTAATATTTCGAATGAAAAATTAAGATATTTATGCAAACGTGAACCTCACTCGAAAACAAAATATTATTTTATGATAAATTGAAAACTTTTGTTTGTCATCTTGGATCCTCCACCTTGAATGTAACTTTATATTTTGAAATAGAAAGTTGGTCATGGGACAAAAGATTTTAATGCAAAACAATTCAAGCCAATTTAAATGGTGAAAACCATGTATCCGTATCTAATACCTTTTCTTAGATATTCGCCTTCCGTTACATTTCAGCAACTCCTTATTGAATGGTATGTATAATTAACTATCGTGATTTAATATTTAGTTTTAAATTATTAGTGTGTATTCCGCATTAAAATAATGTGTCGCATGACCAACTTTCAATTTAAATAAATACAATTACATTCAAGATGGCGGATCCAAGATGGCAAACAAAATGTTTCGATTTATCATAAAATAGTATTTTAAATTCGAGTGAGGTTTACATTTACATACATCTTTAAATTTCCGTTACTATTATACAAATATTAAACTGTTCTCCGACTTATCACCCAACCTGCTGAAATGCAGAGAAAGGCGAATATCTTCAAAATGGTACGATATCTCATTATATGGTTTTTGTCATTCAAACTGGCTTAAAATTTGGTATTGAAATTACGTCGCATGACCACCTTTCCTTTCAAAAAATAAAGTTACATGCAAGATGGTGGACAGCATTTTTTGATTAATCATAAAATAGTATTTTATGTTTAAGTGAGGTTCACAAAGCGTGCAACTTATTTTTCCTTACGTTCGAAATATTAAACCGTTCTCGGAATTTCCACCGACGATGTATATACAAATATCGCACTGCCAGAGCAGTAGTATATTAACTCAAAATAATTTTATTTTTTCTGTTTCCTAAATTACAGGGACGAAATTACAGTAAAAATTCTTAATAATGTATTAGTAGCCTACTGATCACTAACAACATCGTAACAATCAACGAATAGCTGACCGTTCCGTCATTCAAATAAGCAATTCAACATTTTTCGAGAATTAGCAAAATTGAATAATGATGTAAATTTTTGGAAGTGAATCTTTTATAAAAATAATTATAACTATTTGAGATGATTCGAGCGTTGTCAGATTTTAGATTTAAATTTGTATAGTCTGATAAAGAAAGTAACTAGATACTGTAAATAACATAGAACGGGTGTTTCTGGTTGCCTTCTTCTCAAATGGCAATTTTAACCAGTTGATTTATGAAAGTTAAAAACTGATTGTAAATAGTTGTTAATTTAAAAAAATTTGAACTCCTTCCTAAATATTTTTCTATAAAAAAATTTAATCATAAACGGCTACGGTTCGGAATTACGAACCACTGAAATACACAAGTTTTAATAAAAACAATACACCATTATCTACGATGATATTAACGCTTTGGAAAAGTAATGCGTTAATCGAAGTAAAGACTTATTTTTATTCCATATATACGTAAAAAAAATGTTGATTGGTTTATTCCGTTGATGAAACGGACTTCATAACAAATGGTAATGACGTGAACAAAAGCTGCAGAATTTTGTACGAAAGAACCCCTTTCCTCTCATTTCCCTTTCCCCTGATTATCCCCTGACCCCTCGGTCAGGGGATAATCAGAACAAATAAGTATGCGTATTATTTTATTTTTTACTTAAGTAAATTACTATGGTTATAATTTTATGCAAGTTTCCTTTTTGAACATTATATTATTGATAACATATATTTTTTAATGATCAATAATGTAAATTTGGCGTGGGTTTCGATTATTACACCACCTCCGCAACACAGTTCTGTTTGCATTATATTAACCTACGGCTTGGAAAATTCGAACAAGTGAACAACAATTACGGTTGACTTTTGTTTGTAGCCCACACAAATTTAGCGTCGTTTTCCACAAATAAATGTTAATCTTTGTTAACCAAAAAGTATGAGAAAATACAAAAATATACATATATTCTTCTAATTTTGTTTACTTCATTTCGGTAAATATAATTGAATTTACTTCGAAAAAACTAGAATGTCATAAAATTAAATCATTCTGTTTTCTTGTAGATGGTTTTAGTTTCTTGTACTTGGAATTTTTATTTTATGGGGCTGTGGAAAGCTTTAGATGTTTATATCTTTATAATTGAATCAAAGTTAGAAAAAATAAATTTTCATAGTAAACACTTTAAATACGCTTAACAAAATTAGGAAAAACGATTAAGGTTTTTTTTTAAATTACAGCAAAATCTACAATCTATTCTTAAGCAGAATAATGAGATGAGAAGATGAGTTTTCTTTGCGAATATCATGAACGACAAAAACTCCAATGGGGGATTTTCGTAAATTTAATTTATGTGTTGTCGCTTTAAAATAAATGCGTAGTATGTCTTTGTTTCAACTGGCAAGTGTTGTTTGAATCATTAAGAGTGAGATGGCAAAAATATAAAATATAACACTTATAAATTTACACTATACCAACAATTAAATTTTTAAGTCTCAAAAACCGTTTCGAGTTGAAGCCAAGTGAAATTGTAATTTCTTGCTCAACGAAGAAAATTGTGCCTACAGGCCTAAGTATCCGAAACGTTATAAAATACTGGACTTACCTTTACGTTCTGTTAATCTTATAATATTTGTTTTTCTAATTTTACTACTAATCATTATCATCATCTCATAATCAGCATCATCATCATCATCTATATCATGGTCATCGTCATCTTCAACTGCAACAACTTTGTGTTCCAAGATGTTGATTCGCAAATCAAGTTTAGTTTTATATACATATTTTTTCTTTCTAGTTTAGTCGTTTTTTAAATTTTTTACTGTGTTAACCTCCATCGGGATCTGAACATTGAAACGGTGGATAAGGAAAAAAAGATTTGCAAGGAGTCACAAAGACCGACTCCTACGTCATGTGCATGTTGAGGCGCTGCAACTCCTCGATAACTAAGACGTAATGAGAAGAATTAAGCAGCAGTAAACCTTCAAATTGATTTGATTAGGAGATATCTTATATTAGTCTATTTTTCAATCATTTTTAAATAATCAATAATTGTAATAAATTATCCTGTAAATCAGTTGTACATTATCTAGTAAAATCTTATGTTTTATTTAATAAAGTAAGAATATATTTTTTTAGAAAATATGAATGTTTTGTTTTAGAAAAAATAATAGTATGTTAAGTTTGAATATAAGAAATATGTAGCCTATTTAGAAAATAAGATAACTAATAAATAGTTGTTCCAAAAATGTATTTTGTGTATTTCTTACAAATTTTATGAATCAGTTACAAATTTTTTTATTTAGAAATGATTACGTAGATGTGTAATAATAAGTAAGATTAACTACAAAGCTGCAGTCTACTTAGGTAAATTTAATATAGAAAATAAGAATAGGAATAGAAAATACTAATTATTAAAAGTAAGAGTAGCATTAGAGTTACAACTTAAATAATTGTTATTGTCAGAAAATAAGAGTAGCCATTGGGTTTTATTTTCTTATGGTAATCTAATCCTTAAGTAGTTTAAGTTGGAATAAAATTTTTCGTTAGTCTAAAACTAGTTTTACAATAAATAAATTTAAAAAATGTTTACTAAGTGTGGTTTATATTATTTTAGTTCTAAGAAAATTACACAGATTTTCTCATGATTGCCTAAAGTTTATAAATTATAAGTATAAAAAACTGATTGCAAAAGAAATACACTGTTAAAAAAAGTATCTAAATATAGGAGGAGGTCCAAGCAGAAAAAGTTTTATTATATATTTTGATTCGTGAGGAACTATTGAAGTAACTATTCAAGTATTGTATCATTGTAATGATTTTCAATTTTAGAAATTCTCACTTATATACTACGAAAAGTCTAAAATATATTGTTTGGTTTCAGTTTAACTACACTTACAGATACTTCTTAGGAAAATTGTTAAAACATAAGTCTTATCAAAATCTTAATTATTAGTAAATATTGTAGATTAACATGTTTTAAATTTCGAATACTAGCTTAGAACCAAATCTAGGGCCTTTCACTTGGGAGTCTTTCATGATAATCACAGCACCACGGAGGCAGTGAAGCTCAAAATAATTTACTGTTATAAAAATACAAAATATGTTTCTCTAATCTCCCATATAGTTTTGTAATAACAACACTCTTGAGCACGGCAAATTAACTAAATATCGAAATAGCATCTTCGACTGATACGCGATGGACCCTAGTATGAGCTTAGTCACGTACTTCACCACGTCCAGAAGATACATACTAAATGGAGAAATCGTGGAAGTCAAAGTGTAAACTGTAAATTATTCATTAATTTGCCTATGAGTTAGTCATCTATGAAACATTTTTTCTATTTATTCACTTTCAAGATTTACAGAAAAAAACTACATAATCTGAATAAAATACCAACTGGAGTTTACAAAAATTATGTGTTATTAATAATTAAAATATCAAAAGAACGTACGAAGCAAAGCTGTTGAGTATTATTATTCACAGGATATTAAACGTTACCACACACGATATAAATTACCGAACATCTTAGTTAACTAATTGTAAACAATTTTTGTATTAAATAAAAAAAACGGTATATTGTAAATATCTATGTAGTAAAATACTAACGTAGTAATAAAAAAGCAGTTATAAAATGTAGAATTTTTTAAAATTAAGTTTTAGCAAAAATTAAGTGCCAAGAGAATTCTTTTTGGTATCACAGCAAAATATTAATTAAAGAATTTTGCAGGATAAGAGTGGTGTGAAGTATAACGCTATAATTTTTGTTTAACGTAGCTATCAGTTCACACAAATATGTTATGTGAGCAAGGTTCGGTGATCATGCACAAGTTCAGATTACACATAAAAGTTGTGTAATAATTTTGAACGGCCAAAGTAAAGGTACAACAACTATAAAAACCGTACTTGACTGATTTTGTAGCACGTTGCTCGTGTATATACGACCTATATAATGTACAATATCCCTATAAGGTAGTCGGCTTCACCCTCTTAACCGCCTTACCCATCTTCTCCTTTCTCACCCTCAACTGAGGTGGTCCCAGGTGACACACACTGAAGTAATAAGGGTGTAGTTGAGAGGGTGTCTAGGTTTATTAAAATATCTTCTCTCCATAACATTTCACCACTCTATCCATTTTTGCGCTGCTTGGGACGTCGGCAAGATTAACCCTCTCTCATCCTACTACCGGTAGTCGTTATTATAGTATGCTTTCTGACAATCTGATCGCATCTTTGAGTCGATTATCCGAAAAAACTGCTCATAAAGGCAGAAATTCTATTACCACAAAATTTTCCTTCTTCATCTTAAAAAAAAAAAAATTTTTACCATGACCGAACGAAAGAAACTGTAGTTATCTGTTTAATCTATCAGATTATGCCTCTTATGACACTGATGATCAACTAAATTTTTATCATTTTAGTGGCCTACCCGTATGTGTTTTTTTTGTATTTGGTATGAAACCCTCAGTGTAACCATTTAAGGCAGTATTATCAACGGAAGGAAAAGCTGTTTTGATTGCCAACTTCACATAGGAGAAGGCACCCGGCGATGAAGAAGACAGTGTACAGAACTTAAATCACAAGATGATTATAAATAAAATTACAACTTCGATACCTTATAAAAAGTAAACTTATGTGCGTGAAGACAGCGAATGATTGGGTTTTACTGGTACTAAAAAAAATGTCAGTATACCTACTGTTGACGCAATAAGTTGTGTTAGATTTACAATATACGGCTAGATGATACAATTAGTTACTCCCGAACAAATAAAATTAATTAAGTAACCACCAACAAGAAAATGAAACTACTACTGGAATACACAGGTGTCTGCGTAAAAATAATAAAGCTGGAAGACCTGCCGTTTCAGAAGAACATGATTCCTACATTCTGGACATAAGGAATGATTCTACGAAGTAGTAAATATTTCAGCAATTTAAAAAGAGCGGTAACAAACTAATGCGAATGATGCAAACAAATGGTATGATTATGAAACTAGTAACAACTAAAGGTAGGCCTATACATCATGAGGAGATTTTCTTGGTCTTAAATTTAATTTTTATGACAGAAAACTTCCACCGATCAGGAAATTTGGGTGTTCGTAAATTGAAAAATTGAAGATATAGATTAGCACATACCTATATAGATAAATATAGATAAACAGCTATAGATTAATAGTGGCAAGGTCGTAACCTGTTGATTTACACTTAGGAAGATAATTAATTTGATTTTTCATGTCATTGGGTTTGAAATATTTAGGTGGAAGTTCCATTGGCATTAGTATACATAATAACTTTTATACTACTAAAGAGTGAACTGGATTGATGATATCAGTATAAGGGTAAAAAACTTGAGCACGATATTGAGCGAATTTTTTTGCCTTATCTTTGTCAAAGACTATCCAGTTTCTATCATTCTGCCATTGAGGAAGAGAGAGTGAATGCTATTTTAGTAAGCGCCTCGTTTTAGTCCAAAGAGATCTATCGTTCGTATTTAAGGAGACAATAATATGATTATCAAAGTTTTCTAACTTAAATTCTGATATCAGACTCTTAGTTTTGTCATTTTATATTTATTATAACGTGCCTCATCAACAAGTCTCCTGGAGAGTTACCATGTTTTGCGTGCTCTCCTCTTTTCAGTCATACGACCTCTTATGTATCTTGTATAGGAACAGAACAAGGGATTTCTAGAGTTTTAAGAACAGTAGATGAAGAAACAGCCTCTTGTTGGACTGTGTTTACAAAATGTTAACTAAAAAATTAAATTTAAAAAAAGGTGTGTGTTTCGGCTTGTTACGAAAAAAATCTAGTGAATCAAGTTGCCTGTTTAAAGTCGACGGCAAGTATGTAAAACCGGGGAAACTAATAAAACTATAATTTTGGCTCATATGCATTCATGGAAATTGCACCCCTTGGGATTAATTAGTTACGAACTACAGAAAAAAATTACACAATTTTATTATAAAATATAGAATGAATCTTAAAGAAGCCCTCTATTTAAGTAATCATTTCAACTTGTGAAAAATACATTTTTATAAGCTATTGAAACTGCATATTTTCTCTACAATCACTCTGTATAATAGAGAATTTTTCCGTACGGGTTGTCATCTTTTATGATCAAATAACAATCGTAAATTAATTACTTAATTCAGTACAGAATTTTCGAAGTCACTGTTTCATTACATATCTTACAATCCGTAATTATCCATATCGGATTTTTCTACTTCTATAGATGTTCTTTAGTTTCGTTAGCAATTATACAAATTAATTTACAGAACTGGAGCATTTGATTAAAACGCGAAGGATAATTAATTAGTCGAAATATTAATTTTCATAATAATTGTTTGTGACGTGAAAGTTGAGCAAAATTAAATTATTAAATTAGGAATAGATATTGCAAAGTACGGAATTTCTATTAGGGTATTTGAATGCATACATAATGTAATTTAATTTGAATAATTTTATAACCTCTCTCATTGAAATTATTCAATGTAAACATGCATTTCGGTCTAATAAGATACTTATTCTACAGATTCTAATGATGTGTACGCTCTTTTAGTATCATACATACATAAAACATGTTTTCCTTGTTATTTTATTTGAAAATATATTGTAGTTGTTACGTATAAGAGTACATAAAGGTTTAATCTGTACTCCGAGAAGAGTCATCTGGTAATAACGAGCAATAAAATATTTACCTATTACCTTTTATGCTGTTTCTAAAAGTAGGAATATTTTTGTAGCTGTTTTTGTTTTATAAAAATAGATTGTATATAAGTGTAGACCCGTATAAGCTTGTCGGACCCAGTCATAGGAAACAGCCAATACTAGTATTATAAAAACCGAAGATTCCAATCTAAATTGTACATTCATAATCACCTACTTCCCATTGTTTAGAATAAAGGACATGTTACACCACGATAAGAACATTAGCACAGTATAAGAAAATATCATCTCAACAAGAAGTCATCAATCTACTTGACAGTAGTACTACTCGGCGATACGTATACAAATAATTCAGCCCGCTGACCTATTTTAAAAAATAACGTATAGGTCATTAGTTCTAGCTAGAAGCTCTCCCTCCAGCGCTCTGTGCCGCTGAGCTGTTCTGTTTAGTGGTGGGGGAAGCACCTCGTAGTTGTAACAGTAGTATACAGTTAGAAAGAGAGAGAATGATCATTAAGTGAGAAGGAGACAACACTTGCCCCTTGAAACTATCCCTACTCTACCTACTCGCCCACCCCTTACAAGCTTCTTCCTAAAACAAATGTACTATATAAGTTTTAAATTTTTGTTCATATAGTCAGCTTTTTATTTTTATTTTATTTAACATTGATTTCGTCTTTTAAAGATGTAAAGCTGGGTACACTGCTATTAGGTTATTTACTTGCTTAAAATTATTTACGTTTTATCTCTAGTAGATCGATTACAAATTATGTTCAATTCAAGCAAAGTAGCTTTTACTTAATAATAACTTAAATGTCTAATTTTGTTAACATCAATCCAAATTCGATTGTCTGTTTAGGATGCAGTATGATGTAAATTTTATATTTAATTGGTTTTTGATTCATAATAATTTTGACTTGTAGAACTATAATGTAGATGGTGTTTCATGCTTTTCAAATTTGGTCTGTATACGTAGATGCGTTAAAAAGTTTGATGATATTGTAAGAAAATATGTTTTAACACGGACAAAAGATGGTTTATAGAAGTCAGATGAAATACCAAAATCTAAAAAAACCAAAAATACCAACTTCAGTTTGACAGAAGTACAGCTTTAGTCACAGTTTCAGGCTTTAGAAGTACACGTGCGAGTCTGTGGGTAACAAAATAAAATGAAAATAACCAAGAGTTGGACAAATGTGTTATACCTTTGTATAACACATTTTTTCAGTTTTTTTTTCAGTTGATTGATTGATAAAAATTTATAACCCAACTAGTTTGCGATCGTGGATAACACTAGACTATTGACATGGAAAAATTCACTTTGAAAACTAATTAAACGAGAAACATTGAAGACATCTAAATTTTCTCGACTATTTCACGACTATCTAATTTACCTATCCAACTAAAATTAACAGTTTACTAGTAATTTCCAAAACCTGCGTGAACAATTTTGATATACTAACTCTTCAGAAATAAAAAATTTAAAAGATTCCAATATACGAGTAAAACACTAAATCTATCCAATGTATTTTAAATGTTTTTTCTTAAATACAAAGTTCTGTAGAATGAATTTAAAAACAAATTTTATGCTAAGTTGTTAAGATGACACTTTCCGAAATCCGAAAAATATCCAAAACAGATTATTCTTTAAAACCGAAACAAAATTTCGCAAAGTAAATAATACAATAATGGAATTGATATTTCTATGGTTTTACTTTTCTGGAGGCGACGTTGTGACGTTGAGTTTTGTGACTAGAATTGTTGTGGTGACAAGAATTGTTTGTTTAGTTGCAAGCCGTTTTTCATAAACATTATTACAAAATATTTATAAGTTATAAAGTTTTGTGGAACAGCCGTTTTATTGCAAAATACTGTTTATTTTTTGTACTAATATTTAGCTAATCAGGACTGATAAACGCGTTTTGCTCTCACAATTAATGACAGAATTTAAATTAATAAAAGTACTGCTTTATAAATCAGTTGTTTTATTTTGTACGAGGTTTAAAATTCAATTCCATTGTTATTGTACAATTAATTACGTTATGGATAAAAAAATTAAATTCAATTTAATTTAAAAACAATTAGAAACCAAGTTAAAGCTAACAAATAAAAATTATTTAATTGTTAATTCTTTAAAACTACACTTCAAACAGTAATAATATACTTTATTTTAATCTGTTTGCTGTAAAGCCACGTATTATTTTGCCTTTGACTGTCTCGAAGTAAAATAAACAGTAAAACAAGAGAAACATTCGTTGCTAAAATCTCATCTATTCAACGATTATAATTTTATTACGTAATTTGCTTTATGATATGTGGGGCACAAAAATACCCTTTGAAAATATATATTTATATTTCCAACTGTATAAACTGAAACGAAATCATAGAATTAAAAGTATATTTTCATGTACGTTACTATTTTCAAAACCATTTTTAGATGATATTTTTTGAAGTACTTCGTACATGTTGGTAGTGTTTTCAACTTAATAATTTTATTATTTATGAATTTATTTTGTATATAATATTTTAAAGTACTAAAAAAAATTTCAAAAACAATTGTGTAATATTTGACAAGGCGTCCTTACTTACTTTTTCTTTTAGGTTTTATTGTGACACCTGTTTAAATAATGTGCCACAAATCTGAATATGGAGTATTTTAACATAGATAAAAGTAAACTACGTGTTTACTATAGATCCAGGAATCGAATATAAGTCTTTTATTTTATCAGTTGAATATGTTAGATTGACCTACTGAATGTCACTTAAACATCTGTTGATTAGAGACCTCCTCCTTAGGTAGCAATAAAATTTAAATAAGAGCACGCATTGCTGTGCTACTAAGCTAGAAATCCACTCAGCAAGGGTTTTGGCTTAGAAGTTATTGTGTTGCCAACCTGAGAACCACCAAGGATATCGAAGAGTTTTTATTTCATGTAAATCAATTTTTACTTTCTCTTGCCTATTTGAATAAATAGGAAGGAAAGTATTGTTTTCATGTCAATGTTTTTAAATCGAGTTTTCACCGGATCTACACGTTTTCAGACCCCCTGAACCCAAAAAGTATTATTATTTTTTGCTAAAAATATAATTTAGCGATTGGTCTGTATGTGTCTGTGTGTGTGTGGGGGGGGGGGGGGTTCTGAAAAGAATATCTCAAGAACGGAACATCGTACATACTTGAAACTTGAAACTTAAATTAGACAATACTAGAGGATCCGACACAAACATTTTCATCAAAATCGGTCAACCGGTAGAAGTAGCTTATTCGAGTCCTTTTCCACTTTTTTGCGATTTTTTTCAAAAACAGCTTCTACGATTATTTTAACAATCATCTCATTCGCTATAATTTTTGATGCTCTACATGGTAGGGCACCAAGTCTGCTAAAATTTTTGGAGAGGCTGTTTTCCCGTAAAAAATGTATATTTTAGGATTACAGCTTTAATATGCATTTTAGCGCAAAAATGTACAAACATTGTAGAGAATTTATTTCAAACATTGTACAAATTTTATTTCAAACATTTTTTTGTAGAGTGCTTAGTTTAGCGGTAATAAGCGATTTTCTGGTTTTTTCACGAAAATGAGCAAAAAAATTCGATTTTTTAAGATTTCAGCCTTAGAATGGTATTTAATGACAAAACTGTATATAAATTCAAATTTATAGTAAATAAAAAGATCTGCAGCTCTTATTTAGCATTTTTCTCTACAGAGCCTATTTAGCGTCAAAGAGTGATTTTCCGTATTTTAAGCCAAACTGAGTTGATATTCATTTAACGTCTTTCACTCATGATTAAAATAAGGTTTTGTTTTTGAGGTTAGTTTTTTGTTTGTTTTCAATGTTTTATTACTAATGTTAGGTTATATTGTTCATTTTTGCATTGGCAAGAGAAAGTCGTGTGAGTGTTTCATACCAGATTTTTTCGTTTATTTAAAGTCGCATTGCTTGGTTATTAGCAACTGCTGTGGGTTATAAAACAGTCGGTTTGAAGGTAGTACTCCTAAAAATAAAGTGAAGAATTTTAAATCGGGAAAATTAAAATTTTTTCGAAACAGACTGAATTTTACAGTTTATAATAGCTAAAAATCATACCAAACATTGACCATATTGGCAACTTCTCTTACTACTATGGAAGATAAGTGAATCATTTATCCCAGGTATTCTGTCAGACAACGTTTTTAGCTTTCTTTTTTTGTGTTACTAGTGTTTTACATAATGTCTGTTTATCCGCTTTATATTTTCAAGAAAGGTTCGGGAAAATTACGATGCGCATTTCAGTGAAAAAGGTAGTATATATGTAGATATTTAGATGAAATGAAATCTTTAGTTTCCTCTGTTCCTCTTTCGGCTTCTTCTCCTTCTTTTTTATGCATAAAAGAAATAGGATTCACCGAATTTTTTTAGCAGTTTAAAGTCTCAAAATATTTTAGGTATGTTACCAATAATGCTACGGACTAAACTGTATTTTTATAATGCTAAGTTAAATTTTGTTTCAGGTAAACAGTACAAAATTAGCACAAGTAAATAAATTAATACTTTTCAGTATTTTTGTGATGAAGAAAAAATTCATGTCTGTGTGGGTTGATAGGGGAATGAAAAGTAGACTAAAAAATGGTCTGTGATTCAGTTTCCGGTGAGGATCTAAAACATTTTCAGCACATTCAAACTTACTCCTCATTACTCCATATGGTCACTAAGTACTGTGAGCCTAGTTTATGCTTTAACAAAGTATAAAGAAAAACATAATTATGGCTTGACTTTAAAATTAATATTTTGACAAAGACCTTAACGATTAAACATACATGTTGAAAGAGCCAAATGAAGCATCAACTTATGATTTTCTGGTGTATTACAGTCGGACGTAAATAAGCTCCAAAATTTAGTTTTTTTAGATATCAGTTAATAAAAAAATTTATACCGGTTTCCAGGAGTATTGTTCTCTAAGAAGGTATAATATTCCGAATTGCGACTAATAAGATCAAAATAGCCATGATGATCACCAATATTTGAACCAGATACGCACGACAAAAAGAAGAAGACGGTATAAAATAATATTTACGAGTATTTCTTTAGGGTAGTCACATCCTTTCTGTGTTAATAATTAATATTTTTAGAAATATAAATAGCCTATTACATATTCCAAAAATATTATCTTTTTAATTAATAGTGTTTTTTTTTTTGGTTTCAGGTGAGCTTACTTCTGTTAAAATAAGGAATGGGATTGCAAAACAGACGTAAGTAATAATAATGTATTCTCAATGCTTTTAAAATAACCACGTTTTTTGTGCAATACGTGATGAATATAACGAATTTTCTGATTGAATGACACTAGTACGTTTACTGTAGAAATCCAGATTTTATATTTTCGTGTTATTTTATCTGAATGTAGTTTTTCGGAATGTAGTATAGCAGATGATTGACGCGAAGGTAAAAATTGAACAATATGTAACAATGAACAAAATACGAAATCAATAAGTAATCTTATAAATTAACTAGCCATTGTGCCCTTATTAGCTTTTGAACGGTGCATTAAATAATATAATTTTTATTAATTTTCGCTGTTTTAATCCAGGTTTTAGACTGACCTACATTTAGTGCTGCAGTTAGCGCAACTGGCTTATGTATCAGGGTTTTTGATTCCCTGTCAGGTGCGGCAGGTTTTCGCGTCACCCTTAACTCATTTTTAACAGACTTTTTAAATGTAAATAAGAATAACAATTGGACGTAAAGAAGTTTAAAAAAGTTAGTTTCTCTAGATATTAATTAATAAATACTTATCCCGATTTAAAAAATTATTATCGTTCTTTAAGAAGGTACATAACTTAATATATATTTCTTTAGGGTAATCACATCTTTTGTTCCTCAAAGGTGCAAGTAGTTAAAATTTAAATCCTTTGATTTTTTCTAGAAAATCTTACTGAATGCGTTTGCAAAATCTAGAAATGCAGTTTTTTGTGAGGTTGTAGAAATAATACTTATTTTACCTCATATGGGCAAGTGATCGAAATAATTTTTTTTTAGGTTTTCTATTATCCCGCCAAGGAAAAAAAATATGTTGAATTTCAGCTACCTAGGGGATCAGCAAGTTTTGAAATAAAGAAATGAGTGAATAAAAAAATTAGTGAGGACATAACCATTATTTCATTACCAACCAATAATGCTAAAATTATTAATATTTAGAGTAGGTAAGTTCAGCATAACATTTTTGCGTTTTTAATATTTAGACATTGATTTTCCAGCACTTTGAATGCTGAAAAAATTAAAATATTTATTGACACATAATACAATGACCGTGTGTCTATGTACAGTAAATTACACAATTATAATATAAAAATATTGGTGATTCCTAATACCAAATCAATCGATAAACATAATCATAATTATTTATAATTCATATGATTTTCAATTTATTAATATTGATTGTTATACGCTGTACAGGTATAAAATTTATATATATATATATATTACTCGTTATATTTGAACAATATTCAAATATAACTGTTTTTTTTTTTTTAATTTTACTATTTCTAATGTACTGATATTATAATAGTATATCTAATGGAATGAAGCACCTATAATTTGTTTGATTCGGGATTTATTATTTATTTAGGCGTACATATTTTCTCAGTGTGTACCTTATTGCTATTTATATTTAATCAATAAATACTCATTTATCTATAGATTGCTCCTATAAATGTTCTGGACAAAAATTATTTTATATAAATGAGGACTCATATGTACGCCCAGTGTAACTTCGCAGGCATATTTTTCGTAATAGGCCTTTAGATAATTTATGAGATATAATAATATAAAATTTAAAACTAAATATTTTCTATAATATAAAAATGGTAATAGAATTTGATTAGTTAGATACGTAACTGCAACAAAATTGTAAATTTTTACTCATTAAGAAACCAAGACGGATATTATCATTGTAAAGTAAATTATCTTAAAATTAAGTGCAATTAACAACCTAATATCAAAGAAAAGCTATACAGGAGTAGTGTAACTTATCGAAAAGGTTTTTTGTTTATGTATTTTTTCTAGATAAAAAATTATTTCTTAATAAAATTTATATCAAAGGAAAATATTTCTTTAAAGGTAAATAGAGTAATACTGTTAAAGTTTACAGTGTGGTGGGTAGATGTTTTTCACAATGAGATTTTAAAGAAATTAAGCTCTAGGGTTTGATAATAAGAACTAGTAATGTTAATCAAAACAGTTTTATACTTTAATGAAAATATAATTTAATATATGGGAGTTCGTAAGGAAATTTTAAGAGTAAGGAAATATTCTATTAATTATTTTACTAAAACAACAAAGCATTATTCTATTAACTGTTCACTACTGAGTGAACAGTGATATCTTACCGTGGGGAACATGAAATCTAATTCATTTCATTTAACGAAAATGTCACTATAAAATTAATAGAAGATACGCCATTGTTGTAAATTAAATCGCCAGTCTTTTTAACTTCGATAGAAACGAGATGTAAGAGTTTATGGTAGGAGGTCGTTTGTTTTAACTTTCTCTGTTAAAATATCTCCAAAACTATGTAACCGATCTTGATGTGGGTTTCTGCGTTAGTTTATTCAATAACTGGGTTTTAAACATATTTTACGGTAGTATGCAGCCAATGGGCGCTGAGTGCGACATGTTTATAATAAAAATATGTATATGTATACAAAATAATGCCTGTTTTAATTATTTTCTGAAACTAACGGGCGGGCCTTGATGCAGGGTTTTGCGTTAGGTAGCACAATGGATGACAAACGTGCGCCCCACTAGTCAGTAGATAAAATATAGCTTTCATTTTGGGAAATTGCAAAATTAAAACCAAATCATTATTAACAAAACTTTTAAAAAGAAAAATATATTTTCTTTAAACATTAATATAATTTCTAAATGCAACAATTAAAAATATATGGAGTCATCTAAAAATATAAATTAGTCGCATACCATTTGTAATTACCTGATAGTATTTACCTAATTAAATTGTTTTTACTGCATGTAACGCTACTAACTAATAATTAGGCTAATTGTAATTTCAAAATCGCGAAATTTAAAGCAAAATGATAATATTATCTAATATTATGCCCATAACGGGCAGATGGAATGTTAAATTATTTGCACTCATCCGCTAGTTCTAGGGCAACTAATTAAAATGTTTTTACTGTATGTATTGCTACTAACTAATAATTAATTATAATTTCAAAACCGCGAAACTTATAAAAAATTTCTAATATTAATATTATGCCCATATACAGGTAATTATATATAATTATGTTCATAACAAGCAAATGGAGTGTTAATTTATTTGCACTCATCCGCTAGTTCTAGGGCAACAAAAATAGTTCTGTTTCTTATCACATGGTTAGACGACTGAAGCGTTTAAGAACAGATGAGGTAGAGGTGTAAAAGACACTACTCAGAGTTATCTTCTCTGAGAGTAATAAATTTCATTAGACAGCCAGACCCGGGGGTGAATGAAATGAAGTTGTCATTTGCAGGGTGGGAAGCAGGTGTTTTTCAGAAGGTCTGGCATGCTGATAAGCATACTTTTCCACTCAGTGAGGGAGGCGAAGGTAAAGCACCTCACTCCTTGTTTCACTTAGTATAGCCTCTAGAGGTTCAAACCAGCCTTTCGGCTGATGACCTTAACAACAACATCAATATTATCTTCCACAACAATAATAATTGTCATTCCGTCACGTCGTTCTTTACCTATACCCTGCAGAAACTTTTGCTTACCTTAACGTAAGATTTAGGTCATGCATGACGACTGTAAATTAAATTAGTATTGCTGTGAAAGATAATATACCCAGAAATCATATTAAAATTAGTCATCGTCCACCTTCTCTTCTACAGTTCTAAAATTATAGTAGTACGTAGGTAAGCATCCATAAGTGCTATTAGAAGATTAAAAGATCTACAACCTTTATTTCTAGTAATTTTTCTCCACAGTGCCTAGTTTAGCGTCAAAGAGTGATTTTTCGTATTATTAAGCTAAACTGAGGTTGATTTTCATTTTACATTATCCACTCATGATTAAAATAATGTTATATTTTGTAGCGTACCTATTTAGTAACTTAAAATATCTATCATTAATTTAATATTAATTTGTTTATACACATCTTAAATAAAATTCATTATAACATATGTTTAGAAAGTTACCAGGGAAGAACTAACTAAAATTTATGAAGGAAATGTTATAATCTTGTGATATCTAAGGATCTGTGAACTAATTTTCATTCAATCTGAAAAACAACCAATTTTTCAAGAATGTAACTCTATATGAAGAAAACAACGATGTGTAATTAAAACCCGCTATCAAACTTTGTTAATAAAATACAAAAACAAACTGACTTTGTATATTGTTTATCAGAACATTTTTTAAAAGGATTTACGTCATATATACACACACATCACACACAGATTTTCTAATTTTGTTTTATAAGTTTAATAATGTTTTATATTTAAGGCTTACGTTCGTTGTTTATCATAGATGAAGAGTTTATTTACATCTACCTTTAAAAACTGGTTTAAAAATTTTGTTTAAAAGGATCGAATCCACATTATTGAGCATAAATAAATTGAGCATTAGCATAAGTAAATTTTAAAGAATTTTTCGGTTTATTTATAATAAACAATCTCTTATACCGGTACCAGATTTTTATAAGTTGTATTCCCGTTACAGCTTTCACTACAAATTTGGCATTTTCCCTAACGGTGAAGGGACACACCACAGTTTTTCAGTTTATTTTTTTTTGTTTAGTTTTAATCCTTTATTACTAACATTAGTTTATATTGTTTATATTGTCTCTTGCATTGGCAAGAGAAAGTTGGGTGAGTGTTTCATGCCAGATTTTTTTGTGATATTACCCACTTCAGCAGTAAAAGATTTTACAAAATCTAATGACGTCGTAAAAAGCATTAAAAGTGACAAATTGCAAAAGCCTAATCTCAAACTTTGTAATTGTCGTTATGTCAATGTTAGTGACCAACAAAAGCTGTATTGTCTTCTGATAGTGATTTAGTGCGTCTCAACATCTTCCGAGCCTCTATCCAACTCTTAACTAATTATCTCTAATGTCTATGTGTTAATGGTCTCATTTCACAAACTACAGATCGGTCTTACTTAGTTAGGTCAGACATTTTCTAATTAGTTTTTTATCTCTTTTGTTAGAAAAACCATTTAGCAGTAATGTAAAGGATATACAAAAGTTTCTTGTAAACAACAAAATGAGATATTAGAAAAAGTTTGCATCTCTGAATTCTATTGCGTAAGTTTTATGTGTAGGCCTACTTTTCATTAAGTTTGCACTTTACGGTATAACAGGTCTGACGGACAAATTAGATTTTTACTAAAATACTCGTAACAAATTAACACTTTTGGAATATAAAAATAACGTGATATTTTGATGAGTTTGATCGTACATTAATTTAATCCTGTACTCTGAATCCATGAAAACAATGAAGTTCAATATCATTTATAGTTAAAATGTTTAGTGTAAAAATAATTGTTAATTTAAAATTTGACGATTCACTTGCATCCCTTTCAGTTAAACCGTAAGATATCGGATTAGTTATTTCTTCCGAGACAACTGGTATCAAATCATCAATGAGGTGTTCACACTTCTTGCTTTGTCTAACTACCGATAAACTATAGCAGCACCTCCAGTGATAATAACTGAATGATCATTCCAATATCAGTTAACTCAAAAGGAGCTCCTGTGATTAGTTCCTAAAAACTTACTGTTCCACAGAAAGTAATACAAATGAATCTAAAAGTTTCAAATCAGGATGTTTATTTTGAACTCCGTGTAACGGAAACAAATTTTAAGATATTTATGTTGGTTAAGCATTACATAATCTATCTCTTCAATATTAATGTAGATGCACAACGTGTTAAAATGTATTCTGATATCTTAGTAACAAATAAAGTAATCTTGCATTTCAGCAATATTTCAGTGGCTCTAATAGATAAAATGCGCAAAAAGCTAAGCAGACAGCATGTGATTTTTTCTGTGATCCACGAATTACCATGAAGTAGATGGAGCATAACAAAAACCTTTACTGCTCTACTGATAAATCATGAAGTTATTATATTATTTTGACTCTATAATAATCGGAAACTGTTTCCATTTTTTCAATTAAAGTATATAACTGTGCAGCTTCTGTAAATATTTTAACCATTTTATTTTATGCGAGTGTATCACAATGATTACGCAGGTAATTAAACAACACTTCTAAGAAATTTCTCCCGCTTTTCTCATTGCTCAATATTCTTTAATTCAAGCAGATCTTTTTGCTCTTTCTTTATTCATGAAGTTTGCTTTAGTTTTCTCTTTATCCACTGTGGGATCCACTGTCAAATTGGAAACTTCCTTTCCGAAAGTTTCTCTATCGCAGCAATCGGATTATGAAATTTTATATAAATCGTTCTTTTTCTGTTGTCTGAAAACTAAGCTAATTAATCCTCTACGATTGGAAATACTATCGAAAATATGTTGTTTAATCTGTGTGAACTCACTGTTGCGCCATAAAATTTAATTCTTCGTTTAATTATGGATTATTCTAGTAACTTTGAGTCTTTGTATAAATTTGCCTTTGATTCTTCCTTTAAATTGATTACTCCGTAAACTTTGGGGAGACTGCAAATTTTACTGAAAATATTGCTTTCGATAATATTCCGAATGTACTAATTTTACCTTTGCTGTAAAAAATGTTTTGTGCACCATATAAAAGCACCGGTTTCAAAACTGGTAGTGGCACGATTTAGATTTAATAATTTATTTAGTAGTTTTACTATTACATAATTTCTTTAAGAGTCTTAAGAAAACCACTTATAAACAGGACCCTTGCATTTAAATTTAATATTGATTGTTACCTGAAAGATTTGACAGTGCGTGTTAAATTGATTGAAAATGAAATTGAACATACGTACTGTGGAGAGATGACTTGAATGCTAGTGTGAGACGAAGTGGGGAACAGGAAAGCTTGAAACATTGAAAGCATATAGAGGACAAGCTTTCCTGTTCCCCACTTCATCTCACAGTAGCATTTAAGTCATCTCTCCACTATAGCCTATTTTTCAATATTATCACCTTATCGCATTGAGGCATTTGTCCTATCAATGGACAAGCTTTCCTATTTCCCACTTCGTCTCACACTAGCATTCAAATCATCTCTCCACTATATGTGTATAATTATATATGTTTGCGTGAGTATGAATCAATTTTTATTTAGTTTACTATCGCATTAGCCTAATAATATAACCTAAGTTAACTGTGAAACATAAGAACACCGGTAAATCTATCCCAAATTTCTACTTTAACTTTTTCGGACCCGTCGATTCGGGTTACCTGGTAATGTGGATAGTTCAGAACATGGATTAAAAAGTTTGTATTGTTTCGTAATTTAGATTTAAACCACCACTATGTCTGGTGGATTGTTTCACTCATGTAGGCTATTATATGATAAGATCTGTGTGAAGTGTATAATTGTCGCAAACGCGTAAAGGTTCTTCAACAACAACTGTCCTCAGCATTTTCCATTGGACACGTTGTAGTTTAGCTGAAACCAAGTGTTAAGCTAAAACATACTTCCATAATCCGTACATCCATATTGTTTACAATTGTTGTAAGGCATATGGTTTACGAAAAAGCACTTTAATCGAGGATTACATTTTTTTTATTATGTATTTTCAATTTAATTTAATTCTTTAAGAAGAGAGAGCCATGATTAATTTATCCAGTATTATTTCTGAAGACAACTGAAGAGATTAAGAAAATAAACTTAAATTTAGATCAGTTGAGGTCGGAATGATTAATACTACTAACAAGGGAACTTGTTAAAATAAGATAGCTGGATTAAACCCAAGAAGAAAACGGATGAGCGGTGAGCGGAAGAAAAATTCATTTGTTGTATGTATATACTCTGTGAACATTTTCGCAAAATGAGGTTATCGTCTTTTCTGAAGAGCGATGTAATTTAAAACATTCTTGAGTGTTTTAGTAACGCAGTTGTTAATATTTGTGAAATAGAAAACTCTTTTAATGGATTTAAGTAAGCTTTTTAATCTTTATGTAAACTTAAAATATTTTTATTCGTTAAATTAATATAACATATGGTGGTTATAATGTAGCAAGTAAGAATGTTTACATCACGTTAATAGAGAGAATGATGGATCACCGTTTTCTCTCTTTTTTCTCGGTTTTACGTTTTCTATTTTCTTCATCGCTTTGGTTAGTAAACTTTTAACTTATAAGTTAAAAGAAGTTAAATATTTGATGGAAGATATTTTCTAACTACTTCTGGGAACTGCGCCTTTGTGCACATTATCACATTTACTAAATTCTTGTCACGCTAAACCAAAAAGACAGGAGTCAGTTGATTCTTAGTTTCGTTCCTCACAAACAAACATGGAAAAGAAAAAGAGTTTGTACTTACTTTAACATTCCTATTTAGAGTTTGTAGTATATTTTGTTGGTATTAAAGCATTTACATTTTTTACAAATGAAGCTAACCCTAATGTATTTTTTAATGAATCACAGGTTGTTCTCTTAAACATACCCTGAAGCCTTTATGCCTGGGTTATTCTATAACTGACAGCAAGCTGAATAAACTACACGTACGTGAGATTCTCAGGTAGAGCTAATTGCTCTTGATCATGTAATAAACGAGCGCTTTTAGAGAAAGCAATCAAATTGCACGCTGCCTTCTTTACTTAAAAATGAAAGTAAAAACGATACAGCATTTATTTAAATAATTCATTTTCCATTATATTTCAACAGTTCTTTTAATTTTCTTGAATTATCTAGCGTAATTTTGTATAAATTAGCCCTAATATAATTATTAAATTTACAGAAGTTATTTTTATACAAATAGTAAAAGCGTGCTTAGAAGGTTGACTAATTGCAGCCTATAATCTGTAAGCAATTTTTTTACAAAGTACCCACAAAAAGTATGACACTAGTTACAACTAAATATATTTTTAGTAGAAATATTTCGTCAAATAAATATTGAAAAAATAAAATAATAAAATATTGAAAAAATATTAAATAATAATAAAACATTAAATAATAAAAATAAGATTAAAATTAATAAATAAATATTAAATAATAAAACATTAATATTAATAAATATTTAATATTATTATTAAATAATAATATTAACAAAAAAAAAATCAAATTTACAAAAATAGACCAATTAAGAGCTCGTTTGTATATATTATTCCAAATTTTTAAGTTTTTATTTCATAAAAATCTTAGTTTAAAAAAGTTTTTTTCAACATATTAAATTTAAAGAGTAATAAAAATTACGTACTAACGCAAGATTAATGTTTTATAATATTATATTTATTTAATTTTATTATGTATTGTGCCTAGCCTATATGATGATCCGAAGAAAATAATGACAGTTTAACTTTAGAAATAACTATTTAAACCTTTTATATATAAACAAATCTGGAATGAAGAATGGTAAAGCGAGTGCGGAAGACAACACAACAGCAGAAATCTGGAAATTTTCTTTTGCAAGCTTGATCAAGAAAAACTCCATCAAAATTTTGTGAGAATATGGAACACTGAAAAGTTCCCCGAGCATTGGACCTCAGCAATAATAGTCCCATTGCACAAGAAAGGTGATTGGAGCAATCCAAAACACTATCGAGGGATATCTTTGCTGGATTGTACTTATAAAGTTTTCTCCAAAGTCATCTAAAACAGAATAAAAAACCAATTGGGCGTAGAACTTGGAGAGTATAAAGGAGGCTTCAGACCTTGGAGAAGTTGCTCTAACCAAATTCTAACCTTAAAGCTCATCAGGCACCACTACAAGAAATCGGACAAACAACTTGTTCTAACATTCGTAGACTTCAAAAAAACCTATGATAGTATAAACAGAGAATCATTCCTAAAGATAATTAAAAAATTTGGGCTCTACCGAAAATTGGTATCTCTGATTGGTCTTACGTTGACACAAACGATATCCATAGTAAAATTCGAGGGAGAAATCTCCAGAACCTTTGAGATAAAAGCAGGACTCAGACAGGGTGATGGTTTATCACAGCTACTCTTCAACTGTGCTTTGGAATTTATTATGAAGCAATGGATCACTCAGAATCCTGGAGTTATAAAGATCGGACAAGAATCAGACAACATCAAGACAAACTGCTTAGGCTTCGCTGATGATCTCGTCTTCCTTGCAAACACTGTAGAAGAAGCCAGACACCAGATCGTAACTCTGGAAGACCTAGTAACAAAATTTTGATTGAATATCTCGTATGAGAAAACCAAATTTATGATCATGGATCCACGATCCACTATCCACTCTGTATACATGAAATAGAGACACGAGGACACAGTGTCGGAATAGTTGAAAAATTTAAATACCTAGGTAAAAACATTTATCACAGACTTAATGAAAAGATATACTGGGATGACCAGATCACTAAACGTAGAAGTGGACAAGTGTTAACACGGAATACATACAATAAAAAATCACTATCAGTAAACACAACAATTAAGCATTATAAAACGACTTTAAGAACCAAAATTTTATATGGCAGCGAAACCCTAGCGTGGATAGACGAGGGAGGAATCAAGGAAACCTGCAGAAAAGTAAAACGCAGGTTACTCAGAACTTGCATAAACAAGAAGCACAAGGTAGACAATCACTATAGACTTTTGCCTAACGATCAAGTCTACAGAGACATAGAACCAATAACAGTGGCCATGAGCAAGAAACAGTTGTCGTACTTTGGTTATACTAAGAACACCAAACACCAGACTTTTACGCAGAATAATTGACCATGCAATGAGAAGAAAAACGGACGCTGGTAACGCATACATGTGGCATAAAGAAATCAAAATGGATTTACAAGAACTTGGACTAACCTACGAAGATCTAACGAAAAAATCACCTAAATACAAATAGGTCATCAAGGACCATAACCATCGTCTTACGACACAGAAATGAGAGTATAAGAAGAGGAATTTTTCAAAAGCGTGCTCAGAACATGACAGAATATCGCGCCGATAAGAGACTGAAAGCTTCCAAAGTGACTAAAGTGGTCCATTGTGGCTAAACAAGCACTAAAAAAAAATCTGGAATTAGCGACGAAAAAAAGGTTAAAATATTGTATGAGAGGTTCACTAAAACTAAACCAATAGACACGTAGGTAGTGGTTCGTAGATGACTGAGTAGCAAAAGGAACCCGATATAAACAACGGCTACTCCACCACACCTTAAAAAAACGTAGAATATTAGACAACGGTCATTGTTCATAACATTGAACGTGTTAAACAGCTGAACCGCGGCGACGACTTAACCGCCAGATCAACATGGTGACCCGAAATTTAGCAGGATTTTTTTAAATTGCTCCAAATTTAAATTGTTCATTTTTTATTAAACCAATATGAAATAGTGGTTTGAATAATATTAATCAAAATATTCGACGTACTGGATTTGGCGTAGTGAAAAGGTTTTACGGGAAATTCTTATTGTCTACTGTTTATCGTAAAAATGTATAGGTATTACAAACAAAGGAAAGTTCTAAATATCCAAATTCTCGATGTTGTGTAATAAATAAAATAAAATAAATTATTTTTAAACGAAATGAAACGTGTGAGGTTGTTAGTAAATTACAAGATGGGATAAGTTTGTAATTATGTTTGTTGATAAATGATATTGTTAGACATACAACTGTTTTTTTTAAATATTCATATAGGTCTACATTCACAATTAAAAATTTACAGAATACGTGTAGTGAGCTCTGGCGGGTGAATTTCAGTTGATATCTACCGCAGGTAAACCGCAGACGTTTGTTAAATTGCAACATCCTTCATGTATTTCGTATTCAAAATGAGAATTGAAAAAAGATTTACAAACGGTGGTGGCTTGCTCAAAGTTGAATAAGGGAATTAATTGGAAAACAACAGAGATAAAATCGATGGTTGTGTTTTGTAAATTGGACCAACGATGCATGTAAAACATTTTACATTGAATAAACGAGGGAATGTTCACTAGCGGAAAACTTGTTTTAAATGGGGGCTGTCTTGTAATAGACGAAGTACTATCTCCCATTTTCTGCTTCCTATCTTCTTTTGACAAATTTATTTTAACAAGTTCTTCTTGTATTATTTTTCTGTAATTATTGTATTCCTGTTATTAACATTTTTTAGTTTTATTTTTACGACGAAAAAAATGAAGTAGTAAACGGAAACTACGTACAGTTCTATAAAAAGAAACGCGAGATCAAGTTCATTTTATACTCTTTGAAATAGTTTTACAGCTTTATAAACATTTTAAAATGTATTACATTAAGTAAGAAAAAAATCCAGCTGGTTGCCTTGCACAAAATAATAATCTTCATAAACAATGATCATTAGTCAAAGCAATATACTGTTAACCATCATTATTAGTTTTCATTTTAAACAACTAATGGAAAAAATAAAAACCAAAATATTTGACGTACTGGCCAATCACATTTAAACTATATACTGTACGTGAAATTATATCATCTAAAATGTTGTTTCGTAGGCTTATAGTAATAACAATTTATTTTTGCTAACATATTAAATGTAGTGTTAATTTGTGTTTCTGAAATAAACTAAATCTATTATATAAAAGGACAACCATGTCCAGGGTGATTCATTTATAGATCAACGCACAGCCGAAACTACTGACGCTAGAGACTTGAAATTTGGAAGTTAGCTTTCTTATATTGTGTAAGCGCGCACTAAGAAAGGATTTTGCACAATTTTGATTTTAAAGGGAAGAAATCGCAAAAATTCTCCCCCCACTGATGCGAGGTGCGGGTCAGCGCGAAGCGCTACGCTTATGTACTGGTTTTGCTCCGACACACACTTACCCCCTCCATAGGCATATTCCGTTGCATCCAGTGTATACATTCTTATCGTACGTACAATATAATATATAGCAGATCAATTACAAAACTGTAGCTATTTTCCCGGAAGTTAAATTGACTTAACTACGATTTTAATCTATGGTTTACTTTTGTCACTCCGGATGTTGTACTGTACGTAGTGTTTGACCTAACACTGGATTTACATTTTAACCGGAATTAATGCCAGAGTTGTTGTAATTAGTATAATAAGAAATAAATGTTTTTTATGCTTTATAATATTATTACTTATTATTCAAGATACGGATTTCATTGCTTAGGTCACATAATGTATTTGACTGACATTGTAAAAATGATTTTTGCAAACGAACAATTAAAATTTAATTTAAAAAAAATGTATCAACCAATTCAATAAAATGCGGTAAAGTTATTAAATGCGGTAAACGGTAAAGTTATTTTCTTAAATCTAACTTAAATTAAAATAAAACAACAGTTATTTATGTAAATTCAGGCATTATGCTATTATAATCCTTCTCTTTTTTATTTTTTTACCATAAGGGTCGATTTACACACATCCGTCCACGTCACGTCTCAGTTCCGTAATTCCGAGAAGACAAGTATCAGTCACAGAAAAATTTTCTTTCTTGAAAAATTAATGACATTGTCTACACTGAGCACCAGCACCGTTCCAAAACCGGCGCGGCAGTATTGTCGCCGTCACCGAACCGTCAAAACGATATTTTTCCTCGACGATATTTTGTTTTTTACGGACGTATTTGTCTCTATGTAAAATGTCTGAATGGAGTTTGACGAAAGGAAAACTGACGTACATGTGTGAATACTGTCATCATTTTTGACTTCGAGTGGCCGTACCGGTTCCGTTTCGGAACAGTGACGTGACGGTGACGGTGACGGTGACGTGTGAATCGTTCTTTATACGTAATTCAAAAAAAATTATATTTGTGACTTAAGTTATTAGCAAATTAAAATACAGAATCATAGCCTTACAATTGCATGGGTGAAGCCACGACGGGGAGCTATCTATTATATAAAAGAGTTGTCCTGATTTATAGATCAACTTAAGTTTTCTAAGCTGTCGCTAAGGAAGGATTTCGCAAAATTTTTATTTTAAATGGTAGAATTCGCAAAAATACCCTCCCATAAGAAATAACGAGAGTATACTTAAACAGCTGATTCTTCGTTTACGTTTGCGTGGGCGAAGCCACGCGGGACCCGCTAATTTTAAAAAAATGTGTCTCAACCAATTCAGTAAAATGCATACGGTTAAGATATTTTCTTAAATTAAAATAAAACAACAGTTATTTATGTAAATTCAGGCAGTATGGTATTATAATCCTTCTTTTTTTCATTTTTTCACCATAAGGGTCGATTCACACACATCCGTCACGTCACGTCTCAGTTCCGTCATTCCGAGAAGTATCAGTCACAGAAAAATATTCTTTCTTGAAAAAATAATGACATTGTCTACACTGAGCACCAGCACCGTCCTAAAACCGGCACATCAGTAGGGCCTATTGTCGCCGTCACCGAACTGTCAAAACGATATTTTTCCTCGACGATATTTTGGTTTTTACGGACGTATTTGTCTCTATGTAAAATGACTGAATGAAGTTTTTGTGACTTAAGTTATACGTAAATTAAAATACAGAATCATAGCCTTAAAATTGCATGGGTGAAGCCTTGACGGGGCGCTATCTATATTAAAAGAGATGTCCTGATTTATAGATCAACTTAAGTTTTCTCAGCTGTCGCAAAGAAATGATTTTGCAAAATTTTTATTTTAAGTGGTAGAATTCGCAAAAATACCCTCCCATAAGAAATACAGAGAGTATACTTAAACGCTGATTCTTTGTTTACGTTTGCGTGGGCGAAGCCACGCGGGACCCGCTAGTAATTTTATAAATAAGTTTTTTAAATAAACTCCATTGAAGTTCAGCCATCTCAGTGAGATTTCGGAAAAATTTAGGTTGCGTAGTATGAGTGATTTTGAAGTCAGTCTCTGAAACTACAGTAGAATTTCAGAAATGTATCATTGACGTAAGAGATGTGTAAGTCATTTTTTTAATGTTTTATTATGAATTATGAATCCTGTTAACGAAACGTTAAAATTTACTTAAGAAATCATTATTTTAATCTTTAACCTTTAGAATTCATCACTTGTGAAGCTTTACATTGATGTTTAAAATTATTTTAGTTTTTCTGTAGCTTATGTATTTTCTAGATATATTTCTCGTTATTACAGACTAAGCTTGTTCAATAAATTACTAATTAAAGACTACGTTCTATTGTAGACAAAGTTTTAAATTTCAGTTAGTAATTTAAAGAAATAGAAAGGTTTTTGAATTTGTAACAGTATCAAACAGTCATACCGTTTAGTTAAATTGTTTAATTTATTTATTGCTCAAAACATTTATATTTTCCCTTTTCACGTCCCACACCCCTGTAAAATTCTTTTGAATATTCAAGGTCCCGTGTATTCATGAAGGTATTACCTTCTCACTTCATTCAATTTCTCTTACTCGTCACATTCTTTTCGAATAAAAATTTGAATGTGACGTTATCTGTTTGAAAAGGAAAATCTAAGCATCCTTATTTTTTCTTGAAAATAAATATTAAAAAAAAAGAATCACAGAAAAACCTAATAAATAAATGTATCTTTATTACTTGTTTTATTAAGTAATGAAGATGTTTTGAGCCGTTAATTAATTTGGATGTGCATTAAAATCTTTGTAAATTAAACACGACTTCTCAGCCAGTTTGATACTGAGATGGTACCTTGTTCAAATATTCAACTTGCTTGATAAGAATGAGACTTGCTCTTAGTCTCTCCATTAAGCACTCCGTAGCAATATGCTAAACATGCCATTTTCATTCTCACTTGAAGAGATCTCAATGTCAAGAAATTGTAATGGCTCTTTGTACTCAGTGAAATAGCTGAACGCTTCAAGTGCTTTTGAGTACAAAATACAAAATTCAAAACGTTCATCAGATAACACTTCCATTTTGGGTGAAACCGCCACACACGTTGGTAATTCGTCTCGTGATGTAACCACAAGTTGTGTATCATTTTAGAGTGTTTAACGTTAATTTGTAACGCTTGTATTTACCTCCACTTAATAATAAGCGCTAGCAATATCTCTAAGATGTTTATTTTGTTCTAGTTTTTTTGCTACATTAAAGACTAACTTTTGTAAAAATAAAGTAGGCTTAACTAAAACACTTTTTCACTTAAATACGACCGGTCTCATGAATATTGCTGGGTTTCAACGTTAATCTGTATTAATAGAATGATTACAAGTTTTTTTGTATTAATTTATTTCAGAAACATGAACTTATAATTTTGTAAATAACTAGCTGAACGGCGCGAATTATTTTGCACAATAATACTGATTTATTGCTTACAGCCACTTTCACAATTACATTAACACTTATAGTTTTGTTTTCCGATGCGTTTTACCAGTATTTGTAAAATAAGATATGCACCTAAATAATAAACCATTTTCCGTCACTACAACGACCCTTTAAAAAACTGAACTTTTCAACGTCGCCACCAGAATAGGAGCTCCACCACGATTCAATTGTTTTGTTATTTACTTCGAAAAGTCTCAATATGCCTTTTCCTCTCAGTAAAAATCTGTATCTAAGTACAAATAGAATCTCAATTTACATTGGACTAGATTTTGGATTTTAAATTCGTTATATCACGCCATTTATTCACCTATCAAAAAATGTAATCCCCAAATTTATTACTTGTATGTGCATACAGTTGTATGTAACACTAATAATGTAATACACCTTTTTTCCTTTGTTTGTTTAACGTAGTATCAACTACAGTGGTCATTAGCGACGACGTTGGGTTGTAACTATGAAGGTTGAAAATGATTTTTTGTAACGTATGAAAATATGCCGTGCCTGAGTGGACTATACCTTTATATAATATACCTTATTTATATCGGTATAAAGCGCACCTATGACTAGAGTCGGAACCATAAAAATAGGACTTTTGTAACGTCGACTTTTTGTACCACTACTATACCTCGCCAATCCCACCACATAAGTTCTGTTGTTGAATTTGCACAACTTAACGTACACGTATGAAAAGGAATACACCTCATGCGCGCAACGATGCCTTGATGTAAATATTTTATATTTAAACGAAGTGATTCTATACCTATATAATGGGAAGTTAAATCTACATCACTTCCCACTGATAGAGCAAAATGTACAATGTATCCTAAAACAAAAGTCAATTAATGATTTATTATTTATTTGAAGCATTTTATATTCAGTGGTTATTTCAGAACGTCATTTGCTCAGCCGTCTTCTTAGACGTAGCTCAGGCCTTTGACAAGGTATGGCATTTAGCTCTTCTACACAAAATTAAATTAAACCTGGATCATAATTATTTTCCTATTCTAAAATCATTCTTAACCGATCGTTTTTTCCAAGTGAAATTTGATGATAAGTTATCTATCGACCTTGCACCTAATTCGTTCAGGTGTACCTCAAGGTAGCATTTTAAGTCCTTTTCTATATACGCTATTTACAGCAGATATTCCTGTAAATGAACAAGTAACAACAGCAACTTTTGCCGATGACACTGCTATTATTGCATCTGATGCCTCCCCAGTCCACGCTTCTGAAAAACTACAGCAACATCTAAATGACATTCAAGACAGGTGCCAAAAATGGAGGATCAAAGTAAATGAACAGAAGTCTGCACACGTAACCTTTACGATGAAACAAGAATCATGTTCACCAGTAACGTTTCGCAACAACGTAATTCCACATTCAGATGATGTGAGATACTTGGGCATCTATCTAGACAGGCGATTGACGTGGAGAAAACATATATGGACCAAACGGAAACAACTTGGACTCAAATTACGACAACTATATTGGCTTGTTGGGAGGCGATCACAGTTGTCTTTGGAAAATAAATTGACACTGTACAAGGTGATGATAAAACCAGTTTGGAGTTATGGAATTGAACTCTGGGGCACAGCAAGTACATCTAATGTAGAAATATTACAAAGATTCCAATCGAAGTTTCTTCGACTTATATGCTGTGCACCTTGGTATAGGCTTAATGAAGTACTCCATCATGACCTGGGCATACCTACGGTGGGAGAAGAAATTAGCAGTCGGAGTGAAAAGTATTTAACCAAGTTGGACACTCATTCCAATCATTTGGCTATAAATCTTCTCGATGACAATATTGAACACCAAAGACTCAAGAAGGCGAGAATATTAGATCTTCCATTCCGTTTCACCTGATCAAAAATGTTTAACCATCCTTTTAAGATCAAAAACACAAAATTATACTGCGGTTGTCAACTCTTATTTATTAATAAACTAAATCTTGCTAACTCTTATTAATCTAAAATTAATCATCTAATAAATTTTCTATCATCAGTTACACAGATCATCAGTATCACGTTTTCATTCGCTCCTTTTCACACCTTCATTCACTTCATCCGTATAAAAAGAAAAAAAAAAATTGTACGTCACCAAGACCAAGAAGAAACCCTTCATCAACTATAACCAAACGATGACATGGAAGCAACACTGCTGGGTGCTGTCTTCTTCAAGTTTTATTCATCATCAACACATTTACTGAAAGTTTTTGTTAAACTGTTTGTAAATAATTCTTACTGTTAAAAAAAAAAAAAAAAAAAAAAAATTTCAGAACGTAACTGTAAATTAAGTGGAGGGGAAACCGTGCTAGTAAAGGGGAAAATTCAGATCAGCTAGTGGAAAGTGGGGATGTACGGTTGTACACAGAAAGAATATTCTGACTTGACGCTTGTTATAGTGCACTAAATGGAACTAGTATAAGAATATAAAACACAGCTTCATTGTTTCAACATATCAAGTACATCAAATATTTCGCAATAAACAATACACAAAATGTCTGTAGATTTTATGTTTAGAACCAATACTGAATTGACTTCACATCCGTTAACGACACGTATTCGAAATGAACGCACAAATAGATGAAACATATAAGTAAACCCACCATATTACCATATTACTTACGGACCATATCACTTTTCTATAGTTAGCGTGATGTACAAAGCTTTGAACACAGTATATAAAGTTTCATTTATTTCAGTAAAACTTTTAAAGCAGGAATGAGACTTTTACAATGCGACTTAGGCTTCTTAAATTGAATTGATCTTTTTGAAAACTTTTGTTGTATTATCATTAGTAAAACTATTTAGTAATTTAGTACAAAAATTATCTCCATGAATGAATATTAGGGATAAAAATGATTTTCATGTAATGCGAACACATTATGGTCGTTTCAGAATGCAGTGAAATAAACTGAGACGTAGATGCGTTTTATAAAAAACGGTATAAAAAAGTATATGGAGAGTAGATGTTAAAATATTTATGAAACTCATGTTTTACCAGTGATAAGATGTCATGCGTTTATGAAACAGCAGTTTTTTATTTAGATATATTTTTTACCTGTGGTTTTTAATATATTTTTGTGTTTTGCAATTGTTGTTTGTTATTAATAACAAAAAAGAAGGTACGCTACCCTCTAATATTTTATGTTCTACCTTCTGTGCGTAAATTACAGTAAGCATGTTGCCTTTATCTAGAACCTACATGGTTGAAATAATAACAAAAATTTAACTATGCTTTACAAGAAAAAAAAAGAAAACCGACCAAATGTTAGTTACTAAAGTTTAGCCAGAGTTCAAAAGACTTTACTTTACGGTATCAAGGTGAACATTATTTTTTAAAACAATTTTTCTTTAATCCTTAATGTGTGTAAGTTGCAATCTGTTCAAATTAAAAACAATAAGCAATCCCATGACCCAATGAGGTGAGGATGACGTGTATATACACGTCATCATGAGGTATGAGGAACTATACCTCATTTACACATGCATTAACGCATGTGTAAATGAGGTATAGTCTTGTACAGATTCAGGCCGACCATTCTTGAGAGATTATACTTCATTTAACCCCAACCATCAAAGTACAGCAGTAATCAATTTAAAGAATTCGAAAGTTAAAAATTAAGCTATTTTCTTTGACAAAATGGAACAAGATGAACGTTAGTTGTTATCAGTGCAGTATCATGTTTTACATAAATCGGTTGTTATTTACGGGTTTGAGAACAGCTTGTATTAGGTGTTATTCTGCACATTATAAGAAAATTATCTAATTTTGATTTCACAATTCATTTTTTCTTGTTATCTTAACTTATCGAACGTTTGTCTTCGTATTTATAATATTTTAAAAATACAGGAATTTTTTAATGATCTAGTAGTGAAATTTATTATTATAAATAACAAAAAATTAAACTCTAAAAGACAACAAAGATTTTGTTGATTTTTCAGTACAATTTCACGGAAAAGACTAATCCACAATAATCACTATTGCACTTATTTTTATAGGTTACTAAGCAAGCCTTCAAGAAGGTTCCTAACAGAATGTTTCAGAACTTTCCATTTAGTGACATAATACAAACAACATAAACATCAAAGTGAGTAAATGTGGTATGTAATGAAACACGATATTTATTCCATTTGAATACTAAAAAGTAGCCTGCAGTATGTAGCGTGAACTTGACCCATATTTTAAGTAGTGGACAAGGTCACATAGACAGGTTGTACACCACATTTTTTTTAATCAAAAAATAACAACTCCAGTAATACTAGGTGTATATTATTATTATAATTTTTAAACAGTATAAATAAATTTATAAAATATAAATACTGGCATAATATAAATAGTTATTTGTTAATTAATATTCAATATCAGTTAATCTTCAATAGTTTTAAAAAATGTATAATAATCTACGAACAACAACGAGATTAAAATGAACTACTACGTGATTCAAAAGTGTAACTAAACTATAATTAATTAAAAGTGAATTAAAAAATCGAAATGAAGATAAACAATTAAAATAAATATATGAATAACTGAAATAATATATATAATATCTTTTAAAACAGTGATTTGAATTTTACGAACATTTTTTAAATATTAAATCAAAATTTAAAATTTAATATGCCAACTTGAACCATCGATTCGTTGAGCGGAAGGCCAGAAACACGCTTGATGTGAACATCGTCTATGAAAGTGCTCCAATTAAATATTAAAATTAATCAGGAAAAACGGATGGAAATATAACAAGATATGTATCAATAAGAAGATAAACACGTAAGCAACATTTACCATATAATTAACGAACATTAATATTCAAAATATCGATCAAATTCATATTTAAAATTCAAGATCACAAGGCTATTGATAAACGCCATTCTAATGAACAAAGCTTCGCTTCAGTAATTCATGATATTATTGAATTCAACCGGTAAATAAAAATAACGTTTCAAGTATATAATTAACTGATATTTTCTTAAATTTATTTAATTACTTAATTTATTCAAAATTATCTAAATTATATTCCAAATTTAATTTGAAAGACCAGTATTACGATTAATCATTAAAAAGAATTCCGATTGTCATTTGTTTAAATTAAAATTTTTCATTGTTGTATAATTTAAGATTTATTAATAAAGAACAATAAACAATTATAGTATTTAAAAACCCTGAGAGTATTTAAAATTAGAGTCATCATTTTGTAAAATCATTAATTATCAATTAATATTAATTTAAAAGCTATAAAATTTAAATCTTGTGTATTATTTATTTGCGTGACGCTACAAGTAGGGATACATAGTAAAAACCGTTCAAAAGGTTTCAGCATGGAAGAAATAATAATTTAATAAAATACTGAACCATACAAACTACTGTGTAAAATTTATAAAGAAAACGAAAGTGTAGTCATAATCTCTAATGCCAAAAAAGTAAATACTATAATGATAAATGAATAGTTTATTTTGTAAGACTATTAGTAACGAGTATTTACAAGGAAGGAAATATATAAACCTGGGAGGTTGTAGCAAAAGAACACTAATATTATATATATATATTTATATATAAGCGCTAATACATTATTCACACGCATAGGTATTCCGGAGGAAAATGTTCTGTCAATGATATAGTAGGCTAAACTTTCTTTCAAATTTTGGCAAGGAATGGTATATTTTGGGAATTTCTTTTATCATGATTACTTGATGTACACATGTTACTTTTTTATATATTATAATATTTTTTATCTTATGTATTACTTATTATTAAATTTAACCTTTTGACACAGTTCATTAAAATACACATTAGCCTATCGTTCTTACAAGTGCTGTAATATAAGTAGACTATAAGAAATAATTTGATTCCTTAATACTTTACCCGTTGTAGGCCTATCGATTATAATAAAATAAAACTCTTTACAAAGGATTTCAGAAAACTTAACTACGATTGTTAATTCACTACCATATTAACTAATCATTAATTAGAATCAATCGAATATCAACTGATCCAAGAGCTAATTTCTAATCACTTGCCAGGTAATCCAGAACGAAGACTAAAACGAGGTTTGAGTATGGACACGATGTGGCCTTCAAATTATCTAATTAAAATAGTAATAATTAGTGAATATAAAATGATTAATTTATCGGTATCAAATTTTTTTTTTGGAACGCTGATCATGACTGGTGCTCGTTTGTAAGTTATTTGTCATTTTTTTAATTTTATTATCTGTTTCACTGGTTGTAGACACAGTTAAATCAAATAGAATTGTTAAAAAATTCAATACCTTATTATTAATTTACTAAACGACACCTTCACTTCTCATTTGTTTTGTTTCATCAACTGAACTTACAATACTGTGTAGTGTGGACGCCAAATAAGCTTGCCAGTGTAGCTGCGCGAACAGTTCGGATTCAGTCGGTAGAATTCGTGTCTTAGTACCGAACTACCTATTAAATCACATATTCTAAACGATATAAATTATCATTATTACCGACGTTAAAAACATTCATTTGTAATATTGTATACAGCAATTAACGCCTATCACATTACAGACTAATGTTTTCATGTTAGCTGATATATAACGTTATGAAAGCGCGTGACTCAAATTGACAGCTAGTATATAACTGACCCCCACCACTCGCTGAGGCAACGGGGCAGGCCATTATTAAAATAACCCTTCTGCGCACTTCAGAAAACCGGCAAGCTCATTTTGCGTCCGCTTTACAGAAATATTTTGGAATATTGATTTATTTTTTTTTTTGTCATCAGTCTCTCGACTGGTTTGATGCAGTTCTCCAACCTGTTCTATCTTGCGCAAGTCGTTTCATATCTACATACCTGTAACACCCTACATCTTTTGTAATTTGCTTTATATATTCTAATCTTTGCCTCCCTCTACAATTTACTCCCTCAATGTTACCCTCCATTATTGATAGCCCAATACCTGGATGTCTTAGGATATGCCCCACTAGCCTATCCCTTCTTTTGGTAAGATGCTTCCATATACTTCTTTTTTCATCCACTCGCCTAAGAACCTCTAAATTACTTATTTTGTCCACCCACCTAATCTTTAACATTTTCCTATAACACCACATTTCAAAAGCTTCTATCCTCTTCCGTTCTACAGCCCCTATCACCCACGTTTCATTTTATTAATTTAGTTTTATTTTTCTGTATCCTTTTCTCAATAATCAGTCTCAGAGCCAATATTGCATCTCGAGTTCCCATTCTCCTTCTAAATCCAAATTGGTCATCGTCCAATACTTCTTCTACTCGGTGTTCTATTCTCCTGTATATAATTCTTGTCAGTATCTTAGATGCATGGCATGTTAGGCTGATGGTTCTGTAATGTTCACACTTCTCCGCTCCTGACTTTTTTGGTATTGGAATCATAATATTTTTTTTAAAGTCCGATGGCACCTCTCCACTCTCATACATTCTGCACACAAGTTTGTATAATTTGTTTTGAGCAACTTTGCCACATCGTAATAATAATTCCGATGGTATGTTATCTATTCCTGGTGTCTTATTCGTATTCATATCCTTAAGTGCCCGATCGAATTCTTCTCGTAGTATAGGGTCCCCTTTTTGATCTTCTTCAACATCAGTTTCTTGTTCTATCGCATCATATTCTAATTCTTTTCCCATGTAGAGTTGATTTACGTATTCCTTCCATCTTTCAGCTCTCTCTTGGCCATTCAACAATGGTTTACCACCTGCGCTTTGTAAATTAACAGCTTTCATCTTTCGTTCTCCAAAGTTTTCCCTTATTTTTCTATAAGCTGCGTCCACTTTACCAACTGCCATTTTACTTTCAATGTCCGTACATTTCGCTCTGATCCACTCTTCCTTCGCTTTCTTACACCTTTTGTTTATGGTATTTCTCAAGTAGCAATATTGGCTTTTACCTCTCTCGTCCTTTGCGTTTTTATATTTTCTTCGCTCATCCATCAGTTCTAAAATATCATTAGTAATCCACGGTTTCCTACCTCTTCTTTTAGTATGTCCTAACCATTCTTCCGCTGCTTTCACTACCACCTCCTTGAAGTTTATCCACTCCTCCTCTACATTTCCTGTGTCATTACCTCTTTCTTCTATCCCTTTTTGAATACTCTCCTGGAAACCTACCTGGTTGTCTTGTTCTCTTAGTTTGTCTACATCCCACCTAGCATATCCCTGTCCCGTCTTCAGTTTTTTAAGTTTAAGCCTGCTATCCATTACTACTAAGTTATGATCACTTCCTATGTCTGCACCTGGATAGGCTTTACAGTTCATAATCTGGTTTCTGAATCTTTGTCTAACCATTATGTAATCTATTTGGTATCTTCCCTTGTCACCTGGCATCATCCAAGTGTATAACCTCCTTTTGTGATTCTTAAAAAGTGTATTGCCTATCACTAAATTATATTTGGAGCAGAAATCTACCAGCCGACTCCCTCTGTCATTTCTCTTCCCTAGACCATATTCTCCGACTATCTTTCCTTCTTTTCCTTCTCCAACTACTGCATTCCAGTCTCCCATAACTATCAAATTTTCATCACCCTTGACATATTTTATTACTTCATCTAATTCCTCATATACTTGTTCTATTTCTTCCTCTCTGTGTGAAGACGTAGGCATGTAGACCTGCACTATAGTGGTAGACTTTGGTTTCGTATCTACTCTAACCATGATAATCCTATCACTACACTGCTTATAGTAAGTCACTCTTTGTCCAATTTTTTTATTCATTACTAGACCCACTCCGCCCTGCCCTCCGATGGCTTTAGTGTTAATAACCCTATAATCCCCGGACCAAAAGTCTTGATCATCATCCCAGCGTACCTCACCAATGCCTACAATATCTAACTTCAACCTATCCATTTCCCTTTTTAAATTCTCTAACCTACCAGTTTGTTTTAAACTCCTAACATTCCATGTTCCAACTCGCAGAATTTCAGAAACTTTTATTTTTTTGATGAAGTCCCCTCTGATAGTCCTCGCCCGGAGATCCGAATGGAGGTATATTTATTATTTATTATTTATTATTATTAGGATATTTATTATTATAATAAAAATTAACGGTGTTTAGGAAACTGAAATATTATATTCATTGTATGAGTATAGATTCTTTTTTATTCATTTTTAAAATACAGGTATAAAAGCACTTGCAGTTTATTTACATTTAGTTTTTGTTTTATGCATCTTTTGTAATTAATCCACTACAAAGCTTAAAATTTTGGAAAACCAATTTAACGTTTATTACAAAAAAACCTGTTAAATTCCGGTAAACTCAGCTCTGGGTTTAAGAACATTGAAAATTAAAAATTAAATTTGCGGTAATAAGTATTTCTTATTTTAATTCGCATCAACATTTTGGTTATTAGAGACTACTTGGGGCTATGAAACATAAGGTTTAGGCACGTAATAATTTCCAGACTCTAGCTGGGAAACGAACCCAGTACCATCCACTCGGTAAGCTAACAAGCTAAGCACTACACGGCGGAGGTGGGAGTTTAAAGATTTTCTTTAACTATCGCTGGTTTTTGTTTTTGGTTTAAATTAAAATTAAGAGCTGTAATTAAAAATAAATTTCACGAAGTTTTTATCTGGGACCTTTCACTATAGCTTAATACAAAGTAAAAGGTCCCGGATTCTATTCCAAGCTTGGTTTTAAGAATTTCATTAAGTTAGAGCTTACTGTTTAAAAAATAACCTGTTATAGTCGATAATTACGAAGATATGATCGAACTTCAAATATACATAGAAAAAATTAAGCAAATTTTGAACATATTTAGCTGTTTTATCTCTTTTTGTACGTTGTTTTTCATGACAAACCAATTAATAATTAATTTATTAAACAGTTCCTTATTACGTGTTAGCCACTTAAGTTGTACATTTTCATCAAATAATTATGACTTTCGTATGACAAGAGATTTTCCGTAATCATGTGATTATTAGTTAAAATTTAATAATCCTTTATTTCATTTAAGTAATTTATGACAAATATCAGATAATTAAAAGTTAAATACGTAAGATAATTGGGATTGGATATGGCAAAACTTTGTTGAACTTGTGATAGTATACTTTCCTTAAACTTAGCCGATTGGGAGCAGTTGGAGATAAACACGACTAAAATATTAAATGCAATTTGAAGTTAGCCTCGACACAGTTAAAGATTAATGTTAAGGGCAGAGGAAGTTGTGTAGATAGGAATACAGATTGGATTGTTATAATCTACGTCCCTCTTCACCCCTCTTCATAACTAACTACCGCACTCCTTCCCACTGCTACGATTCTCGCTTAATATGATAGAAAATTGCATGAAACAATCCCATGGGTAAATTCCATCCTTTTCAAATATTGTAAATCGGTAATTATTATAAATGACAGTTTATTCACTTGTTAAATGAATTTCATATTTTCTAATAACGACTTTGAGAACGTGATTTAAATCCAATTTATTGATTGGAAAATAAAAAACCCATAAAGTTCTTGATTGGAATATTATTATTCTGCAAAAGTAGCCAATAGTTTTTGTTTTACCGTAGTTTACCCAAAACAAATTTATGTGAAATTATACAGTGATTTTTTTAGTCCTGTTACCTAATTGCTAATGTCTTGTAATTTTTTTCTAAGAAAAATAAATTTTGTTTTGTGACACGAAGTTGGTAGCTCTACCCAACAGGTATAAATACGGCTGTGTGAGTTGATTCTTCTTGAGCTCTGTGAAATTTTGTGCAGTTTCCGGTCGTGTTACAAACAAAATGTCTTTTACCCTAGAATAATCGCTTGTTTAAAGCTGGAGCTGGAGCTCAAGGACTAATCGCACGCGATACGGATACGATTTAAATTTTTTAACAGTTTTCTGAAGACTCGAATATGACAACCCATCTTGCGAGGAAAGTTTTCGTAAACTTTGTAAAAAGACTAAATTATCTCATTTAAACTATTTGTAATTTCATTTTAAAAACAACAGAATTCTTTACATTCACAATCACATTGATTCTTTCTCCGTCCCTATCATTACAACATTTTCTATTCAATCACGCGTACAAGACCACGCACCGTCCATTTTATTTCATTTACTATTAATTATATTTTTTTTTAGTATTTGTTAAGACTGAATGAGGGACCACTCGTTTGGTTTGGCGTCCAGTCCCCCATTAAAATAATTTTACAAAATCTTTTCTTCTTCTTAGTTGCCTAGTAACCATATAAATAACTCTTTTAAAATATTTTTGTTAATGTAAATTGAATAATTTTTAAAGTATTTATTTTAATCAGCTGGAGATGTTTATTTTTATTTCAATAGACTCAAAAATAAACAACTCCAGGTGTCCGGTAAATTTGTCATATTACAACTTTTCCGTGGAGAATTGAGCAATCTTGTTTTCACAGTCTCTAAAACGTCATCTGTCAAGAGAGTTGGTCGACCACTACGTCTTCTGTCGCAAATACTACTTGTCTCTCAAAATCGGTTTGTTAGCCTAGAAATTGACATTTTTCTAGAGAAGGAATACCAACAAATGTAATTTGAAATGATACTTTTACATTCGCGTACGATTTTATAGCAAAATATTGTTCAAGAATGAAAACCCGTGGTTCTAGGGTAAAAGATATTCTGTCCGTAACACGACCGGAAACGGCAAAAAGTTTTACACAACTAAAGGAGAATCAACTCACGCTACCGAATCTATACTGGTTGAGTAAGGCTACCAACTTCGTGACACAAAACAAAATTTCCCTTTTTTAGAAAAAAATTACCAGACACTAACAATTTGGTAACAGGACTAAAAAAATCATTCTGTATAAAACGATAATTATAAGAAATCATATAATTTCTAACATACGAAATTTCGTTTCACGGTAAATTGAAATAGTTATCATAGGGAAGGAGGATTACAAAAATGGCGTAAAACAAGAAAACAAAATATGTTTTTTTTCGAGTTAAAAAAAATCAATTTGAATACTTGTAAAATATTATCTATCGTATTAATAGAACGTATTAATTATCTACATAGTTCGTACTTTCAAATTAAATAATGCAGGTATTAAAAATGGACCATCATTGTCATATATAGCTTATTTAAAATGAAAAATCTGGTCCAATGTATTTAAATTGAAGATTCTGTTTTTCCTTAAATACAGATTTCTATCCAATAAATTGAAAGATAATTACATGATCGTAAAGAGAAACGTTCGAGGTTCTTAAAAATAAGTCGATATTAAAAATTAGTAAAAGTTGTAACGAGATATTGCTAGGCATATAACAAAAAATTTATTTTTACAATTTCAATGGTGCTATTATTTCGGTGGTGGCTGTGAAATTTCAGTTTGTCTGGACGTTATGGTGTCGGGAATTGTTTATTTAGGTGCATATCTTTTCATAAAATTTATGAATAGTATAACACTGATACAAAACATTGCGAAATAAGAATATAAAGTGTGAATATAAAATGTAAAATTGGTTGTTAAGAATAAATTATTATTATCGTGCTAATTAATTCGCAGGTATTAGTTTGGTTTGTCTTTTCAACTTAATTAACAAAATTATGTAACAATGTACTAATTACTCAATCTTATTAATTAGAATACAATATTATTCTCAAAAATAATGTTTATTGATACATGCACCTATAATGACGAGTTGTAATGAATGTTATTTAATAAAATATTTTGTACTTCGTGATGTTTAAAAGTAGAAAAATAGAGATAAATAAAATTGTATTGGAAGTTTCAAAAGCAATACGTATCCTTTATAGTGATCTCCACAACAAAGCAGGTTCATCATTCACCACCTAGGTTAGCGGAATAAATCCTGGATTTTCACATATTGCACTAGCCGTGAAAATGCTCAGCAACAAGTGTCGCACGGCATGTTGCATATCAGTTATATAATAGCGAGTCGAAGGAGTGTTTCATGGCTAATACTAATAGCTTAAAATAATAATAGGTTATTACAAAATTTTGCATATTTTTAAAAATGACTATATCCGTTTATGAAGGTATGGTCTTAATATTACCTCTATGATTTTAATATATTCAAGGGATCAACAGGTTTATTTTTTCGTTATAAACCCAAATGTTGGGTTGTAAATTTAATTTTTTTAAAACCAAATATAAATGAAATGCATAATTGAAGACCTTAGCGGATGAAGGGTTTATGTTACGAAATTATAGTTTTGATGGAAATGCGATCAAAAATCTAAGGATACAAACTTTTTGTGATTTGTTGATTGATTTTATTTTGGTACCTACTTATTGTCCATTCACGAAACATTTTATAAGAATTTAAAAATTCTTCGAATTTTACTTTACAACATTATTTTTCTATATCAGTTTTTTATAACTTTCCTCTGCATCCACAAAAATTCTGTTTCCTCTGAGAATGGATGAACAGTAGTCGATTTCAATAATACAAGTTGAAGTTTTTAATTAGAGAATGTTTTAAAAAAAATTATTAATAACAGCTTTTATTGATAACGTTTAATGTTTATTACTAAAGTTAACTGTTACTCCAAAATTAAAATGTCTTCTATTATAGAGGAATAAGGTGATTTTTACCCCTTTATTTAATACAAAACACAAAAATGGTACATGCACCCTTGATCCTCTAGTATTTCCTTAAACTGTTGAAACAGACCATCCTATGCCACCTAAGTAACTAAATATGCATGTAATATTCATCAATAATGAAAACTACGTTTTAAAAAATGTCACATAGCACTTTCATTCTCTCAGTTCTTTAATATTTATAATGTGTCTTTTGCTATATTAATTAGAGGATATATTTTCCAAGAATAAATTTCATGATTACTTTTTAAATTCGTTTTTTGTAGCCTAAAATAAAATTGAAGGTGAAAATTTCGTTTATTCTACCTATATTTAGATAACATCTATAACTAAAAAGGCGTGTTCACAAAATCGTGTATTTTATAACCCTCGATAGAATTTCACACGCATAAAAAGTAATAATTTTTTCTGTGAGTTGTTTACAGCTTCAGTTTTGCCGTTTTTTACATCTCAGTTGCCATTTTCTTCTATTGCTCCAATCCTCCTCTGCAAACTCTTTCCTGCACATAGACTCCGTGACACAATCTACCCACCATCACCATCATCAATCAATCAATAAATATAATTAAATAGAAAATAAAAACCATCCGTGACCATACATTTTCGAAGTGTTTTTGTTTAGATGGTAGATGGTCTTATACCAACGTGCTTTAAATAGCACGACGGATAACAAAACCAAAAGTCTTATTCCTAATTGTACAGAAAAAAGTGCCATATTTTTAAAAATAAACTTATTATTATCCATGTAGTAGGCCTACTTACCATTTTACTTAAATTACAGCTCAATTAGAATAAATTTAATACGATTATTTCAGTGTAAACTACTATTAAACAACTTTTTTTGTTTTAATATTTAATTTATTTTTGAAACTGTACAAATGCAACCAGCAAAAATATTCACAGTATAGATTAATTGTGAAAAACCGTTTTTTTAGCTTTGAGGAGGACACCACCCATTAAATTATGTTGAGATAGTGCTCCAGATAATTACCTCCATCTGCATTTAAATCGTTTTTGTACAATTTCTGGTAGATAGGGTGAATTTATGATGCATATTAAGGGAATATGATAATTTTGAAATTTGTCTTTGAACCTGTGGTTCAATTTTAGGAATGTGTTGTTGACGTAAGGGACGTGTAAGTTATTGTGTAGTGGTCTATTAGATTTTAAACTCGAAAGATCAGTAATGAGTCACAAGAATTTACTTCGGAAACGCTGCATTTCTGAAATGACTGACGGATTTGCTTCACCATAAATCTGACTACCATACATCCAAATCGGTTGAAACATCGCCTCGTATGTCAGGAGTTTCAAAGTTATGGGTAGTTTTGATCATTTGGCTAACAGTCTGTACAACGGTTTCAGTATGTCATTTAGTATTTGTCCTTATGGTTGACGTACCTTCCACGTCAACCGCCTGTCTAAGTACAGCCCAAAATACCGAGCATTACTTGAAGAATAGATTTGTTGAATAGGATTAATTGTGGACACGTTTGCCAAAGAAGAGTGAAGGTCGTTTGGTACGTTTTGTTTTTATTAATTAGGCAACTTGAAAAAATAATTTTACTGCAAACTAAAAATTCTTTGTGAAACAGTTATCTGCGCGTTACCAAAATTGTTGCAGTTTAAAAAATATTAATTTTCTATAAATTCTTTTAATGGACATACACAATCATTTAATCTGAATTAGTTCGGTAGCTGTTTGATTTAGTAAGTCATGTACTTACAAGCCATATGTATTTTATGATAGATTAAGCCTATTAAATTTCATAAATTTTACATCTGAGAATTTATTATATGCACTGTTTATATTTTTTTGTTTAATAATTCTGTATTTACAAAGTAAATTTATCAAATTATTAACAGACAATCATCATTTTGTTAGCACTTCTTAACTAAAAATTGTAGAATTTTTTTGGTTTACTGTTCTTTACGAAGTAAATATATTATCGACATTGTTGGTTCTTTGAACATTTCACAGCTTCTGTAAAAACTTATAGTAATTTCTTTACGAGGAAATGACTTGGCATAAGCAAGCTACTAATGAATATCCCATTAGTTTTGTGTACAGCATGTAAAATTAGGCCTTTTAAGGGGTACAAAGTGGTTCACCACATTGTTTTTGTACATTCTAAAGTATTAAAGCACAAGTTTCTATGTTGTTTGTGGTGGCTTCCCAGGCCTGATTAATAGTGAGAGTGTACTTGAATATTTCGTTGATGTAGTTCTTCGTACAAGTAAGCTACTTAAAAATTATTCATAAGTATAGATCTGGTAGTAATAAAAATTTAAAAAAAATTGATCTGTTTATCTCTTGTACTAGTAAAAAATATTCTAATGTATAAATTCATGCGAGGATTTACAGTATCAGCCGTACCTCGCTTCCTAAAAACCACCTCTCTCTGACTCGCCAGACCCCGTCGGAGAGCCGCCGCAAAGACATTGCCTCCTGCACTCCATCCAACCGTGTCACTTCCGGCCTATCCGTCCTTCTTTTACCGAGTGGTGTCCACTATCATACCCTCTTCGGCCACCTACCATCCTTCTTCTTCTGCAAATGGCCAAACCATTTTAACTGATATGGTATCCATGATATTTCCTTTAACACCGATTCTTCACCTAATTTTAGAATTCGGAATTCGATCGATCCGTGACACAAATATAAAAAATATTTGAAATAATAGTAAAAAAAATATATTTATATCATAAAAAAGATTCATTATTGAAAATTACAACTAATACATCGCAGTAACTGCTGATTCTCGATGTTACAATGAAATTCACAAAGATTGTAGTACTATGAGGTTAAGTTTACTCAAACGACCAAAATTGAATATTTTTTAAACAAACCAACAACGTTTTTGTTCATTTTAAATCGAATTAACGTCATAATCATTCACAATTATTGTAGGTTATGGAACGGCATGCTTAAAATTGTCAATTTTTCCAGACCCTAGAAATCGGACTCGTAACCTATCGCTTAATAGTCTGACGTTCAACCATCACACAAGATGGCAAAAAAAATATATTTTTTTAAAATTTTAGATAGTAAGCCTATGGCTTAATTCAATAAAGCAGTTACAATTCAATTTTCATTTGAACATTTAAGAAATTTCAAAAATTTCTTAACATTTAGACATCAGCATTTAGAAATTTTTTAATCAAAACATATATTCACGTTTCATAGCCGATTAAACCCCAAACGAATTCTTTAGTAAAAAAGCTGTAAAGAAGAAGAAGAAAAATAACGTACCACAAATTAATATCACTAAAAAGATTGGTTGAGATATACTGATTACACGTTTGGTACAAATAACTGAATGATCCGAACGAGGTAATATCAATGGATATTTTACTTTTAACAAAAATTATACTATTTATTAACATTAGATCTGTCCGTTGGTGTAGTGGTCAACGCATACTGCTTCTATTCCGAGTGTCCAACATTTGATTTCCAGTCAGGTGTGGTATTTTTCATCTGTCACCCTTCTCAATCTGCATTAGTCTTAATGTGTAAATCAGTTAGACGTAAAACATAAAAATAACTATTTAATTTTCCTGTTTCTTCTACTTAATGGTTTGATCCGGCATAATTAGTGACCCTAATAAAATAAACTAAGAAAATAGTAGCCTATACTTTTTAATAATCCTTAAAAGAGAATTCTAGAATAACTTTACATCACTGTTTAATAATTGCAAAAATGTATTAATATTTTATAAGTAAGCCTTACATCTAGTTAAAGAAAAACCATTGTAAAAATATACAGTTTAATGTTTTCCTTTCACCGAAACTTGTCGCCAAGAAGTGAGCGCGTCAGAGTGAGCCGACATATAAGAATAAACAACCGACTATTCCTGACGGATTTGACATATGGACTACTTTGAACATTTAGAATGTAAGGAGTATTTGTGATTGGTCAACCCTATTCAAGGTGGGGCTAACGATCACATAGATAGGAAAAAGGTAACGGACGGAGTTTTAGTTTGAATTTAGTTTTTGACTGTTGATTTTGATTCTTAATTTGAAGTTTTAGTGCATATTTATAAATATTAAAAAATACAAATTTCAGAAAAACATAATGCTTAAACAGGTTTTTTATATTATAGTGAACATTTTTTAGTTTCATTCTTAATCATGTAGTCTATTATATTTTTATATGCATTTAAGATTATAATTAATTTATTGTAATTTATCATCTATCATTTTGTGTTTGTCTATTTCTTACATACCCTGAAACTCCCATCCCTTCTCGAATATTCGTAAGAATCCATAAGCTTTGGGTTAATAATATAAAATATTTTAGTTTCACTTACTATTTGTTTCTTTTTTTCATTTTTTATGTTACATATTATGGCAATCCTTTATGGGTAAACTAGGCCAGTGTTTTTTTTCTTCAATATAACAGGTTATGTATTATGTGAATAGTTTATGTATCAAACAAAAACGAAAAACTAATTTTAAATTAGGTAGGTACACATATTGATATTATTCTATTCCAATAGATAAATATTGTTTTGTGGAATTTAATTTAAAGTAAACACTCACTTTTCCTTGCAAAATAAACTTGTTACGGTAAACTTTATTTTTGTCAACCAACAAACAATATTTTTAACCGAAATAAACTTTTATTTTTATATTAGAGAATAAATTGTTATTGAGTTTCACTCCACGTTGTTTTATGTTCGTTCAACTTCTGACACAATAAATAACGAATGGTTGGCTCTTAACTTTGAAATCTCTAAAGAAAATCTCACCCCCGCCCCTGACTCAAAATTCACCCGTCTCTTTTACCACCTCACAACTTTTTAACAAAGAACTTTGTAATCTGCCTACAATGAAGAAGTGAAGGAAAAGCCTATTTTGTTAGACATGTTACTTTCAATATTTATAATAATGCGTTAGGCTCTTTCGTTCGTATTTTAGAGACAGTCATTGATTTTAAACTCTAGTTAATTAATCAAAAACTAAAGTAAAATGTATTTTGATAATATTGTAAACTTTTCAAACTTTAAATAAGTACATTATTTAATACTTCCTAATTATTAAATACTTTGAATACTAAGTTCTATTGTCTATGTTAACATTATTAAATATTATTTCTGCTTTAAAAAAGCTTTATATAACCTAGAAATTTTTACATATTTTTTGTATTTTATAAACAACTACACTGTAATTTATCACAAGAAGCAGTGGTTTTGGTAATGTCACACTTGTGTGATGTGTTTTCGTTTTGATTGAGAATATCACTAAAAGGTGAGTGACTACACCCCAGGGGTACAATAAATTTGTACCTCTAGATTTGTGAGATTAATTAATTTTAAATGAAAATGAACGTACATATTTAATGTATGGGCTACTGTTGTCAACATTGAGGTCACGAATTTGGTAGAATTTCATGTGACAATCTAGGCATTTGTTTCGATAAGCTTTAATCTGTTGGTTTTTGATTTTTTTGTAAAATATATTTGCAGAATTTGTTAGAATTGTTGTCGAATTTCATGTGATATCCTAGGAATTTCTTCGATAAGTTTCTACACTGTTTATATTTGTTTTTTGCCAAACTATAGATCAAAGCTCCGTACATTCCATTGTCCGAAGTAGGTATTTGTAACACTTTAGCTTTTGATTAATAAGTAAGTCCAATCGAAGTAGTGTACAGAGTAAGAAGTCATTAATCTGTGATTCAGTGGAATTCTTTTTACTTTCTCTTGCCTATATGAATATATAGGAAGGAAAGTATTGTTTTTCTGTAGATTTTTTGAAATCGATTTTTCACCGGATCTACACGTTTTCAGACCCCCTGAACCCAAAAACCATGTTTTTAGCGATTGAATTTTTAGGCGATTGTGTGTGTGTGTGTATACAGAATATCTCAAGAACGGAACATCGTACTAACTTGAAGCTTAAAACTTAAGTTACGTACTACTACCGGACCTGCACGAACATTTTCATCAAAATCGGTCAACCGGACGTAGTAGTTTATTCGTGTAATTTTTCACTTTTTTGCGATTTTCTCAAAAACTGGTCCTACGATTTTTTTTAAAATCGCCTGATTTACTAAAAAGTTTTATGCTCTACAAGACTGGGTAAGCGCCACATTCGCTAAAATTCTTGTTGAGGCTGTTTTCACGTAAAAAAAATTGTTTTTTTTTAAGATTAGGGCTTTAATATACATTTTAGAGCAGAATCTTCTATAATAAAAGTTGTAAAAAATTTAAAGTCCTACAACTTTTGTTTAAACTTTTCTTTGTACAACGCTTAGTTTAGCGGTAATTAACGATTTTCTGTTTTTTCACACGAAAACTTGTGGAAATCGATTTTTTTAAGATTTCGGCCTTCGTCTGCATTTTACGACAAAAGTGTATAGGCCCTAAATAAAATTTATAAGAAATTAAAAGATCTACAACTTTTATTTACGCATTTTTCTCTACAGAGCCTAGTTTAGCGTGAACGAGTGATTTTCCGTCTTTTTAAGCCAAACTGAGGTTGATTTTCATTTTGCGTCTTTCACTCATGATTAAAATTAGATTATGTTTTTGAGGTTAGTTTTTTGTTTATTTCTAATGTTTTATTACTAATGTTAGGTTTATTGTTAATTGTTTGCATTGGCTAGAGAAAGTTGTGTGAGTGTTTCACACCAGATTTTTTTTATCATGTTGTGGGGTCATTCAGAGTCAGTCTCCTATCTAGGTAGAGGGTTAAATACTTAACAATATCTGTCTGAGGTATTGAATGGTTGTCAAAGTGCACGCGTGGACAATTTTTCTAAAGAAGTGTAAACATAATAAGGTGTGATTTGTATTTATTCAGTTTAATTGTTCGTATTTTACACCAGTAAAAATTAAATTTAGATAATATTGTAAACTTAACGTTTTAGTATAGCAGTTGGTATTGTTTGTCATGTTACTGTACTGACCAGTACCGTTTAAATTGTAACGCAACATATTGTAACTAAGGGCACTGAAAGGATTGAAAAAATACAGCCTATTATGCTTGTAGGTCTACATAAACCAATACAACATAGTAAAACATTAAATATCTCAACATCTTCTTCTACTGCCTTTCAAGGATTAGGTATCACTGTCTGTTTCGAACCTCTCAAATTTGCCAATCTCTTTCTCGGGCGTCCTCGTTCTTTCCTGCCCTCTGGCTTATAAGCCCAGTGTCTGCTTAGGTATCTTATCCTCCCTCATTCTGTTAACATGCTCTAACCACTGCATTCTGTTCTGAGATGCCTTGTCATTAATAGAGATGTTGAGTTCTTTCCTTATCTCGGTATTCCTGTAACGATCTTCTCTACTACATTCATACTTATGTCGAAGAAGTTTAATTTCAGATGCTTGCAATCCACTCTCCTCTTGCTTTGATAGCACCCAAGTTTCACTGCCATAGAGTAGGGTCGGAACTGCTATTGTTTTATAAAATCTTACCCTCGTGTTTTTGCTGATGCTATTTTTTAAGGTGCGGTGGATAGTTCCACATATTTGCTAAAATCGGTGCATCTTATTGTAAGTATATATTTTATCCTGTCGGTATTGCAACCTAGATACTGAAAGTGGGATAGCTGTTCCAAAATATTATTTTGCTTCTAAGTGGCTCCTTCCCCTGAATGCCACTACCTTTATCTTCTTCATCGAAACCGTCAACTTATATTCTTTGCAGAATTTGATCAGCATGAAGAGTGCTTTCTGCAGTTCATCTTCATCTCAACATAAACATGGAAAAAACATGTATTAGATATTTCATATCTATTTCTAATTAAAATTAGTTTCCTTTAATTAATTTCCGCTTTTGTATTATCTTCAGTAATCATGTATGCTTAAAATTAATTACTATGCACTTAATTAGTTTCTCATGACAATAAGGGCGATGTTAAGTCAATATACTAATTCATTGCCCGTGGCCGGCATTTTACTTCAAATGAGAGTTATTGATTTTGATAGTACTCAAGAGAGGTTAGAAACTTTTTAATAATTTTTGAAAAATAATTGATTAGCTGCAGAAAAATCTTTCATTAGTTATTATTTGATAATTCTTGTGACTTCCCAATCCAAATTGCTTCAGTCCATCGGAATTAGAGATCTTAATTTAAAAACATTCATGATTGGATTCTTTTGAACATTAAATTCAATAATGATACATTCAATTCACGTAATATAGAAGGGCTTAACTTTTTGTTATTGAGTGATGCTTATTATAAGTCTTAGCTTGTTTGTAAGTAATTATATAAGGTGATATACAGTTGATAAAGGTGCTATACCTGATCGGGAATCGAATCCGGTACCCAGCATAGAATCCAGTTGTGCTTACCACACTACCATAGGTTGGCCCGTCTTAAATAAATTTGTTAGCTTAATATTTACTTGGTTTTATAATGACATTTGTGAAAGTAAATAAAGAATTTTCAATGAATGTTAAATGGGTTTCGAGTTTTAGTTCTATAAAAATATTGAATTAAATAACTAAAAAATTATTGGATAAGAATAATGGAGTAAAAAGTTATAGTAATAAGTGAATTGAAATTAAAAATAAACTAAGCTGCATTGTTTCTGATGTTTGAAAAGGATATTATTGTAGTAAAATTTGATAGTGACTAGTATGCGTTAAAATTTGGTTTTCTTATATTATTCTAACGTTCGTAGTACTTATACTACTTGATCTGTAAATAACATGATATTTTAGATTTTAAATTCTTCTTCTTAAAGTTCCATCTCCTATCGGAGGTTGGATATCATAATGGCTATGGTCACTTTGCTGGCTGCTGCTCTGAATAGTTGCAATGAACTACAGTTGAACCATTCTCTAAGATTCCTCAGCCAGGAGATGCGTCTTCTTCCTACGCCTCTTCTTCCTCGGATCCTTCCCTGCATAATAATTCTCAGCAACTCATATTTTTCTCCTCTGGTTATGTGACCCAAATATTCTAGTTTTCTTGTTTTTATACTCTTCAGAACTTCCAACTCCTTATTTAAACGTCGTAGCACCTCAACATTGGTAACCTTTTGGACCCACTGAATTTTCAACATTCTCCTGTAACACCACATTTCAAACGCTTCTATCTTCTTATGTGTTGTTTCTTCAATGTCCAAGCTTCCATTCCATATAGTACGATGGAAAATACGTAACATCTTAGAGCCCTCAATCTGAGAGGCATGTGAAGATCTTTGTTTGTTAGCATTGTCTTCAATTTTATGAATGCTTGCCTTGCAGTTTCAATTCTTACTTTAATTTCTTTGCTTTGGTCATTCTTGTCATCAACCCAGGTTCCCAGATATTTGTATGCCTCTACTTTTTCTATTTGGGTTTGCTCTATTGTTAATGTTTCATTTCCATGTTCTGCTCTCGATACAATCATAAATTTAGTTTTTTTCTCATTTATTCTAAGTCCATATCCAATGCAATGATCGTTAATTCTATTCACCAGTTCTTGCAGCGATTCCAGGGTGTCTGCCATCACAACGGTGTCATCAGCGAATATTATGTTATTTACTATCCTTCCACCCACAGAGATTCCATCACTCAGTTCTGTTATGGCGTCTTGAAATATGGCTTCACTATACATGTTGAATAGTAGTGGCGACAGAACACAACCCTGTCTTACCCCTCTCTTTACATCAATATTCTCGGACGTTTGTTCTTCGACCTTTATATTGGCCTTTTGATTCCAATACAGATTAATGATGATTCGCAAATCTCGCCTGTCTATATTTTTGTTTTTCAATAATTCTATTAGTTTTTCATGTCGGACCCTGTCAAATGCTTTTTCAAAATCAATGAAACAGGCATATATATCAATGTTCATATCTAAGCATCTTTGAGAAAGGACATTAAAAGCAAACAATGCCTCTCTTGTTCCCAGTCCTTTGCGGAACCCAAATTGGGTATCGTCCATATCATCTTCTAGTTTTCTATATAATCTTCCATGAATTACCTTCAGAAATATTTTAAGGGTATGGCTTAACATGATATTTTAGATATTTTGTGATATTATGATATTTTAGATTTTAAATTAGTAGAGCGTAATTTACAGAAGTGCTTTGAAATTCACAAAGTAGTCTTCTGTAGAGCGAATGTAGTGGATATCAAAAGATAGCATTGCTATGAATACTTAACTGAAATTACATGGCTTAAATTACATGTGAAACTCCATGTCAAAGCCAAGGCTAGTGCAAGGGAGGCCGAGTATGTCATGGAAAGGCAGGTTTTCCAAGCGATGACGGTTAGAGATTTGCAAGTTGATTAGGAGATATAGAGTTACGTGGTTGTTAGGATGTGAGGAACTCGGATGGTGCAATTCAACACGCATTTGAAATAAAAGTACTTATCTACCTGTTTTGACTAAGCAGTCTAGTTTCCCAGTATTCTGTAATGCATAAAATTTGTCTTAGGTTGTAATTTAAATCCAAGTTCGGTTACCAGTACGAAAGTCACGATGGCAATATTAAATGAGATTTGTAACTACTATAAAAACGGTTTTCAACCTGTGATTCTACATTCGGAGCTCCTATTTATCACCTTAATATATAAATATATATGTTTTTTTTAAAATTAGTACAAAATTGTCGCTCAAGAAATTTTATTTTCCTTAATCCGTGTAAAAACAAAAGACAAAAATAACTTTTTTAACGAAAATTTTAAATAACTGTTTCCTGAATTTTTTTAATTATTTTTGTAATATACAAGGAAAAAAAAGAAACTATTGTTTTAAAAATCTGACTTGCATCTAATCTATCGTCTGTATTAAAAACGACCTGACCTCACCTACTCACTCCACTAGAATAAGAACGATAAATTTAGGCGGGTGGGAGTTTGCTGTGTACTTCACCACTTCCAGGCCATTCCCACCATTCGGAAATTTCTCCTCTCTTACTGCTCCTATTGACGTAAAACTTATAACTTATTTTAAAGTTTACTACACCCTTTACGCTCAAAAAATTTATCCCGCCTATAATATATAATACACATCAAGTGAAAGTTCATTATATTTGTGACTTATGCGTTCAAAATCGAAGTTCTAATCGTACATACTTAACGAGATATTGAAAAATTTCAGATTGTTCTATTTTCGTGTTTAAAATTAGCTTGTCGTATTTGACTGTACAAAACTACTGCACGTATGTTTTATTGCCCTGAAAGTTTATATTTCGGACGAGTATTAAAACAAGATGTAAATTACATTTTGTTTCACACCCTACGACAATTAATGCAGGTAATAAAACATTTCAAAATAAATAATTCGATTGTGTGGATTCAAAATTACGAACAAACAAAAATTGGTAAAAAAACTTGTTATTTATTATAAACAATGTTATAATCAAACATGTAAAAACAGTGTACTTATCGTAACATTGCAAAGAGCGTAAGGGGAGTCTAAGAGTACATATATTAGGTTGTGGAGGTGACTCACGAGCGGAAACTCGGCCCGCCTAAATCTTTCGTGCCTAGTATAGTCAACGCACAGCCTATCCTCTTATACCTACCTACTTGAAACTTTGCATGTGTATAACTTTACAACTTTTTGTAGCAAAACCCACTCAGAAAGGAATTTTTCAAAATTCATCCCCATAGGGATGACGTTGGAAGTTAAGTATCATCTAAGGGGAGTTGAATAAAATGGGTTACCTCTCCAGAAGACGGGATTATTAATTCTCTTTCAGTTAAAAAAAGTACTAAGCCGAAATTCTCCATGTTTATTAAAAGTAAGGTTAAACGAATTTAAATAAACAAATCTTCTAAATTTATCCCTTAAGAGAGTAAAAAGGGGTTCCATTCCCGATAAATAGATTATTCGTTTCCCGTCTTCGCAACAAGTTAAGGCTGAAATTATGGATAACATATTAAATAAATTGTTAATAGACAACAATGAAACCATATTTTCTTAATACAGAAGTATGTATCAAATAACCGGCTGGAAGAAAAATAAATGAAAACAAAGCTATTAGCAGAAACATGCTACAAAAAATTTTTCCAGTACATATTTTTCAACAGTAGTTGTAACGGTTTTAAATTTTATAATAATTATTTTAAATTAAATGTATTTGTTTTATTAAAAGTAAATATATGTAATTGTATTCCATGTTATTTTTAAATGAATAAACAATTCGAAAAAAATTCAAATTTTAATGCTGGTTCCGAGACTATGTTGTATAATTATGTTTGCTCTTAGTAGAATTTCTAAAATGCATTGTTCGTAATAACAAAGAAAATTCATAATGCACTTTCATTCTTTTCCTCTATGTTAATCCCATTGGGAAATTCTAACGGAAAACACGGAATAAACTTAAAAAAGAAATTGATCATTAGTCAACGAAGTAATAAATAATTGTAAAGTAATGTTACATAGTCTTAGATTTCTTAATGTTTACGACCAGGAATAAAAATAGAAAATTCTTAAGACCACCGAGTTGATTGTTCCTCCAGCTGAAAATCTCCGACTACTATTGGTCGTCGAATAGGATACTGGTCGCCGAGTTGAGTAATCTGTTGTGTGTTCATTATTTAGTGCGCCATACTTGGCGATCCAATACTCTTTTCATTGTTGTTCATTCTTTTGGTAACACTCTTTTATAAATGTAACGAGAGTAATAGAAATCGTCTTTCTTTCTTTTCTTTTATATCCTTTCTTTACCGTTCTCGCTTTTCATTTTCTACAATTTCTCTTTCTTTTAAGTTAAAACTTAATTGTCTTGAATTAGTAAAAAAGAAAAAAGAACTCTTTTACATTGTACTGTTAAAAAAACGAGTGATTTATGAAATAACATTCTTGGTGAATTATTATCAGAATTTCTTTTGAATTGTTTTAAATTATATTGTGTTTATATACATAAAACTAATATAGCCTATGTGTTTTTTATTTAAATAACATTAAACAATTTTATGTAAGTTTACTGTTGATTTTTTAGCTGTTTTATTGTTTGGATCTTATTTTTCTCTTTACTCTTAAGGACCCCGTTCTTAAGTTTTCTGTTCCAGACATCTTCTATATTGTCTCACATTACTAAACGCTTCTTAATATTTTTTTCTGACATAATTTTTCCGATCCTTTACTCGAATTGGAGATAAAAATCCACTCGACATTAAGAATGAAAATATTCTATTCATATATCCGTTTATTATGCACTTAAGTACACGCGAAAAAAATTCAACAGTATCCGTCCATTTCTCAACTCCTATCTTTATTGTTTTGGATGTGTTTTTAAAAGCCTTATTTATCCTATTGAGTCCTCATTCATAACATTTCTATTGTCTGCCAGGTAACGGTACACAATAACTTGCCTTACTATTAAAAAACAGTGTAAGTACTTTAATAAATGTGACTTAAAGTGCGGTATGAATAGGCTAGATTTTTAATTGCAGAAACTCATTAATTTTCATTTATATTGTGAAATTATTATTGTTTGGATTATTCGAATGATAGAACAGGAAAGATATGAGAGCTGGAAGAAGTATATACTTGTAAATATTTAGGGTATTTTTGGCTCTGATGAAAATTTAGACGAGGAAAAGATTACAGAATTTACAAAGCTAGCGTGGCACTACAGTACAATAGCAGGTAAATAAGAAGTAGGCCTACCACAGAAAATTAAAATGCAAATGTACTGATTTGTATAACTACCAATACTAACACACAATTCCAAAAACTGGTCAGTAAAATACAAAATCTTAGGTGAAATTACTGACGTCGAAATGAGATTTCTTTGTAAAGTTGTATGGAAAACTCGATTCCAATACTGAGAGAATATGGTTAGTTGAAATTTGATTTAGAAACATATTTGCCGCAAAATGTTAACAGAGATGCGAGGAGCTGTGGTTTTTTAAATGAATGTATTTGGACAGGTGAGAATTTATTACTTAGCTGAATACGTTGACGCTGCGAGACACAGTAGTTGTGAGACAAATCAGTACCCATACTCGTAATTATTTTGTGTGTTATATTTGGTGGATTAAATTGAGCTTGCTATAAAATGTTTATATTGGTTTCAGAGTTCAACTTGTATTAATAAAAGTTGTTAATTCACAAAAGCTTCTCAATACAACTGTAAAATAGATTTTGGAAAATAATTTTTTACAAATTCAATTTCGGAAGCTATTTCAATTGAATAGCGGTTACATGAAACAGAAAACTATAATTTTATTGTTAATGTTTTCAAAAGTAATTTATTAGCCCTATTTATATTCGAATTATCGTACATCCAGAACCTACAACTTCATATTTCAGTGTAATCGAAAGAAAATAAAATAGTAAATGTCTATATAATGAATATAAAAGCTAACGGTCTCCCCTATGTTTCATTTCTTCGACTCAGTTACCCTATAAAAACTGAAAAAAGAAAAACCATTAATAATTTTGTTACTATAAACTTATTTTTTGCTCCGTCTCATAAATTATCTTTAAAATTGAAGGCAATTCCCAGGTTAGATCAGTTAAGCATAATCTTACTTCTTCATCCCTAGGGAGCGAAACCATTTCTGCAGAATAAGCCTTATGGTATACGACACGTAGCCTTCCTGCTGGAATGAATTATAAATTGATATTTGTGATCTTACTGAGGAATTAGATAAACTCCATTATCGTATTACAGTGCTCTCTGAATCTCTAATAAATGTCAATACACCGATTAATGTTCGTGTTATAAATTCGTAATTAAAATTGTTGACTCGCAAAATTGTTGACTGCTAAAACGGAATTATGGGTTCGATTCTTTGTAAAAATTTAGATATATCGTCTAACAAACTTGCGTAATATTTCATTACCCGCTATTGTAGAATGACTGAACTGAACGGGCTTTTGATACGACTTTTCAATAAATAAAGGCTTTAACGAAAAAATAATTATACTCTAGGTAACCTGTATTATGCGTTAGAACACAAGGTGTATTAAACTAATTGAATTAACAAGCTTTTTGGAAAATCTATTTCCATTAATCAATTTGATTAATAATGTTGAGCTATTTTCTGCCAGATGAAAACAGTTTCTTAGCAAAAAATTTCAGTAATTAGATCCATTAAATCAATTAATTAATGTCTTGCTAAAAACAAACTCAAGTTTTTATTACTGTTTTTTTTCTTTAAAAAATTACATAATATAACACACGTTATTTGTATGGTAATGGTTATTACCGGGTACATATTAGTAGTTGTTCTTAAGCTTATAACAGGTATTAATTAATTAATTAATTAATATAATTTATTACCATTACAACTACTGGTAAATTATAATTAAACCACTTTGACTAAACTGACCACAAAATTTTATTGATAACTAAAGACACGTATTTTAAATTAAAAGAAATTAGCCATTCTCACAAATCAATTAATTTTATTTATTTATGTACTGTAAGTGTAAATTTAAATCCACACTACAATAATTACTGATGATTAGAGAAAGTATTGCTCATTCCAAAAGATACAGAAAATATAACTTAATTTTATCCCGGTTGTTTTCGCAACCGCATATTTATTAATTATTATGTGTGAAGTGAAAAAAATTACCTATAAATTTTATCATTTATGTTCCATTGATGTTGACATTAATGCCTGAAATAGCTTTTTCTCCGCAAAGGAATTTTGACTTCATGTACATTTTATTCATGTGTAACACGAAAATTGACTAGGAAATTTTGTGAAAACAGTTTGAAGTTTGTAAACTCAATGATTGTAATATATAGGTATATTAGAAGGAACAACTTCCATTCAAAAGTCGTACAAATTTTACTGTAAAATCAAACAAGATCTAACTTCACTCTAGAGCTAAATTCTGCAATCGTATCGTTTGTTTGCTAATGTAAATGGTAAGAGGCAAACCCGAATCTCATAATGGAGTCACTGCAAGCAGTAAAGCAAACATTGAATTATTTCAGTTGTTGTTTCAGTTGAAACTGTGAATGCGTCGTAAATCATTCACTCCACATAGAGCGGAATTAATCTGAATGCTACAATGGTTGGTCTACAATGGCCTGCCTACTCAGTCATAGTGAATATCTTAAGTTTGACTGAAACACTTACAATAGGCCATCTAAAAGTACGCGGTAAGGTACACGTATTTGTTAAAGTAGACCTAAATAAAATAAAAAGTAAACCAAGGTCTAAGAGTCAGTACTAAATATTAGGTAGTCTTCCTACTTTAGTAATGAAAGAATAAAACGTACGTAAAAGAGACAATATAAAGAAAACAAATGTGCAATGCAAATTCGTTATTTTACTTCTAAAGCAGTTCTAAAAGGGGAAGTTTTAGACCATTTTATAAGTCGTAAAGCTGAGAAAGTAAAGCCGTATTTTTTCTACCGTAACATATGGAATTTGAAACGATCTGCAACTGAGTAAACTAAGTACGAAAAAGTAATTTGTTTATGTTTCCGAAAAATATATTCTTTTACAATCAATGCAGTAAGCGAAACGTGAATAATTTAATATTACGAAATAATTTTAAGGTTCAGTAACACAAAAACTAATAGCTTGAATGACTAAATATGACTGATCATTATATGTAGGCTGTAAATGCTGTAATTCAGATATTCATGGATTTTTTAACTCAGTGCTTGTATTTATAAATAAAATTTATTTCAAACTGCATTTACACACCGTCATTTTATTATTTAATATTTATTCTAGAAACATATACCATAGCTCAATTACTAAAGTAGATGAAAGTATTTGTGAGGCGAGGAAAAGGACAAACGCTCAGCAGCAATTACTCCAGAATGTACTCCAGAATGATTTAATCACACTTCGATGGAGGAGACGAATCTGATGAAATACGAAAGCAATGACAGCGTCGATGATAAAGATTTGTGAAGAAATTATGATGATAATGATTAAGTAGCCACAGAATATTATTGAAGGAGATCCCTGCACCAAAAACGACGAAGTCTAAATAAACTTTTAGCCATGTACCTAGCGATTTTAAACTCACTTTCATAGTACAAAATATTCTAGTTCTAGATATATTCAATGTAACAGTTAAATGATTGTCACAATGGTAAAGAAAAACCACGTGCCTTTATTATAGAAAATCTGGTGTGAAACACTCACACGACTTTCTTTTGTCAATGTAAATAATTAATAATATAACCTAACATTATAAATAAAACATTAGAAACAAACAAAAAACTAACCTCAATAAATATAACCTATTTTTAATCATGAGTAAAAGACACAAAATGAAAATCAACCTCACTTTGGCTCAAAAATACGGAAAATCTCTCTTTCACGCTAAACTAGGCTCTGTAAAGAAAAATGCTCTAAATAAAAGTTGTAGATCTTTTAATTTCCAATACATTTTTTACACTTTTTTGTCGTAAAATGGCTAAGGCTGAAATCTTTAAAAAATTTATTTTTAAAGGTTTTCATGAGAAAAAAAAACAGAAAATCTATCTAATCTAATAAAGAAAACAAACAATTTATATTATTTGTGAATTTTAGCGATACTTTTATTAATATTGTGTCCATTTAAAGTTTTCGAATCGTATAACCGGAAAATTAGGCTACGAATACTGTTAGGTTATAAAAGTTCTGTTATTTCGATTATAAATAATTAAGAAGTACAAAAGTGAAGAGAACGCGTTTTCATTACTTTCCGGATAGTGTAAATTTCTTTAGTCTTTAAGGAAAGAATTTAAATTTTTGATTCGTGTATAGGAGAAACTTCAAACGTTGTTAAATTTTTTCTAAACTTTTATTCTTTATTCATAAACTATACAATATAGTTTAACCATTCAAAGTTTAACTAGTTTTTTTGAATAAAGAAATGACTTGAAAAAAAAACAGAAACATTTCTTTAAAGAATATATCCCAGTGGAATACATCCCAATGTTAGAGTTTAACAATTAAAAGAATATTACCTAATAAAATTGAAGAACAAGCAACAAAAAATGGATAATACATGCATATTACAAGAATAACATAGAACTCTTAAGGATAGTAGAAATTAAAAATTTCAACAAAATATAAATAAAATTAAATCTTAAAAATAATAATTTCATGAGTAATAACAATGTGAAAAACGCAAAGTAAAATAAACTGCAAAAGTTTAATAAAATCTGTAGGGCTACAATAAAACATAAAAATCTGGTGTGAAACACTCACACAACTTTCTCTTGCCAATGCAAATGATTAATAATAAACCTAACATTATTAATAAAATATTAGAAATAAACAAAAACTAACCTCAAAAACATAACCTTATTTTAATCACGAGTGAATGACGCAAAATGACAATCGAACTCAGTTTGGCTTAAAAATACGGAAAATCACGCTTTCACGCTAAACTAGGCTCTGTAGAGAAAAATGCTCTAAACAAAAGTTGTAGATCTATTAATTTTCTATAACTTTTATTATATACACTTTTGTCGTAAAATGCATACTAAGACCGAAATGTTAAAAAAATCGATTTTTCTCAAGTTTTCGTGAGGAAAAAAACAGAAAATCGCAAATTACCGCTAAACTAAGCGTTATACAAAAAAATGTTTGAAACAGAAGTTGTAGGTTTTTAAATTCCCTACAACTTTTATTATATAAGTTTTTGCGCTGAAATTTATATTAAAGCCGTAATCTTAAAAAAACAACGTTTTTACGTGAAAACAGCCTCACCGAGAATTTCAGCAAACATGGCGCCTACCCTATCTTGTAGAGAATAAAAAATTGAGTAAAATAGGCGATTTTAAAAAAAATCGTAGGACCAGTTTTTGAGAAAATTGCAAAAAACTGAAAAATTATACGAATAAACTACTACTTCCGGTTGACCGATTTTGATGAAAATGTTCGTGTCGCGTCCGGTAGTGGTATGTAACTTAAGTTTCAAGTTTCAAGTTCGTACGATGTTCCGTTCTTGAGATATTCTGTTCACACACACACATACACACAGACACACAGACACACACACAGACCAATCGCTAAAAACATGTTTTTTGGGTTCAGGGGGTCTGAAAACGTATAGATCCGGTGAAAACTCGATTTCGAAAATCGACATGAAAACAATACTTTCCTTCCTATATAGGCCTATTCATATAGGCAAGAGAAAGTAAAATATGTCATTTCTTAAAGTTTTATAAATTTTGTTTGCAGTTAGATCAACAAATCTTTACTCCATTTCCTTCGTTAGCGGCGGCGTGTTAAGCTTTGTATTGACATAGCAGTGGCGTTTTAGAGGATTGGTGTGGTTTGTCAATTTTCTGTTAAATTTTGAATATTTGATTTTAGCAGTTTTTTATTACAATAGAAATTTTCAAGTCTGAATGCAATGTTGGTTACATAATATGGGGCGTTCGTTATCATGCGAGTTTTTGGCGAATCGTATTGCATTTTAAAAATTTAACTTTCCTTTGCGGTCCCAAAAAATTCAATACCATAATAATTATTACAAATCGGTCGTAAATAGGCTCCATTTATGTTAATAACTTAAATATTAATGGTAGACTTGATTTGCTGTTGATGAAAATTGAGATGAATTTTTTATGATAATTCAGTGTCAAATGTTTCGTTTTAATATATCCCCAAGTCAGTCCACGGTCTAAGTGGAGGCATTGTTATTCAGACATACAGGTGGATAAGTTCTTTTTAATATAAATGTGACTTGCACAGATTTCAGTGGGTTAACTTATATTCACCAATTGTTGAGAGTTGTTAATACATGTGAAATTGTTCCATCGTAGTATCAACTACTGGACAACTTTATTATACAGAATTAAAAGTATGTATTGAAGGTAGAATTATCGTCGAATTTCAATGGTTGTTTCAGGTAATAGTATGAATAGCCTATTGGAAACCCCTATTGGAATTGAAATAGCTTATTGGTTTCTGTTTGAGAGTTTATTTATTACGATTGAGTAGATTATGAATATTATAAGTAATAAGTAAGTGCTTTAAATATTATGATAAATTGGAAAGCTCTTAAATTTAAATATGTGAAAAATTTCATTTAAACGTTAATTTTCTTCAGTGATTATTTAGTAATATTAGAACTTCCTGACAACTAAAGCAAGATGCTATAAATGAGCTAAAAGAAAACAAAGGCCAATAAACAACGTTAAACATAATTTAAAGCCTAACAATAATGTTCATAATAAACTAATAAATTAATGAGTTGAAGTACGCCAGTAGGCCTACTTTGAATTTTAGGAAATTTGTAATTATAACAACAGAAGTAGTAAATAAATAAAGTAAAGATTAGCTTTAGCTAAGCAAGTATCTAACAGCAAAAGGTAATCGATAACGAACATTCATGTAAATGTTGTGATGAGGAAATTATCTGGTGTATTTTACTGCATCCAAGTACAAAAAAAAAGAAAAAAAAGAAAAACATGATGTAGGAATATTAGAAACAATGGAGTTATGGTTATGAAGGTAGGAGTCTAGCTTTTTTGACAAACTTTTTTGTTCCAAATTAATCTCCATTCATTTTTTAAAGAGATGGTATAATTTGTTTTGTCATCGGTAGTTGCTAAGTAACATTACAAAAATTAAAATAAATGGAAGTGATAGCGGTATGAAAAAACTTATTAATTTTGTTTTATCGTTTTCCGCAAGTTATGTTTTTTGCGTGTAGTTAATGCTAGAATGAACTAACTTTTGATCTAAAGAAGCTGGAGCAGTTATTGTTTTTAATTGTTCACGTTTTCTCATTCTGTGACCCGATAAAGTCTTTTTACTGTAATCGTTATATAGAATTTTTTAAAATAGCTTAATTACGTAAAAATGAAGTAAATTTTTACTTACTACTTAAAAAACATTTTGTTCCTTACAAACGATATCGTAACAAAAGCTTCTTACAGATCACAGAGCAGAAATTTCTCTTTAATTTGTGACATAACTTTTAATAAATTTGATTCAATAAATAAAAAGATATGGTGGTACTAAGATTGCGCTAAAATCCGCCATTTTGTTTTTTTAGGGGTGCGGGTAAATATTTTTTTAACTAAGAATACTTTTCTAAATGCTATTACGTAAAATATTTTATTGTGCTAAAAAGTTTATTGCTTCTGAGTATCAGTAAAAAATTAAAAATTAAGGTAGACTCCCCCGTGAAGACGAAAGTGGGGTCAGCTGATCAAGAAAACATCCAAAAATAAAGAATTATTACGTTATTAAATAGAAGGCAAAACAACTTATTCCAAATTTCAAGCTTGAATTAAAATGTGTACTGAGCACATTATAAGACACAATGAAAAATTTCGTAGTAAATATTTATTACTGACAGTAATGAATAATAACATTGTAGCGATAAATGTTGGTTGACTTCAAACAGATTATGGGAAATAAAATACTTTTAATACAACTGTCATGCACTTGTGTCGTGTTTGAACAGTATTTTACATAATGGTTTCGTTTTATACTTGCGTACACAATTAACAGTTTAGTCTTTGTTATAATATTATATCAAATTATAAAGTCAAAAAGGCTTAATTTTTAAAAAGAAGAGATAAATCTGTTTTGTAGAAAACTACTTATTTTTAACAGCTCTTCTAAAGAAGTTAATTCATTTGTACTCGGTTACGTACTTAGTTTATTAACTACATATTAACTTTAATACTCTTCAACGTGTAATTTGAGCTTACCTGTCCATGGTCTTCGTAGACAAGTGTCAGTTAGTAACTTAATAACAAGAATTCTAGATTATAAAGCTAAGTTGAGAGTTGCATTGAAGTTAATTAAATTCGAAACCCATTTCTTTTTAATAAAATTCTTTACAGAATAATGTAAGCTTCTTGAATTCCTCTGCGATCCATTGTTAATACGATTTTATCAGAATTGTTTAATGAACCGATATCACGTTTTGCCTTTTGTTCAAATAATCAAACTGATTAGCATTGTAGTGGTTTTAATCTTTAGCTAACTGATTGACAGAAAACCATTAACATTAATACGTTAAAAAAGAAACAATACTAGCTTTTACTTAAATTTTCTGTTAAACATCTAGTAGGTATATTGATGAATCGATTATCATAAGAAATAAATGATGAAAGTTTACTTAACATTAATATTATTAAAACAGGTGTTTTGCAGAATTAGGCTATTAACCACAACCTGAAACGGAATTCAACTTTATTGAACAATTCTTCATCCCTTATACTGCTTCTTTACCTCTCATAACACCATTCGTCCACTTATTTCTGAATCGTCATAGCTTTATTCGTTTAGTTGGAACTCATGGCCAAATCTTCTAGGGTTACCTGTCGCCTCTATTCGTTACAGACAACTGTGCCAGGTCTCTTCAATGTTCTTTAGTTTACTACCTCTTTAAACTTTCTTAATTTCGAATTATGTACATAATCAACTAACAATACTCTTCTCCAGAAACTCATTTCTGTAGCTTTTATTCTGTTTTTAAATCTTGGTTGGAGAGTCTAAACCTTTGAGTCATAAATGGAGAAACTTCCGATAAAAGAACGGAAGATTCTCTTCTCAGTGCCACAAGATATGCGATTACTTCACATAACAGAATCTAATATTTTTGTGATGGCTCTACCTGTAGAAAATGTCTTTCCAAATTGTCATTTCTGGTGTACTAACTGACGTAATAATACTAATTAGACTAATAGAAAAGAGAGGAGAATTCAATCTGGCAACTCACATAGTCTTTATAGATTTTGAAAAAGCTATAGATAAAGTTGATCGGAATAAGCTCTGGTAGATTCTGTTGGAGAAAGAATATTCACCTCATCTTGTTGAAGCAATAAGAAGTTTGTACAGGAACAGACAAATAGTGATAAATACAGGCAAGAATAGACTGGAAGAAATGGACATAAATCAGGGAGTGAGACAAGGGTGTAGTTTATCACCTGATTTATTTAATATCCATATTGACTACGTTTTCACTCGGTGGAAATATAGAGTAGTTCAGGCAATAAGGTAAGTGATAACACTTGCCTGAACGCACTATTATTTGCAGATGATTTTGTGGGTAGTACAAAAAAAATGAGGATGAGTTCCAGAAATTAATACACGTCCTAAATCATTTACGCAAATTATACAATTTAAAAATCTCTCAAACAAAATCTAAAGTAATGGCATTCACTGGCAAGTTCCCTACCAGATCTGAAATAGTGGTTGATGATACAATAATGGAACAGGTGTCACAATATAACTACCTGGGATGTGACATTAGTTTTACGGAAGGTATAGACATTGAAAAGAAAGTAGGAAAGTTCCAATCAATATGTGAGACTATAAGCAGGACCTTAAGCAAGAAAGCGAGGAGGGAAACACAAATAAAATTTTATTAAGTGATGGCTGCCCCAGTTTTCTTATACGGAAGTGAGTTGTGGTTTGCCACAAAACCACTGAAGAATAGAGAACAGGAGGCGGAAACGAGATTCCTTCGCAAAATTGAGGGATGCGAGCGTAGAGATCAAATAAGAAATGAAGGCACGCTCAGAATTGAATGTCTACAATTTCAATGAAGAGGTTGCAGAGTACCGTCGACAATAGAGGAATATATTCAGAGAATACAAGCGGGAAGAATACCATTGGAGATTTTAAAATATCAACCTCATTGAAGGAGAGATGTTGACAGACCACGCAAGAGATGGCAATAGTGCTGACAAATTAAAGGAAAAAACCAATAATAAAGGTTGTGAGTCGGAACAGGACAAGAATTCCTAATCCTTGTGAGTAAGAAGAAGAAGAAGAAGAAGAAGACTATCTGACGTTAGAAATAAGCTAAGATATTGTGCCAATTCAATCACCCCTGTTTGATCGTACTTCTTTACATTTTAATATCCAGTCTCCACTTGTAGCTACTCTTTTAATGATCAAAGTTCACTCGGTATCCACGTTTTGGCCATGAGATTTTTTTTAAATTTTAAAGCCATATTGCTAAATATAGGAATCATGTCGTGAAAATCATTCCAACTCTGTTTAATAAACATCACTGCAATTTTAAATCATTGGTTCTTGAAAGGTTTATTCTGTGATCGTCATTTATGAAGTTTATATATGTATGTGGTAGATGAATCAAACCTCAACTTTATTTATCAAATAGGAATTCATTTTATTGGTTTCGAACGTTTGGGTTTGATCTCCAGTCATTCCTTCATCAGATAGATGGCCAAAAGAAAGATTTTTATATTATTTAGGTAGATAGAGGTAAAATTTTTAAATGAAAAACTTGTTGGATTTTGGTTTTGTATAAGGTTGTGTGATATCAACGTATTAAAAATTTTGTTACACTACTTTATCAGTTGCTACGAATCGGTAGCTCTCTCGTTATTTGTTCGTTAGTAGGCAAAACCAATATAGTACAGGGTGGATTAGTCTACATCAGTACGTTGGTAAACATTAATTTTTCTTTTAGAAATTGTTTCTGTAAAAAGCGCACAAGTAGGGAAATTTTTAATTTTACTTTCAAGTGTTTGCCTGCGTCTATTGAATGAATGCATCACTGCTGTAGCTTCCCTCAAGGTATAATAATAGTTTTATTCGACTTTCCTTTTTGATAAAACAAACACAATACTTTAAATTACATTTTTATTGGATTTATATTTGAATGGTTTTAAAAGTAATAAAATAAAATTTTGTTAGAAACTAAAAATCGCAAATAAAATACATTCTCGTATACATGCACACGAAGAACTAATTTAATGTTCCCTAAAAAATAAACAAATAGTATTTCCCTAAAGCGGTTATTTTTTATTATTTTGTTCAAAAAGTTTAAAATCCGAGTAAGCTTTATAGATTTTACCAGTCATAAATACGAAAGTCCTCACCGACTCACTCACCCACTTATAAAAAATTCTCTAACTTCCCGATCAAATAGAGAGCTAAATTTTGGTACTTTGTTCATCACTGTTGAACAAAAAACTAAAGCATTTGCATATTATTGCTAAGGGGTAAAATGGAGGCCACTACCCTAGGAGGAATACATTACTTCTATATCTTCCCCACGAGCAACAATTTTCTAAAACTCTGCATTCATATCATATAAGGATGAGTAGGAATAACTTTCTTGGTTTTATTTCGAAACTAATTTATAACTGTTATGTTACAAAATATTGAACTTTCATAAGGTCGCGGGTATATGATTGAATCATAGGTTGATTGATATAGTGTATAATGGGTAGTATCTATAATAAAATTTAAAAAAATGATTTAATCTTTGGTAAAAACATTTTTTAGAGAAAAAACTACACATAACCTGAATTATAAATATCTTTAAGAAAAAATATTAAATACTTTTTGAACGATGAAGTGAGGGTTTTAATTATCTGTTACTTAGTTAACTGTACGATAACATCTATGAGGGAAATTTTTTCATTTTATTTTTTAAATAATATAACTTCTATATTACTTCTCATCATCCCTTTCTTCGACTTGCACACGGTTTTCCTTTTTCTGAAACAAACAACAGTTGTTAAACCTGTAGGATTTGGTTGAAAACAGCTTGTGTTTAACTTAGAAAGTTTTTGAAAAATAGTGTTTTTTTCATTATATTGGCTCCTTAGTACTCTAAAGAGATAAAAATGAAAAAAGAAACACCGGCACCCATATTTACAAAAAAAGTCATTTATTGTTCTCTAACATTACCGAACGAGTGCAACCTTGATCATTAAATTATGACACAACTTACAAAGAAAAAAGTGCACTTACTGAATCAATTAGCAATATTCAGTTTGCCCAATGAATTCATTACTTGAATTCCGTGAAACATGTTTTAGTATTAAAATATTTGCAATTCTTTTTTCTCATAAACATTTTTTATAACTGCTTAAATAAACTGTGAATGCAACATATCACGTTAAGACTACGCATGAAACATTTCAGCCGATTGATGCAAATAACAAAATATTGCACAAAAAAATATACTATTCAAAAATTATTTTATAAAAAAATTATTTAATTAAAAATTACTTTAAACAATAAATAAAGAACTAATTAATGGAAAAACGGCTGTCTTGTCTGAGGGACAAGGTTGTCTTTCCTTTCCTGGGAAATAGAATTTATTAGACTTAGATTAACAATTATGTATACAAATAGCAAGTTGTTTACGTAGAGAATAAGTAAATATATATTGTATAATAACTCTTCTTAAAAACTATAAACAATAAGTTTCTCTTAGATTAATTAAAAATGTTTATTCTATTGTTTTCGATAGTCACAATCAACACGTATTTACAAATACTAGCACTCTATTTTATTTACAAATTTAAAGAACACATTAAAATCCCTCTGGTAGATACTATTCAAAGATTCTGGTAGATACAAGTACATAAGTGGGTTTTAGTCTACTCACGCTTGTACTAATATCCAACAGATTTAGCGCTAGATGGTTCTCTTTGCTAAGAGGTCGGTTGATATATTCACAACTGTAACTACTACTAATACTGTAACTTCACGAACCACTTGCACATCCGAATTTCGTTATATTTATCATAGTGCATTTAATGTGGTTCGCGGAGCTTTCGTTTGAAGCAGTTACAAAATTTCGATGTTGGATTTTGGATTATGTGCCCCATGACTGGACCGTGTAGATCCGAATTGGTTTCCGTATGGATTTATATAAATGTAGCTAGTTTTCAATTGAAAGCTTAGAACACCTACCAAGGAGCTCATAGGCCTACCTAAATTTTGAATCCATCTTTTTCATTTGAATATACTTGTGCAAAGTCAGACATCTATCTTAGTACATAGATAACTCACATCACTTGGCAGTGGAACATTTTTTCACAGTGGACAGGAGGACAAAATGCCCTGGTAGTAAATATTACGTGCGTAGATATTCATATTCACCTTGATTCCAATTGTTCAACGACATTTCCAGCTCACTTAGATAGGCTACATCTGTATTTTTCGGGTCGTAATAATCGGATCAGTATCACTCGACACTACTGACTTATCAGAAAAAGTTGCAATGATTAAATTTTCAAGAATAGGTAAATCATTTGTAAACAAAAGAAATCTGGTGTGAAACACTCACACGACTTTATCTTGCCAACGGAAAAAATTAAAAAATAACCAAATATTAGTAATATTAATACATTTGAAATAAATAAAAAATGTTAATCTCCTAAAACATAACCTCATTTTAATATTGAGTGAATGATGCAAAGTGAAAATAAACCTCAGTTTGGCTTAATAATAGGTACGGACAATCAATCTTTCACGCTTAACTAGGCTTTGCAGAGAAAAATACTTAAATAAGAAATGTAGATCTTTTAATTTTCTATAAATTTGATTACATACACTTATGTCATAAAATGGATACTAAGGCCGAAATCTTAAAAAATCCATTTATTTACTGATTTTCATTAAAAATTCAGAAAATCACTAATTACCACTAAACTAAGCGTTATACTAAAACATTTTGAAAAAAGTTGTAGATATTTAATTTTCTCTCCTTTTATTACATACACTTTTGCGCTGAAATGCATATTAAGGTCGCAATCTTAAAAAAGCAATTGTTTTACCAGAAAAGAAACTCCCCGAGAACTTCAGCAGACATGGCGCCTACCCTATCTTGTAGAGAATGAAAAGTGTAGCAAATGAGGCGATTTTTAAAAAAATCGTAGGAGCCGTTTTTGAGAAATTGCAAAAAAGTGAAAAGTGTCACGAAGAAATTACAACTTCCGGTTGACCGATTTTGATGAAAATGTTTGTGTCGAGTCTTCTAGTGGTACCCAACTTAAGTTTCAAGTTTCATCTTCGTACCGTGTTCCGTTCTTAAAAAGTTTTGTTCACACGCGCGCGCGCGCGCACACACACACACACACACACAACACAAACACACATACATACAGACACATGCTCGAACGCACGCACGCAGACCAATCGCTAAAAACATGTTTTTTGGGTTGAGGGGGTCTAAAAACGTGTAGATCCAGTGAAACCACGATTTCGAAAAATCGACATGAAAACAATCTTTCCCTTCCTAAAAATATTCATATAAGCAAGAGAAAGTAAAAAAAGACCGTGTTTTAAAATTTTTAAAACTTCAGAATAATTTTTAAAAGAAAATCGTGTGAGTGTTTCACACCAAATCAACATAAAAATAGTTTCGTTTTGGAAAAATCGACAATACATTTTATCCCTACAATATTCATAAAGAGCATGATAAAGTAAACAATAAAAACAGGTACCTATATAGCATGTAATAAATTAGAACTAGACAATTTTAAAATGAGAAAATATTTACCTACATATTATTATTTTTTTGGCTAGTGGAAGATATGAGTATATTGGGTACGTACATATTTTAAATTGATTTTTGAAGATACCATAAATCTTTGTAAATATTACATTAAATATGTGAAGAGAAATATTTTTTTTATTAAGAAAGAAGAAATTAAATTATTGTACAATTTAAAGGTTTTTTTATACAAAAATGACATGGGGTTTTCCCCGAAGAATATTTAGACGTATTCAGTAAAAGAAGTTTATAAAATTGTACGTAGGCCAACGTATATAAAAACTACCCTCCGTTATCAATGGAATTTCAGTGACAGACATGATCGTGCAGGTTTGCAACTCGTGATGCGCGCGCATTCAGCCATATGACAATCTGCAACGCAACAATCTGTGCCTATCCATATCGTGTTTATACTGAAGTAGTTAAATTTTCTACGCGCGCGGATGAGTTAGTTTATTTAGTACCGAGAACTTTTCGCTATTTACCACTATGGTTTTTGTTTTATTAAAGTGTTTGTGTGTGTTTATTGAACTGGAATTATGTCGTTCTTATATTAACATAATTTGATTGAAAACAGGTGAGTTCTATCATTTTAAAAATATAAATAATTGTTTTAATGTTGGCTTACTTTAGTATTTATGTATCTTGTTAAAATGTTGTTTATTTTGTCATTCCCCCCACCCCAAGCATAAGTTTTCACATTTTATGAACATTTTGTATGCAGTCTTACATTATTTTTAACGGGAAAAATATTTTTTTTTAAATCAGGTGTGAAACACTCACACGACTTTCTCTTGCCAGTGTAAATAATGAACAATATAACCTAACATTAGTAATAAAACTAGAAATAAACAAAAAACTAATCTCAAAAAACATTAACCTAATTTTAATCATGTGTGAAAGACGCAAAATCAAAATCAACCTCAGTTTAGCATAAAAATACGGAAAATTACTCTTTCACGGTAAACAAGGCTCTGTAAAAAAAATGCTCTAAATAAAAGTTGTCTAGATGTTTTAATTTTCTATAAATTTGATTATGTACTACAATTTTGTCGTTAAATGCATTCTAATGCTGAAATCTTAAAAAAATACTATCAATTCTTTTACACGTTTTTGTGAGAAAAAAAGACAGTAAATCGCTAATTTACCGCTAAACTAAGTGTTATAAAACATATTAGAAATAAAAGATGTAGGATTTTCAATTGTGTACAACTTTTATTATACATTTTTGCGCTAAAATGCATATTAAAGCCGTAATCTTATAAATACAATTGTTTTACAAGAAAATAAACTCCCCGAGAATTTCAGCAGACATTGGACCTACCCTACCTTGTAGAGAATAAAAAACGTGGTAAATGAGGCGATTTTTTAAAAAATCGTACGAGCAGTTTTCATGAAAATTGCAAAAAAGTGAAAAATGACACGAATAAACTACTACTTCCGGTTGATCGATTTTGATGAAATTGTTAGTTTCGGGTCCTTCTAGTGATATCTAACTTAAGTTTCAAGTTTTAACTTCGTACAATGTTCCGTTCTTGAGATATTCTGTTCACACACACACACATACAGACCAATCGCTAAAAATATGTTTTTTTGGGTTCAGAGGTTCTGAAAACGTGTAGATCCGGTGAAAACTCGATTTCGAAAATTCGACATGAAAACAATACTTTCTTTCCTTTCTATATATGCATATAGGCAAGAGAAAGTAAAAATGTTTAACAAAAAGGGAACCTGAGTACGAAATTACCCTACATGAAATTTTAAAATATAAACGGAAACTCTTCTTTAGAGTTATGAGTTATACATATCATAAATATGTTTAGAATAATTAGAATCTCAGATACTTATGAGCTTTTTATATGCACAGAGCAGTAAATTTCAATACGGTTATTTATCTGGGATCGGTTATACTGCAGATTATTCGTAAAGTTAGTTTACTTTGTTAAGTTCTTGTATGTAAATCATGTTATTTAACGATAGTTAGAAAAACAACTAAAAAGGTTAAATACATTTTAGAGTAACTTACACGAATCTTTAAACTAGCAAGCAAAAAGGAGGATGGAGTTTTTAGTACAAAACACTTGTTATCTCACCCCACTACTGCCTCATGTTATCATCATCTCTCTGTTGGCAGGAACATTATGAGACACCTGTTTTGACGGGATAAACTAGTTGGTTCATCTTACCCAGTCTTTTTTCACTAGCTTTTTTTAAGTTGTAAAATTACGTTGAGTACATCTAACAGATTCCACACCCTGACATTTAATTACTAATTATTACAAACATTTTGAAACAAGTGTGGATTTATGTGTTATTTTTTAAATGGCAATCTTTTTTAAAAGAATGTGGATCTATCACCGAACTGTGTGAGCTACCTAATTGCTTTAATTTATTCTAACAAAGTCAGCGATGAAGAATTTGAGTAAAACGTTTCGAAGCATTTTCTTGGGAATATTACTGATGTTTTTATTAAAACTTACTTGCAGACCTATTCCATAGCTGACCTTAAAAGCAGAATTTGCGGCCATGCACGAGATGGTTAAAATTGAAAAATGTACTGTGATCGTCTTAAGAACCACCGAAAGTCTTAAGAAAACAGAAAGAAATCATCCTGTACATACTGAAAAGTTCGGATTTATACAGACCTTCACGATATCGATTACTTGTTCAGTATAAATAAAACCAGAATATGTTATCAAAAACCATTTTTCTAGTTTATAGAAACTAAATGGTTTTTTGGTTTTATATTTTTGAAATAGTTATAAATAATTTAGTCATTAGCGAACACAATGTGGTGCAAAAAAGCATACACTGTTTGTGGAATAGTGTGTTAAGTGTGTTCAGACCTTGTCTAGGAACATTACACATCATCCGCGTTCCTGAGGCTTTCCCTATTGTATTTTAAGTCACTAACATTACGGTTCAAAAGCAACCAAAACTTTTGTTCTTATATTTATTTTCATCAAAAATAGAAATTAGTTTAATCATTACAAATTATTTACGTTTTAATAAAGAATACATTTTTATAATGCATCCTGCGGCTTGAAATTAATTCTATTTTATATAATAAATTTCACAGACGTTTTTTAAGCTGCTTTAAAAATATTTAAGTTTTAATAAAGAATAAATTCTTGTAACGTGTCCTGAAGCTTGAAATTAGTTCTATTTTATATAATAAATTTCACTGATCTATTTTAAGCTGCCTTAATTTTTATTTTTACTTACAAGTGTTTCGGTATATAATATCATTGAAACTAAAATTTCTTTTAATTTAAAATCTGTAGAAGATGTTACATCTTCAGTCATTTGTATAAAACTCACCGAAACACCTGTAAGTGAAAATAAAAGTTAAGGCAGCTTAAAAAAGGTCAGTGAAATTTATTATATAAAACATATTAAATAAAGAACAGTCAAAAAACTAATTATCAATAAAATATAAATTTTAATATACTATTTAAAAGTCACTTCAACGTAATGGACATAAGCGTCTACATTGTTACATTACTACTTTATTAAATTGGGTTAAGGAACAGTGGACTTGAACGTGTAATGATTTTATAGATACTAGACAGAAATCGAACCGCGGATTTCCGTTTTACAGCGTAGCATGCCATATACTGCGCCACAGGAGCGGTTAATTTTTTTATTTTTTTTGTATGTTGTTTGGTTTTATTATAATATATTAAAAACAAACTAATTACCCGGGCAAGGGATTTTTAACGTATTATTATAATGACATATTACGACAGTGCTATGTGTACAGTTGGAATAACTGTAATGTTGCAACGAAATGTCTTTAATATTATTTAAATGAATTACCTTAGATATTTTTTTTTTCAGATGGTACATAAGTGGTTAAACATTCAGTTATCACTTACAGACTGTACAAATTGTGTATGAAATGTTTTGTACAGTGTAAAAAAATAATGGTTCTGCAAAGGATTCCTTTACTTAACCGTTTAACGCTTCACAAAGTTATTTAAAATAATAGAAATATACTCTGAATTTTGAATAATATAATTATTATACATACGTAATATGATTTGATAACATACTTATTAGGGTAATCGTAAAGGATAAATTTTAACAGCTACACTGTGAAACATCGTAACACAAATATTATAATATTAATATTATTATCTAATTAATTTTACAAGATTTAAAAAGGTAGTTTTAATGACTTTTAATTCCTGTAAATTATCTGACAGTATTTGAATTAGAAATTAATTTAGTGTCTGTTTAAATCTGCCGTTAATGATCCTCATATACAAGGAGTACATAAGTTTCAGGTGTTATCACGTTGAGTTAAAATAAAATTTTATTAGGCTACGTTTGTAATAAAATATATATTTTATGTCTTATCTTCATAAGAGTTTTTAAGAAAGCACATACGTAGCTGTCGACTAGGTGTAATATTGTCCTGCAAAATCATTGGAATTTAATAACGAATTTACGGGATATGGTTTAATGTTCGGATACAGATGAGAAAGCGTTACAAGTATAGAATGCAGAGCATTATTTTTCAGAAGGCACCATTGCCTGGCACCGATAGAATTCTCACCTTCTAAGGTTCGCTATACAGTACAAGAGTAGATTTACGAGAGTTATAACGCGTGAGCTCATTCACTTCATCGAACTGTAACTTTTTCTTTCTTTCTCAACCGATCATTTTTTGTTGATTTCTTGTGAAATAAAAGCTAATACAAAATATTTAAATTTAATGTTTTTGAGTCGTAAGATAAAAATAAACTCTTGTGGTAGTATAAAGGTAACTCATAAAAATGGAGACCCTTTCATAACTTCTCTTCACGTAAAAATATTCGTTTCAGGGTATTTTTCAAGTAAAATTAGCAATACTAAAAATACTGGGGTACAATTTCTGTTTACCTTTTGTTCGCATTAAATTTATTTTTATACAGCGTTAATCAACATAAAATCTTCTGCGATTCTTTTTTAAATTTGTTTATCGTACTAGATAGTTTTTGTGTGCCGAAAATCGAAGTTCTATTATTATTTTTATTTTAATATAATGAAAATTGAGGAGTCATTTTCCAAAATTTCGGTTCATAGCTAAGATAAATCCACCAATTTTCCTCCTTTCTAATGCTTCAGAATTTTAAATACAACCTTGTTTTATCCTTGGAGCAAAAATCAGGGCGAAATATTTTGAAAGTGGAAAAACACGGTGACGAAGTGTTTGTGAACCTATGATTTCAAAAATTGTGTTCATTTTCACCGGTACAGTAATAATCCTGGAAAGTTTTGTTTTTTGCTGATTCACTGATTCACTCACTCACTCACTCACTGATCATAAAATTAAATAATTTATTGTTGTAAAGTTTATCGTTGTTGATTAGGTCATCAGCCGAAAGTTTGGTTTGAACCTGCAGCTTTTATTAAGTAAAACGAGGAATGAGGGTTTACAAATGCCTTCCTCACTGAGTTGAAAATGTGCTTATCAACATGCCAGGCCCACCTTAAAGCTTCTACTTTCCACCCTGCAAATGACACTTTCGCTACATTCATCAAAGGGTCTGGCTGTAATAAAATTTATTTCTCTCAGTGATAAAACTCTGACTAGTGTCTTATATATCTCTACCTCTTCTGTTCTTAAATGCATCAGTCATATAATTTGCTGACCATCTGATAAGAAACAGACCTATTTTTTGTAGCCCTGGAACTATCAGATCAAGTGAAAATAATGGAACGCTCCACCTGACCGTTATGGGCATAAAACGTTTAACATATATTAATGATAATAATTTCTATTATTATCATCATAATTATTAATTATAAAAGTTTTCATATCTCTAAGTTCCCGATCATCTCTACAGAACTAAAACTCAGGAAATGTGCTCGTTATGGGTTGAACAGGAAAACTAAATCATTTGCATTTAGACTACTTGCGTCGTAGGGATAAAAAGGGGTTGACAACCCAAAAGCAACAAATATTATTTCTCTAACTTCCCAAAGCGATAAAACTTCAAAACTAGCAATTTTCTAATGCTATTAGTAATTATTGTTTTATCCAGTGTTACACATCATAATAGCAATAAAAATTATTTGTTAATAATAATTTGTTTGCAAAACTAATTTTACGGCAACCTTCCGACTCAATTAGTCCGCGCGTTGGGTGAGCGCAATTTATAGAATCTGATATTAGAAACAATTTATAGTTTGCGTCTTCTTTTCTGACATAACGTATAAAAAATTAATATTTTCTCTGATTCATAGGTTAAAATAATAAAGAACTCAAACAGTTTTAAAGTTATTAGAAACTTTCTATTTTTATTACCTAATAAATTGTGGTTTGAAAGATATTTTTATATGACATATTCCACTATTTGAAGAGAAAATCTGCAAGTTATTCTGTAATAGAGATTCTTTGTTAATACTTAATAGAATCTGAGGTAAATACCAGAAAAAAACTTTTACGTATCCCAACACAAAAGCTTACTGTTCAAAAATAATTTCGACGATTTTTGACAAAAGACGACTGGTTTTCGAATACGGCTTCATACGTTGAAAAAATATTATCTATATAATACTAATAAAAATTTTCTTTTCTTCCTTATAAAAGTTTCATCTTAAAACCCTTGTGTATAAAGTCTGTATAAAAATTATTTCCACAAAGCAATTTTTATTAAAAATTTTATACTTTATTGTGCGCAAAATATACTTGCTAATCCCCCGTTCATTTAAGAAATCTGCAGACATTAAAAAGATCAAATAAAGTTTATTAAAGGTCTCTTATATTTGTTATCTGTGTGAACTAACGCGATTTCATTAATGCTGAAAGTTGGAATGAAAACTCCAAAACGATTACGTTGTACTTTCAGTAACCTTATCATTATAATTTAGTCATTCAGAGATGATAGTAATGAACGTTACCTGACGTTAAAACGTGAGTACCGGATTATAGTGTGGCTGTGTTTAATAAACAATCGATTTTTAGCACATACTTGGTTGTCAAGCAAACCAATCACAATCTTTTATTTGGTGAAATATTGGATTAGGGCATTGGCTGAAATAGTCACGTGAAGAACTGGTTACTCTCGACTTACAATAAATGTAGTATAGGAGGTTCGTTAACTAGTTAAAAAAGGTTTATAATAATCAAAGATGTTAAGTAATTAATTTAAGTACAGTCAAACATCTCTTAACAACCAGCTATGTTCAGGAACCATGCTCATTACGAACAAAAAACAATTATCTTGTCCATGTGGTCCATGTGCTTTTTAACACATTTAACATTTTACGATTTTATCTCTTCTGAAGCAACCCCTGCCTTTCCAACCAACGACCGCCATGCCGTTGCCAATTTGTGTTTCTTACTGTTACAAATTTTAAAATGTTTGGCTGACCAGAATCCTGTGAACAGAAATTCTAATTTGTTTTGTGTAGGAAAATTGAGTTATAACAATCACCGTAATTTGCAGTCTCACATGATTTTATGATAGAATCAGAATTCAATGTACTGCTTGTCAATAAAATCTGGTATTTTATGCTGGAACTGATGTCTTGTTAAAAAAATCGGAGATGGTAAAATAGTGAGTGCAAAATACATTGGCTTTATATTTTTTTTTATTCAACCATGATGCCGACATAATCCTTGACTCATACGTTAGTGATGACATGAGATAATAGTATAATGAAAAATTAAACCAGAGAAGGTATCATACCCGGAACCCTTGGCTTAGACGCCAGTTGTGCTGACCACTACACCAGCATTTTTCATTAACGTAATAATAATAAAATAAATACAGAGTTATAACAAACTAAAAAATAAATACAGGCTGCTATAACAGCCTCAATGATGTGGTTAGCGCGCTAGCCTACAAAGCGAAAGGCCCCGTTTTGGATTCCCTACTAGGATCTGAAAACTATTACAAGTCAAATTCACCGTTCTAGTCCCATAACCCACCGTAGTCGATAATGACCAAACTAATGATGCTGCTTTAATTAAACAGAAACATACAGTACTTTAATTAAAACAATTGGTATTTTTATTTAATTTATTGAGTAGTTATACCTACATAAGCATAAGCTTGTACATAGGTAATAATATAAGGTGATTTATAGGAGAAAATGCCAGACCTGACCAGGAACCGAACCCGGGTCTGTTTCACAATTCAGTATGCTGGATGCTATTCAGTAACGCAAGTAGGCCTACAGATTTTTATTTAGGTTTTTTTAAAAATGTGAATTAAGTTTCATCAATTGCAGATTTATGTCTAACGAATTTTATGAAAAATTTTATTCCTATTCCTCTTTTACAAACGTACGTTTGATGTTGCATAAAAAAATCACTTTATGGGCTTCACCTCTATTTAACCGTTCATAGGGTAGTACTACGTGGAAAAATATATGTGTTAGAAAATAATAAATTTTGCTTTACATGGACTTGAATATTGTATTTCTAGTGCCGGAACAGTAGGATATTTTTTTATGTCAATTCCTGGTAAGTACACTTACCAAGGAACGTTTATTGAACTGGAAATCACATAATTTTTAGTGGTAAGAATACTTATTAAAACAACTTGTGTAACTATAAGAACTTGTACAACAAAAAAAATGTATAGAATAACTTATAACATGAATGCTTGCTTTCCCGTAAAAAACTTGACTTTTCCAAGCACTGTACAAAAGTAACAACAAAACAACACGGTAGCGTACGCTGGTATGAATCCTTACCACATTCGTGCAACTCACGAAGAAAATGGTCGCTGCGCGCTAATTTTAGTAAGTGGATAGCCTATTTACCAGAGAACATCTAACACCATAAAATGCCAATAAGGTTCAATTGCATAGCTTATTCTTCAATAAACTCAACGTTATTGCCAGTGGTAAGTATATTTACCAACGACCTGTTGTTCAGGTCATCAACCGAAAAACTGGTTTGAAACTTTAGAGGTTTTACTAAGAAAAATGAGGAGTGAAGTGGTTTACCATTGACTTTCTCACCGAGTTCAAAAGTATGCTTATCAGTATGCCAGGCCCTCTGAAAAGCACATATTTTCAATTCTGCAAATGATACCTTCACTTCATTCACCACAGGGTCTGGCTGTGAAATGAAATTCATTACTTTCAGAGGAGAAAACTCTGATAAGTGTCTTTTACACCTTTACCTCTTCTATCCTTAAATGATTCAGTTATTTAGTTGGCTGACGATGTGATAAGAAACAGAACTATTTTTTGTAGCCCTAGAACTAACATTGAGTGCAAGTAATAACACCCAACCTGTCTGTTATGGCCAAACCAAAGATTTATAAAGGGTTAAGGACTACCTACAAAAAAGACCATTTTCCGGCGTTCAATTCTGTGATCGAAGATTAACAATAATGTCTTTTTTTAATTTATTAATTCTTTCTTATATTACGCAAAAAATATTATATATCTAGCTTGAATAAAAATATAAGTCTAATTTTTAAAACTTTTTGTAGATTTTTCGTATCAACGATTTGTAATATTAAGATATTTGACTGCATTATTATGACCATTACTTTTCATGTCGGGTAAAATTACAGCTTCCATTTTATTTGAAACGACTTGCTGTTCTTGCACTAAAACTGAACGGAGCACATTTGTGCTATCTCTATCTCACTATCATGTTCTCCTGTCTTTCTGTTATCACGCCGTCTCTTTTTGTTTCCTCATCTTTCCCTTCGACCATTGTTTCTTCTCTTTCACTCTCTGTTTCAAGCCGAGTTTATGTGTATAGAGGTCGTCTAGATGCGGGCCGCAACGTTTGAGGAGGAATTTTACACCTGCGTTAACCCGCACCGCATTGCTATGAATAATACGTACCGAACTTCAGACCACATTTTGTTTTCACGTAAATACTAGAAAACAATGCCATCTGAGTGTCTGTTTATTTCTACATTCGGTGTATTTTTATGTGGGTGTTTATGTTTTTTCTGCACTGCATAAAAGTAAGTTTGCTTTCTGAATAAAGGTCATATAAATTATGGATTCACTTTTGACTCGACATTTCTTTCGAAAATTGTAACACCCTGTAATTCTTGAATTAAATATTGATTACTTCTTGTATGATAAACCTTATGTGGTTGTCAGCGTAAAGTAATAGTAAAATGAGAGTGAATGGATAAATGTTCGTTCTTTTTAATGTTCGTTCTTTACGCACACTGTCTTTCTTTATATTTTAGTTTTATCTAAAGGTTAATCTAAAGGTTTATCTAAAGTTTAGTTTTATTTAAAGGTTTCATTTAAATGAAATAGTAAATATTAAGGTAAGAACCTTTTTAAATTTAATTCTACACAAGTTTAATCCCAATCTACTAATCCTGTTTTCGATACCTTTGTTTAGAAATGTAAACTATTTTACTGCTTACAGCGGAAGTAATACAATAATCTGTCTTGAAAATCTTTAATGGGTGACACTTAAATCCATTGAGTTCTTGTCAGATGCTGGACATAAACATTGTGATCACTCTACGTTTATTTTGGCTCAATATGAGAATTTTATTTATTCTTCGCTTTTACCCTCGAGCTTATTTGCTATTTTTGACACTCCTTTCTTCTAAGGGTTAAGTAAAGTTACACATGATTATAATTAAACAGGTTTTGTTGTTTTTTTATCCGAGGTGCCGAGAAAAACACTCATGTTCACTCCCTCAAAATGAGGGAAGTAGTGTTGGACTCAATTGAGGCGTCCCCGTCAAGGCCCAAGGAGGCCGTAACCGCATACGAACCAAAAACCCGCCGACTGGCTACTTGATTCGACATCAGCAAAGAACCCTCCACCTCCCCCGGAACTGTTTATATAATACTACTAGAGAAATGTCGGGTTAAAAAATTTACATACTGCGGTTATGTAAAAAATTTACATATTTCAGCGGGGCGTGGAAGGGAACTGTATCCTAATTCCCCTCTCACTGTCACTGACCAACACTCACTTTCCCACATTCATTCATCTCTTTCATCACCAGCTCAGGAAATTAGTGTGCCTACTTTCTGAGATCGGGACAGGATTGATTTACTGTGGGCAAGGGCGATCCCACTGTTCTCCAGATGTCTCTTTCCTCCGCAGTCTCCTGATCATCCTCTCCGCAAACTGAGGGACCAACTTCCAGCTCTCCTCAATCCGCAGCACCACTGCTCCTACTCTCTCTAGCGTCTACTGTGCAACGCCTATCTTCTTAGATGTCTTTATGCTGTCGAGCCCAAAATAGGGACATCTATAAACAGGACATAATTAAACAGGTTATAACTGCTTTAATAAACTCACATTATAATTTCCTGACAACATTTCCCAAAAGACAATATTATTGTCAAATATTTCCGTAATTGAAATATCAAATTAATCATAGCACAAATACGGTCATTTGAAATACAATTTACGATTAAGAAAATGAATTGTGTAAAACTGCAGTAGGAAAGGCTCTGTAAGTAAAGAAAATATTTGTTTAAATGAATAAAAAGAAAAACACGTAGTCACTTGTTTTTCATTAAACTCGTGTGCTTCTGCTCGTGTCAAGTAATTTTAAAAGAATAATGTAATACAAGTGAAAATAAGGAAAGCTTTTTCAAGACGTGAAGTAAAGCGGAGTGATAAGTACAAGATAGAAGAAACAGTGTACTTAATTTCCTGAGACAATTAGTTGACACACACACACGCGCACACACGCACACACACACACACACACACACACACAAATACGTACAGGGATAAGTGCATTTCAGTAAAATACATTCGCAGTTGAAGGATTCGCCTCAGAGAAATAGACAGATATTTAATGTACACTGATGTTTTAACAAAGCCATTTTACTTTGTCAAAGCTGAATATTAATTTACCTTACTACCTAGTGCTTTGGTATTGCATGAAATTAAATATCTACATGAAATTAACACGCTTTGAAGTTGTTTTAAAATACAATTAACGCAAACAGACACACAAATGCACTTAACCTTTCTATAATTATTTAAAATGGACTAGTTTTATAAAATTACAGCATGCATTTCAGTACGTTATTTGAACAGTATTTACCACGTTCATTCATTAGAACCTTTTCAAAGCGTTACAACTTCGTTTATATAGCATACCTCTGTTAATTAAAAATAAAACGTACTAATTTGATAGTTTTAAAATTATATACGATTAAAATATGACAATAAAGAAACAACTATTTTAATTCTTCATCATACAGAAAATAATAATTCCGTAGTACTATTTACTTAAACTTATCATTAATGACCAAATTTTTAACATTACCGGGTTCTCAAAAATAAATCCGTGGTTTTAAATTAAATTTATGAGTATAATATGTGAGTTTTTTCCGCTGTATAAACAGGAAGTCAAAATTTATATATTTTGTTAATAAAATTCAGTGTAACTGAATATGTACGGCTCTAAAAATATCAAAATCATAATAATCAATTGACCTCATTCTATATTCTGGAAAGGGATGTTTACGTGAATTGATGATATGGTTATTTTTATTCATTGATACAGGTATTCAAGTGTTTTATTTGTGTATTTTTTTTAATACACAACATCTGTTATGTAGCTTTAAAAGAAGAAGTTTACCGGCTTTCAATCAGGACTTACCGGTGGCCGAAAGATGTTATTTTGTCTGTAAAACAATTTACCTGGAATTCTGTTGTTGATAGCAGTCCGTACAACCTTTGGTTGATGTAGGTGAACTACATCCTGTTAAGCAATTGTATACTATGTTCGTTCGTTATATTTGGCAAACGAAATTCTTTAACTCAAAAACGCTACTCCTGATTGCTTGCTTAACGTATAAACGACCAGAAAATTCAAATAAACATGTCACAGACGAAGTCCATCAAATTATGTTAATATTTTGACTCCTATATTAGGCAATTTATGATATCTTACGTTTAAAATGTAGCTTTGTCAGGAAAAAAATCACAGTTGTTAATTTCTGTCTGCAGACATGAAGTTAACATGGTTGTAAGAAAATTAACTCATAATATCTTATCGTTGGGCTCCATTTCAAGGTGAAGCTGCCGTTAATAATGTAGATTCAACATTTAAATTGCTGACAATTAAATTTTTAAAAAGACATTTTTATACTAAAATATCAAGATTACCTTAATTTTTGAAACAACGAAGTTCTTTTTCGGGCACCTGTGTTATGATCACAAAATTACAGTGTAATGGGAAATGATGACGGTTAATAGTTGAGCATCTAAGATATTCATTTAAAAAAAAAAAAATTATAAATTATTTTGCTGGCTGTTGTTTTTAACATAGGCCTACATTGGATTTTAGACTTTTTTGTCAGAAAATTTTACTTCATTTTCTGTTAGTCGTTTCACCGCAGAATTCATAGAACTAGATATTAACTAAAGTCAATTGTTGGAGGTACGTGAAAATCCATATTGCGGGTTTTACTCTTGTTTGCAAACGGAATTTCGAAACTACGTTTTCATTCGGTATTTAACATTTTATGTAAAATTTACGAGAAAATTTCCCTGGGCTAATCATGAAAGTTCTTGTTTAACTCTTTAGGATAATATAATGTTGTGTGAAGCTTTCTCATTTCTATTGTAAAATCATAATAGCTTTCAATGAAATACAAGATATAATTTATTAAAATTTGTATAGATTTATTAAGTCTCTCTTGCTAAATAACTGACCTACTTATAGTAAAATGTTCCTGTTTAACAAAAATTGTATAAAATTAAAACGGAAGTACTTTCCGCTAAATTATATTATTATCAGTTATATTTTAACAATACAAAATATAATTCATACGAGTACATTCTCTTTGTGTGCGTCAATTTTGTGGCAGTGTAAATCTTGATTTGTTTCTTTTAATTGTGATCCTTTAAGATCAAAATTGGGTATATTTTAAAATTTTAACCAGGTAGTAACATTACAATCTGTTCAACTGATGATCAGTCATCCATTGATATCCGATCATAAGCTAAGCTGATAACAGTGACTTTTAACAGACTACCCTATGTTCAGAACTCATTTTATTTTTAAAGCAGATAGACTGCAGACAATTACATAGTATTAGTTTATCAATAGATAAGGCCTCCCTCATTTCTTTACCTGAACCCAGTTCGAGTCAAACAACCGAGCAGTGAGGGTCGTCCTGTCGCGCCGTGCGCTATTACGTGAAACCTGCGGACGTTCCGCCATCAGAGGATTTACGCTACTTTCACCCCAGATGCATCTGCGGGCTGCTGCAAGGGTTCAAGGTGACGATAAGAGGGAAAACGAGGTAAATGTGTCTTAATTCTAATATTCTGTATCCATATTTTTCCCTCCACCACCTTGGCCTATGTTTTTAGAGTTTTGTTTTAGTGCTATTTAAAGCTACCAGTGTTATCGAACACCCTATAAATATAAGCATAATAAGCACACAGTAATCTATAAAGTATTGTTATTAACAGACGAAAAGTTGAATTTGAAAATTAATCTTAAAAAGAAACATTAAAATTTTATACCAAATAAGTCAAAAAACTTATAAAGGAAATTTTTAAAATTAACTAAAAAGGAGAAACCTAAATGATAAAGATAATCTTATGATAAAGATTACAAAAATAAATAACAATAGCAATGAAATAAACAATATAAACGGAAACAAAATAAAAATAAATAAATTTGAAAATAAAGAACGGTAATGATACATTAAAAATAAACATACTTGTTCACAATTTAGTCCTGATATCAGACTTTTTCACAATTTAGTATTGAAATCTATTAGGTAAGTCTAAAACATTACAACTTTGCAATCTAACAAAATTGTCAGTGGTATTGTCTGATATTCTAACCAGTCAGGTATGGTCTAACCAATTTGCATGCCTGTTTAGTCGTTGTTGATACCTCTCACTAAAATTAGTAATTTCCTTTTTGACGGTACTTAATTCCAGATCGTGGTAAATAAATTTGTTATTCACATACCACGGGTTGCTTAAGAGGCTTCTTATGGTTTTCGATTGAAACCTTTTTAATATATCAATATTAGGACTGATAGCCGTTTGCCAAGTTTGTATACCATAAGTCCACACAGGTTTTTTTCTTCGTCTAGTACAATCTCACTTTATTTTCATCCAATAATTTCGAACTTCTTCCCAATAACCATTTGCTACACCTTAAGATCTAATTTTGCCCATAATAGGCAGGTGGAGTGTTAAATTAATTGCACTCGATCTCTTTGGTCCAGGGCTACAAAAAAAACAGTTTTGTTTCTTATCATATAGTCAACCAATTATGACTGAACTATTTAAAACCGGAACAGGTAGCGGTGTAAAAGGCACTGTTCACAGTTATTTCATCTGAGAGTAATGAATTTCACTGCCAGACTCTGTGGTCAATGAAGTGAAGGTGTCATTTGCAGGGTGGAAAGTGGATGCTTTTCGGAGGGCCTGGCATGCTGATAACCGTACTCTTGTAACTCAGTGAGGAAGGCAATAGTAAACCACCTCCCTCCTCGTTTTTACTTGTAAACCCTTTAGAGCTTCAAAACAGCCTTTCGGCTCTTGGCCTTAACAACAAGATCTAATTGTTTTCTTTTTGGTATGTTTTCTCCAGTTCATTCGACGACGGAGATACAACCCTGGGTACTTAGCTTCTTCAACTTGTGGCAATACATTGTTATTAACTATCACTAATATGTATTTCACAGTTGATGAGCTCTGCTGTTCCACACGTTTAGACTAATCAGAACGTTTGCCAGCGTTGTCAAATTGTACCTGTCGAACATTACGCGCGCATGCATATAAGAGCCGCAAAAGTTCACTTTCGTCTTGCATCTCGTACTGAACACATCGATTATAGAGCGCGTTAACATGCATACTTTAAAATATAATCAGCTGATTGTATGTTTATAGGTTATAATTGTTATTGAAAGACCAAGAAACTAGCTGACGGAATATTTAACAGAGCTACAAGAGCAAGTATTGGCAACGTTGCTGGCAAGTCATTGGCTATAAAGTGGGTAGGGGGCAATGCATACGTTCAGAGCTCATCAACCTTAAAAAATAGTATAGTGGCTAAGTAGGGCCTATCTTTACACAGTGTAAATGTTGTGTGAGAAGATTTAGCCTCATTAACTCTTCTCCACTTTTTTAACCAGCTCTGGAATTATGTCTAAAGAAGCTTGAGGATTATGTGATGCCACTGTAGTGTCATCATGTATTACAAGTATTGCCGTAACGTAGGCCTATACAAAAGTGGCTTTAGTAGTTTCTTTTGTACAAGATAAGTATAACGTCTATAGGTTGTACAGTACGGGTGCAAGAACACCTCCTTGTGGCACTCCTGATGTTAACAGATATAAACCATTAAGTTCATCACCACATTTAACTTGAAATCTTCTCTTCATAAAGTCCCTTTCCTGTCGTAGGTCGGAAATCATCATCATTGTACGGAATCTTATTCTTTACTCTACGGAAAACTTGAAAACATCTTCCTGACAAATGAAATCTCAAAAAAATAAAAAAGTATGAGGCAATATACTCTTAATTTTAAATAAAAGACCCGAATAACAAACCTTGTCAAATCTTGTTAAAACGCATAGCTGAGCAGAATTGTGTTTTTCTCGAATAATTTTTAAATTTTGTTAAATTCTCTTTGAGTTTATTCCAGAGTCGAGGGTCCTTTTCGAAAACCAAACTGAAATTAGGAATAAGTTATCCAAAAAGGTTTTAATTCATTTAAAAATAGTTTCTCAAATTACTTTAGATATCACTGGAAGTAGACTTATCGGTCTATATGATTTTGTATAATAATGGATATTAATGAAAAATTCATGAACATATATATTTTAAAAATAGAGATTTTTCGTCAGTATCTTTATTTATTTGTTAAAACACTTGCAAATTAAACTGAATTCTCATAAATCAATTCGTGTAACTTTCGGTTTTACAGAACAGAATCTTTTAATCTCATAGAACGAAATGTCCATGCTTTTCCATCTAAGTTAAAACTTATGCTCATTTTTAAAGAATATTTTAATAGAAATATTTTGTATCCTATCGTGTCAAGATAAAAACAATCAAATTTATAGTAATTTTATCTCCATTAGCATAATAAAATACCTGCACTTCAATTAGGAAGCAATTGTACAATTACGTAATGTTAACTGTACAAAATAGTACATTTTGTTGGAATATTAAAAAGTAAATTCTGTAATATGGTGATATAACTGTTTTTGTTGGCTGCTTGATAGGTGTGAGAGTTTCATTAAGTTAGATTGTGTAGGTGTAAGGTGGTAATGATTACAGACAAAAATACAATCCTTTTCATCCGCTTAAAATCTAGGTTAAAGGAAAATATATTAATTTATAAAATGATAGTGATTTTGTTGTAAAGTCCATTCGAAATAGCAAGATAGTATTACTTAAATGAAATAAAGAACGGAGGGAATTTTGTAATGAGCTCATGCGTCTGTGCTACCGCTTAAAATAATAAGAATACTGCAAAGGATAATTGAAAGGGAAATTTTACTTTCGAAAAGGGACTTTTTATTCAGAAAAGTTACCACCATTTTTTAGAGACTTACTGTCATTTAATTTTGAATGGGTTTTAATTAACATTTTACAGTAAGAAGTAACAATAAAAATTAATAACACTGATTTAATCCGTAAATAAACAAAAATAGTAAATAGTTCATTGTATTGTTTAAGGACTAGACTACTTAAAGCAAAATTTAGGTAATAACTGTGAATTGAATTGCCATGAAATATATTTAGACAAATGTTTTCATTTCTTCATTTTTATTAATTCCAGTAGTAAATAACTTATCCCACTCTGCCCACTCAAGCAATGAGCTTTTTTTGTTATTATAGTAAGTTTTATAACGTACCCACTGAAGGACAAAACAAGTTACTTAGTCATAAGAGTATAAGTAGCTAATTTTAAACTTCATGCTTGTTGGGGTTCCAAGTTAGTGTTCTTTTTGATGGGAAGAATATGATTGAGACAGAGGGTGACATGCGCAAGAGAGAATCAGGGAGTGAAATAACAAATGTAGTGAGTCGTGCAAGAGTATATGAGAGAAAGAGGAAGTAAAGTGAAGAGCTGCGGTCGAAAAGGGGTGATTGATTGCAGTGACTCCTACATTGTGAAAAGCAGATAGAACTGGAGGCAAGAGATGAAACAGACTAGATAAAGGCGAATGGCTTTGTTGGTGTGGGAGTTTCAATGAGAGGTTACCGAATAACTAGGACTGAAAGCAAAGTCTGAAGACAGCAAAATAGACAGGTAGTTGCTATACACTTTGTAGGAAAATTGCGTTTATGTTTTACGTTCGAAAAACATTGTTAGGATTGTTCTTGTTCTTCTACCTTTTTCTGAATAATATTTTTTAAATATTAAACTGTTCAAATAATTTATATAACCGATTGATTTTTATTTTTACTTATAACTTATATAAACGCATTGTTACAGGCTATGCTTAGATTATTGTTAGCGGACGGGACACAGTTACCCTTTATAGGTCTTTGGTAAGTATACTTACCACTGGCAATAAGGTCGATTTAAAAAAAAAAAAGTTATGCAGTTAAACAATATTGGAATTCTATGGTTTTATAGATGTTCTCTAGTAAGTACGCTATCCACATTTTGAAATTAGTGCGCAGAGACCATTTGCTTATGAGTTACACGAATGTGGTAAGGATTCATACCAGTGTACGCAACCGTGTTGTTTTGTTATAACTTTTGTACAGTGCTTAGAAAATTTGAGTTTTTCACGGGAAAGCAAGCTAATATAAAATTGAGATAAGTTATTTTATACATTTTTCTGTTATATAGGACTACAAGTTGTTTTAATAAACTTTCTTACCGCTAAACACTGTGTGATTCCCATTTCAATAAACGTTCCTTGGTAAGTATACTTAACATGGCTTAACATAATTAAAAGAAATATCTTACTGTTCTTGCACTAGAAATACATTGTTCAAGTTTCTATAAAACAAAATTTAATATTTTACTTGTATATTTTCCCGCGTAGTACTGCCTTATAAACGGTTAAACGGCAGGGATGTGAAGAAAACGTAGGAGTTTATTTCGATTGTTGAACGGGATTTGATATTATTGGCAGTTTTACGCAATGGTGGGAATTTAAAATGATAGGACTGTTTCTGTTGTTATAAAAGCTTTTGTCTCACAAATTAAATAATAGATACACCAAGACGATGGAGTGAGGATTAAAGGCATTTCGCTAAAATTAATATATTAATTTATTAAATAAAAATAAAATAAAATAGGGGTGTAATTTAGTATTTCTTGTTACTCTTGTAATCAAAGTAATGGTATAGGTAGTTAAGAATTAAGGTAATTTTGTATTTACACTGTAAAATTCTTGACTAAAACTTCACCATATTGTGATAAAATTATTATCAAAGAAAATCACGTTAGAATGACTTACAATATACATATTAAGAAATGAAAACTTAATAGTGATTGAACCATTATTGGTTTTTTTTTTATTGATTGACTTAATAAAGTCATTAATTTTACTATTTAAGTTAAATAAAAACTAAGTTTTTTTTTTTTTTTTTTTTTTTTTTTTTTAACTTTAATAACTTTATTTGCAACTATATACTACGATACAACGAGCAAATTAGATGACAGTAAACAAAGGATGACAAGGAAAAAAAAAAAAATAAAAAAATAAATAAAAATAAATAAATGAAAAAGAACAGTGATACCCATTGGTATATGTTCTATGAAATAAAGTTCATGATACATGAATGATAAATAACAACATAAGAAAAAAAAGAAGAAAGAAAAATAAAATAAATCACTTTATAGAAGATCTCTGGCCCATTGACGTTTCAACCTGCGCTGCGGATTTCCTGGTAGTGATGCATCCGATAGTTTGGTGATTAATTCGTTGGGGTGATCATGCAATTTTCTGTGAAAAACACTGTAGCTGGACTTAACTACTTCACTTATGAACGGAATATTAAGGTCGTCATGTAGAATTTTGTTGTTGACATAAAAAGGTGCGCAGGTGATTAAACGTAGGCATTTTGACTGAAAGGCTTGTAATTTTTGTAGATTGCTCGGTTTAGCTGTGCCATAAATTTGTAGTCCATAGGTCCATATTGGTTTGAGATAAACTTTGTATAGTAATAGTTTAGATTTTAGAGTCAGTGAAGAGCGGCGTCCAAGAAGTCGAAATAGTTCTTTCAATTTGGAGTTCAAAGTCAGTCTTTTGGTTTTTATATGAGTCGCCCAGGTGAGTCTCTTGTCAAAGTGAAGTCCAAGGTATTTAACTTTTTGTCGTTGTGGTATCGGTTTATTGTCGAGGAATAGTTGAGGACATTCGCCTTTCCGGAGAGAAAAGGTGACATGCACTGATTTTGAAGCATTGAATTGGATCCTCCAGATTTTTAACCAATAATTTAAAAAGGTAATGTGACTTTGTAAATTATTACTTGCTGCTTCTGGCTTTACATCAGAAGAAAGGATGACTGTATCGTCAGCATAAGTCGCTAAGGTGGTGTTAGCAGATGCAGGTAGATCTGATGTATAGATGCTGTAAAGCAGTGGCGACAAGATTGATCCTTGTGGAACACCAGCGACGATTTGTTTGTAGTCAGACAGAGCCGTGTTATGTTTTACTTGAAAAAATCTGTCCGTTAAAAAGGAGCTGATGATTAAGAAATAGGCATCTGGCAAGAATTTTCTTAATTTATATCGCAGACCTTGATGCCAAACTTTATCAAACGCTGCGCAAACATCAAAGAAGACGGCACTTACATATTTTTTTTGTTCAAAGCCAGAGGCAATTTGATCAACGATTCTGTGTAGTTGATGAATTGTGCTGTGCCGTCGACGGAACCCAAATTGATGATTAGGGATTATACCTTGGTCTTCTACAAATATAAGCAGTCTTGGGAGTAAAAGTTTTTCGAATAATTTTGAAACTGTTGAAAGTAAACTGATGGGCCTGTAAGAAGATGGTTCGTGGATTGGTTTATTTTCTTTATGAAACATGATAACTTGTGAAAATTTCCACTGTATAGGAAAGTGGGTGGTCCGCAAAATAGCATTAAAAATTTGCGTAATTAGAGTTATTCCTGCTTGTGGCAGTTCACGTAGTACTTCAGCCGTTATCAAATCATATCCAGGAGATTTTTTTAGTGGCAATTGAGTAATTGCAGTCTTTATTTCTTGGTCAGTAAAAACTAAGTTAAAACGCAAAATTTGAGGTAAATTTTAGTCCAATAGGGGTGAAAGCTAACGCAACATTTTTCGACATTGTGAATTTCATAATTACGAAAAATCTGAAACTTTTGATGTATGCCTACTATAAACCATCTTCTTACGCAAGTGAGTGTAATAGTTGAATATTTAAGCGATTAAGATAAATTTACTACAATATCATTTCAGGAACACTATACTTTATTTATTAAATTAGTGTTGAAAAGTTTGGTACACAAAAATATTATTTGCGTAAACCTGTTTAATTACAAAAGATCTTTTTGTTTAATTACAAAAGATTTCTGTTTAATTACAAAAGATTTAATCACAAAAGATCTTTTAGGTCGCGGTGAGGAGGGGCTGTAGAAGCCTGAACGCCCTGGTTGTAAAGTAAGTAAACCTGTTTAATTTTTAAATAATTTCTGTTAGTGTTGTCAGAATTACAGAAATGTGAGCTCCCATTTCAATTACGCAGCTGTCAGATTTCTCACTTCACTCGATTTACATTTCACTCGTATTACATTAGTCAAGGTCGTTTATCCGGGCTTAATTGTAAGTTTGCTGGACCATCGTTGCTGCCTCTCTAATTTTATCAATCATAACGTAAAATAAGCACAGTTTTATAATTCCCTTAAATTGACACTTTATTCCCTTGAATACTACTACAACCACATTATGCTTGTTATTTTTCTTGTAATTTTTGATAAGGTACGTTTAGCAAAAGTAAATAAATAAAGATTATACTTTAAAAACATTAAAATATTACGAGATAAGTTAAGGTTAACCACTGGGTCGTAAAAATATTTAAATCTATTACATTAATAATAAAATTACAGCTGCTTAAATAATCAGTATGAAAATGAAACAAAAAGAAAAAAAACAGAATAATATTTTCATTTCTAGATAACCATTAAAATCAAGTGTAAACCACAGTAGTAAACTAAACAGTATATAGTAACTAAACAGTATATGTATAGTAGTAAACTAAGTGTAAGTAGTAGTAAGTAGTAAACTGTTTATCAGTTACTATTAGAAACAAATATTTATGATGTGCAATAAAAGGAAGAAAATATCAACGAAGTGTATTTTTATCAACTAATCTCTCACAGGATAACAATAACGCAGCTGCCGAAAGTGTGGCAACGTCAGCTCCTACGTAATAAAGTCATTATACAATCGTTTGTTTGTCATTCTGTGAATTTTGCATTATAAAAATTGTCATTTTGGTGGCAATAATCAAATTAATTTTTGTGGCAATAATCAAATTAATTTTTTTTGGCAGTAAAATTTTTAAGTAATTTTGAGCCCCATTTTCTGACAAGGAAGTTTACTTTTTAATGTTTTTTTATTCTAGTTTTATTTTTATAATTTTGTCATTGCTGTGTTAGAGTAAGCAATAACTCTGCTGTAAATTGTATTGCCTATATTAAGTTCTGCAATTTTAATTTCTTTATGCCCGTAGATGCTTCTTTATGGCCCCACTTTTACTTCTCACCATCTTTACAGCAATATTACATTTTGTACTTGATCAATTGTTTGTTCGTTGGATAAGTGCTTATCAAGTCACGTTTAGACCAAAGAAGATAATTTACTGTAGTGAAACCAAATTTTGTAGTTATAAAAAAGAAGTTTTGCTTACCGAAAATAAACAAAATTGTTATTTTCCGTACGTAACTTATGATTTTGTTAAAAAGTAAAATTCGCGTCCCTGTAGCAGATAGTTTACTGCATTTCTAAGTTATGAGGCGTTAAAAATTCGCTGTCTTGTCATGTGGCAAAATCTGAATAAAATAAATTGTTAATTGTACGAATATTAGAAATTCCTAGTAAAAGATTTTAAAATATTCAATCTGTGTTTCTCTTTTGCTTAGAATCATTTAGAGATAAACATAAGAGAAGTGAGTGCAGTAATAATGAATAGGCGTTTTCATGATCAATGTACTAAACAAAAACGTAACCTATGTGTAGACAAGTCTTTGTGTCATTGACTAACAAGATGTGAAATCTAATGGGAGATACCAACTGTTTTCGTCAGCTGATGTAAATATTTTGTGTTAAATACCACTAATGGAGGATATGTTTAAATTAACAGTTAGAACTTCAACATATAAAATAACTTTAACTAGAAAATACTGACTTGAAAATTACGTTTTCTTTCAATCGTTTGTTTTTACTGCGTGTAGTTTATTGTATATGTAACGTTTAGTCTATACGAAGTGATAATAGAATAATGAAATTGATGTTTGCATGAAAAACTGTGATATAGTTAACCTAACCCCTTTTTGCCTTTTTCGCCAATACTATATTATCTGCAAGAAAACTCTCGTTCTACGCATGGCTAAATTGGACCGTTACATTAATTTCACACCAGTGAATTTCCTTGCAGGTCGATGGGCTTCTACTTAACCGTAATACTAAAATTTTAAAGAAACTCTGAAAGGAAATAAAAAAAATATTAATTTTATGGCATTTCTACTTTAATATAAGATTTTATATTCTCAAATCTGATTCCAGTTTTATTGAAAATTGTTAACATTCTCGATCACTAAATTTTTAATTCATACACTATTTAAATAATATAGTTGAAATTATTTCAGGATCATATGGATTAATTTTACTAAACACAGATACAATTATTGAAGAATAATCTTCCGAGTTATATAAATATCAGAATATGTTACATGTTATTAAGCTAAACAAAACATTCCCGACTAGTAATACTTCTTTACATCAATTAACAAAAGTAACAACACCTTTCATTAACAAGATAAAAATAGTCGTAGCACGTTTCGGTCTCGTCGAGAAAATTCAGAAGGAAATTGAAACAAATATAACCATAAGTTTTAAAATATTTTGTATCTATACTACTCGTACATTACAAAGACAAAACGTGTTTTTTGTGCTGGCTAATTTCCAAAACTACTTTACGGATTTACATGAAATTTTAACAACAAATTTGTATTTATATTCACAGCTACATTTTATTTCCAAATTTTCAAAAATGATAACCCTAAGGGCCATAATAAAGATTTTCATAAATACGCATGTGTGTGTGTGTGTGTGTGTGTGTGTGTGTGTGTGTGTGTGTGTGTGTGTACACACATGAGCACGTATGGGGTTTGTGGTGAGAGACGTACGCGGGGAAATTATCAAAATGTCATTTTGTGTGTGTGTTTATTGTTGACGACAGTACATACTGGGTATAGGGACTTGGGAGAGACGTACGCGGGGAAATTTTTTAAAACAATGATTGTGTGTGTGTGTGTGTGTGTGTGTGTGTGTGTGTGTGTACGTTGGAGTATGCAGTCGCTCTAGCAGCTACAGAATTTCTGTTAAATATATATTTTTAAAAAATTAATTAGGCCTATATATGTTTCGCGTGCGAAGTTGCGTGGGGTATACTAGTTAGTTATAAAATATGAAATTTTTATCTTATTTTTTATTTTCATGATAATAATTATTTTTGTAAATTTAAGGAGTAATAGAAGTTTCTATAAATCCTTTATAAACTGCCGTCTAATGTAAGATTAAATCTAGGTTAATATTAATACAAAATCTGACGTGAAACACTAATACAACGTTCTCTTGTCAATGTAGATAATGAACAATATAACCTATGTTTAATCATGAGTCAACAATATAAAGTTAAAAACATAGCCTAATTTTAATCATGAATGAATGACGCAAAACGAAAATCAACTTCTGTTGAATCTAAAAAACTGAAAATCAGTAATTGCTTCTAAACCAGGCACTGTACAGGTAAATGCGTAAAGAAATGTAAAAATTGTAAGTATTTACATACTCTGCAACTTTTATTATACACAGTTTTGTTGTTAAATGGATAATTTAAAGTGCTCAGGCTGCAATATTAAAAAATCCCATGTTTTTATTAATTTTGATGCAGAAAACAGAAAATCACTAGTTACCGCTAAACTAAGCGTTGTACAAAAATATGTTTGAAATAAAGTTGTAGGTTTTAAATGTTCTACAACTTTAATTGTATACTTCTGCCCTAGAATGCATATTAAGGCTGTAATCTTTAACAAATATTTTTTCTAGAGCACAGACCCCCAAAAATTTCAGCAGACTTGACATTTAACTCTGTCATATAGATCATATAATACGTAGTAAATGATGCGATTTTAAAAAAAATGGTAGTAGTCATTTTTGAGATAATCGCACATCAGTGAAAAATTGTACCAATAAACAATTTCGGATGACCGATATTGATAAAATTGTTTGTGTTGGGTTCCGTAGTGGTACCTATTTTAAGTTCCAAGTTTCAACTTCGTACGCTATTTCGTTCTTGAGATAGATTGTTAACACACACTCAGACAGAATACAGGACAACACATCTGCGCGCGCGCGCGCACACACACACACCAAACGCTAAAAATATGTTTATTGGTTCAGGGGTTCTGAAAACATTTATATCCGGGGAAAACTGGATTTCGAAAAACTGACATAAAAACAATACTTTCTTTCTAAATATAATCATGCAGGGCTAGAAAAAATAAAAATACAGGCTACCTATGATAAAAGAACCATGAGGTTTTCATTAGTCTTAGTTTAGGTTTCTTCCCTCAGATGATGGCATTGTCGAGGCCAGAATGTGTTAAGTTTCATTTTTATGTTGCTTGTAAAAATGTAGTAAACTTTATTCATTGATTATTTCAATTAGGTCGAACTAAATTAATTTAAATGTGTTTCCTTATGTGTTACAGTTTATTGTGAATTTTCTGTACAAAGTTATGAAAAAAGTATACTAATCTCAAAAAAAGTTTTCTGAAAAGAAGTAATCAGAAAATGATTTTTAATTAGCGGGCGCTACTAGATCGTTACTTCATGTTTTACAAAACCATTGATTACGAAATTATCGGAGGGTTTTTTAAAATAAACGTATTATTGTAATCTTGATTAAATTATTATTTTTATCCAAAATTCAATTATTATCACAGGTAACTTAAATGTTTGTGTGTATTTAACTCAGCTGTATTAGTAACAGCAGAAAAAAATTAACAGATTTTTAATTTAAAACTAGATGAACTAATTATTAAAGTTTCAAAATTCGATCTTCATTAAATTTTATTGTCTTGGTTTTCATCTCAATGAATAATTTAGGACCCCAACAATACGCAGATGGCGGCTTGGTAAATATGAGTCTAAAAAGGCTAAGTTAATTAACATTTTAAAAAGACGCATAAAGCTGTTCCACGCACAAAAGTTTCTTTGTTAGTTTTTTATCCCTGAATCAAAATATCAAGTTCAAAGGAATCAATTAATTCTTCAAAGTAATCTCGTATTAATTGAATCGAATTTTCTACTCTTTCACTTGACTTGTTCCTTGAAAACAAAAGAAAGGAACATGTAAAATGAAAATATACTGAAACCTTAAAAGGAAACAATTTTCAACATCTCCGTTTACTCTGTTCTTTATAACAATCTTGTTTTCCCTAATTGGGATTCGATGTTAAAAATGATACGAAGTCTTTCTCAGGCAGATGTTTTCCTTGAAGTTAAAGATTAATAGGAAATGTTATTATATTAGTGAACGATAATGGTAGTGAGACGATTAAATAGAACCCCTCGGCGGCAATTGATCCCGCTACCTCGTTGCCCGAAGCTCATTGCTCTAATAAATCTCGTTAATTGGAAAAATAATACTAAATGATTTACAAATAAATAGAAAAATACCCGGTTCCTTTTTTTTTATCCGAGGTGGCGAGAAAAACTCAAGTTCACTCCCTTGAGATGGGGGTAGTAGTGTTGGACTCAATTGAGGCGTCCTCGTCCAGTCCCAAGGAGGCCGCAACCGCCTACCAACCAAAAACCCGCCGCCTGGCCACTTGATCCGGCATCAACAAAGAACCCTCCCCCTCCCTCGGAACTGTTTACATAATACTACAAGGGAAATGTCGGGTTAAAAAAAAATTTACATACTGTCAGCGGGGCGTGGTGTGTGTTATAAACCGGTTCCCTTGCCGCAGTGTTATATTTTTATAGTAAAATAGAAGTTACCGGGTTTGATTCCCAATTGCCTCGAGAAAATTATCATGTTTCCCAAACCTTGTTTTTTAATTTTTTTTTGTAACAACGAAGTTAATGCGATACTAAGTAAAGAAGTGTTGAAAGAGAATAATTACGCTATATTTATTATTTTATCATATTTTCCTTAAAACATCGTATTGTTGATGAAAGAGCAATAATTGCTTTTTAATCCGAGATCATTATTATCTCGGAATCTTCTGAAGGTATTGATTTTTCTTACAAATCAGATAAACTAGATAGGTAGACCGGGTAGATTGGTTCCTACAGTACGAGAATTAATACATGGTAGGCTAAATATCTACCCATAACACACGGGTGGAGTGTTAAATTATTTGCACTTAATCTGTTACTTGCAGAGCTAAAAAATTAGTTCTGTTTCTTGTCACATGTTCAGCCATGTGAATAAACCATTTAAGAACAGAGGAGTAGAGGTGTAAGAGGCACTAATCAGAGTTATCTCCTCTGAGAGTAATGAATTTCATTATACAGCCATACCCTGTAATAAATGGTGTAGGTGTCATTTGCAGAGTGGCAAATATGTGATTTTCAGAGGGCCTGGCATGCTGATAAGCATACTTTTCAACTCGGTGAGGAAAGCAATTGTAAACCACCACACTCCTAGTTTTACTTAGTAAAACCTCTACAGGTTCAAACCAGCCTTTCGGCTGTTGACCTAAACAACAACAAGGCTGAATATAGGTTATTGCAGAATATCATGCAAGGCAAAATAATGGATAGCCGTGATCCAGGTCAAAGAAAAACATTATAACTAAAAAACCTATGTGACTGGTAGCCTACGGTATAAAGACGAGTGTGCTTTCCAACTGGCTGCCAAAAAGTGCAACTTGTGATTGTCACCAATGTTCTAAAAGACATGGTGCATGAAGAAGTAGAAATGATCCCATATGTCTAAACACGAAACAATTTAGGAAAAATAATACCAGTCGTTGCTGTTTGAACCATAATCTTGCGAGATATATTTATCTCTAAAGAATTCTAGTAATTTTACTTATTCTTCATTAGTATTTATTTATGGTTCTGATCCGCTCATGTATTCACCTACCCCTCTGAGGTCGAGACACGGAAGCGGCGCGAAGCGCCGCTGGAGTGGCGAGTTTATTACTAATTATGTTGGGAAATACATTCTGTAATATACATTTATTTTAAATAATTAAATAACCGAGACAAGCATATTTATTAGTACCTACTATAAAACTCCTTAATTAAACGCTGCAATACTCATAAAAGACAAGTTAATTTTTAATGAGAATGCATTCAATCTAAGTTATTTTTAGGTAAATTTATAATGAATATCATTACTAAAGTTAAGTAAGTAAAACTTTAACGTAAATTAAAACAGTTAACTTTTAATATAAAAACTTTTGCGAAAGCTTATGTCACTCAGATGTTATAATTTTGTTTTTTAGTACGTCAGAATTAAAGAAGGAATAATTATTTACATTATGACGTAAACTTATTAATTAATAGTTATTAATTATCTTAATTTTTGAGTTCACGAAAATAACTTGTCTATTATTTAGTTGCCATAAAATTTATTATATTGAATATGATACAAGTAGCGGCATAAAATAATTTTGGATACTTAGGCCTATAATTTCTTTTGTTTTTATATGATCGTTAGCAACACCCCGCTCATTGCGCTTCAAGGCAAACTATACTAAATCGTTTAACTTTCCACACTAAGTTAAATCACGATTGCACAACTTAGACCAATAGTTCAGAAAATAGGAGTACTGTTGGTAAAATCTATTTTTTTTTACAACAGCACGATCTCTGAATCTTTGAAGGCCTACATAATGTTCTAACCAAAAATCGAATGTAACATTTTTTTTGGATATCTTTCCCGTATTTATTGTTACTAGAAGCCATTCTGTAGGGAAATATATATGGGAAAAGAAGACACAAGAAAAGTGTCGTGGCTTCGAAAACTCAGTCGTTGGTTTCGAAATTGCTCAGAAGAGCTATTATTTTCACAGTGCAACGAATAAAGGGAAAATGGCTATGATGGTCGCCAACATTTGGAACAGATACCACGTGAAAAAGAAGATATAATTATCAAATTTTTTTAAAGACGAGTAAAAAATGATATCATACTGGGTCGTACTGTACCTGATCCTTGACTGCATAGTACAATACCATTAATATTCCTGTTAATAAATCAGATAAAGTAAAATTCTTAATTAAACAGGAATATACAAAATAAATTAAATAATAAACAAAATATAACTTACCTGTTAAAATCGTGATGTTTTATTTAATAATTATCAATTAAGATTGACATACATTAAATACTATTACTGTGTTATCAATAAATATAATAATAATAATAATAAATCCTGGACTTCTTAGTCCCGTATAAAGTCTTTCCAAATTGAGAAACCACAAAAAGACCCTAAAAATATAGCCTGTATATTATATTAGATTTGATTTTATAAAATTAAATAAGTGTTCATTTTATTTGTTCAATATATAAATAATACATAATACACATAAATAAATTTATGAATAGAATTATAAATCATTATTTATCTTTTATCATATTATATGCGTGGTCATTGATTTACTACTATAATATAACTATATTAGAAGTATACTAGTGTGTACTGCTACATACCTTGTACAAAATAAATGGTATAGTAATATTGACAGAAACCAGAAACTTCTCTAATGACCTTGCACCAATCAAATAAAGTAAAGATGAATTTGACCAATTTAAGTTTCTTTCTCAAAATCTATTATAATTAACTAACTTTATAAAGCCTATGTCAATCCAGGAACACTTTGCAACAGTGAAAGAATTTTTGTGTGTAGTTTCTGAGATTACCTAGTACAAAAATAAAATGTTACTTATTTATAATGTTAGTGTAGATAAGCTTGTTTTAGACGGAAGAAAATAATTTTAGTTTGTTGTTTAGCTCAAAATTAATGAAATGTGTAAAAATATATGCTTATCTTGTATGAAAATAAGTTCAGTTTTCTAAGAAACAAAGTTCAGACGAAACGTGTTACAACGAGTTAAAAAAAGTAAGAAACCATTTCAACCGAGTTTTGTCTATAGCAACAGCAGTTAAGAATGACATCTTATGTTCTTTGAGAATAGTATTAGAAGAAAACTATTTTATCTGAGATTCTTTTTATGGTCGAGTTAAATGTAACTTCCAAAAACGAAGACAGATATAAAAGTAGAAAAGGAAACTTAGAAGGCTGCAAAAAGATAAAGTACCTATTTCAAATGGATGAAATTCATTTTATAAAATATATTTATGACATTTTTCTTACAATATATATGTATGGTACCGGTTATTTATCTTTAGAACTACTTTACTGGTTATATAAATTTTCAAACGCTTTCCGGTTTTTAACAAAAGATAAAAAGTAAGTGAAATTAATGGAGTTATTACAGTTTGACTTTTTAATTACTGTAATTCCACTATCATGCTCTCTGTGGAAAATTAAACGTTTTTAAAGTTAATGAAAATACGCTGATAATAAAAAGTTATTAATTTTTTTAATAAAAACGTTTAAAAAATGATTATGATGTCCTCTTGTTGTTGTTTAGTTCAACAGCCGGTTTGAACCTCTAGAGGTTTTATTAAGTAAAACGAGGAGTGAGGTGGTTTACTACTACCTTCCTCACTCAGTGGATATATATGGTTATCAGCACGCCAGGCCCGCCGAAAAGTACACATTTTTCACCCTGTAAATTACACCTTCACTTCATTCACCACAGGGTTTGGCTGGATAATGAAATTCATTACTTTTAGAGGAGATAACTCCGACTAGTGTCTTTTACACCTCTACCTCTTCTGTTCTTAAATGATTCAGTCATTTAATTGGCTGACCATGTGATAAGAAACAGAACTATTTTTGTAACCCTGGAATTAATAGATTGAGTGCAAGTAATTTAACACTCCTTCTGTCTGTTATAGGCAAGATATCCTCTTAACCCAATTAAATCTGAGTAGAAGGTTAAAAAAGCTAAATTAATAATCTTTTAAAGTTAATAAAAATTAAAAATATTTATTAGTAGTATTTTTATTAGCCAACTATATATAGGGCTAATACGAGTATTTTGGGTTTAATATCATTTTATTTCATCAATTAATCTGGACTATAACACTGTACGGAATATCACTTTTTGCAGTTATTATGCTAATCTATTTCTTTAATCGGAATTGCTACGATTTCTCTTACGTAACCATTTAGTTATTCAGCAAGTCTTGGGTTTGGCATAGAAATTGAGAACAAACCTAAGAAGCACACGATTTTTGTATGATATTTTTGTAATTAAATCATGTATTAAAAACTTCATTCACTTCTTGTGAGTTTGTGCTAATAATTTGTTAGATACGGAGTGGAGTACAAGTAGAGATAATAATAGACCATATATTTTTCAGAATGTAACAGGGTACTTTGTGAACAAGACACTCCTAAAAGATATTTGTGTGCTCAACAAAAAACAACTCTTTACAAGATATCCCATGTTCGATTCAAGGTCAAACCTGAGAATTTATCACCACTCATTTTTGTCTATCACCCTTCTCTCACTTCATTAGCCTTAACATAAATAACAGTCGAACGTAAAAACCTTCTTAAAATGTTGAATCGTCAATTTAAATTTGTTCATTATATTATATGAAACGATGGAGAAAGCACACACGCTCATTGAAAACAATCTATTACACCATGGACTTCAGCTACGATAACGGTTATACAGTACTGAACTAACTAAATAAAAAGCATAATTTTATTGCAAATCAATAAACATGTAATTACATGTTTAATCAGAAAAATTTTTCTGATTTGAGCTGGAGTTGACAAAATGGGATAACCTTCAAACAAAATTAAAAGTATTTTTATGCTAATGCATTTTTTTGGACAAAAAACGCAGACATTTACTTTTCCCAAACCCATCCGCACTTCTAAACCCAGTCGATTCCCCGTACAGGTAGAGAAATTCAAGACTTACCTAAAATACCTAGACGTATGAGTAACGCCAGCTGTTAAATTACAGAAAGAAAAAGCTTTGACTACGTAACGTACCGAACTACCTGTTTCTTTCATTGGTTTGAACATTAATCTTTTGACAGCAGTTAATAAAATTAATAGAACTATTTTCATTTTAAAACCCGATGTTGGCTGAGTTAAAAAAGTTGGCTTTAACCATTTTTCTTTTATAACTCATTTTAGGTTAGCAAGTTTTACATTTCTGTTTTAACTTGTTGCAAGTCCGCAAATCTTTTTGTATAGTTATGATGGATTCTGGAACTACATCAATCATTGTAATCCTTTGAAAATGTTTCAAATACCACTAGAAAGATATAGAATCGAAGGAAATTTAGGCTAACTTCAAGCGCGCGGCTGATGGAGCACTCAGTGATTAACTAGACTGTTAACGGTGAAGAAGAAAGAACTATAAAATTAATTATATCATTGCAGATAATAATAAAATCAGTTTTATTGAATGGTACATCTTAAATTTATTCATCAAAAAGTTGATAGTTGTCTCATAATTAGAATTAGATAAAGGTAATTTAGTCTAAACTTAGAAAAATCTACTTAAGGATAGGTTGAAACAATTAACGTAGATATACATTTTGCAGTGCCATTGAGCAGTTTTCCATATCATGTAAGGATCAGATAAGGTTTTCCATATCGGGGTGAGAAGCACTACTATTTCTTGTCACTGACGTGAAAAATTTAGTCGCTTCTTTAGAAACTATCATATCGAATTGTTTCTGCAGTTGACGACGGAAAATTTACTTTAGTTGAAAATTATATGACAAACTTAATTTCGTGTCAAAGATTATGTAAATGTTCATATTATTCTTACCTATAGTGATGAAGATAATAAAAATGGAGAGAAAATATCTGTTGAATATCTCTGTTGAAAATCTCTATTGAATAATATTATTGTGAATAAATTTAACTATTTTCTCCAATCCCAATAACTTATATGACAGCTTATCTCTCTGAGTCTCAAAACAATATTATAGTACCTATTTTGTATATACATATACACTAAGTATTTACAGGCAAATAAATATTCATTAGTTTTCATGTGCACTCTAAACCGACGGATAAGAATTGAATAAAACGAAAACCGAGTTTATAATTTGGAAACAAATTGTATCCCTAACCCTGTCTCTGACATTGTAATAACTTCTACACCGTTTCCTGTATCAGACGTCTGTGTTATTATAAAATTTTACACGAGCTAAAAATAATTTTTCCCGTCCCCTTTGATTTTCTATATGAACTTATTGTGTTTTCAAAAGTTATACATAACAGTTATTTTATAAATTGGTTTAATATCATATCTTGTCATTGAAATAAAGTACGTGATTTAATTTTTGCGCTAAAAATTACTTAATTTCTTTTACTAAATTCTTACTGTAACATATGTACCTTCGGGCCAACTTTGTCAGTTTTTAATTATTAGTTAACCAAGGTTAAGTAAACAATTTTGTATGCTGGCCAGTTGACAGAAATTCACGAACAATCTTCCCTGGAATATGTGTTCGAATTTATGTCTTCACTTCAAAAATCCAACAAAAGCCTCAATAAAATTGGGTTGTTGTCAATAGTATGCAAATCGTGATACAAAATAAAAGGTAGAAAATATAGCAACAGTAATCTTTTATTTGTCTTTATTATTACGGTTCTGTACATTGAGATGCACAATTCTGTATATGATATTTAACGAGCGGTAGGGATTTTAATTTTAAGAGAAGAGATACCAGATGGTACATTCTCTCCGTTTAGAACTAAGGGTTTTTTCCGTTATTCATGCCAAGAAGTCTCTGCACCATTTCCGATTTAGACGTCGTACAGTTGGGAAGTTCCCTGTAGGTCACGGGTTGTTTGGTTTGGATGGTCATCTAGTAGTTTTCGAAATTCACTAAAGAAGGACGCCGTTAGTTTCTTTACTGTTGAAATTTTGAAGTCGTCGTGGAAGGTTTCATTGCTTATATAAAAAGTTACGCCAGAAGCAAGTCTTAAGAATGTTGATTAACAGGCCTGGATCGATGTAAAGTGATTCTCTTCTGCTATTCCAAAGGGCTGGGCACCATAAGTCCAGACTGTTCTTAAAAATTTTCTAATTAACATTTTGAAACGACGGTTCAATTTTGATTTAATAGAGTTAATTTAAGCTTCGGGCGGCGGTTAAGTTCTAAACGTTTTTTTCGCATATGATGCTTTCAAGTTAGTCACCTGTCAAGTCACAAACTAAGATATCGTACCACTCGCCTGAGGTATATGAACATTATTCAGCACCACACTGGGGAAGTTTGTCGTCATAAGGTGAACGTAGCCTGTGTCGATTTATTTGGGTTCACCTTAATATGTCAACGGGTAAGCCAGTCCTGCATTAGAAAAAGATGTCGTTGCGCCTATCTGCAAGCAATGATCTGTAATAAATATTTTAGTTAATTTTACAATACGTAAACGATACGCAAACTTGTAAACAAGAAAATAAATTTCTTTATTTTTTTGTATTCACAATATGCAAACTTGTAAACTAAAAAATACATTTCATTAATTTTTTTATTGTGTATTTACAATCTGATTGTGAAATTTGTAACAATTTAATATGAACTAATGTATAAATACTTGAATCTACTTGTGAGAGCTGCCATTCTGTACTACGGTCCGACGTTGATTCAAAGAAGAAGGCACCTTGGCCATGGCGTTTTACCCTTCTCATGGGTTTACCAATGCATCGCAAGCCTATCTTGCATACAAGGAGTTAGCGCGTAATCCGATTTTGTTTGCAGTATTTTAGTTATTTTTGTGCTACTTTTATGACAAGTGAAATATGTAGACCATTTTTAAGTAATTTGTTATCCTTCAGAGAATTTTATTCTGTTTTGCTTGGATATACTTCCTGTGTGTCTACTTTGTAACCCCCTCTCAAAGTTAAATTGCGTAGGTTCAGATTAATCGAATGGTTGATTTTTAAAATTTTAATTTTACTTCACCTTTATTTTGAGCGTGACAACAAAAATTAATGTGGTAAAGCCGAGATTTCATTTTCTGACTCACCTATCAAGGTGTAATCGTAAATATCGTATTTTAATACTGTGATACAACAGATATCATACAGAAATATTGTCAGCCAGTTTTATACTGGAAATGTACATATTTTTATTGCAGTAATTTGTACTCGTTGAAACGATTTGAACGCTTTTCTATCATAAACACAGGCATGCGAAATATCTTTGATTTAAATATTTTAGATTATCTTTACATTATTTATACAGTAATATAATTATAGGCCTAATCATCTACATTTCAGATATTTTATGGACATAGCTTCTAGTTCTTTTGCAAGCTACCTTGTAACAATTTTCATGGATATTTTTATATTTTGTACTTATATTGTAGTAAAAACATAAATTTATTGGCCTGTGTATATTTTCTTCAAGTTTTAGCAATCATTTATAGCTATAAAAAAAACTGCAAACAGTATTCTGTTCACACGAAAACTCTTTACATGTAAGATGCGCTTGTTAATATCAATATCAAAAATTCTCTAAAGTCGTTATTAGACCATTTTAAATTTAACTTGCTGTTGTCGAAATATGATAATATTTTATTTTAAAATAAATACGGTATATACATATAACCTTATCTTGCCTGTATGAATATATAGAAAGGAGGTATTGTTTTCATGTCGATTTTTCGAAATCGAGTTTTCACCGGATCTACACGTTTTCAGACCCCTTGAACCCAACTTGTTTTAGCGATTGGTCTGTGTTTATGTCTGATGTCTGTATGTGTGTGTATGTGTATGTGTGTGTGCGTGCGCGCGTGCGCGCGTGTGTGTGTGTGTGTGAACAAAATATCTCAAGAACGGAACATTGTACGAAGTTGAAACTTGAAACTTAAGTTACGTACTGCTAGCGGATCCGACACGAACATTTTCATCAAAATCGGTGAACCAATAGTAGTAGTTTATTCGTGTAATTTTTCACTTTTTGCGATTTTCTCAAAAACGACTCCTACGATTTTTTTAAGTTTTTTTAAGTAACGATTTTAAGTTGCAATGTTTTTGCATGCCTTATCGACTATCAAAAGGCGTTTGACCGTGTCAGACATGATCAAATGATGGAGATCCTCAAACAAACTGGACTGGATGGGAAGGATTTGAAGCTGATCGCCAACTTGTATTGGAATCAGTCGGCAGTGCTGAGAGTGGAAGAAGACCATACAGAACAGGTCGAAATACGACGTGGGGTTAGACAGGGCTGTATTCTTTCGCCAATACTTTTCAACGTCTACTCGGAGCACATCTTCAAGGAGGCCATGCAGGATGTGGAAGAGGGTATCTCAGTGAACGGTGTCAAACTGAATAATCTACGATATGCAGATGACACGATTGTATTCGCTGATACAATAGAGGGACTGCAAAGACTGATGAACAGGATAACAGAAGTGAGCGAGAAGTATGGCCTGGACATCAACATCGTGAAAACCAAATTAATGGTAATTAGCAGGGATCCGATAACTGGTGTAGACCTATATATAAAACATGCAAGAATTGAGCGTGTAGCATGGTATCCGTATTTGGGCACTATTATCAATGAAGCCTGGGAAAACTCACAAGAGATCAAGTGCCGTATTGGTAAGGCAAGGAGTGTTTTCAACGCAATGAGTTCGGCGTTTAAGAGTCATGATCTCACTATGGGCACTAAGTTGCGACTCTTGCGTTGTTACGTGTTTTCCGTTCTTCTGTACGGAGTAGAGTCTTGGACGTTGACGAGGGCGACCACTACTAAACTTGAAGCCTTCGAACTTTGGGTGTACAGAAGAATGCTGAGGATACCATGGACAGATAGGGTGACCAACATTGAGGTACTGCGTCGGATGAACAAGGAACCAGAGGTAATGAACACCATTAAGTGTCGCAAGTTGCAATACCTCGGTCATATTATGAGGAACCACGGTAGATACGAACTGTTGCAGCGCATCCTGCAGGGAAGATTGGATGGTAGAAGGCAGCCAGGCCGAAGAAGAATATCCTGGCTTGCTAACCTGAGAGACTGGTATGGGAAAAGCTCGGCCCAACTGTTCCGCATTGCAGATGACAAGACCAAGATAGCCATGATGACAGCCAGCGTTCGAACCGGACAGGCACGCTAAGAAGAAGACGATTTTTTTAAAAATTGCCTTGTTTACTACATTTTTTATGCTCTACAAGATAGGGTAGGCGCCATGTCTGCTGAAATTCTAGGGGAGGCTGTTTTTTCATCAAAAATTGTTTTTTAAGATTGCGACTTAAATATGCATTTAGCGCAAAAACTAGTAAAAGTTAACTAGTAAAAAGTTAGTAAAAGTTGTAGACCATTTAAAATCCTACAACTTTTATTCTAAACATTTTTTGTATAACGCTTAGTTTAGCGGTAATTAGCGATTTTCTGTTTTTTTTCGAAAACGTGTAAAAAATCGATTTTTTTAAGATTTCAGCCTTTTTACAAAGGCATTTTATCTTATGCATAAAATCAACAACCATCTTAGAATCTTATGCATTTTACGACAAAAATTATAGGAAATTAAAAGATCTACAACTTTTATTTCAAGCGTTTTTCTCTACAGAGCCTAGTTTAGCGTGAAAGAGTGATTTTCCGTATTTGTAAGCCAAACTGAGGTCGATTTTTATTTTGCGTCTTTTACTCATGATGAAAATTAGTTTTTGTTTATTGAGGTTAGTGTTTTGTTTATTTCTAATGTTACTAGTATTAGGTTATATTGTTCATTATTTACATAGGCAAGAGAAAGTTTTGTGAGTGTTTCACACCAGACTTTTTTAGTTCTTTTTTAGTTTAGAGTTTCACACCAGACTTTTTTAGTTTAGAGTTTTTTAGTTGAGTTTTTTAGTTTTGAGTTAAAAATTTAACTCAAAATTAGTATGATACTAATTTACTAGTAACTTCATTGCATTATCAACCAAAGGAATGATAATTGTTATTTAATTTTTTCCAGTTTTTTGTTTTCTGTTGTTTCAACAGTTTTCGGTTGAATTAACAGATTGATCTGTGACTGCACTGGTCAAAATAACGGTGTCAATGTGTTTTAACAGATTTACTCAAACAAGGATTTGAACTTTGTGCCTTCCGTTTTGAGTGCTATAGTAACCTTGCGCTGTAGCACTCGCTGCCACACAAACAGCTATTTCTACACTATAGCGTATTTATGATTTTAGTGAATATAATGATAAATTAGCACATAAAAATACAAATGGTTATCGAAATACAGGAAATAAGTATTTTCAGGACTAAATTAATCCTAATGCTAATAATTTTTTGGTTTTACGTCAAATCTATGTTGCCGTCAAATGAATGAAAATTAAAAATTAAAAGCATTCTGATAATGATTAGTGTTATTTATGTAATGGTAAAATATTTAATGCTATTTAGCTTGTTTTCTTTTTGCAGAATAATGTCATAATTTTTCTATGGCATAATATAATTACTTGTATTATGGCTAAACGTAATATCATTTCCATGTAAACTTTGAATGAATTATCAATCTCCATATGTGCCATTGTCTAATATTTGTGTTTACATAATAACAGGTAAATATAATCTCTGTGATGGCATACCTATATTGTTTTTCATTGGAATGAAAATGCATAAAATAGATTTCACCATTATTAAAATAAGTTTTAAAATAGTGTCAACATATTTTTAATTGCAAGTTGTGCTATTTTATAAATTACATTCATGAAAATATTGTATGTATTTTTATTTTTATGCACTTTTCTTCCAACGCAAATATCCATTGTAATACCGGAATTAGATTTGTTCGTGATCTGAATACAACAAATTATATACAAATCTCCATAACTTTATACCAATATTTATTTACACAATTATTTATTAACTTAGTCTACTAACAAATACAATTAGATATTTTACGTAAATTAATTACAAAACCTAAAGCTTAAACTAACAATAACAGTGATTTTACAATTAATAATAACCTTCTATCAACAAAAAATTACATTACGAAAATCTTTTTTTAACGTACCAGGTATACAAACACTTGCTAACAGCATTAACTCATTCATTGAGTGGCAACTTGAACTGAAGTCATCTATAAAATTCTACCGTTTCTAAATACTTGTGATGGTTGTTATTTCTAGAAAGGCTTAGAATTTTACATAATAAAACCCAATGGCAGACCCATCTACGCTTTACAAGAAAAATCGAAAATATAGTCAAACTGACCAATTGAACAGGCGTTATTAAGACTCACTATTTTTGTTCAAAACACTCCACCACATACAATACACAATTTTTTACAATAAATAATACCTATATTCCCTCAACCATCCTTAGAATACTTCTGCACAATATTACAGTATTTTACTTAGTCTTCCTTAACTAAATACATAACATTTTTAAGTATACGAAAAAGATCTTGGTACCGCAGATGCGAGCGTGGTGCGGTGCGTTTGTCCCCGAGCGGAGACAAAAACGAAGAAATTATAGCATATTAGCAAATGCGTACTCAAAATTAGTATGATACTAATTTACTAGTAACTGTTATTTTAATACTTTTGTTATTTCATTTATTTACGTAATTTAGTGACAGAAAACTCCACAGATTACATTCTACAGATTTATTTGAATATTTTCACGTTAAGAACAAAACACCGGTTTGTAATTATAGTGATACCAGAAATACCTTCTGGATACCCTCTGGTACTCTGTTCATTCGTACTTACAGCCCATCTACTCATTGTTTTATAAGAGCAGATCGTAGATTGACTGTCACAATAAGAAATACATATTTAAAACTGATTTACCGACAAAATTACTAAGTAATTTTTAATTGCTCTTTGTTTAACTCGTTAGGTTTTCTTACTTTTACAATACAGCAAAATCTACAACTTATTCTTACGTAGAACAATAAGGAGATTTTTTTTTGCATATTATGGCTGAAAAAATTTCATTTTTAATAATATACAAAATCTAAAAAATAAATACTTTTCTGTAGAACAGAAAAGAACTGGACGATGTACATTTTTAAACAAAAATGTATTAAGCCTGAAAGTAAATACGATTAATAGAAATATATTTAATAAAAAAAGTAGGTGAATCAGCACATGGAGTTAAAGTGCATTAATTAAAATGTCGAAAGAAAATATCTTCTTTAATTACTGATAGAGAATCGTTTTAATTAATATATTTCAGTGGGGTGAATGTATCTTCACTGAAAGATACTGAAAGAACAGTCTTTGTTATTTAATTTAAAATGTTCAGAGAAATTGTTTGTCAAGAATCTGGAATTTTATGTTCTTAAAATTGTTATTTTTCATCCTCTTTTTTTGTTTGAATTGCATTCGCCATGGTTTCCGCTTAAGAAGAATTAAATGCGAACGTACAGTGGAATTCCAGATAGCTAGCAATATAAAGCCAGAACTCGAGAAGAATGACTAAACGTAGGTGAATTTACAAGTGGAAAATAATATTGTAGTCGATTCTCGCGTTTAAATTAGTCACAAACAACCAACCAACCAATGGAGGAGAGTAATAGTAGTACTGTATAGAAATAGTGAACGACATCAGCAGAGAGAATTTTCATTTTGGTTCACCTGCTGACACAGCGAGTGATTTATTTCTCTTACAACCAATAACAGCAATTAATCTTAACCTTTTGTCTTCTTTCTGCAATATTCATCTTCTCTTCTTTTATGTAACAACGATCGGTAACCAACAGCAGCTAATTTATTGATCATGTTTCGCAACTTTAATGGCTTTAAAAATACTAGGAGACAGTTCTTTTAAGTTGTGAACATTTTTTCTATTCTCCCTATTCCTTTTATGTTCGTTAATGAAAAATGACTGTTCCCATTCTCTTGATACTTAATTAAACAGTTTTAATGTAAAATAGTGTGGTTAACGATCTATACAATTATTATTCATTTAGTGTCCATTAATTTTATATCGATCACTTTCTTTACATACATAACCGTCTCACAAGAGTTTGTCTCTGAAATTGGTTTAATTACTAATTAATTCATAAACAAACAAGTTCACTGCGTTTACCTTGTAGTTAACGGACTACGAAACAGTCTTGAATACGTTTAGGAAAGGTCCACCTATTCTACTTTTTAAGGAAAGTTACATGCTAAATTATCAAGAAAGCTAATATATTTTGTACGTAGCTATTCTTCTACAGTTAGTTAAATCAGGTTAAATGGTTAAATATTTTGGAGTTATGATGTAAGTTTAACTTAGTTGTCACATTAACGTACCTATTTCTAGCGTAATGGTATAGAAGTAGAATGTATGAAATTTTGTATTAGAGTAATTTTTTTTTATTAATACTATATAATAGTATTAATAATAATTATTAATAAAATATAATATATTATATATATTATATTATTATATATTATATATATTATTATATATATATATATATATATATATATATTATTATAATTAATAATATACTATAATAGTATTTTTTTTAATGTGTACTCTTATATTATGGGAATAAATAAACTATTATTATTATTATTATTATTATTATAGCCCGGCAGTGTTACAAAGTTGCATTGGACTCCCGATGACAGAAGATTTTCCGCATTCATCCTCGTTTCGGGTCAATATTATTATTATGTTTACTATTTGCATTTTGTTATCTGTGGTATAGATATTGTTTGTTACAATTTTTATTTTCACCATGTGAATTGCGTGCCTCACTTGATACTTAACTTTAGTTAATTTAGGTGTTTATTCTTTTGTGTATGTCTTGACTCCCCTTAGTCCTCGATAGGTGTGCAGCAAATTAAGGACTTCGATCTGTTCTGCTGCTTTTCTTCCACTAAGTAGGTCCGTTCCGCTTCCCTGTTTGTATTTTATTGCTTCTCGGAGGCTAGGAATGGCTATAAGGGGTCATGTGGAGGCCATAAAAACTATTACTAAGTTATTATTATTATTATTATTATTATTAGTCTATTATTATTATTATTATATTGTTATTGTCCTATACATTTGCAACATTCTGTACTCACGGGTTGATGTTCCGGCTATCTGGAAGATGTTTCTGAGGGTGCCATGCACAACTTTAAGAAGTTTCAGGTTGTTTGCTGGAGCCGCAAAAAGTAGAATAGCTAATTAATAATAATTAATAGCCAATTAATAGTTGCAGAGCTACAGGAAATAAAATAAATGGAGAGGTAGATTTGTTTCACAGAGATACCAAAATAAAGAAAAACTATACAAGATAATGTAAAAGAAGGCTGTAAATATTGCGTGATCTTTATGTTATTTTAAGTATTTTATGTTCTTCGTGTCTATGTGGTATGTTTTGGGCTCGGCGGCTAATTGTTTTTTGGCGAGAGAAAAAATTACAATAGTAAGTAAATAATGTGATGGTGCAGTACTATCTTCTCTTCTTAAGGTGCCAATCCGTTTCGAATGTTGGACACCATCATGGCGATCCTCCCTTTGTCAACTGCAGCTCTAAACAGTTGCGGAGTAGTTTTATTGAACCAGGTTCTAAGGTTCTTTAACCAGGATATTCTTCTTCGACCTGGGCCCCTTTAGCCTAATAAGTACTATACCAAGGCGGTATTCTACTACTGTTCTACTGTACCACCTCGCATCCTTGCAACCAGTCAAAGTAGTTGTGAGTGGACACGGCGGGGTGTAGGGAGTTTGGGAGCTAAAAATAAATAATAATTATTATTAAACCAAAAAAATAAAAATGTATAAATTAAATGTTTATTACTTTCTCTGGCCTATATGAATATATAGGAAAGTATTGTTTTCATGGCGATTTTTCGAAATCGAGTTTTCACCGAGTCTACACGTTTTCAGACCCCCTGAACCCCAAAAACGTCTTTTTAGCGATTGGTCTGTGTGTGCGTGTGTGTGTGTGTGCGTTTGTGTTTGTGTGTGTGTGAACAGAATATCTCAAGAACTGAACACTGTACTAACTTGAAACTTGAAACTTAAGTTAGATACAGCAGTATCTAACTAACAGTAGTACCAAACCCGACACAAACATTTTCATCAAAATCGGTCAACCAGAAGTAGTAGTTTATTCGTGTATTTTTTCACGTTTTTGCGATTTTCTCAAAAACGGTTTCTACGAGTTGTTTTAACATCGCCTCATTTACTACATTTTTTATGCTCTACAAGATAAGGTATACGCCATGTCTGCTGAAATTCTTGGATAGGCTGTTTTCTCGTAAAAAAATGTTTTTTAAAGATTGCGGCTTTAATATGCATTTAGCGCAAAAACGTATTATAAGTAATAAAGTTGTAGAAAATTTAACCCTACAATTTTTATTTCAAACATTTTTAAGTATAACGCTTAGTTTAGCGGTAACTAACAATTTTCCGTTTTTTTCTCACGAAAACGTGTAAAAAATTGATTTTATTAAAATTTCAGCCTTAGCATGCATTTTTCGACAAAAGTGTACATAATCAAATTTATAGGAAACTAAAATACCTGCAACTTTTATTTAGAGCGTTGTTCTCTACAGCGCCTAGTTTAGCGTGAAAGAGTGATTTTACGTATTTTTAAGCCAAACTGAGGTTGATTTTCGTTTTCCATTTTTCACTCATGACTTAAATAAGGTTATGTTTTTGAGGTTAGTTTTTTGTTTATTTCTAATGTTTTATTACAAATATTAGGTTATATTGTTCATTATTTGCATTTGCAAGAGAAAGTTTTGTGAGTTTCACACCAGATTTTAAATTTTTTAAGTACTTTCAATAACTATTTTTCTCTCATAAAAATAAAATTTAAATAACTTAAACAAATATAACAGCCCTGTTAGTTGAAAATTTTGTTAGTCTTCTTGGAACTTGATAATGAAATTTTTGATAGACTTTTATTACATTTAAATTTCGTTAACCTAAGTCAAACAGTAAAATTCACAAACAAACAAGTCCGCTACCTTTATAACTTTTAGTTAACGCGTAGCGATCAGCTGTTGTGTTAGTTTTACAATTTATTTAGAACAGCTTATTACTACATTTTATTAGTGCAGACAAATATTCAATTTGCATAAAATGTATTTTTCTTGTAAATTTCAATTTAAATTGTAAAAAATATAAACAGCAATATTTAATTTTTTTTAATTAAATAACGAAAGTAGTAAAACAAGATTGTTTTTCAAAATTTACTTAATATTTTATTTTATTTTTTCCAAAGCCATTATTTTAATTCCAAAGTTATGATTGCAACAATGAAAAACAAAGGTTGTCTTGAACCAACCATCAAACAGTACAGATGAAATTTCTAGTTTAATTTCATGTACTAGTATAATTAATAGTGAAGAAGTATTATGTTACCGGGAGAAGTTTAAATTAATACAGAACCCGTGACAAACGGGCTTACAATTTACTTTTAAGTAATTTAAATTAGGTTTCATTTTTTTGGAAATTTCTTCTTTAAAAACGATTTAACTGAATTGACGAGGAATTTCTATTTTCTGTTAGGTGCCTGGTGTGATGAAAACATTAAATACTGTTAAGGATAAATGAAATCTGGCAAATAGATGACAACGAATGAAAAAATTATGAAACTTCTCTAAAGAATTCTTTCTTCGCCATTCAATCTTGAATATTCATATTCTTTTCAAATCGTTTTACTCGTAACTTATCTTCCTACTTTATTTAATATTTTATTAAAGTTTTAAAAATAAAAGTAAAGCATATATAAAATAATGAATTTCTTGAGAAGGATAATAGTTTCTTATTCTGTCAGCGAATATGTTCTGATATCGATTGAAGGAATATCCTTTTGTGACGTAAAAATCCCAGCTGTCATTTAATCGAATTGAATCGAAGAATAACTGTAAAGAGACAATATTTAGCCTAGTACGGCCGATAGCGCGGTCTTAAATTTAATAGAATTCAATCCAAGTGAAGTGGAAGATTTTTCTCCTTTTTAACAACGGTGGAAAATAGGCTATGAATATATCTAATCAATAGTCGTTTAAGTTCTTTTTTCTTAGTCAAAGGGACTTTAGCGTAATCTGCAGTAACAAAAGACGAAAGGCATTTTCAATATGCCAGATTAATTTGACAAGATATGAGCCCGATTGTTCTACAGCTTTTCCTTTGTCGTTCTAACTAAGTATAAATTTAACTCGTTACGTTTATTCGTGCACTCCTGAAAATTATTAATTTTTTTAAAAACTATTTGCAAGTTCTAGAAACATAACGTTTTATTAATTATAGCATTTCAAAACGACGTACCTCTTCCTAATGATTCACGTTAACAATATGCATGTAGCTACAAGATTTACTTCAAATGTGATCGAATACTAAAATATTGTTTTTTTAAACCCTTTCATATTCATAATTATCTTTAAATGTCTTCACTATTGTGACCTTCTAGGAGACTAGTTTAGAAACTTTATAAATAGGAGTGAACTTGTGAAATGTTGAAAAGTCTTGTTCCAGGTTTTTTTTCTGTTGAGTTGAGTAAAGTTTTATTTGCGTTCAGATTTTGATATTGCGTTAATTTATAATTTTTTCACGCTACTAATATCTGTTTAAACCAATAATTTAATGCATTAGTAATTTTACTACATTACTAAATACCATAGATACTAGTGATTTTAACAGATTATCTTAAACGACTTTATACATTTATGTAGAGTTATTGACACCTACACACACTATAAATACGAGTATATTTCTCTGTAAAAACAATCATTTCATCAAACATTTTTCCCTCTTTTTTCTGGTAGTCTACATCTTTTTCGTAACTAAACATTACAAAAATATCACAAACTACCTTTTATTCATTGACATATCTTATTCAACCGACAACACTTCATACAAACTACAACTCATTAACAGGAAACTTATTAGCTACAGAAGTTGTACTAATCTGAAAAACTGGAAAACCTATTGAGTAGGGATTATTTTTTCATACGATTATCATAATTTATACTACTAATCTCGCTATATTAAAAGGTAGAAATATATAATTACCACATCGTTTGTAACTTCAAAAATTTTATCCAACGGGGATTATTTTCTAAATTCATGTTCTTATAATTTTTCTATTGTAGTATTCAGTGATTTTATAGATATGCAAAATTGTTACAATAGAACTTTTTTAATCATCGAATAAATTCTTAACCGTTCATTAACGAACGAGAAAATTTTAAGGAATTATCGTTGAAATTGTTGGTCTCATTGATCCTAGTGAACAAAGTGTTATATATATATTTTTTTTTCATATAACTTTTTTTTATAATCTGTTATAAATAACAATAAATGCAACTTATCAAATATATATAACTCATAAAAATTACAACCCACTGGTGTAATTAACGAATTAGGCTATAACATTAAAAACATATTATACCGTTCTTAATTAATATTTACAATCAAAATTAGATAGTGCTTTTTTAAAAAAATAAAAAAAATAAATAAAATAAAAAAATAAATAAAAAAATAAACAAAACCTCCTGTAAAACGAAAAAACAAATAAGAAGTAATAAATAATAAGCACATGATTCCGAAATATATGTACACCTAACTTTTCTGGAGATAATTTAAAACGTTCATTCAGTTGTTCACAACATTCACACTCAAACACGACAGTCATTTACATAATTCTAACATTATAATATTTACAACACTTTAAAATCACACTATTAGAATCGCCCTGGGAGACCCAGTACTGTAGCACGTTTTAGTCTATTGACATCATTACTGTTGTCTAAGAGATTCAGTGCTAAGTGATTTACGTGGTTGTTTAGACGTTCGATGTATTTGCATCTGAAATTTCGTATTTCTTCTCGTACCGTCTGCACATCCATATCACGATGTATATCGGCATTGGTAATGTACCACGGTGCATTCAGTATGACCGCAGAACTTTTGATTGAAACCGTTGCAGAATCTCGATGTTTGAAGTTGATGCTGTCCCCCATAACTGAATTCCGTAGGTCCAAATCGGCTTCAGCATGGATTTGTACAAAAGTAGTTTGTTGTCAATCGAAAGCTGAGAACGCCTACCAACGAGCCAATACATCTTCCTAAATGTTAAATCCAGCTGTTTCCTTTTCATCTGAATGTGTTTGCGCCAAGTCAGACCTCTATCTAAATACATTCCTAAATATTTTACATCTTTTACCTGTGGAATATTCTTGCCATTCAGTTGGACAGGAGGACAAGTTGCCCTTCTGGTAGTAAACGTTACATGCGTAGATTTGCCCTCGTTCACCTTGATCTTCCACTTTGTCAGCCAGATTTCCAGCTCACTTAAATACATCTGCACTCTGCGTGTCGCAATAGTTGGGTCTGCATCACAAATGACATTATTGCTGTATCGTCAGCAAAGGTGGCAATGATTACATTTTCAAGGACAGGCAAATCAGCTGTGTTATATAACTACTTTTATTTAATTTGAGTTTCTTCTTTCGAATATAGTATGATCAAAAGTGAGTGTTTTTTTTGGGGGGTTTCTAATATTCTTCTTCTTTCTCATTTATGAATTAGGCCCATTGCCTGCTCCAGCTTCTATCCATCTTCTTCGTGGTCTACCCAACGATCGCACTCCTTGCAGATGGTATTGGAAGGCCAGTAGCGGTTACCGATCCTTTGGTATGCGGCATATATGTTGTAACCACTTCTCCCTATATCGCTTAATCCTGTCTCACAGATTCCGTTTTACCCAAATCATGCCGGATTTTCTCACTTTTGATGTGATCACTAAGTGTTGCTCCTCTCACCAATTTCAAAAAACGCATTTCAGCTTCTTCCAACTTCCTACTGTCAGGTTTCTTAGAACCCATGTTTCACTACTGTACAACAAAAGAGGCAGTGCCAATTCACCATATAGACTCAACTGCGTTTTTCTGCTGGCCCGTGCTTCAAATGTTCTATTTATATAACGGCAAACACGTTGAAACCTAGAAACTTTCGTCATTACATCAAATTCCCGTTCATGTATCACTTCACAACCCAAGTACTTAAAATTTTAAACCTGCTCCAACACTCTCTTCTCCAGTACTATCTTTGTCCGAATAGATTACTTACCCCTAAAGGCCATTACTGTTGTCTTATCGATAGAAGTAATCAGACAGTACAGGGGTCTCTAATATTATGGAAACTTTATCGGTGGTTTTATAGTTGTAATTATGTAATGTAGAGTTGCTAACGTAGAGGAAAGGCCATTTAAAGAAACAAAGAACTTGCCGTGACAAGATGAACTAAAAATTTTAGGGTTTTAAGCCAGATATAAAAGAGTAAGTGAAATGTATATCTATGTTCTCTTAATACTATAGTTTTAGTTCACTGAAGCTACTAACAATAGTAGGTCACTGGTAGTTGCTGCTGTAAATAATTTCATGAAGAAAATACTATTTCCTGTGATAGAGTGCAATAAAGAAACATAACTTCTTCATTCATAATTAATTAATTGTTTTATATTAATTAAAATGTATTAAATTTCTTTACACTTAAGTATTATAAATAATATATAGTTGTAAAGTACGTTTCATGAAACTGGAACAAGGATTTCTTATTTGTGTTATTTATTTGCTACAGCTGTCATTGTAAAGTTTTATAAAAAAAAAAAAATATTAAACTAAATACCGTTCATGGTTAAGCATATGAAAAATTATCTAAGAAGGAACCCTTTACATCTACTGTTCCTTTAGAATTTTGTGATCTATTCATTGTATTTAGAAAAAATATGAAAGATTCTGCAATTAAAGACAATAATCTGGATCTCATTATTTTTAACGGCACGTTGATGTTACATACTGTCGAATTCAAATTAAGAATAACTTTAATAACAAAATAAAATAATAAAAGACAGATACTAAAATGCTAAAAATACTAAGATGCTAAAACACAGATACTGGAACTTCAAAACATAGCAAATAAAATAGGCCTGAAAATATCGTTTGAAAAAACAGAAATTCTTCATAATAAACCAACGCGATTAAAAGAAGTAGATGTGAATGGTAACAAAATCAGAATAGTAACGAAATTGAAATACCTCGGAGAAATAATAACACAGAACCCAAACGAAAAACCCTCAATCCAAATTAGAACAAACAAATTAACTAGGGCACAAAAGCTAAGCTGGTACACCTACAGCAAACGATGTTTATCTATAAATGCAAAATTAAGACTTTAAAACACAATTACAAAACCAGAGGCTACGTATGCATCTGAAACACTCTTCCACCTGAATAAGCAATCAAGGACCGAACGACTCCAAAAAATCGAAAGAAGAATTGGCAGAATCTGCATCAACAAAAAATATCAGAAAGATGGGCAGTGGTGAATTATACCCAACGAAGTTGTTTACAGGGAGCTTGAACCCATTACTGACATCATGCGTAAGAGAAGATTGGGATTCTTTGGTCATATTATGAGGATGCAAGACTCAAGACTCCTAAAGCAACCGGTTAAGTACAACCTCAACTCAAAAAACACCACAACAGGATGCAGATGGATCAGAGAAATAAGAGAAGATCTTAAGGAAATTGGCCTTATTCCAGACGATACAACAGACAAGAAAAAATTGAACAATAAAATCCAAAACAAATACACCCGCTTCACACTTACAAGAAGAAAACTCACAACACGAATTTTTTCAACACTTGAAAGGGCACAAAGATCGGAACGTATGAAGAAGTATTAGGAGGACCACAAGACCCGAACAATCCCATCGAAGAGACTTGGTTAATGGACTGACTTAAGTGATCCTATGCAGTCATAAAATATAAAAAAATAAAAATAAAATAATTAAAAAAATTAATAAAATAATTTTAAATAATAAAATAACAATAATAATATATTAATAATTTTATTTTTAAGTAGTTTTAAAATTTTAATTACCTAGACCTGTTAAAACAAATTTTATAACAAAAAAATACTTTTTTGATTCAGATCACATGAGTTTTTCTCAGAAACAAAGAACACTAGAAATTGAACGTACTAACAAAAAAGAGTTTTACGAGATATAATGAAATAATTTTCTTGCTGTTAACATTTGGTTATAACCATTCCATTGAGTCAATATTAGTTTATCCAATTAGCAACGACAGTGCATCACGTTTCATGATCCCTGGTTGACGTCATCAAAATGGTCGCTACATAGACTTAAAGCCTAATACCTCAACATGTAAGAATTAAGTGTAGTATTTTAATATAGTACTATTAAGCATATAATATTATTTATTATATGCATAATATCAGTAATTTTAATGTTTTAGTCAGAGCAAAAATGTAGCATTTGAAGATCACACAAAAATTTGTAATACGCCGTCCAATTTTTTCTTTCTCTTATATGAATGTATAAAAAGGATAGTATTATTTTCGTGTCAATTTTTCGAGAGTTTTCACCGAATATACACGTGTACAGACCCCCTAAAATCAAAAAACATGTTTATTTTAGCGATTGGTCCTTATTTCTATGAACAAACTATCTCCAGAACGGAACATTTTACGAAGATGAAACTTGAAACTTAAGTTAGGAATTATTAGAGAACCGACGCAAACATTTTAATCAAAATCATTATTATTAGTAGTCTATTATTAAAATAAGAAAAGCAGATACACCATTTTTGAGTAAAGCAGTTTGGGTTAATCAGGTAATTAAATGTATGTTCTTCTATTACTAAAGAATATTATTATTATATTGTTAGACTGAGAGAGATTACCCAAATTTTTAATAAATTATCTATAAAACATTTCGTGAACATTAAAACAATTCGTTTGTCACATCGGAAAATTTATTTGAGCATTGTAGCCCTAGTAACAACGAGCGCTGGGTTTGTAATTACAAATAGACTCAATCAGTACGGCCGTTTCTGCAAGTGAGGTCTCAATAATACCTACAATTTTAATTTTCAAAGGCTTTACATTCTAAAATTGTTGAATGGGATTATTTTTCAGTAGTCATATTATTAACTGGTGTCTAAGTTACATCTCTTTTGTTGTATGTTATTATTATTTCTTTTTGTTTTATCGTACTAAACTTTTGTACGCTTACAGCGTAGTTTAAATTTCAACCAAAATTTTTGTATTTTTTTTTGAGTAATAGACGTTTACTCATGTGCTTTTCAGTAATAAGTTTATATAATGCAGTGATCATTTATAATTTATATCAGTAATAAGCTGTATAATTATATTTATGCGTAAAGTAATGCGAATAAATATATCTTACAGAAGTTGAACTTAAAAAATTGATCGAACCGCAAAAAAATTGGCAGCAGACGATTGAGATGGGGGGGGGGGGACATTCAGAAGATTAGATAGCACTCTGAGAAAAAAATTTACAATAATTAAAGACCGAAGTATGACTCAAAATAATGACTTATAATCATCCCCCAGAACCAACGTAGGGAATAAAACCATGAGACCGTAAACTGAAGAAAATAATAACTTCTTCTCGTTTACTTCTTGGAGCAGCTTTCTCTGTTCCGGGAACCATCTTATTCTCGGGCATCCAACATTCTGCTTACTCGTGGGTTTGTACGCTTCAGCTAAACAAAGCAAACGGTTCTCCTCCATCCATTTCAAGTGGCTGCACTATTTTCTCTTTAGAATTTTCATTCTCTCATCTAGGCCAATACCGCACAGTACATCCATCCCAAACATCCGAATTCCTAAATATATTATCCCAGGTACAGCCTTTCACTGCTCTCAAAAACCCCATTTCCGTCCCTGCGGCAACCTATCACATCTGGTTTGGAAATGCTCACATTTCATTTTCATTTAATACCACATTTATCGCCATAGCCCTATAAAACGTTAAACCTGTATCCTTCTGAATCTTGTACTTCAACCTTTTGCGTACCATCTACCAATGTTCTAAAACTAATTTAGTTTATTTGTCACATCGTTCTTAATTGCTTAGACTCATTACATCCTAAATATTTAAAATTGGCTATCTACTCCAAAATTTTACCGTTAATTTTAATTTTGACCTAACGGCCATTACTTTGGTATTTGAGCAGCATCTTCATATTATAATCAACTATAAAACTTTCCAAATAACCAAAAAAAGATTAAATTGCTGTTATTTTTATTATTATCATAAAGTAAAAATTTGCAAACGTGTAAAATTACAACTTCCATAAAAAGAGTTACGATAAGAGTAAATTCTGACATTGAAAATGGGACATAAAAGTATCACAGTGCAAAATATCGTACAAAAATGTTTAACAAAGATGAGAATGGGCGATTGATAATGAATGACTCACAAAGAAAGATGATGTAATGTTATTACACATGAAGACCAAGGAGAGAAACAAGGAGGTGAGGACAACCGCAGATGCGATGGTGAGATGGCATCTAGAGATTGGTTGGATTTGATTGGACACCGCAAGCAAGAAACTGGAAAACGTAGATAATTCTGGTAGAATCGTAAGATTATTATTAGACGAATAGTCTATAAAAAAGTACACGTTTAGAAGAAAATTGTTCACATTGTGTAATGAGGTGTCTTAGTGTATTTTTTAAATTTCTTCTCTTATGAAACCCAATAGTAATAATAATTTTATGTTCTTTCCGTAATTTTTGTGTTTTGAGGGTTTACTGTCGATTTTCGTTACTAGTAAGGTATAAAACATTAGTTTTTTTTTAAATTAAAAACAAATTTACTACAAAATTTAAAATTTTTCGAATTAAGATAATGTGAATGTGCTATAAAATGTTTGGTAGCAAGTAAAGTGGAGGTGAAACTAAGAAAACATATGTATGCCTTCTCAAGACTGGCCAGGAGTCTACCGGATCCTTTGGTTTAGTTTTTTATTCTTAATGTGTACAAGGTATGAATTAAAGATTTTTAAAGAATTGAAAATTTTTATAACATTTTTGTTCGATTTTCTAGAACATGGAAATTACATTCCATAGTTGATACGATCAATCTCTTCCACTTCATATTATGTAAATTATTATGAATGTATTATTAAATATAAATTATTATTATAATGTAAATTCATCGCCACGAGTCAGCTGGTTGACAGCTAACGTACTGTGACGAAAGCTCCTTGGTTCAAATCCTAGGTAGTTGTTTTTATCGAATTCGATTACCAGACATTGGTTACCAGTGCTCTTTGATGGTTGGGATTCAAATAACTATAATTTATCAGGAATTTTCGACCTGAGTCTGCAGAAAACTACACCTCATTAACACGTTATACTCATCTCAATGGGCCATGAGGTTAGTAATTGTTCTAGATTGAACCGATTTCAACGCATATACATTACGCTTAAAAAATGTAATGTTTTTTTTAATGAAAGATTCCTGTTGTTTATAAATGATTATATTGTAAAATATTAGAAAATAAAACATTATTTATATTAAATTAAGTTATTAATATTGTAAATTTCAAGTAGTAGGTTTTCCTTATGTTGTAAATCTTGAATAGTTTGATAATAATATCACTTACATTCTGGTTGTTGGCGTAAGGTCATCAGCTGTAAAGCTAATTTGAAACTCTAGAGACTTCGCTAAGTAAAATGAGGAGTAACGTGGCTTACTTTTGCTTTCTTTACTTAGTGTAAAAGTATGCTTATCAGTATGCCAGGCTTTCTAAAAAGAATCTAATTACATCCTGGAAATAACACCTTCACTTCATTCACCACAGGGTCTGACTGTATAATGAAATTCACTATAATTCATATATAATCACTAGTGCTCGGATTTTGCGTATATTTTTTTTAAGTTCTAAAATAAGTTTATAATTTGTTTTGAGTGTTTTTGAATCATTTGCGACCAAAAAACGCCAATTTTATTTTCAATATTTGTGAATATTTCGGACCCTTTTGCATATTTGTGGTATTTTTGCATATTTTAGACAAATTTCCAGAAAACTTGTAAAAAAAACAAAGTATTTGTGAAGGCACCGAGCAGAACCGGGCATTCAAGAATGCTTATCCTATCCTCTCCCACCTCAACCTAAAATCACAAGATACTTGGATATCTGCAGCCAATTACTTTGCTGAACACCATGAAAACGTGAAGGAAATAATTGGAAGTTTTGATAATTCACAGAACCAAGCAATAGCTCAAGCTAATGCTGCACTAACCAGGTGTTCAGTGGTTCAACAACTTGCTTATGTTCATTCCAATTTTTGATTCATTCCCGATTTAATTACTGCATTAGAATCAAAAGGAATGAACCTATGTGATTCAGTCGGCCTCATTGATAGATAAAAAGAAAAAAGTAAAGAATGGGAAGGACCTGTCTGCGAAAAGTTGAGGAACAAATTGGACGCTGTGTTAAAGAGAAACCCAGGATGGAAGGCAGCTCAGGATGTTTCAAGAATTTTGAAGGGAGAGCTTGCGGATGAAATGGAAATGCAAATGAGTGACCCCCTAGCAATTTCAGCTCTGAAATTCCTACCAATTTGTTTCATGTGATGTTGAACGCTCCTTTGCAGCAATGAACAACGTCTTGTCTGACAAAAGACGGAGCTACAAAGTGGAAAATTTGGAAAAAACTTTGATTATTTTATGCAATTAACATTATTTATTTATTTACAACTTCAATTTTTTTTAAATGTAATGATTACGGTTAAAGTGGTTAAATTATGATTAGATTAGCGTATTCATTATTTAAAACATTTTATAGATATAATGTATTTCAAAGTTAAATTAATTAAACAAATTTATGAAAAATAACTTATATTTATTTTTGCATTAATTTTTGCATATTTTAACTTTTTTGGTGCATATTTTCTCCTTTTTTGGCATATTTTGGGTGTAAAAAGATCATATCGATCCAAGGACTAATAATCACTATAATTCATTTTACGCCTACTCTCAGAAGAGATAACTCTGACTAGTGTTTCTCACACTTATACCTTTTATGTCCGTAAATACTTCAGTCATATATAATTGGCTGAGCTGTGATAAGAAACAGAACAATTTTTGTAACCCTGGAACTAAGATATCAAGTGCGAATAATTTAACACTCCACCTGCCTGTTATGGGCATACATTTTGATAATGAACGTGATTAATCACTGAATATTTATTGTGCTTAATTATATGCAACTTACGTGTCATAAATAAGAAATCACTGAAATCACTATATGTTCAACTTAATTAAAGAAAACTGTAACGTGGAATATCATTGTTACTATTCCAAAGACTTACAGAAGTTTCTTCTGCCATGAAGAAAAAGGTTCAATCGCTGTTTTATTTATTTGTATGTTTTTATTATCTTTCAGGTCCTTATACAAAATTTATCCTTTCCGAATAAAAACTTCAAAAAGGAATGTTACATTTAAAAATACTGTTCATGATTGATTCGGTAGACAAAAATGTCTTATAATGATGTGAAAATAAAGCCGAATCGAACATTAATTTTCTAAAGGATGTCGAGTTTTAAATTGAAACATCAGAAACTCTACAATCTCTAAGTAGTATAATAAAAACATTTTCTTTTAAATTAAGAGAATATATTTTACTGAGATACAGCTCCCTCATTTTATGTTTAAGAAGTACTTAAGTATTAAATACAATAAACATTAGAAGGAGAGTTTCTTAATGCATTAACTTGGTTATTTTTACATTTTATTTGTTTCCTTGTTGATATTCTTCGCATTAGATTTTAATTTTATATTTTTATAAAATTATTATTCTTTTTTGTATTCTAATTTTCTTTTTTTATTTAGGTTCCCTGTTTCTTGAAACATTTTTTCTTTCAAAGAACTAAAAGATTAAAAATACGAAAAGAATAAATATAACGCCTTTCAATCCTTCCTAAAAAAACTTGTGATAAGTTATTAACAACAAAACGAAGGGAATAAATAAATTATTATACTTTATATAAAGATATTTTTTCACAAAGATTTTAACATTCATTTCAAATTTACATTTTGTTAAGTACTTGAATATGGATTGTTATTTCTGTTATTCATAAAGTTTTAAAATGTAGATCACTATATTCTAGGTCAATAAAGGGATAGACATTAGTAAGAAAAAGAAAATATTACATTTCATGATATTATTATTGTATAATGCAATATTAATGACATAAGTTATTTACACCGCCTTCGTAGCGTAGTGGTTAGCGTGTTAGCCTACCACGTGGAGGGGCCGGGTTCGATTCCCGGCCAGGGTCTGGAAACTTTCCCGTGTCAAATCCCACAGTTAATGTTTCATAACCCACCGTAGTCGCTAATGACCAAGCAGTTGATGCGACTTCAAATAAAATAAATTTAAAAAAAAGCTATTTAAAATCCTAATTTTTATTCTGTTCCTTCGATTATAATCCACTTAATTATCTACTTAATTTTTTGGGTAAAAATTTTTAAACAATTAGTTTGATTTAGCTTATTTACATCATGAATCAGCACATTACATCATAGATCAGTGTAGAACAACGTCATTACTTAAAAATAATCGAATCGCCATCTTTTCATCAAAACCTAGCAAAAGACATGACTTCATGATTTGGATGTTTTATTCTAATTAAATTAGTTCAGCATTTATCAAACTTTGTCAACCTAGCTACAAAGAATATTTAAAATACGTTTTCATTACATATTATTTTATTGTTGTTGTTTAGGTCAACAGCCGAAAAGTTGGTTTGAACATCTAGAGGTTTAACTAAGTAACAGCAAGAAGTGAGGTGGTTTACTAGTGCCTTCCTCACTGAGTTTAAAGATTATGCTTATCAGCATGCCAGGCCATCCAAAAAGCACCCACTTTCCACCCTGCAAATGACACCTTCACTTCATTCACGACAGGGTGTGGTTGCGTAGTGAAATTTATTACTCTTAGAGGAGGAAACTCTGACTAGTATCTTTTACACGTCTACCTCTTCTATTCTTAAATAGTTCAGTCATATAATTCGCTGACTGTGTGATAAGAAACAAAAATATTTTTTGTAGCCCTGGAACCAACAGGTCAAGTGCAATTAATTTAACACTCCACCAGCCATAAGCAAGTGAACTTAATTGATTAAAATGTTTTCGTGGTATCGACTAATTATTTGTTGTTCGATACGGCAAGTGAAAACAATGCAAACGAGCCAATTCACAGAACTTTAGCCGATGAGTTCAACTAATTACATACTTTACTACGATTGATTAACCATGACCAATCAAATTACTCTATGTAGTTCATTGTGATTTGTTGACATATTACATTTTGCCCAAACAGAATACTTCATTTCTATAGCGTGATTGGTTGATATTTAAATTGTAACGTCATAGGCTGACGTTACATATTTTATAGTGAATGCGCGTTGTATAGTATTATTTCATTAGATGGTTTCAGAGTGAATTAATTTTTTGAGAATACGAAAATGTTTCTCAGCTGTTACATAGTTATATTTCAACTAATTAATTTCTAGTTTTTTTGTTTCATTTTTCCGATCGACTAATTTGCTTTAAATTGTTTTCTTCTGATTAAAAAAAAATATTTTACTATTAATCTTGTACTAACTAATGCAATTACCAATATACAGTAATTTATTTTTTTATTCATTAGTCTCTTACATTGTAGGTTAAACGCCCTTCTCGTTTTAGACTGGAAAAAATAGGTCCTTGTAACAACTTTTAGGGTATTATAAACTTTATTGTAAATTTATTGAAGACTTTAAACAAAATTTTTTATAACACATCCTGATTTAGCACAGTAAAACAAGGAGTTTGATATACGACAAGGTGCAACGCCTCCCGTCAGATTTTCAGACGTTATTAGGGTAGTTTTGAGTAAACAGGTGAAGCGCGCGTAGTAGCTGTTATCTACTTATATCACGTATTATCATTTTTTATACGTGGTAACACATTAAATCCAATGACTTTACTACTTTAATCAAATAAACGTAGAGCTCAGGATAGTTTTCGACCAAAATTTTGGTGTAAATGCTTCTGTAATATGTAAAGACTTACTTTTTTTATAAACTACGAAACATTCTAAAAGAATTTGCGCCAATTAAACTTTTCTATACTGAGACCATACAACTAGCTTATGGACTACATGTAGTTGTCCATTTAGAAACTCAATCAGCCATGAAGTTCTATTTGAATAGCTTAATGTAAGGGTAGGATCCTCCTTAATTATAAACTCACCTCATTCTTCATTCTAGGGCCATTTCTATACCCCTCAAATTAATCATCTACACGACCCATTATCACATCATTCCTCCTGTACTGGTCACTGATCTGGTGGCCTCTTCTTTCGACAACCAACAAAAATAAGCTTCATTCCTTCCACAATTGTATCCTTCGCGTCATCTCGAGTTTCCACTAAAGTATTACAAATTCCATGGTACACGAATATGTTTTGACTCCTTCGCTTCATGATTACATTCGTACACTCTCAAACAACTTCATGAGCGCGGAAGGACCTCTGACTTCGATATCATCAGAAACATTTTTATACAGAGTACATCCATCGGAGACTTTTCGGAACCTGCCTTTCCATTACTATCAGTAGAAACGTGTCTTTCAGCTTAGTTTAACTTATACAATAGCCTATATATAATATATCAACGCTAGTTCTACCCGCCCAGCCTGGTTTTTTCGTGGTATTGATTTTATTGATATCGTGGAAAACCAGGTAACCATTCTATAATGTAGGCTATATGTTGATATGTGTATAGTGATATATAAATATTGGTTACTAATTCCTCGTGCGTTTTTCTGATCCTGAAACTGGATATTTCTTCAACTACCCCTCGGAAATGTTTTCAATGAAGAACCCCTGTCCCGTCATCACGCCCCGTTCAACCAGTTGGTAATCCTCACGATGTTGACAACATCTTTTATCAGTTTCAGTTTCAGCTTAGTATAACATTTTTACCTCATTAACGATATAACAATGTTTTGTAGTAGTTTCATTATTTCCGAAATATGTATACCTAAAAAATTTAATTTGTATTATTTATATGCTTAATTCGTAGTCTTTTTCTTGCATTGATTGCCACTGCTAACCCTTTCCTAACCTTTATATTTTTATCAGACCTGTTTAAGTTTATTAAATACTTAATTTTGTCACAGCATTACCCTGATTTTATGATAAATTTTGACATGGATGACGGATATTGTTTCTTCTGTTTTGCTGAATTCATCATTTTAGGTTTTTGGTTAAATAATTAATTAATTTTTAGGTAAACGCTGAATCAAATTGTGAATTGTTTTGTAAAAATGATTAGATGACACGCTTATTGAAGTAAACAAATAAGTAGTAGTAATAAATGAATTAATAAGTAATGAATTTTACATTTCCTAATATTCGGGCGTATCAGTTTTATTTTGGTATGTTCTGTACTCCCTTTCTTGAGTTTCCTTGATGCAGTTATAAAAAAATTTCGTTTTTGTACCTGAACGTAAAGTCATGAATTGCAGTACGTAAGTTTTTACTATTCGTTAATTTACTTTACTTTTGGGGCCTAGTTGTTAGTTTCACAATCAAAATGACATTTAGCCATTTATAAAACATAAAGATCATTTCTAGTTCAGAATTAGTAACCAATGAGTAAACGTTTCAGAAGAATCTTTTAAATAGCTTTCACCTCTACGGTGACCTGAATGAGAAATATTATTCAGTAGAAAGTGAAGTATACGCTCAATTCTACTTTCGAGCGAACTGTATTGGGTTTAAATAATTAAAATTATGAGTTAGTCTTTGTAGTATATATGTTTATTTTGTTTGTTTTTTTTTTATAAAAACGAGCCCTCTAATATTATATTTTAAACTTGCTTAGGATATGAAATTCAACTTTTTTCATTATCTGTGTTTTAATTTTTCGCATCTGGCGGCTATAAATTTTAATTAATATTTTTCTGTGTTCCTAAGCTGTTCTCCTCTATTTCCCAACGAAACAACTTTTCGCGGGATTATTGTAAAATGTCCGTACTCAATATTGCCAGTATTTAAAATATATTTTAGTAAGGAGTTATATTTTAAATTGTTTTTAACTATGATGTTTTAAATCCTAACTTTATCTCTTACTTCTCAGCCAAAGAGAGAAAAGAGATCAGACTAGAATTTCAGAACTCCTTTACGTAGGGTGTTAAACGTTATGAACTTCCACGTATTTTGCAATGTTTAAAACTTGAATTGTTTTTATTGTAATAAATATTAATTCCATGGATAGAGGTTTATAAAAACGTTATGTACAACTAATGGAAATGGTCCTAGAAATGATCTACCTTCAATTATATACTATATAAAACTACCACTGAGATTTTTTCACTTTACATAATTAAAACATGAAATCAGTATTTATAGCTGTCTTAATCGACTAGGATCTTCGCTTAAGCAATCATTATTATAGTGTTAGATTTTAATAATAAGAAAAGAAGTGATATTTTTGTATAAATATTGCAATGTATCGCTAGATTAGAAAATTAAACCCCGTCCATCGAATATTTACAACATTTATTTCAAATCAAATTGTGGTATTCTGATTTTATAAATATTAAATTCATTTTATTGAAGTTAAAACGTCAAATATGATACATCGTACCTATGAAAGATATCCCTTATAAAGTTTTTACGACTTTTAACCTATACAGTATCATTTATTTCATGAGATAAAATGTGACAAAACGCTTCCTTCTTCTAAAAGTGCATACACGTTATGAAAACAACAACTACAGGGAAAATAAATACAGATAACAGGTAAATATGCATGGTGTTTATTACTGTAACATTTTTTTTATGTTTATTTATACAAGTTCGCATCAACAATAAAGACCACAGTTACGTAAAAATTACACAGGTTGTTATGAAAAAGTCTTTCGCAACTGTAATTCTCTGAGTTACAAAACACGCTATGTACTACACTCTTCATGTCCGTTAGCATAAGTTTTGAATTTTGTCTGTTATAGTGTTCTCTTAGCTTACGTAAACCTGGGAATTGTATAGCTTCGTTGTTAATGTAGTATCGTTGCAAAAATAACAGGTCGGTGGATTAGTCTTTTGAAGTAATTATTCGTGTGTGAGCCAGACATGCGTAGTCGTGTTGCCGATACTTGATCTTATGTGTTTCTTTGTGATGATAATAAAAATGTCATGCATGTTTTGTTTGAAGTCGTGTTGTTTTTTTATGTCCTTTCCTTTCTTCACTTATGGTTCCACATTTTTTTGTCTTCTTCTGCACAAATTTTGACAAATCAACATTTGAAACAATGGAGCATACTCATGAAATATGACACGTTTAGCATTATTATTTTTCTTACCAATTCCTAATATATTAACCTGTGCTGCGGTCCATACAAAATCAACTTTGTTATTAACTGATACGATAAATCTAATTATTTCTTGAATTATCTTTCTTCAGTTATCTTTATATATTTTAAACTTCCCTTTGATTAACATAAATGACAAAGTTAAAATTTTGAAATAATTTCCTAAATTTATAAAGGTTTCCGTATTATGTAGGTTTTGCAAAATAGTATAGAATAATATTGTAAACATTGATCCCATATTTATTTGATTATTTCACATCAAAAATGTGAAGTAGTAAGTTATACAATTTCTGTAAGCATTTTAATCAGTAGACATCTTTACCGTTTGGTTTCATTTTTCTTCCTTTTTAATATCTGTGTAATATTTTTTTTATTTAACAGCAAAATCCACGATCCGTTTTAACATAAGAACCAACTACGGATATAAAAATATGGAAAAATATAATAGAAAAGGCGTTTCACTACGGAATTGCTTTAAAAAATAAACATTAATCGTAACGTAGTTACATACAAATAAAATTACAAGTTAAAGTAGAAGATTATCTTCTACTTTTATTTTCACTAATCATTTTACATTTTTTATCACTAAAAAATAAATTAAAATAAGTACATCATGTGCTTACGTGTCAATCGTCTCGTTGTGTTACGGCTGTCCTGAAAAGTAATGGTCAGGATTTTTGAATGATTTCTAATATTTTTTGTTACTTTGTCGAAAATACTTTTATTTCGTCCTGTTCGTAAGGTGTGTTGAGATCTCATGGATAATTTTGTTGTTACTCGCTCCCAAAAGTTGTGTGTACAAATCGGTTTAAAATGCTATTGTGATAAATCAATAATTTATTGAGTAATGTGAGTAATGAATGTCTTCCCAATGGCCAAAATATTTGCATAAATTTAATTATTTATGTGTACGTTTGGCCGAATATGAGTTCTTCATGCATTTTATATTCCTACTTTTGTGACAATACTGTGTATATTATTAAAATGATTTTTAAGCTGTTGGTAAAATTTTACAAAGTTTGGAAAATTATTTGTATAAAAATTCATAGGCTTACAGTGACACATTAAATTTTTTTGTGTTACACAAGATAGAGTATTCTAGTTTACTCTTAGGTGATTTTATCAGCACTGTACAGTCGGAAAGAAAGATAGCTGGGATAAGGAATAATGTGTTGTCACATGCTAACAAACTTTTCTCTTCCCTTTTTCTCATTCTCAGGTTAGCTTCCCTTGATTTATCACTTCCAAACATACACCGGCGGGTAGTTCGGTCCGCTGGCGTTGGTGACGCTATTGCAAACTTGCAAAACAAATATATCTCCCCTTTTCTCATACTCTTTATTCTACTTTAAAAAGAAGTTCGGTTGACAAACAATTTCTTGTTTATTATATATATTATGTGTGTGGTTAAAAAAGTATTTTACTTTTATTTTATACACCTTACACACTTATTGATCTATATGTTCATTTTGCTTCAATAAAAATAAAATTTATAAAAAGTAAAATACTTTATACTTTAAAACGTTTAAGAGATGGTTTTGATTATAAAACCGTTTAAAAATATTTTAGTCTGATGATATATAGCAGCGCTTTAGAATAACATGGTCAACATAAGTTACCGCTTAGTCGAATCTACCAGTAAGTTCTACATTGTAACCATAAAATATAAACAAAATGATTTTTCTTAAAAGAAACCCAACCTTTTTTAAAAGAGTTCGGAAAATGATTGCGTACCATTGTATATTCTGAAAAGATATTGCATCTTGTCTAAATAAATGTCACTTTCCCATCACAAATTACTTGTATACCGATTTGTTGATGTTTTTTCGGTCAACAGCCGAAAGGCTGGTTTGAACCTCTAGAGGTTTTACTAAGTAAAACGAGGAGTGAGATGGTTTACTACTGCCTTCATCACTGAGTACAAAAGTAACTTATGCTTATCAGCATGCCAGGCCCTCCGAAAAGTATCTACTTTGCACACTGCAAATGACACCTTCACTTCATTTACCACTGGGTTTGGCTGTATAATGAAATTCATACTTTCAGAGGAGATAACTCTGACTAATATCTTTTACACATCTACCTGTTCTGTTCTTATTGTTATAGTTCAGTCATATTCAATTGGCTGACCACCTAATCATCATCATCATCTGGGTATCCTTCCAGCAGGCCGGGTAGGATTTGAGTGAACGATATGCCTCCATCTATCTCTATCTTGATATACCTTTTTTATGTTTTGTAGCCCTGGATTTAGCAGATAGAGTGCAAATAATTTAAATCTCCAACTGCCCGTTATGGGCAGTATCGATTTAACAAAGTTAAACCAACAATTAAAATAAATTTCATTTATACAACTGCTTTGAAATTTTTCTTGAATTAAATAATATTTATACATTTATTTCCCGAAAAAACTTACATAGCCGTAACTCTCTACAAACAAAATAATAGTATTTGTATATTTTTTGACAAAATACCAATACTATATTTACAATAACAATTCAATGTACTATATTCACAAAAACACTTATTTATTTTATTGAATAAATAATTGCGTTGAACAAATTCATTTCTGTCTCAGTAGGCCTATAAATTTATATACAACCAGAATAACAAGTGACTTATTTACAAGTGCCAACCGTGTATGCTGACAAACTGATAAACTAGAAAAATAAGTAGCTATATTAAATGATAAAATTTTTGAATTTATAAAAATATTAAGAAACATTATAAAATGGCCGCTTCGTTAGCTTAGAGGTTAGCGCGCTTGCCACAAGGTCCCGAGCTTGATTTCCGGCTAGGGTCTGGAAATTATTAATTACAAGTCAAAAACCACTGTAGTCGCTAATGACCAAGCCGTATAAGCGACTTTAAATGAACTAAAAAAAAATATTTTAAAATAATTTATTGTTTTACAATTAACAGCTATTTACAATGAGTTTTAAACTTTTAAGTGAAAATGCATTTATCTAATAGCACATTTATTTAAAGTAGCAAACTTTTAAGTTCATATTTATATATTTGTTTAATAGATATTTAATATATTATTTTGTGTCTGGAGTTGGAGATAGTAATTAGGGCTGTGACTTAATCAATAGTTCCGGACTGCTTTGATGCTAGATAATATTTTATATTATTTAACGTATCTGTGTAATAGGCAGCATAAATCTATTTCATTGTTAGTACACAAATATTAGCCAAATATATATAATATATTTGTATTGGTATTTCAGTTTAACTCCTTCGTTATACGGAAAAGAAAATATGGTTGACCTATGTAAAAATTCTTTGCAAATTATTTTTATTTATTTATACAAAGATTTATCTATAATCTAATCTTAGTAGAACAATATAATAGATTTGTTACACAGATAATTGTCAAGAAAAGGTATCTCCCTGTGGAGATACCTTTCAAAAGAAAATAATAAACACAGTTCACAGATTGACACATTTTACAATAATACTATGATGCTAAATTTTCAAATTAAATAGTACTTTTCAAAACAAAACCTACCTGCTTTTTTTCAAAATACAATTCAATACCGTTTCAAAACGGTATATTTGTAAAAATAAAACAATAATCTGGTATAAGTTAGTAAAGATATAAGTGTATCGGTTGCCTAATTTTTAGCGTTTATGTTATAACTAAAGTAGCCTTCGTCTTTGCAATTAAGCAAGTAAAATTTTAAATAAAATTCTTGAATAAAATTTAAGAATTATTACGTTAAATTATAATTATTAAAAACTAAAATAATAAACTTTTGGCTTTATTTTTTAAAGTCACCTGAGAACACAATAACAATGGTAATCCGAATTACGACTTAATTTTCAGAAAAACGAAAACCCTCTCCTTATTTAATGAATTTAGCATCTACGTTCAATTTTAGCTTATAATGATAATTACCGTAGAAATTGTACTGTACAATGTTCTACTTCATATCTTAGACTACTGAAGAATTTCAACTATAAGCTGCTAACATTACTAGACGAGCTTACACTCAAGTAGGAGTGTGTTTTTTCTTAACCATAAAATATGAACTCTCAGCCTTAGATTTGACATAAAATATAATTTGAACTTATTTAAATATTATTTTTAATTAACAACCACTAGTTAAACTTAACCAACAACCTATCAATGTTGTTTAGAATTATTTACATAAATTACAATGTAATGTTTCACTGGCATAGAATGCAGAAATTTTTTAAAATAAAATGAACATAAGAATAAAGCTATTAGTTGCATTTCTAGCAAGCAGTTATTTATGTTAGTTATCAGTTAAACAATAAAACAAGTTATTTTATTAACAATTTAATTAAAATAATATACAAGGTATTATTAATTACATTAACATTAGTTATGATTAAAAACAATATAAATAACATTCATAAATAATTTACATGTTGTATCAATGTATAAATAATAAAAGAAAAACACTCATCACAATTGGGGTCAACCGTAAAGTAACCAGACCATACTGATAATTAAAAACCCTCAGGATAATAAAAATCTTTCATACTCTTACTGTGTATACATCTGTAAATTAATACCTTGTGATTACATAGAAGTAAAAAATCCTGAATCTTCAAAGAATAAGTTTAACTTTGTATACGTGTATATAACTGTATGCAAGTTCTTTTTTAGTTACACCGTCCGACAGTTCTGTTGAATGTCGCTTAATTACACTCAAGTCATATTTTCTTTATGTTTATGTTAATTTACTCTTGATTGTATGACTGTGTAAAAACATTATTCTTCAGTACATTATTTGATAATTATTTTTCTTCTAAAAAAAAAAATTTATATGAATAACCTTACACTGCATTTACTTATTCATAATGTATTTCTGAGTTTAAATTTATGCACGAGGTTGGACATTAACCAATCCAACTATGGATTTCTATACCGTAGGGAAGGTTAATTTTTTACTAGAAAACAATCTACAATCTGGTTATTGTATCATCCCTGTATAATCCCTAACATTTATTTTGTTCCATGGCAAATGTTTACCATGGAACAAAATAAATAATATGAATAAATAAGTTATATTTGAGGAATGTGTTTTGAATGAACGATTTACATTCTGTGGGTGATATGAGTTAGTTAATAAATGTTTTCTTATCTTTAAAAGAGATCTGTTGGATGTTTTCGTCATAGACTTCTCAGTAGACTATTAGTGAGTTATCTGGGAGGTTCACTGTAAAAAAATGGATGATATTCTAATTTAGTTTGATAGGTCTATGTTGAGGAGAATTTTAATATTTCGTGTTTTCCTGTTGAAATGTTTAAATGTGTGTGTAAAATTTTGTTTGAGATGTACCGTGGTGATTGCTTTTAGAGTTCTGAGAATTTTTGATATGTATAATTGAATTATTCCTGCATTAACATTACTGGCTGTCCCCTAAAGCTGAATTCCATAGGTCTGTATGGGTTTCAGAACGTGTACAAAGCCGTTTTTGAATAGAATTTTGTTGGAAAGAAAAGCTTCGACTTTTTCCCCAGCATGCAGTAAAGTTGTTTTAATTTTATGTTTATTTGTTCCAGTTTTAAAAATGAAATCATTTTCTTCCATTACTTTTTAACAATGTTAAAATAATAATTCGTATAATGCAGCTTTAAACTTTATGATGATTCCTATAGCCCTACTTTTATAATTTTGGAGAACTAAGTTGTAACCCAGATAACAAAAATATCTTTAGAAAAGCGTGTAAGTAGGTTCATGGAAAGGAATGAAATGATTGTTTCTTGTATTGCAATTAAGAATCGCTTTGGAAAATTAGCTGCGGTTTTGGGCATATGTACCCTTGGGTACCTGTTTTCAACCTGGGCACAGTTCACGAAAGTCTAGTATTTTAAAAACTTTGAGCAATGAGTCAGAAGGATAGATCAGGTGGTCTCCTGAGAATCTACATAAATGATTGTATCTCAATTTAAACTTTAGACCTATTTAGAAAAAGTAACATTACGTTATTGAAATATGTGTATGTTTTGCAATGATTTTTATCTGAATAAAAAATACTAACGTAATTATCCACGAAGACTACTAAGGGTAAATTAATTTGAGGCTATAATGGAATGATGGAACAGGCAGTATGTGTATATATTTCTAACATTAGAAAGTTAAGGGGTGGTAGACATGCTCGCTTAGGGGGATGAATCATGAGGATATTCAATTAAGCTTTAACACGCCAGAAACCGACGACCATACCTAAACCCCTTTCCTACAACCCCTACCATTTACTACAACTAGGCTATCACCACTAACACCGCACTGCCATACGTTGAACGGATAGATGATTCGATAGGACAACCATCACAAATCACCAAGTCATCCTTCACGTTGTGATTATAATCAACAACCGATCTACCCAATATGGGCTTCTATCCGATATTCTAAACCCCAACCCACCCAAAAGTGGTCAATCACAAAGGGAGTCAATTCTATTAGTTTCGTATCAATATAATTATTGTTAAAGTATCGATACCTTTGACTATTGTTTGATAGTCAATTAAATTCTATAACATTATGTCTTTCGTTTAAAACACATGACACATATATTGCTGTTTATGATAAGGATAAAGACCCGAAATTGACGGTAATATTATTTTACTACTGAGGTTTACTGAGTTTAATGTAAATCAATTTTCTTTAACCATCAAACGATGGATTAAAAGCACTAAGTTAATGGCATTCAATTACTGATTTTATGATAGTAAAATTTCTGGTAGTTTATAAGTGTCTGGTAATTTATATTGGTGTGATTTCATATTTTATTATTTTACATCTAACTGATTTTCATATTAATTTGAAATCAAAAATAGTATACAGAAATGACAAAAATTCATTTATAAAAATAATGCATTCTATTTCTATTAACATTTGTATAAATCGACCAATTTATCTACGTATTCTAATTAAACACTTATATATACTTTATTAGATACTTATTAGATACTTTTATGGGTCATCTACTGTTTTTCAAGTTTTTGCAGAAATATTTTATTATGTGTAGAAACTACATGCAACTAAAGAAAAAAAACCAACGATTCCCTAGAAAATACAATGTTCAGTCGACACAAGTATTGAAAATTTCATTTCTAGAAAATGGCTGGATTTTTCTTTGGTTACCTACAATTTCTAAACAATTTACAAACAGAATTGTAGCAATACTGTTACTTAAAACAGTAATATAATGTTTGGTTAAAGTATGTTAATAAATTTGCCGATTTATACAAATATTAATACAAATATAAAATTAATTTCTTTTTTTAAATGTATATATGTTCTTTTAAGTGGCTGACTGTTTTGAATACTATACATCTATATTCATGAAAAACCAGTAAACTAAATTACTTAATTTAACATGTCTAATTAACTCAAAATTCAAGGTTAAAATTACTTTTTTAATATTTTTTCGTAAATATCTCAGAGGTAATGATTGTTGAGTAATTGAATTCTTTTATTTATCGCTATCTTTGCATTATCAGTAAGTTATTGTTTAAATAAAATTAACCAATTACTGCATTATACATTATTGCATTTTAATGTAGCAATAAAAACAGAAAAAACATAGAACGTCGTGTACACATGTACCTTCATCAAGTAACAGATTATACTTTGCACATTGATTACAAACGCGTAACAAATCGAGTGAACTATGTTGGTTACATTTTGAGACCTTCTCGTGCTAAAAAAATTCTCTTGTAGTAATCCCAGCTTTTTGAAGTATCTAATAGGCTAATATACCGGGTGTTCACGAAGGGGTTGCTATTTTCGAAGTAATATGCCGGATGTATCGCACACTCTACAGACTGGGAACTTTACTGTTATAATAAATAGATTATGTAAAACAAGTACTCCGGAGTTTCATTTAATGATTAATCAAAACAAAATGGTGGAATAAGAAAAACGTAAAAAAATTCAACAATAATCTAGTAGATATAACCACTTGAAATCAAAGAGTATCAGAGTGTATGTTGCTGTCACCAAGAATGGTGTTTTATCGTATGACATATCCCATCAGACAATGACTAAAAACAGATACGCATCAATTTTAACTGATTACATAGTTCCTCATCTTTCTCAGGCGGAAATGCAGGACTTTTTTCCAGCATAATGGAGCTCCTTCACATTATGCAAATGTGGTCATAGCGATTTTAAACCAAAATCGTCCTAACCGTTGGATAGGTCGTGGCAGCGGCCTCATGAACTGACCTCCAAGATCACCAGACTTATCTGTTTGCAATTTCTTCCTATGGGGCTTTTTGAAGGAAAAAGTTTATTTTTACACAATTGCAACAGACGATGAATGAATGAGGCTGATTAAAGAGGAACTGCTGTTGATACCTCGGTAATTTTCCAAAAACGCTTATGACTCATTTTTGTTTCATTGCTATTAATGCATAGCTATTGATGAACATAATTTCGAATAAAGGTTAATAAAACTAATTGTGTTCATTATTAATTTATCACTTTCATATTTCTTCCATTTTATGTATTAAGTAATATTGTAACAAATCACCAATTTGAAATAATTATGCAAATAAAATTACTTTCCGCCATTTTGTTGTAGTTAATCATAAGCAAATGAAACTTGAGGGTGCTTTTTACATATCAATTTAATATAACTGTAAAGTTTCCAGTCTGTAGAGTGTGCGATACGTCTGGCATACTAATTCAAAAATAGCAATCTCCATGTGGGACTACCGGTTGTAGTGTGTCTATTTTGATTACACCTATTTTATTATATTTTATTTTATTGTATTATATTTTATTTAAATTATTTATTAAAAAATGTTAAAGCAAATGAGTCTGTTACCATTCATTGTCCTTGTGGGTCCCATTTTCTGCATGAAGCAAAACACTTCAGAACCAATAAATAAACCTTTGGATATTAATAACTTTTAATAAATTTAATTACATTCATAATAATTGTTTTCGCAAATTTTGGCACCTCTTTGTGAGGATTTCACTATTTTATTAAATTGCCATCTACACGGTATTTAAAACACAAAATCTGGCCCAATGTGTTTTAAATGGAGATTCTGTTTGTCTTAGATATAAAGTTCTACGGAACGGGTTATTAGAAAAGTGCATGGTTGTAAAGAGGACATTTTTGGGATTCTGTAAAAATCTAAAAGTGAAAATTGGGAAATTCCTAACGGGATTTTGCGAAGTAGAAACAGATTTATTAAGTTAAAGTTTTGATAGTGATATTATTCTGGTGGTGACTTTGAAAAGTTCAGTTTGTTTTGAAGGGTTGTTTTGGTGACGAGAATTATAAATCTTGGTGCACATCATATTATATAAATAATAAATACTTATATAAGTTATCGTGAAGTAAAACTATAAATGTTAACGTACCTAATTGTGAAATCGGTTGTTAAGAATAAATAAATATTAGTATACGAATTAATTCGTTGGGTCAGGTAGTTATATTGATGTGCAATATAATAATATCATAAGTGTGCCTGTGTATGCGATATTAGAAAAGTAATTTAATTTATTTCATTCAATTTTCTTCAGAAAATGATAAATGAACTAAAGGTGAGATAATAATGGTAAATGGCCAATAATGGAGACATAGTATTCGAACTTGTCATGTAAATGAAAACAAACGTGTGCTAAATGAGAAAATGTCTTGTTTGTATTTACAAAACAATAAGTCGCGGTGTCATATCTCATAGTGAACTATAAATCTCTCAGTAAATATGGAATAAAATAAGAAATATCAGCATGTTGAATAGAGTGTTCTTAATAATTTCATGATACTATTCACTTTACTGTCAAGTGAAGTTTCTTCTGTAATAAAGAACCTAGAAAATATATTGATCCAGGTTCATCCTTTAGTGAAGGAGTTGATGATTTTACAACTACTAGTGAAGACAACAATACATCATAACATTAATTTATTGTTATATATCTCCAGTGATATAAAAATATATTACACAGTAAATCATTACACGGGTATTTCAGTTCATGTGTCGATGAGATATTTTATGATTAGATAAACACGAATCCAAACAAGTTTTGATTCTCATTTCCGTCAAACAAATCTCTGTTTGTGTTCATGAAAAGATAAACAATGTTATAAATGAAGAATTGTAGAAACGTCTTTAAGGAAGATTCATCTAGCGCTACATTTTCTCTTGTAACTGTTTCGATTGTGACTTAATGTGTGTTTTGTAACGTTCAGTTGGATGATACAGTCGCTTGTGTCTAAAAGATACCAAACTACTTTAGTAGTTATAACATGTGTTATTATACAATATTATTTATTCAATTTATTTATTTATTTTATTTTAAATAATAAATTAAGTTTCGTTTGTCTTGGTTACGTTATCGACGATTTTGTACTAAACCATTCTGTTATTAAGTAGTTAACGGTAATTTTCTAATTATTACAACCTAAAAATTGATGTAAATAATTTATCTGTATGTATAAATATTTGTCATAGATTTAAAAGAAGATTTTGATTTTCAAAATTGCCAAATTCTGAAAGACCCTTGAGTAAACGTCACAGTATAATCATGGTTTTTATGATTTTATTAAGCAAAAGTTAATTTTTCAAATGCTGGGTAAGAAACCAAAGCTTTCATTTTTCTATAAGATTCGTTTTTAAATGTCTTACTATTGTAATTATTAGTTTATCTTGTGAATTCCATATGGACATCAAACTTGAGACTGAACCAGTTATTAGTAGGCCTATTAGTTTAAAGGATTCTAGTATTTAAAAAATAACTATGGTATACTGCTACAAAATTCTTCTACGCACTGGTTTCGTATACAGTAAAGTAAATAAAATAAAATTTGCTTAATCCTAGCAATGAAAATTGGGAAATTATCCAAAACGATAAAATATTTTTTAAATGATGGAAATAAAAGGTATGAATTTTCTGAAAAAATTGAAGATTTATTAACCCAGTTACCCAAATTGACTTGATATGTATTCAAGCAGATTAATTAAAAAGTGAATAAATTGGACCACTTTTCTCACTTGACTTATAAACACCAATATTTAAATCTACCGTTCTATTTAGACTTTAGAGGAAAAAAGAGATGATATTTGTTTTTAAAATCTGTATTTATTTCACTGAAAGTAAACAACTAGTGTGGGTCTACAATAATATAAATCCAGAAACACCATAAAGTAAGTAATAAAAATTCTATTTCTCCGTTCTTTGCAATTAAAATGCGAATCCACTTTACTGTATAAACTTTCTGGTAGACCTAAATGGTTTTGTCATTTAACATTGGGTCGGTTTACTAGTGGCCCTTCAGGTATTTTGTATGTATATTAAAAACAAACCGTGTACCCTACTTAATAAAACTGCATTAAAATACAGGAATAAGTAGCTTTAGGCATACTACTCATTTACGATACCCAGCTCTTCATTTTATGAAATGTTTTATCTTTAAGCTCAGCATTTGTTTTCATTAGGGTAGAACTCCACTTCATTTTAACTCTTTATTTTCAGCTTCTAAGCTCTTTAACTTGCCTTTTATTTAACAATCGAACAATTAATTTCTTTTTTAAAATATAAGCAAGCATCTGCTTATTAAATTTGTCTTCCGTTCTCTCTCTTACCTAATGTCTTACAAAGCCCACTGCGTGAAAAAACTGATATTTTTTGCCAGGCTTAAGGTCTTGAGTTCGACTTTCCACTACGGTAATGAAACCAACGTTATTACTTGTGAATATTAAGTACAAATTCAATTATAATGTTGGCAGTTCATACGACTTCTAAACTCAGATCAGTTATTCACATAGTCTTCTTGTAATTTTTTTTTATATTTAGTGTCACATCACTGCAGCGGTCATTAGCGACGACGTTGGGATGTAGTTAAAAAAAAATCAAAAAACAATCAATTCATCCTCACACGGTTGTGTGAGGATGAATTGATTTTTTTGTAACGTATTAAAATATGCCGTGCCTGAGTGGGATTCGAACCCACGACCGCATGATGAGAGACGAGTACGTTACCAACTACGTCAATGCGGTCGGCCCTGGAAAGTTTATGATGCAGTAATTCATCTGAAATTCGGTACCTAAAATAGGTAATTGCAACAAACCTTAAAAAACATTTCGCATGCTCATGCACCAATATTTTCTTTATGGATAATAATTGTAAAAGTTATATAACTGTAAAAGTATATTACCAGTCAGGCAGATGATTAAAAATTTAATAAACGAAAATAAATTTCTGAAGTTTAGTTACCACTTTTAAGCACCCGCCTAGCTCTTTCTCTATAGATTAAACTAGTTTTTCATTTAATTTAATTTTGATTTGAATAATAAGTTGATTTGCTATTTTATGAAATTTACTTAATTTTATAGTCATTTGAATATTGTTTGTAACAACTTTGCTTAATGTTATATTAAAATAATGTCGTCTCACTAAACGCTTCACATGTTCACTTTTATCTACCAAGTTATTAGCAAATGAACTTAAATTCCTCTCAAGACAAATTTTGAGAAACTTCTGATAATTTCTATTGATTTCTTCCCCTGATACAGAGAGATACCATTTCGTTATATTGGACGAACTACGAGTAGATAGCATTTGGGATATACTTTAAATACTAATAATACTTTTAAAATAATCAATTTTTACTTTCTCTGCCTATATGAATACATTGGAAGGAAAGTATTGTTTTCATGTCGATTTTTTGAAATCGAGTTTTCATTGGATCTACACGTTTACAGACCCCTGAAACCAAAAAACATGTTTAAATGATTGGTCTGTGTGTGTGTGTGTGAACTGAAGATCTCAAGAACGGAACATCGTCCAAACTTCAAACGTGAAACTTACCTTAGATATCACTAGAGGACTCAACACGAACATTTTCATCAAAATCGGTTTACCGGAAGTAGTAGTTTATTCATGTCATTTTTCACGTTTTTGCGATTTTCTCAAAAACCGCTCTTACGATTTTTTTTTAAATCCCCTCATTAACTGAATTTTTTATGCTCTACAAGATAGGGTAGGTTCCATGTCTGCTGAAATTCTTGGGAAGATTGTTTTCTCGTAAAAAAATTGTTTTTTTAAGATTGTAACTTTAATAGGTATGCATTTAATCGCAAAAATGTATATAATAAAAGTTGTAAAGAATTTAAAATCCGACAACTTTTTTTGCGTAAATTTTTTGTATAACGCTTAGTTTAGCGGTAATTACCGATTTTCTGTTTTTTAGCATGTGTAAAAAATTGATTTCAAAATATTTGAAATTAAAATATCTACAGCTTTTATTTAAAGCATTTTTCTCTACAGAGCCTTGTTTAGCGTGAAAGAGTGATTTTCCGTATATTTAAGCCAAACTGAAGTTGATTTTCATTTTGCGTCTTTTACTCGTGATTAAAATTAGGTTATATTTGTTGCGGTTAGGTTTTTTGTTTATTTCTAGTGTTTTATTACTAATGTTAGGTTATATTTTTCATTATTTACATTAGCAAAAGAAAGTGGTGTGAGTGTTTCACATCAGATTTTTTAAATGTATTCAATTTTTTACTTTCTATTAGGAGAAATTCATAGTTTAATCTAGGGCAGTAAGACTTTTCCTGTTACATACGAACAAGGTAAAATTAAGGAGAATTTCATTCTCAGGCTGGACACTAGGGTTCAAAATACTTTGGAATAAATAATGAAGACAATCATTTTGTAAATACGAAAAGTTGTAAGTAACTCATCTCTTTGTGAATTGAAAATAACTGGAAAGAAAGATATCATGTAGGCATAGGCCTTTAGAATATTTTATGTATTTTACTACAGAGATAAATTTTGTTTGTACCGTATTAGATAAATTTATTCTGCCTATAAGAAACTTTGAAAAATAATGCACTACGTGTACAATAAATAATAAGGAAAAAACAATATCGTGGAAGAGTGAAATTATCATAGAATATCAGAAGAAAGGACTTCAAACCAAACCTATTCAAGTCACGCGATGTAAGCCTATAGGCTTATGATTTTATTTTGGAAAAAACAACGTAGGCAATAAAAGTGACTGAATTATTGCATTAATTTATATTCATACTAGGTAAACTGACTGGTTTGTATTGCATACAGCATGAAAATATAAAAGCTCTGAGATTCAATGAGAACACTGGCTTAGATTACTGCTGCACAAAATCAATTCGTGACATTACTGTCAGGTTGTAAAGTTATATTATGTAATGTGTTGAAATCACGTGGATTGTCTCCTGGTAGTGACCCAATTGAATTCGTACAATTCTGTGTATTTTACATTTCAGCCAATGTTTGCACAAATGGTAAAAGGTATTATGTTATTGTGCATCAACTACTATACTGCAATTTTATACACACGCTATTTAGCTGAGCGGGAAGTAAATTTGTTTATTATTTTTAGATGCATTGTGTGGATTGTAATTCAGTATGAATTCATTTTACGTAGCTAAATCTTTGCAGTTGTCATTACTTTACCATTCATGATTATTCAGTATCCTATATTTTTGTGGTAAAAAATAATACTCTACCTACTTCAACTTCTGGAAAACTTAATTAAAAAAGTAAAATATAATCAAATAAGCATTTTTGTTGTATGAACCGTAAACAGGCATTCAGTTTTATATATTATTTTATTAATATAGTGTACCATATATTATTCTAATTATAATAAAATTTTATTAGCTTAAACTATTAGTTTTTATTAGTGTTTTTATTCAAACGACAATTGCATTATTATAAATATTTTCTTAACTGCTTTTTTTGCTTAACTGCAATAAATTGTTATCTTATGAAATTAACAATCTACAAGACAATCTTAAGACCAATCTGGACATATGGAGTTCAACTTTGGGGATCTGCTAAACCCTCACACACGAAACGTATACAAGCGATTCAGAACAAGATTCTACGAACGATAACGCAATGCCCCTTTTACATCACAAACTCAATGTTGCACAAAGACTTACAAATGCCATACGTAATTGATGTCGCGAAACAACTATATAAGACGATGCATGACAAATTTGAACTACACGACAACCCTCTCATACAAAACATGTACACTAGGGCGATACCGGGTACTCAGCGCAGACGTTTGAAGCGCCTCTGGCCAAGAGATCTTCTTGGCCAACTGTAGGACTGTGGTGATGACTGCACGCTCCTTCAAGTAAATCAAGTTTTGAAACATTAGCTTCACATTTAGAAATTGTTATATTAATTTAATAACAGATACTAAATTTCAATTAAAAGTGTCAAAAAAAAAAAAAATCTTATGAAAAACTTGTTTCTTTTTAGGCCTAAGATCTAAAATAAGATTTAATTAATGTACATTTAAATGCAAAATCTGTATAATATCGTGTTAAAATTTAGAAAATTTGTCAAGTCCTGAAATACTTTTTTTTGTTTAAACGATATAAATTTCCCAGGGTGTAGTTAAACTCATTGTTTCAATTAATAAAACCACATGTAGACTTGATTATTTCAATGGAACTCTTATCGTGTTTTCTTTTAACAAATCAATTAAATATTTCAGTATTTACTTGTAATATTAACGGAGAGTACATTCCTGCCTTTCATTACACTTCCTGGTTCATCATCCACCTCTATCAATTAGTAGTATTATTTTTTCATTACATATGTTATCAAGTCTCTATTAGTATGTATATTAGATGAAAAAAAAAAATTAATAAAAAAATTTGTAAGTGAATATATGTTTATAAATTTGTTTACATAAATAAATTATATTATCGACTAACTTGTATAATAAATTTTTTTAACGTTAATTCTTTGTTTGAAACGGTAAAATAGTGAGTGAGCAACGAAAAATTCCTTAAATATTGAACAAGAAACTCACGAAAATTGGAAAAGAAATGTAAAAATCAAAAGAAAGCTTGATTGTATGAAATTCAAAAATTTATATGTTTTACAAAAATATGTTATTTTGTGTTTTTTTTTATGTTACTCAGTGAAATTATTTAAAAAATTGTCTTTTACTTTCAGGTAAACATGGAAAAATTGGTTCACATCAGAATTTATGTACCTATTAAATTAACAAAATACATCTGACTGTTGTAACGACTAGGTATGTAATCTACTACTTCTATCTTAATTAAATTTTATTAACGGTATTCAGTAAAGATTATTAAAAATTACAATTCATATTTTGTTGTAAAATTAATTTCGAATTTACTGATAACTATATTCACATTTTCAAATGTTTATCACTTTGTAAAACAAAGTTTATACCATTCACTGTGGTACGTAAGTTGAAACATTATTGTATGGATTAAGTCTCAATTATTGAAAAGTTTTCAATTTCCTGTTGCATTATTCAGAAGCGTTGATTGTTATTAGTCAAGTATAGATACTAAGCACACAGAAACAATAACAGTAATAATAATAATAATTTGCATACTGTGGTTCATTCAAGAGAGAATTAGAATACACTCATTACTTATTAATCACCCTCTGAATGAAATGGAAACTGCTTATTACAATAAAATATATGTATCCAAAATGTTTGGAGTGAAATACCTATTGTCCTGTGAAAACATCATGAACACAAAATATTATGATATGTATTATAATTTGTTTTCATTCTGCATTGTTTCTCACGAAATTATTTCCAAAAACATGCCTTTTTATACTCAGCAGTAACCTATAAATCATGTAACCTGTAAATTTACCATAAACTACTGAATATACAATTATTTTAAATCTAGTTTATTTTTCTTATCCGTATGAGGTTTATTATTCTTATAAAAAGCTGTATGAATATACTAGCCATAAAATTGTATTCTTTTGCTTTTTTCCGAATTAGATTCGGAAAAGAAGTTATTTTAAATTTTAAATTTAGTGGTTACTCTCAGCAACAAACAGTACAAAAGCTAGTTGAAGAAATTATGTATTTGTTAACGTTTCTTCAAAATTCTACTAAGTACTAACTTTTCAAAATTTTGTTGACATTATAAATATTTGAAAAGTCTGTTTCTTTATTAGTGAAAGAAGCTCTGTATTTTCAGCTCAAAGTAGAAATAGTTAATAAAAAACCTTAGTTTGTAATTATTTTTTTCTAACTTTACGTGGAACGTATGTGTTTTCTAAGAAATTAAATTTTGCGGTGAAGGTAGTTTCCAATAGTTTTCCATTGATATGTTGCAGAATCGATTACCAATACACATTTTGTAAAGTCCGATAGCTACCGTTTCAATATTATTCGATGAGTGAGGGAAAGTTTTACTGTAGTGCAATCTGTTTGATCTTTTACTATATAGAGTAGGCTGTCATATTAGTTTTTAACTTAATGTTTTTACTCTGAACTCTACAGGTATAATATAAAAACAAAGTTGTATATACTTTATTTTCTTTTAAAAATTAACTGTTTGTGAACATAAACTACTGTGCGTATTAGTTTTTAGGCATAATTTAATAAATTTATAAGTATGTGGTAGTCAGTTCTCTGATTGGGATTTTTACCAATCGGAGACGAGCTTTTTTAGTAATAAGTAGACTAAAATAAGTAGGGCTAAATATCACGGCAAAATTTGACATGCCGCCGCCTACAAAGAAAATAAAATAACATCTCTGCTGATCTTATTGCAACAAAAATTTATAAAGATTAAATTTTTCCATTTTTTTATTGTACAAGTTTTAATTAATATTTAAAATTTCACTTTCGTAATTTTCATTTTTCGATATTAACATTGTTATAACTTAGACGTAAATATATATTTTTTTAATTTAATTTTGTTTATCATACAGAATTAATAAATACTAAAATTATTACTGCAATAAAACTAAATTTAAAATAAAATTAACGCACTAAAATTTTAAATTTTTGACAATTATTTTCAACAAACTTTCATTTGTACCCTACTGCATTCTGTTATTATTTAAATGTTTTATTTTGTTTTTTTAGGTTATTTTAAGTCGCATCGACAGCTTGGTCATTAGTGACTAACATCGGTTTTGGTAGATACTGTAACTGTAATTTTTTGCAACCCGTGACCTTTCACCTTGTGGGCTACCGCACTAGTCATTACGCCACGGAGGCAGTAATTTTCTTATGTTTGTTCTCTTATTTTTTTCATTTTCTTTTATTATTCAACTTATGAATTATCCACCAAGGTGTATTATTAATTAAAGAAGTTTTCTGGGTTTTCAAGTCATTTATTTAGTAAATTTTGTTAAACGTTTGGATTGTTACACTGTAGGCCAGCACAATTTCAAAATAAAGAATAAAGTAAAAAAAAAAAAATTTGCACGATTTGTGAAATCCTGAAATTTAAACTATGGTGTTTATTTTTACATATTATTGCGTCAAGTTTGATGTTCACAATTTACTATTAGCTTCGTGAATGTTATTTTTGTATAGTGTATTAGTCAGCAACATTTATTTAATAAAAAAAGTTCGCTGCACTTTTATAATAATATGTCCATAACGGGCAGTGGAGTAATAAATTAATTTCACTCGATCTTTGGTTCCAGGGCTACAAAAATTAGTTATGTTTCTTATCACATAGTCAGCCTATTATATGACTGAACTATTTATCCCATTCAGGCACGCCATATTTTCATACGTTACAAAAATCATTTCATCCTTCACCGTCTGCATTAGCAGTAATTCCAGAAAAGTCGGACGTTAAACAAAAAACAAAAAAAGAACTATTTATAAACAGAAGTGGCAGAAATTTAAGAGACACTGCGTAGTCAGAGTTATCTAATCTGAGAGTCATGAATTTCACTATACAGCCAGACCCTGTGGTGAATGAAGTGAAGGTGTCATTTGCAGCGTGGAAAGTGGATGAACTTTGGAGGGCCTGGCATGCTGATAAGCATACTATTTTAACTCAGTGAGGAAGGCATTATTAATAAACCACCTCACTTCTCCTTTTTACCTAGTGAAACATCTAGAGGTCCAAACCAGCCATTCAGCTGTTGACCTAAACAACACAACTTTTATAATTAATTGCTTTTTTCTAAATTTAGTTTGTTAAAAAACGGTACGATTTGGAGAGTCCTATATAGAAATAAATTAAATGACTTCAGTAATTTATCTCTAACAACACTCTCATTCCAAAAAAATAAAATTTTTGTAACTAAACTAACAAATACCGCTCAATTCGCTTTGCATTTGTAATAATATAAAAGGTAATAATATATTATATTATTTACGGATCATTACAGCACTGTGTACTAATATATTTAGAACTTTTCTTTTGATTTGTAATATTACCTTTTTTATATTCAGTAGACGACTAAACCTTGTCCCGACAAACTTCTTAAGTACGTAATACCGCAACGCTATATCGGTCCAATGGATGAACCATCTATGATACACTTTTAAAAGAATAAGATCTCTGCAATAAGAATAAGAATAAAAATCTCTGCAAAATTAAGCTTGGCATCACATCGAAGAGAAAATATTTAAAGGAAAATTTATGCTACCTGTATTTAGTTCACTTTCAATTGTGCATTTATAAGGTTGCAAGTTTGATAAAATCAATTTTACCGCTACTTTTACAGAGTGTCGTACATTGTCGCTGAACTAACCGATGGAGAAGAATGCGTTAAATTCAAGACTTATGAAATTTTTACTTTCTTTAATTTTATTTAGGCCTACATAAATTTTTGTTTGTTTATATACCTAAAAGCAGTAATATTGAAAAACAATTTTTGGTAAATTTTCCATTATATTTCTTTCGAAAAATAATTTTCAAAACTCTTTCTTAGCGCAGAACTTACACATCAAATCAAACGTTTTTAAGCCTGATGTTTCAAGAGATTTGGTGATAAGTGAGTGGATTTTACTTTCACAAACTATAATTCAATATGCATGTAATCGACTACATGATTTTATATTAGTTGTAATCATTCGCTTAAATTTTTAAAAGTCAATAAAAATTGTTTATTTCTTTACAGACTGTGCCGCAGCTAAATTGAACTCCCCATTATTGAATTTTCGTAAACGTTCCATTCATGATGTCGGTTTAATAACATTCAGGATTTATGAAAATATTATACCTGATTTATATTCATTCGTCTAAGTTAAAGAGAAAATTAAGATGTGAAAATGATGATTGTTTAAAAAAATGATTGAATTAAAAATGACAGCTTTAATAGTGAGACACAATACTTCATTCGATATTAGTATTTCACCTATTATTCTTGTTAGCAAACTTTTTATTCAATTGATTCGGTAAATGGAAATAGAGAATTCAATTTATTCGAAGTATAAATTGTATAAATGTAACAATAAAGTTAAGTGCAGTGTAACAAAATATACAGCTGCAATGTACGATCAGAGAGAAACGAACTGTCGGAATATTTTGTTCATCATCCCTTGATTACGTCATATATATTCTTGTCTCATAGTTTAATGCAAATTTCATCGGCAAACGTATATCATACCCTGAAAATACAGTAACTGATTTCATTTTTCACACTGTCATATTTGAAGGGATATCTGAGTTTTTCATTTACTTACTGCAATAGAGAAATGAATAAATTTATTTTGTGTTTTTTTTTTGTTTGGTTTAGTATTCTTATAACTTTCACGACTTAAAGTAGTGTTCATACAAAAAAATGTCAATTTCGGTTCGCAATATAAATCACACATTGCTAAAATCAATTATCTGTTGTACAAGAGAGTATAACCCCAATATATTTATGTGTTTGTTCCCTTTAGAAGTTAAGAGGAATAATAGTTCTCGTACATTGAACTTAGAAAATGTCAAGAAGTATGTATTAAAACTGTGGTGGGTGAATAAAATTTCTAGGAAATTGAGACTTAATCAAAACATAGTGTTTGGCCGCCTTCGTGGTGTAAAGACTAGCACGCTAGCTTACAGAGTGGAAGGCCCCGGGTTCGATTCCCAAATAAGGTCTGGAAATTTGAACACGTTAAAACCTAAAATTACAATACCGAAACCCACAGTAGTCGCTAACTACCAAGATGTTGATGCAACTTTAAATAAAATAAAAATAATTGTTTATTGATGTGCATTGAGATCATCATGGAAATGGAAATTTATAGTCTAATTGTTACTTTATCTTGTCTATAATGAGATATACTCGTAGTTAAGAAATATAACGTTTTTAAGTATATTTCTCGAATTGAATTTTTCGCTGAAAGTACAAGTTTTCAGGCCACATTGACACAAAACCGTGTTTTCCAAAATTGGTTTATGTGTGCGCGTGCGCGGGGGTATCTGTGCATATGAATAAAAAATACCTAACCCAAAACGGAAAATTGGTCGCATATGAAACCATAAGATACGTTAGTTATCACGAGGGTTCCCGACACTAACATTTCCATCAATTTTGTCCACCGTAAGTAGCAGGTCTTTCGTGCAATTTTTAAATTCTTGCGATTTTATTTTAAAAGCGGCTCCGATTTTATTTGAAATAATCCGTTTTACTACATGTGGATGTGGTAAACGGCATGTCTACTGAAATTTGGGAGGGCTGTGCTCTTGTGGTAATTTTTTGTGACTTTAGGATTACTTGATTAGCCTTAATATGCATTTAAAGCAAAGTTTTTACAGTTAGTGGTGTAAAAAACTAAAAACCTGTAACCTTTATTTTGAACATTTTTTCTGCAGAACTTATTACTTGGTGGTTTCCCATATTTTGCTCACTAAAGTGGATACAAAATGGGTTTTTAAATTAGGATTTTCTTTGTACCTTGCGTAAATATTTTGTTAAACTATGTCAAGAAATTTATGTCGTTTTGAATTGACAGTGTTATGATTTTGGTAAAGGTACAGATAATGAAAGTTTTTGAAAATTAAAAACTCTACTAGTATTATTTGAACATATATCTTATTCGTCTGAGGCTGTTTGTAATTTAAAAATAAAAAAAATTTTTTTCTCTTTAATTCTTTATTTACAACTGTAAAATTTTACAACAAGCAAACGTGATGATTATCGTGATTATGTAAATGACATGATAGGCATGAGAGGGGTAGAGGGCCCCCATTGGTGCCTCCCCAAGAATGAAATGTGTATATCAAATTAGCATTTTATATTATTAGCATGTGTTTATCAAAATAAAATTAGCATTTTTTCATTTGCAATATCTGAAATAATGACCGAAAAAACAATTAATTTGATTGACAGATCTAGAATCATTGACAAAGTTTCACTATTCACAGAACGAAAGATAGTACAGTTATTTTATATTATATAAAATTATATTAAAATTTATTATATTCTATATTATATTAAAATTAAATTTTTTTAAAAACACATTTTTTAAAAATTGTCCGTTGAGATATGATTAATGAATAATGAGTATGAATGTTATAAATTAAAAAAAAATCATGAAAATTACAATGTTATAAATTGTTTGATACATCATTAGAATATATTTTATGTTAGTTTTACTGTTTGTTTCTTTAAAGCTAACTGAGACATGTTGTTTAAATTAGCTGGTTACTGATTGTTTAATGAAATGTTTATTTAAAACTATGGAAAGAAAATATATGTTTTCTTTGATCGTTTTCTCACAAAGAAACTTGAATAACAGTTCTATTTTAAAAACAATGTAAAATTTATTAGTTACTTTATTTAAATTATAACCTACTTGTAGAAATATTGTATGCTGAGTCTAAATAATAGATTAAAACTTTCAATAAACGCTCAAGAAAATTCTTCGGTAGAATAATTTAGTTGAAATAATTTTGTAAACTTACTTAAGATGTAAAATTTAGTTATGTATAAATCATAAGTTGTGTGTTAAATAAGCCTACACACCAGTTCTTTCTCTAAACTCTGAGTAGTTGTTCGTAATGAGATTCTAATTAGCATTTCGTTTTGTGTGACGAAATTATTCGGTGGTTTAAATTGTCCTGAAACTGTAGTTGAGTATAATTTAGCGATCACCGACTTTAGTGATAATCTCACGTCTCTGGTTGTGCCGCATTGCTGACTTGAGGCGTGATGCTAGTAATACGGATTGTATGATATAACTTTGCAAAGTAGCTGGAAGCAACCGAGTGAGCTGTAACATAAAGGAGCAAACAAAGTTCCACTCAACTACATCAGTAGGTGGAACTAATACTATACTACTTCTGTTACAACTACGAGCAGAGTGGTTGGTTGGCAAAAGGGATTTAATAATGAACTAAGAATTTATGAGAACGAGTAGGCTATTATATGCTGCCACACCATCACCGCTGCGTAATATTGTGGCAAAGGCCGCTGACTAGCTCAGTTATTTAACTGCACTCACGGATTCATTTATGCAAATTAGTATTCGAAACAAGTAATGGCGGAAATGTATATACTCGCACCTACACTTGATTAAATTGAGACTATAAGGCTCGTCATTTACTCACACATTATTAAAAGTGTTACAATTTTAATGATTTACAAGGCTGTTTTAAAGCAACCATAACTTAAACAGAAATGCTGGTTAAGACATTAATACTATGTTATTTTAAATTTACAAAATATCAAAACAATTATTTTCATGTTATTTATGTAAATTTAAAGCTGTAAATCTGAACAACCTGTAAATATTTTTAGAGCTTATTTTATATTACTCACACACTTTTGAGAACACTAATCACCAGCAGAATAAATATCATAACATTGATTGTTGCGTAAAAGTTTTGGCGGTGCGTTTTTTGTAACAAGATTTTTGCTAAATGCTAAAAGATTTTATACTGTCAATTTTTACAAATTACAAGATTAAATTAATTTTATAATTTGTGTTTACTAAGAAGAGATTAGATGACCAGGAAATGTATCCAAAATTTATCTGCTCCAGCTTCTGCGGAACCGATGATTCTGGTTATTTAGTAAATAGCCAGCAGAAAGTTGAGATCGAAAGTTGGATCAGTAGGTTGATATTGTTTAATAATTTTGATTTAAATCATTGGTATGTTTGGGTGATTTATTCAGTTATGTAAGATTTGTTTGTAGTATACGACTGGAAACGAGTGTGAAGGAATGTTAACAATAAAAAAATTGTCCTCAACATTATTAATTGAACACGTTGTAGGTTAGCCAAAACCAATGGTTAACTAGGCACGGCATATTTTCATACGTTACAAAAATCATTTCATCCTTCACTATCTGCATTAGCAGTGATTGCAGAAAAATCGGACGTTAACCCAAAAAAAAAAAAAAAAAAAAAAATTGGTTTACCTGAGCCATATATCTGGTATTCTTATATCTACATTGATTTGAGTAAGTATTTATAAAGAAGTACCTTTTAGATTAATGAGTAATCTTGAGCTCCAGGACAGTTAATAAAAAAAAAATCAATTGTGATTGATCTTAAGCAAAAGGTATTCGTCTTGTTAAACTGGAGTTTTATTTTATTGTAAAAATTTCATCTAAAGTTACAGAATTTTAAAAATTAAGTTTAACAAACACTTGTTTTCGGGAAAATGAAATTAAAGTTTTTATTATTTTAGTCATAATATTTTTCTATGATAAAATAGTTATTTACTTTCCTTGTCGTTGTCAGATGTCTCTTAATTATATAAAAATTTGTTTTTAATCCAGTGATGTCTTCAAGTAATTGGTATTTAAAATATTTAAAATCCTGTACCAGATTTTCTGAGATCATGTCAAATGTAAAATTCACGGACGTACAAAAAGTTGAAAATCTTTATTGTAATCTTAACGTACAACACAGATAAAACAATACAAAATAACGATACTAGAAATAGGCATAAACTGAGAATATTTTTTCTTGTTAAGTGTGGATGCACCAATCTTGACTATTTTCTTGGAAGGATATTCTCCAGTACGTTTTCTACTTTTTTAATGTTTTGAACCATGACTTTTAGTTTTTCTTTTACGTATCCAACAGAAAAGGGGTCTTAAATCTACCATTAAGGAATACGATGGTGAACCTAAGTTCCGTTTTCCCTACTTGACATACTGTCTATTTTTGGGAATTTAATAACGTTTGGAATTAAAATGGATCTTAATTTTACCATTAAGGAATACAATAGTGGAGCTAAGGTCCGTTTTCCCTACTTTACATACTGTCTAATTCTGGGAATTTAATAACGTTTGAAATTCAATATAAAATAGGGTTATACACAGAAAAGCATAAGTAGCCTAATATATTAAATAAAAAACAGAAAATGTAATTTTTTGATCTAATTTCGCTTATTTGGTTTCCTGAAAATTTTGCTTATTGAAGATAAGGCCATTTTTCCTACTGATGGTCATAAATATAAAACAAAAATTTAAAATACAAATTGCAATGCAAATATTTAAGCACTAGACATTTATAAAATAATTTAATGTCAAGGTACATTATTACACGGTGAGTGATACTTTATCCTCAGCATAGGGTCAACTGCAAAATTCCCAGAATTGGACGTAACATTCTTCTCTCTGTTTCTTTATAAACTTAATATAGCCTACACGGCTGGTATTTTTTTTATCCAATTTTATTATATTTTTGTTATTAATAGTCTCAAGGTTGGTGGTCCGTATATTTGGTCTACATCAAATGAAAGTCGTTAAATATTTCACCTTAAGTTCTTAATGCAATCGGTGATTCCAAGTATAGTGGTTTTTTTGTTTTTAATGCTATTTACTATACTATACTTTTTCTTAACCTCTAGATTTCATCTCTTTTTTAACGTGTTGCAAAAAGAAGCTTTAATAAATGCATTCCCAAGATCTACATAGGTTTCAATTTAGATGATCAAAATGTAAAAATAAATTTTATTTTTATGAAATGTAAGTAGTTGCGAAATAAATGAAGTAGATTTTGGTTGAAGTAGCCAACTTAAAAGGTCTCTACTCTACTATTTTTGAAGTAGTCCCTAACTTTGGAAACATTCTCACTGACAAATTTTGAACAGGTTCGTTTGAGTGTCTGTAAAACTTGCGAAATAGTAAAATGTACATATTTCGGCTACATCTTTTACAAGAGGCATTTTAAGACCGTTACTTAATGTTGCAGGCTTCATTATAATATTGAAGCAGTCACTTTTATCTGCTGACTTTTAAAACAGCTGATTAATCAATCAGATGTTAATTTAAAATGAAATAATTTTCAAAATTTACAGTTTGAATAACGTTTTTATATTTTTTAAAATTATTTTTTATATAACAAAATTGATTCATACTTAATGTAAAAATTTGTAAATAAACTCAAATTGTTATATAATATTAAGCCTAATTATTGTTTGTTAATTTAAAAATAATTTTTTATTATAACTTTTTTATTTGTGGTAAATATTAATTTTATACAGAAGTCATGGATAAATTTTTTTAACAATTAAAATATAAATTTTGATTTGTAGGCATTTGAATATTAAACCTACCACATGAACTATAAACAATCTGTTAAATATTTTCTTATACCAACATCATTATCACTCATTTAATCATCATCACTGGTAAGGTGTTTATTCTATCTGAACAAAATGTAACTTAATTTTTTACAAAATTAAAATTCCTAAAATTGATTTTTCATAATTATGGAGTCAATAATTTTTCATTTAAACAGTAATGATTTAATAAAATCAATTTTGTTTTCAATATTTGTAGTAACAATTTTTAGTAGGAATTTAAATTTATTAAATAGTGGTTTTTCATTTAAATTTAAACGTTTCTCACGCAGCTGAGTTTAGATGACAACGCTGGTTGGTTAACGAAAAACTTCAATAGCCTACATAATCTAGAACGAAAACTTAAAAAATTAGTATACGTAAATATTTTTTAAATTAATGTTTAATTTGTTTTTCTTTAGTTAAAAGACGTATCAACAGTCTTGTCTTTAGTTACCACTACTGCAACGTTTTGTTTTAATGTCTCCCGATTTTCTGACTCTAGCTGGGACCTTCTACTGCACAGACTAGTACACGAACCACTAACCACAAAGGTGGTTAATGTGTGTTTTTAGTGTGTAGGTAGTTTAAAGGTTATATTAATAATATGTTGTCAAGCAGTGATCATTATTATTTAAAGCTATCAAAAACATAACAGAGTGATGTTGTTTATTATAACTTTTGCATAGTTTAGAACGACAGGTACCCATTATTTCCATCGAGTACCTGCATTATTTTAATTACATTACTGTCATATTTATTGCTACCCATATAACTGAAACAACGGACTCATAAAGAGAAATAGTATTTTGTTGTATTCTTAGTCGTTAATTTATTTCAAAATATAATTATTGTAGCAGACATTGTGCAAAATGAGATATAGCAATGCAGTTTACCTTTCTCAGAAATAGATCATGATGCACTTAAATAATCTACCTTTGAATAAGTAAGGGATTGGTTTGAGAAATATGTTGTACAGTCTAAGTAACGCGTGTCTAAGTTTCAGTTTGTGGAATATTATGGAAGGCCTATTATATAGAACTGAACCGGCATCCATCTTCATTTAAACAAGCCGCTTTTCGTGTTGGAAACTAAATTTCCTTGATGAATGCCTGCATTGTTTAAACTAACAATTCAAATGTATAAATGAATGAGTATCATTTACTTACTAAACTGAATGTACACTACCACCTCTTAACATTATAAGGAATGCTTCCTCTTATTCAAATTTAGTAATTCAAGCAGATTCTGATACTAAGTACCCCGATACTTGTATTATACTATTCAAACAACTTTACTGATACAATATTCTACTTTTAACACCATTATATTTATACACTTTTAAGGAATATACTGTTTAACTGTTATTTTTAATAAATGTCGTTACATAACTGTCAAGTAACTAAAATGAACTACTCGTAATGTCCTCTTTCACAACAGGCAAGAAACAAATAATTAACTATATTTTTTTATTATAAATTATTAGATGATATACAATGGATTTTTTAATTGATTATTACAATTTTCAAAAATGTTGCCTCTACAGTTAATAAATAATAAATTAAGTAAAGTAAGTTAATTTTTCTGGCTCTTAGAGAATAAGTTTAATTTTTTTTAAAAATAAAGCTTTCTTATACAAAGTAATTCTCAAACCAGTTTGTACTTACGTTAGATATGTGGAGATCCAGATAGTTCATCAAATATAAAAATACTGCAGCGATTTCAAACAAAATGCTTTAGACTGATCACATCAGCCCTATGGTAAGTAACCAATGAAATATTGCGCAACTTTCTAAACCTGGCCTTCATAAAAGAAGAAATTAAACAACATAGCGAAAAACATTTAAAAAGTAAGGAAGCGTATCAAAATTGTTTCGCAATCTTCTCCTCAAAACAGCAAATATACTCATGGACTGAAACATAATAAAACATCTGACTTACCTTCACGATTTTGTAAATCATTTAACTCATCTAAATTTTTCTACCTCTGGTATTCATCTTCATCTCATAATCTGCATCATTCAACATGATCATCGTCAACTTCACCTTCCATTTCATGTTTTACGATATTAATTAATGCACAGTCCGGAATCAAGTTTAGTTCTCCTTTTTGTTAAGAGTTTACAATTTTTTATTAAACACACTACTGAGGGTGTTTTATATTTTCATTTTATGAACACTATTACTCAGACTTTTATCGTCTTTGCTTTACATTTACATTTAAAAAATTTATTGCAAAAGAATTAATGTTTGTTAAAATAAAATTGATAGATAATAATGCTCTTGCAAATTAAGTAGCTGTTGATGATAACTAGAGTATAGATACATTAGTTACCAAATACGACTTTAACATCATCAGAATCCAGAAGCCGTCAATGTCCTAGGAAACAGAGAAATATTACACCCTACTGATTATATCTTATATATTACTTTATTTATTCTACATTCACTTCAAGAACAATAGATTAAAATTTGAATTTATAGAGTGATACAAAGGGGTACTAATCACTCTTGATTAAAACTCACAACACATCTAATCATTGCTCTATGAAAGCTGATCGTAGATTTACATTATTACAGAAAAAATCGTTCTCGTTATTTATAACAACGAGAAATAATATTTGTTAACTTATTTTTCATTTACATGACAGGATTTAAATACCCATCATTAAATATTAAAAAATAATAAATCAATGTTCTGTTAAAGAGTTTTTTGTTAATTGAAATTGCGTGTGGAAAATGAACATAAGAGAATTCATCATAATTACAGTACTACAAAATCATTGTTTAGTTACGTTATGAAGAGAGAAATAAATTAATATTTCACAGGCTGTACAGTTTATAATGTAAATATTTTTAATTGAATGCAAATAATCAAAATTATTTGAAATGAATTTCTAACACTGGTAATAATAACAAGAATGATTTTAAATTGCACAATGGATAATGCGCTGTTTGTTGATCCAGGGCAGCAGGACATTCTCGTGGGTCCTATGACCGGTGATTTATTAGTCGAAATTATTATTATTGGTAATATTATTAACGTGCTTTGCATACCAAAACTAATGTTAATTACATTTTAGAAATGATGTTTGGATGTATATAAAAATTATAACAATAATAATTTTTCTAGATGATTAAGTATGTAATCACCTACTGATTGTATTAAAAAATTATTTTAACTGTACAAACGATTTTGTAATATTTTACGATTTTGTTACCTTTTTTCTTTTCTATTTTAACTACTAATCATCGTCATCTCGTAGTAGGCATCGTTATCATCTCGTATCATCGTCATCATCTCCAGATTCTACAACTTTGCGTTACAGATGTTGATTCACAGTTCATAAAGTTTAGTTTTGTACATAATACATGTATACGTTTTCTTCACATTTAGTCCTGTTGAAATACAATCCTGAGTGTAGTTTTTATTTAAATTCTAAGGACATTACTCAGATTTTCTCGTCTTTGCTTAAAGTTTTTATATTTATAAACTGATTGTAAAAGAAATACACTGTTACAAAAAAAAACTGTACAAATGAGACATATTTTAAATATTTTTCTACTTGGCAATTTCCCTATTAATTACCAAGTTCAGGAAAATATAAATGTTAAATATCACCGTGAAATAACATCAATTTCTGGGTATTACATTCAAATATTCGTACCTTTTTTCCGGGAAACGAAAGCTCTTCAGGATTGCTGCACGCGGTTGTAGTAGACTACCTTCTTCATACAATATTATTTGTTATTTTTATGCAGTAAGGTGGAATTGAATACAACAACCTATGTTAAGAAACTGTTCTGGTAATTATCTTGTTTTGTATAATCAGATCATATTTTACAATGTAGTGTACAAGTACAGTTATTTTTTAGTCCTGTTACCCAATTGTTAATGTCTGGTAATTTTCTCTAAAAATGGGAAATTTTGTTTTGCGACAAGAAGTTGGTAGCTCTACTTTACCGGTATAGATAGTGCGGTAATAATTATATACAGTATATAATATACATAAAATATATATACAATATTATATACAATATGTAGCCCTCTACAGTAGGCAGTGTGAGTTGATTCTCTTTGAGCTGTGTAAAATTGTGTGTCATTTCCGGTCGTATTACGAACAGAATGTCTTTTACCCTGGAACAGTGGGTTTTCATCTTGCTCCAAAATTGTAAACGAGTGTATAAAGTGTAGCGGTGTAAAAGAATCATTTCAGATTAAATTTGTGTTTGTTCTTTCACCAGAAAAAATGTCATTTTCTAGGCTAAAACCGATTTCGAGAGACAGGTAGTGGTTGCTACAGAATACATAGCGGTTGACCAAGTCTCTTGACAGATGACGTTTTAGAGAATTTGAAAACAAGATTGTTCAATTCTCCACGAAAAAGTTTACAGAAACTTTCCTCGCAAGTTTGTTTGTACTAAAATTCGAGTGTTCAGAAAGCTACTAAAAAATTGAAATTGTATCCGTATCGCGTACGATTAGTCCAAGAGCTTTAGCCTCCTGAATCCTGAATCCTGAATCCTGGTTGAGAGGGCTAAGAAGCCCTATGATGGCGACATCGTGTTAAGGAACACCTGGTCGCTCGGGGAACAATATAACAGAATAATTGCAACCTCAAGAAATTTAGGGGGAATTTTATAGTTTAAATAGGAAGTAGGATTCTGGTTCGTGGGACATTGGAACTGGGACTTGAAAGGAGGTAATTTATTATTAGAAGTTATTTGTGGAAAATTTAAATTAAGGGACAAGTGGGTTTAAGAGCGGCTCTTTTATTTTATTTTATATTTCAGTGGCCTTTTTTTAGTTTTGTGGGAGTCCTATTATCTTGGGGAGGGGAAGGCATGCATTTTACTGAACGTGGACTAAAGGTATAATTTAAGGTAGGGGTTAGTTTATGATTTCAGGGGAGACGGAAAGGGTAGAGTTTGGCATAATCACCGCCCTTTTTATGTTCCGAGTGTTTATCAATTTAAAATGGCGGCTCTTTTCACCGTAGTGGAGTGATTATGCATAGGAACATGGGGACAACTACCAACTGGGGGGAGTGAGTCATACAAGTAGAAGGGGCATGGGCAAATAAGAGGAATACAGGGCAGAATAAAAATGTGGCAACTCTAAATTTTGTTAAGTGGGTCTTAGCCTCCATATTTAAACAATCAATTAATTGTTCAAGGGTAATAGACATTCTGTTCGTAACACGACCGAAAACGGCACAAAATTTTACACAGCTCAAGGAAAATCAACTTGCACTGCCGTATCTATACCGGTTGAGTAGGACTACTAACTTCGTGTCACTAAACAAAATTTCCTTTTCTTAGAAAAAAAATTACTAGGAAATTGGGTAAAGGGGTTAAAAAATCACTCTATAGAAACTGGCTTTAATGAGATCAGGAGAAACATATAGGCCTACAAAGAAAGTAATATTTTCAGTACATTTATCAATGTTTGGTATAAATTTTATTGATATTTCAAGTTATATTCTGTTTTTTCTATTAAAGGATTCAGCCTGGAAAATAATCCTTTTTACTAACAATCAAATCGGATGTGCTGTTGTCACTCAAGATTGTGTAGTAATATTGATGTAGTTTTAAAAACAATAATGTTTTTTTAGACGACTTTGTAAATTTGATTTTCTTCTCGTTGTTACTGTATTTAATATAATCGACGTTTTCTAATACTCTGTTCATGATGTTCAATTTAACAGATTTTTCAAACTGGTGGATCAGCCGGATAACTATTTGCGAGTTAACATACACGGTTGATTTATTGCTTCCTTGGCGCCTGTCCGCCGATTGCCATTGTTTTAACATCGCCCTTTTCATATTTATTCATTTATTTTCAGACAGCATTTTCCTTTCACTTGTGAATTATGTAAAAAAAATGTAGTTCAATATGTATTATAAAAAAATGTTATGTTTTTGTGATTTGTTATGTTAATAATATTTTTTGAAACGAATATACCTACATTGATGAACATAAGTTTTCAATTTATAGCGCATGAAGTAAAATTATGTTTTTATTTTATTATTATGGTAAATTTATTAGTCGTAATATTTTATTTCATAATTAAAACATGTAATTCATGCTGGAATAAATGCAACAGTCTCATATAAATATTTTCAAAATTACAAAGAAAGGCATACAAATATTTGTTTGCAGAGTTACCAACTTTGTTTTAAAATTAGATGTCCTCATTAAATTTGAGCTTTGTTGTGCCAGATGAGTCTTTCTTTAGCGTTAACAGTTAAAAAACCTTTTGTCCACTTTCTTTAAAATGTCTCATTCCTGACTCGATCTAACCCAGTCATTTGTTTCTCCAGAAACTCATTTTTTGCTTTACGTTCGATGCACATCTCACTTTAAAAGTTTTAAAAGCTTATATACCCTTTTAGGAAAACAGTTGTTTGGGAATACGAGAAATGAGATCGTTTTGGAGTTTCATCACATTCTGGTTCTGCCAGCATAAACTTAAATATGCTAGTGTAACATCAACTATTTGAAAATACAGGCAAGGGTGGTAAAATAATTTTCTACTAATGATAGATGGTCAATTACCTAACCCAGTTCACCTACAAGACAACCAGACAAGCTGGTATTGGACGATGTCGTAAGAGATGAACATCCCAACGTAAATAATAATCAGGGAATCACTAAGTTTGGAGTTGGAACAGACCAGGAGGCCTAATCTGAATCGTTTGTGATGATAATATTGTATCCTCATTGTTTAGGCAATTACGTATGGCATTTTTAGTTATTAAACAATCATGAATCCAAAGTTATTTCTACTTATTTGCTTAGAACATGTTGGTGTTAAATATTAACATCACGAATTTATTGACTTGTTCCGTACACTTACCACGATTCATATTAACTTTCATGGACTTGCATAAAATTATTTTACACGATATGTATTGAAGCCAAAAATTAATTACACTGCTGTAACTCTACTAAATTTCTTGTCAGTTCTAAATGATCATGTCAACCAAGAATTTTTTCAGATAGTGCTGTAGCATTATGCGTATAGACCCTTATCATAAATGCCTCTGAAATAAATGGTCCCATTATAAATAGAAGTTGAATAGTTCCTTAAGTAATTTTGCAGAATGGGTTTAATCAAGAATTGATCCCAATTTTTTCATTTTTCTCTAGTCATTAAATACTAAAGATTAAGAAAAACAATGGAAAGATTTAAAAAAAAAAAACTGTGAACTCAAAAACACTTGATTTTTATATGAGGTCAAATTTTTGTTTTCTTTTATTCAGAAATAGAATTATCATGCTGCTTAGTTTCTCGTCAAAAGGAAAAAAATTTATTTTCTTCTTTTCATTGTTTATTTTTTTAAAGAAGCGAAACGATTTCGTGAAATTTTTATCTGAATTCCCATTATTGAGCATGTAATTGCATGATTAGCTCCAAAAGATCGAATAATTTTCTGTAACATATACAAATACGTCAATTCTTCACAAGTTATTACAACTCCTGCGCTTCAAGATTAATTTCTAATAGTGTAGTAGGTAAATAATTAATGTAAAATTTCTTTAACTACAGTTGTAATTTCACATTGTATTACAAGACGTCTACCTTCATAGTATAGCTAAAAAATTATGTCAATAATTAGGCCTATCATATGTAGTTTTGATTTTTCAAATTAATTTTTCGGCTGATTGGGATCCTAACGTACTGACAACTTCGCATAAGATACTCGTATTTGTAATCAATAGAATAATAAGCTTTGAGCTGAAAAATAATAATATGGCCATAAAAAAGCGGAACGTTTATAGGTTAGTTTAACCAAGTTTTTAACCACAAAATATTCATAAATTTTATCGTAAAAGTTATTGTTTTTCAGGAGAATCTATCAATAAGTAAAGTGTTAAAACTTTTATTAAAATTTTATTTAAAATAATGGTTAACCCAGGTTATTTTCTTTTTAAAATTTACCAGCTAGTATTGCACAGTATTATTATTCTTTCATGAACGAATTGCTGTTCATCGCTCATGTAGAACTATGAGCTTGCACTATGTAGACTACGATGTTATATATTGAATCCCGCCGGAAATATTTTATGTTTATTGAAATTTCTTTTGCAATTTTGAATATATATGAAAACTTTCTGCTCAGTAAATCATTCCTTCACATTCATCTAATTCCCATAAGCAGAAGCAATGATACATTTTTTGTTAGAGGAAACTACTGGAATTTTCAATTTTCGATTCACTTTGTGTTCTGATATACCAACATTTTCAGTATTTTGTAATTTACCATTATTGCAAAAACATGACAAATGTAAAGCTTTTACTTCTTATTTTCATCAGAAAATTTCTTTGCCTTGTAAATTTGCTGTCTGTTAAAATATAACTATTTACTTTGAATTTAAAATGCTTGGTGCTACGTATTACTCTTTAAAAGTTTAATTTTATGTCCTTATTGTAGGCCTACTACACGGAAATTTCATTTTTAATACTGAGAACAATAATTTTTATTAAAACAAATGTTCACATTTCAGTCATGTTTATCTCTTAGTAAGTAGATTTAATACAATTACGAAATTAGTAGAAAAAATGTCCATCGACGCTTCACTACATATTTAAAATAAAGAAGATTATAAACAGATTTTTTTTGCCGGCCGAATTGCCGTAGTTGGTGACGTGCTCGCCTCTCATCATGCGATCCTGGTTTCGAATCCCACTCAGGCACGGCATATTTTTATACGTTACAAAAAATCATTTCATCCTCTACTGTACAAAGTTACACCCCGACGTCGTCGCTAATGACCGTTGCAGTTGATGTGACGTTAAATAAATAAATTAAAAAAAAAATATTTTTTTAATACAGCAGAAATGATAACCTATTCTTATGCAGTAAGCAAATGAGTTTGCTTTTTACATGCCATGACCGAACCCGCAAATGGAGGACTTTGTAAATTTATTTCGTGTGTTGTATTGTTATTTTAAAATAAGTCCGTAGGGTGTCTTCGTTTCAGTCGGCGAGTGTCGTTCGAATTATCTATAAGTGAAATGAAGTGCGTGTGATTCAAGTTTAATATTTAATATTTGGTACGAGTGCGTGTATTTCTCGGTAATTAAAATTATTTGAAAAATTTTATTTGTAAATTTCAGGTTGTTCTTACATATTTTACTTTTTTCAGATTGTTTCTCACAAATTAAACCTTTTGTGATGACTGCATATTGTGTTTATGTTCTAAAATCAGACGTTGTTTACCAAATCAGATAATCAGTTTTTTTAGGCCCTCATTGGAGCAAAATTAATCGATTTATAGAAGATCCCTAGTTGTTTCTCCTATCCGCCCAGTAGTTCTTCATCCTTTGCGACACTCTCGCCCTATCCTCCACAGTCCAATGTCTGTTTGTCTGCCTTTTAGGTACTTCTGGAAATTTCGTGTTTGGATTTTTGATCTTATATCCTTCTTCTCTGTTCAAAATCTGTGTCTCTGAGATATCCAGGTCCTGCAGATCCTGTTGAACTTCCTCAAACCAGGCGTACTTGACTTTGGTTCTCAAAAAGAAATCCAGTACATGTCTGGTAAATCTGGATTCTGGCAGTCTCCTAAGATGTCCAAAGAACCCAACTCTTCTCTTCCTCATTATCTCGGAAATTTCCTCATTTTCCCTGTATAGAACCGAATTTGGCAACAACCTATACTCATTGTCTACTCTGTGCTTTTTGTTTATTATTGTTCTGAGGATTCTTCTCTCTGTCTTTCTAAGGTCCTCCATCTTCCCACAGTGCCTCAACCTGCCCAAAGTCTCACACGCATACATTACCACAGACTTCGTGACCGTATTGTAGTGCCTCAATTTGGATTTTATGGACATTGACTTCCTCTTATAGGTGGACCATGTCAGTCTTTGAGCTCCCTTGAGTTTGTTTACTCTTGATTCCATGTTTATTTTTTCGTTTAGATTATATGTGATCACCTTTCCCAAATACTTAAATTTTTTAACTATCCTAATTTTGTGATTGGCTGCCTCCAGATCTAAAACAACCTGGCCAGTACAAATACATCCGGACAATAGTTTTGATAGATGTAGTTAATCTATTCTTTTCAACCAATTTCACATTTACATTAATACTTACATTAGTTTTATCAAAAATTGTAATAAAATTTAAGCTTATTTAGATTGTAAATATTCCATAACAACACGCTGGAGCTTCCATAACGAAACTCAAAACAAACTGGGTTGTTGATTCGAAATTCACTACGTCACCACCGAAATATAACCACCATCGAATCTTAATTCAATTATTTAGTTATTTACTTCGAAAAATCTCGTTACTGCTTTTACTAATTTCCATTTTTGATTTTTTTTTGTAAAATCGCGAAAGTTCTCTTAACAACAATTTAATTTGTTTAATCCGTTCGGTAGAATTTTGTATTTTAAGGACAAACAGAATCACCTGTAAAATTTATTGGATGAGAGTTTGTTTTCTAAATAATGTTATGAATTTACATTATAAAAACACCAATAAAAATAACTGTCTAGCTTAGTTGTACTTGTATTACAAACATTAATTGTTTAAGAGTAAGTTAACTAGGTAAAATTAATATTTTACAGTTCATTTTTGTTGATTTAAAGTCACACCAACATCCTAGTCATTATCGACGACTTTGGGTTAAGAACAACTTGTTTGAACTTTGAAGAATTTTCCAGATCCAAGCCGGGTATCAAGCCCGGGACACCTCTGCTTTGATTTGTAGCACGCTAAGCACTAAGCCACGGAGGCCGCCAGTTAAATTTTAAGTTGTAATATAACCATAAATTAGACAATATTAACTATAAATTAACGTTGTTATATTTAAGCTATATTAAAGCTAATTAATTTTTTTCTTGAATTTTTTAAAATTTTTTTTGCCAGTATTTAGTTATCTTTATTTTTACATTTAGTTATCCATCTTTTTATCTATTTTACAAATAGCAACAATAACGTAGAGATTTCTGACACTGATGAGCAAACATTACAAAAAGTGGCTACAAATATTACGAAACATGTACGACCTGAATTCGGGTCACGGGGAATCATTTTAATTTTCTTTTATAAAGTTGTTGTTGTTTAGGTCATCAGCCAAAAGGCTGGTTTGAACCTGTTGAGGTTTTACTAAGTAAAACGAGGAGTTTGGTGTTTTACCTTGCCTTCCTCACTGAGTGGAAAAGTATGCTTATCAGCATGCCGGGCCATCTGTAAAGCACATATTTTCCACTCTGCAAATGACACCTTCACTTTATTCACCACAGGGTCTGGCTGTATAATGAAATTCATTACTTTCAGAGGAGATAACTCTGATTAGTGTCTTTTACACCTCTACCTCTTCTGTTCTTAAATGATTCAGTCATTTAATTGGTTGACCATGTGATAAGAAACCGAACTATTTATTTTAGCCTTGCAACAAACAGATTGAGTGTAAACAATTTGACACTCCACCTGTTTGTTATGAGCATTTATATAGTTACTGCTGGTCAATTTCATTGTAATTATTAGACTTTAGTTACATAAAACTATAATAAATACTTCATTGATGTAATATTTTGTACTAATATATGTCAACTAAAAACAAGTTGCAACTTTTTGGCAACACCCTACATTTAATTAATATTTTAGTTACTAATAAACTGTAGGCCTAATTCATAAAAACTAAGATTATTTTACATTTTGAATGATTATAGTCTTTCTTGGTTGCACATTAGGAAACACAAATTGCTACAATGCAATTCAGTGTGGAAGGTACGACTTACGTGCCTATAAACAATAATATACATCGAACTACACCTTCCGGCGTTTCTCGCACCCTCAACTACATTTAGTCCTATCCTGCTCGTTATCCTCCCTCAAGTCTCTAAGCTTCATCTGCCGATAAACCCTCTGCCACCGGGACACCTTTAGTCTACCACTCCCACGCCTTGTCTCCAGCGTCCACCGCCATATATGATTTAATGCCTACTACCTTCAAGGGTCCTTGTCACGTGCCCATATAATTTTAACCATTTTTAAATTCCACTGTTTCTGCAATGCTGACATCAACTCCAGCTGTAGCCCTGACAACATCATTATTTTTACAGTACATAAATATAATATTATAATGAATACACATACTATTGTTTAGAATTATTTTAAATATAAACTTGGTTGTTTATATCGTATTAATTAATGTAGTTCTTTAATGATGCTTCAACTCTGAACTGTTATTGTTTTGAGCAATAAATTAAACTCACTGCAAAAATTCTGAAATAATATTCTGTTCATTTCACGTAATACTATTTCAAATAATGTACATTGACTTTAAATTTTCTTCTTGTTGAAATATCTTTGAAATTCCTTGATGTGGTAGCTTTAAAAATTAAAACTAAATAACAAAATTAGAAAAATTTTCATAAATGGAAAAACTTGTTAATATACTATTTATTCTCACCTCGTAGTGAGAGATTGCATACCATACGGTTTAAATAAGATAGAAAATGCAGACCGTGCCGTAATTAAGGCCTTTGTTGAAAGATTTTATGAAATATTAGAAATTGTGTCATAAATTTCATTGTTGTTCTAGAAATATTATCAAATTCGAAATTCCAAAGTTTCAGATTACTAATTTGTTATTTGTAGAACTTTCATACAAGAAACTTTCACTACAAACTTTATGAATATTGAACATAGATTACGTTGTTTGTTTTTACTTGCCTACTGGTAGGATGGATTTTATTTGTCTGTGCTAAGTATTATTTTTGAAGAATGATTTTGGAATAAGAATAGAGCAGCGATGGTTTTAAACGTAAGACAGAAAATACAGACATATTTACTTTGAACTACAGAGTACTAAAGTAAGCCATAAATATATTGTGATTCAATACTATTTTTATTTTACTAGAAAAATAGAACAAGTTTTTAAATGTTACGCTACTTTACATTTGAATAAATTCGATGATGTTTGCTACATTATAGAAAAATCATGCTTTGTTTTACAAGAAAAAGATCTGTTGGTTTTAAAAATGAGCAATAAACACTTTTAAGAAATCAGGTATTTAATTTTGGAAAATATTTGTTTATTGGAAACAAAAAAAATATATTTGAGCAGAAACGAAAATTACAAAATATACGGTTTGTGGTGAGCTCAGTCTTGGAAAACTTGACAATTTTTACAATATTGGAAAACCGACAAACCCGTACTCTCCAGATTTAAATTAAGTTAATTCATAGTTTGTTCCAAAAAACAAAACTGATTATGCTGCTTAAACATTACTTTACTCTTAGATCTGTCATTCAGATGAAGCAGAAATACGCATTTAGTAAATCTTAGTAGATGATCACTGATTTCAGCAGTTTTTTTTAAATTTTATTTATTTGTAGTCGCATCAACAGCTTGGTCATTGGCGAATACCGTTGGTTATAGAATGTTGGGTTTTAACTTGTTGTAATTTCCAGACCCTAGCCGGGAATCAAAACGGGGACCTCCGCGTGGTAGGCCAGCGCACTACCACTACGTTACGAAGATAACCATTCAACAGTTTTACTAACCGTAATTTTTAGATGTAGTATGTACTACCGGTGTCTTTAGTTGATAATAGTAAGTCATTATGGCAAAATATCATATCATTGGATGGAGCAGTCACCATTTATCTTTTGGCCAAGAGGGAGCACTGAAGTAATCCATATTGATTATATATACTAATGTAAATTGGTATCGCTTATACAGTAAAATCTCTCTATAGCGGAATTGAAGGGACCATGAGGTTCCGCCGCTATAAAGAGAGTTCCGTTATAGAGAGAGCAAGTAATTAATGGGGGGAGGGAAGTTGAAGTACTAATTTTTCTGTACTAAAAACTCATGTACATATGTGAAAGGTGCATGCAATAAGTTTACTTTGAAAAACTACTAAATAGATTACTTTATGACGAATGTTTAATACAGTAGATTACTTCAATACAGTGAAATATTTAAATTACTTACTTAAAATACATACATACAATTAAAATCTCATAAAACATAGGCTACACAAACACAAAAAAAACAGTACAGTAGGCTATATATATTTTCATTATTAAGGAACAACGACTGTAAAGTACATTTCAGTTTGTAAAATAAGTTGTAATTTTTGTTTGTTTGGTTTTCAGTTCGTAAAACATGTCTTCAATCTTATTTTCAATGTTTAAAACTTGTTGTTGTAAATTTTCATCTATATTGTGGCAATAAAAGTACGTGGAAACAATACGAATAGCGTCTAGTGCCTGTTTACTTGAGGGGGCACTATTTCTGTTTCCATTTCATCATCATCTTCACTTTCTTCCTCATTGTTTTGGGCTATAGGTATTCCCCACCGACGATTGCGAGGGAATGGGAGCTTAAAAGTTGACTCATTGTTAGCCGCTATAGAGAGATTTTTGTGCCGCTACAAAGAGAGTTAAATACATTACCGTAATATACGAAAGGGTCGGGGTCGGCAAATAATGCCGCAAAAGAGAGGTTTCCGCAATATAGAGATCCGCAATAGAGAGATTTTACTGTAATTATTTTCTTGTTCTCATAGCTATAGTCGTGAAGTCTGAAGAATTCCATTCGAATGTTTTTGAGTAATTTAAAATCTGTAAAGGTGGTGTAAAAAGAGATAAAATTACATAATGAAGGACAGAAAATGAAGTTGAACTTTTGCGTAACCACTCCATAATGGTTACAGTTAGTGGAAAAATTTTCATCACCAAACAGACCGTTTGCAATTATTCCAACCAATAAAGTTTCTACGAGGTTCCTACGGATGATCCGCTTCTTGCATACCAAAACGCCACCGAGCTCGATCCCACCAGTCCTCCTCTATCAACTGCTTCTTCTCCATTGCGGACCTGATTTCCTGCAGCCAAGTACATCGCGGCCTTCCTCTTCTATGCCGACTTGAAGGACAGTACTCCAAGAGTCTCCTCGGCCATCTGTGTTCCCCATCCTTTGAAAATGGCCATACCACACCAACTGCCTTATTTCAATGTGCTCGAGTATTGTACTGCCACAACCTATCCTCCCTCTCACTTCCTCGTTTCTAACCGTATCCACCTGGATGATCCAACATGAGCGCCTGAAGCAATCCATCTAAAAAGCCCTCAGTTTGTCTTGACTTCTTCTATCCAAGGTCCAAGCCTCACAACCATACAACGTAATAGGCTTCACTACAGCATTATAAATTCTTTTCTTTGTGTCAATCTGGATTTTCAGCAACCAAAACAGGAAATTTAAGCATCTTATTGCTTTTGTGTCTTGGGCTATCTAACAACTAATATCTGTTGTTGGAGATGTGCCTTCCTTCGTGAGTATTGATTGATGAATGGATCAATATTTACATTCTTTAATTCTCTTACAAATTTAATTTTGTATTTTAGTTTACTTAAAGTTACATTAATTGTTTGGTTATTAGGGACTACGGTGTGTTGTGTGTCTAGAACAGTGGGGTTTTTACTTCTGAAAATTTCAAAGCCTTAGCTTGGAATCAAGATTGTAGGCTAGCGCGCCAACCATTATGCTACGGAGGCGGTTAATTTCAAATTTTTGTCTCGGAATGCAAAAGTAAATAAAATGTTTGCAAAGTTAATCGACTAATTTCGAATTACATACTCATCTAATTGACTCAATTTAAGAATTAATTGATAATGTGCATAAAGGTATTATTCAAATTAGCATTAGTCATGAATTAATTCCCTACAACTGTTAAACCTCATTCAAAAATAAATCTTTATAATGCATCCTGCAGTTTGAAATTATTTTTGTTTCGTATAATGAATTTATGTAATAATTTCACCAACCTTCTTTTTAAACTGCGTCACCTTTATTTTTATTCTTACTTACACGTGTTTCGGTGGATCCACCATCATCAGAGTAAATAAAAAAAATGAAACTAAAAAAATAAAAATGAGTGAGTTTATTTAAATAAGTGAGATAAAAATTTTTTTAGTTTCAATTTTTTTATTTACTCTGATGATGGTGGATCCACCGAAACACGTGTAAGTAAGAATAAAAATAAAGGTGACGCAGTTTAATAAGAAGGTTGGTGAAATTATTATATAAATTCATTATATGAAATAGAAACTATTAAAAGAAATGCCTATTAAAAGAAAACTTACATTAAACGTCATTGGTAGGCCTAACTTTTGGAGCCGGCTAATTAATTTCAGAGTAGACAAAGAATTTTTGTTTTCACTAAATTAGATTCAGGTATAATCGAACATCACAAAGATATTTTAACGTACTCAATTAAGAAAACGCGAATGCGGGCAAAGAGTAAGGAATGGTTTATATGATTACAAATTAAGAAAAAAAACTTTTCTTTCTGACAACCGTAAAAATATCTTTTGTTTTTGTCGCCGTAGGCATTCAAAATGTGGTTCTCCCTTTGTATCGTTTGATCATCCTATTTATTCTAGTTGCCAAATATTCGGTTTTCTTTTAATGAAAATATGTGCTTTTACTTTGACGGAAAATACAAGCTTTTATTTTTGAACGAACAAAAATAAGTTGAAAGCAAGTTTTAATGAATATTTTGAGGCTTTATAGCACACGAAACACATGCAGTTTTACATTGTATGTTTTTAATGTTTACCTGATTTTGGGCTTACTTTAGAGCAGATCAATATAAAGAAAAAATGTAGATCTGAAAACATATTGTTTTGTAGTTAACAGAAAAGGTCATCCTTTCAGAAGAAAGGTAGTTTTTGGTAATTTGATTGAACTTGTCTTCAAAAAAAAAAAGAATTAGTGAAAATAAGAAATGCAATGAAATCATCACTACTACTTCTGACAGTAGTTAAATATTAATTAACGTTTTATAAGCATTAGTAATAGTGCCTTTTAATTTATGAATTTAAATTTTATTCGAATTCTTTATTTTTTATATCTTAAAATTTTAGGTAAAATACAGAATTGTAGAGGAAGAGAATAGAGGTGTATTCTTTATAAAGAAGATGAAAACGTGAACTGAGTGAAAATTAGTATAAAAAGCGCACTTCCCTGTAGGAGTTGAAATAAAACATAATAGAGAAAGTGAAGAGCGAGTGACGAGGGGATTTCACATCATACAAAATTAGCCACCGCTTGATAAAGTCGAAAGTGACTTACTTTACAATGTGGTCGACTTGGAACGACAACGGCCTACGACAGTTTATGTAGAGCTGTCTACATCTCGCAGAGAATAAAAAATAAATTTTCACCTAATTGCAATGTTCCTTCATTTACTTTTAAAAGTTCAAATTGAAGAAAATAGGATAAATTATTTTTTCTTGAAATCTCAAAAAACAAATAAATATAATTCAATTCAATTTTGTTCTTGTAAATTAAATTTATTACTAAATAGGCTAGGTAAATTATATTTTGAATATAAACGCCTAGAATCAAACATGTTGCATTTTAATATCAAAATTATGTATATATTTTAAAATATATAGCTTACCTGATACGGAATATCAAAAGAAAAGTGGAAAACAATCAGATTTCGGAGGATCGAAATCTTCGGATACGAGGAAGTATAATTTTGTTTTTGTTTTATGTCTCACGATTATTCACCTGAAGACTAATAATAAGTTAATATATTAAGGAAAAGAGTGCAGAAAATAAAGTGTTAAGTGACCCTGTCAGAAATAACACAATTTGTAATTAATCCTTCGGAAAAAATTTGAAAATCTTTTAAATTTTTCCCCTACTCGGTATGTGCACTAGGGTTTAGCCCTACTACAATAATGTTATTCTGTTATAATCTTCGCTCTAACTAAATAACCACGCTACTGGTGGGAGCATGACAAAATAATGACATAAGAGAAAATGTGGCACCGATGGAACTCATCGAGGGATGATGTTTTCATTGGGCTACGAAACGCTGTAGCCCCTACGTGCTGCCTTCAACGGTTTTTTTCAGGACCGTGTTGGTCTGCTTGCCCACAACAGATTTACGGACTTTGACAAAGCCGCCTCTAAGATTCAGAATGCTACTCGTTATTTGACATTTCTATAACGTTTAGTAGATGTTTTGGTATTTTTGTATTTATTGAGATATGTTAGTTTCCCATAGAGTTAAGTTACCGTATTTAAAATAAAAAAATCAGTAAAACAAAGCGGATTTGGGTAACTGGGAGTTTACTGTAACTTTAAGGTTATTAAATGATAATAGAATATCGTTTGGCATTCTTCTTTAAAACGACATTTGTTTTTTATTTATTTTCAGTTAGCCTGATATCAATTGCTAATTAACAGCAAATTTTTTAACATCAGAGAATAAAATCTTGATTTGTCTTACTACCACTGGAGTAACACCAATATAAAACCGGTTTTTTTTAATCATGATGATTTAAAATGTTACCTTTAGGGAAATTAAAAAATGTTTCAATGTTCCCGACAGTAGGCGTCACAGTTAATTTTTAATTTTAGCTATGAAGGGTCTAAAACTGTGATATCAGTAGTCAGTGGTAGTCATCACTATTATCTTAAAAATTAACTGAAAAAGGGTAGCTATTGATAATGTCTCTTGGTATCGTTATTTTTAATAAATGCTTAGCTACATGTTCAAGGACAGATTCAAGTATCCTTTACTGTTTCCAAAAACAAAGAACTGGCCACTGTAAGTTACTATCAACACCTAAAATAACATTTGTTATTGTCACCGGATGGCGACATTAAGTGGCGAGTTGAAACCTTTACTTTTTGGTGGCTCTGAAAAGGGCCGTTTAAACGGTGGTCGTCTTGGCGAAGCGTCGGTCGTAGTCGTAGTGGCAGTCGGGGGCTAGGCGACACGGCGTGTCGTCGTCCAGCGGTGACGTCTTCTTTTTCCCTCGCAGTAGTGCGTCGATGGCTGCTTCGTCGGATCCGGTGGGCGTATGGCTCGGTCGAGGGACCGCTGTGGGCATCGCTCGCGGCAGCGGGTGATGCCCGCAGCGTAGCCGCACACAGCGTAGCCTCAGTTGTAGCTGGCAGCACAGTACTTAATCAAAGGGGATGACGGTGGCACTATATTTGAAATTTTTTATATCTATAAAAGTCATTCATAGCCAAAAACAAGCATTAAATTTTTCTTAAGTTCTTATTTAACTACAAGGGTTATTGGCAACGGGAGAGTGAATCAAGGAGATCCTTGAGAGGAAAGGCTTGTAAAGCGTTGTAGTGAGCCGGTGAAAGTTGTGAATTAGAACTGGACAATGTTAGTATTTTTAACGTGCACAAATTTACAGACCCTAACATGGAAAAGTATCAGTGACAATTTTTAACAGTTAAGTAGATGATTTTAGGTACTCTGTCAAGCTGGAACATACAACCAAGAACGTTCATTGGCTTTTTTCATGAAAAATACTTAAGCCTCGGTGATGTTCATCGTAACATATAAAATAAAATAATATTGTTAAAAAGTTTCATTTGTTTACTTTTAATGAACTAACTAAATTTCGTCTTTAAGTAAGTTATGTTAAATGTACTGAATTATTGAACATTTTTGTAAAAATAATATCGTCTGGTCTTCAGTTTCATTGTAAGTGTTTTTCAGAATTAATTTACTTTGTATTGAAAACTGTTCCAAGAAAATTACAACGAACACCATAAATTTGTTCGTTTAAGGTTAGGTTGCTATGCAACCGAGTAACAACGTTGGTTACGGCCCGTGTCCTACTATGGAGACTGTCCAAACTATCCAAACTAGTTTGAGTTTGGATAACGTAACCAAAAATAGTAATTCAGATAATTACGGCTCCAATAACACGGAATGGAGGCAAGTAATAAACAAACGTAAAATTACTGACGTTTCTATTGATGAAAATGCTATTAAAAAAATACATCCGAATGATCCACGTTCGAAAAATTCAATTTTATATGAAAACAAAACTCCTGTCAGTAATAAATATTCCTTACTTTCTGATATTTCAAACGACAACTCAGAAAGCGATAAAACTAAGTTGAACATTCAACGGCCCCCGCCGATTTTCTTAAAGTCAAACGTAAATTACGTTCCGTTATGCAACATTTTAAAACAGTTAGTCGGAGACAGTTTCAAATGTTCTTCGACAACTCAAGGTATCACTATTTACCTTTCCAATGGTGATGATTACAGAAAGTGTGTCAAATATTTGAGAGAAAATAATGCTGACTTTCACTGCTATCAGCTTTCTGAAGATAAACCATTCAGTGTAGTCATACGTGGGTTGCACCAGTCGATGGATCATAGCCTGATAATTTCAGAACTGAAGGAGAAAGGTCATACAGTACGCAGTGTATCGAATGTTATGTCCCATCGCACAAAACAGTATTTGCCGCTGTTGTTTGTAGACCTAGAGAAGGCAGAAAATAATCAACAAATATTTGATGTAACGTCTTTATTTTTTTCTAAAATAAAAGTTGAGCCGCCGCGTCCGAAACGCCATATAGTTCAATGTCTAAGGTGCCAACAATATTCACATACAAGACGTTATTGTAATCACGCTCCTAAATGCGTGCGTTGTGCAGGGGATCATGAGTCTTCCAGTTGTACCAAACCACGCGATACGCCAGCCACGTGTGCGCTCTGTTCCCAGTCTCACCCGGCTAACTACAAAGGGTGTGCTATATACAAGGAAATCCAGAAACGTCGGGCACCCCTTCATAAAACAAGTGAAAATTCAAAAAATCAAAGGCACCCAGTACCTGACATTAATTCTTCATCTTTTCCACCGTTGCCTTCAAAATCCACCGGAAATAAAATTCAAGCAGGACAAACTCCATTATTACAGGTACATTCACCTTCCATATTTTCATCTGCCCAAATTGCGGAATATAATGCTGCGTTGGGGCCATCAAGTCAAATTAATACTTTTTTGTCGGAAATGAAAACTCTATTGTTTCCAATGATTTCGTTAATGACTCAACTTATACAAGCTTTAATGTCTAAAAATAATGCCAAATAATATGACATCTAATTCCCTTGTCGTCTTGTTGTGGAATGCTAATGGTATTTCACAACATTTCAATGAGCTAGAATATGTGCTACATGAGAAAAGAATAGACATCGCCCTCATTTCGGAGTCTCACTTGACTTCACGTTCTCGTTTTTACGTTCCCGGTTACATCGTTTACCGGACTGATCACCCGGCCGACCGGAGCCAAGGGGGCACGGCAATTATCATCAAGGCGACTTTAAAACATGACTTCCTTTTTACTGAGCCTCCAACAAATTTTCTTCAGGCAACTGTACTTTCTTTATACCTACACCAGTTAAAATTTAATGTAGCATCAGTTTATTGTCCGCCACGATTTCGAGTAACTGAGGAGGAGTTTCAAAATTTTTTCGATGAGTTGGGACCAGCATTTATTGCAGGTGGTGATTATAATGCGAAGAACACTCAGTGGGGATGTAGAGTCAATACACCACGAGGCAGGCAACTGCTAAATGTAGTTGACTACAATCGATTTGAAGTAATAACGCCCAGGATGCCGACATATTGGCCTTCTGCCGTCACAAAGCTACCTGATATACTAGATATATTTATAACACGAGGTATAAGTCGACTTCACCATGCGGTTGAAAATTTAGACGATTTTAGATCCGACCATTCTCCGGTTCTGTTAACTATAAGTGCTACTCCTCTTTATAAACAGCAACTACCATCGCTAACGCCAACCGGTAAGATGGATTGGGTCAAATTTCAAAATCTTGTAAATAACAATTTAAATGTTCACGTCCCTTTAAAAACTGCTCACGATTTAGAATGCGCCATAGACGATTTTACCTCTATCATTCAATCTGCTGCATGGGATTCTGCAATAACTGTTTCAAAAAATGAACGCAATGGACCTCATTATCCCAGATCCATACGGGAATTAATTACTCAAAAACGGGCAGCACGTCGTCGATGGCATCGTACAAGACTTCCGGACGACAAATCTACTGTCAATCGGCTATCCAACAGACTTAAAAAGGAAATCTGGGCAGTTAAACTCGACCGCTTTGAAAGCCGCTTGAATTCCCTGGACACAGAAGATGGTTCGCTATGGAGAGCAACAAAGCGACTTCTAAAGCAAGTTCCAGTTTCGACTCCTCTTCGGCGTGAGAACCAAACCTGGGCCAAGTCTGACCAAGAAAAAGCTGATTTATTTGGAGAACATCTCAGCAACGTATTTAAACCTCATGTGCAAACAGGAGACATTGAGTTTGACAGGGATGTACAGGAATTCGTAACGTGCCCAACTACGCTATCGTTGCCGCCTAAACCTGTGAGTTTAAACGAGGTCAAGAGTATTATTAAACGTCTTCCATTGCACAAGTCACCAGGTCTGGATTTGTTAACTGCAGAGACATTAAAGGAGTTACCAGAAAGAGGGATAATTTTTATACGAAACATATTTAATGCTATTCTCAGAACTGCGCATTTTCCTTTACAATGGAAATTGTCAACTATTGTTTTATTTCAGAAGCCGGAAAAACCATCTCACTGTGTAAGCTCTTACCGGCCCATTAGCCTTCTTTCAGTCGTGTCTAAACTTTTTGAACGAATTTTGTTAGATCGACTTTCGCCGATAATTGAAGCTACAACTCCAAATTATCAGTTTGGATTCAGAAGGCAGCATTCAACAACTCATCAGCTGCACAGAGTGGTTGATTTAATTTCTGTAGGGTTAGAACAAAAGTTATACACATCGGCTGTATTTCTGGATATTAGTTCGGCGTTCGATAAGGTTTGGCATCCTGGGCTTTTGTATAAATTAAAATCTATTTTTTCTGATACATATTATGGAATTCTGAGATCATTTTTAGAGGATAGATATTTTGTTGTGCGCCAAGGTTTGGAATATTCTAATATCTGGCATATCGAAGCAGGAGTTCCTCAAGGGTCCATATTATCTCCTGCTTTGTACTCCATATTTACGTCTGACTTCCCGGAAAATGACTTCACGACAGTAGCAGCGTACGCAGATGATACCGTTCTGTTATGCAGCAGTGAGTCTCCAGAAGAAACTTCGATGAACATCCAAAATCACTTGTATGAGGTATCTACATGGCTCAAAAACTGGAGAATGAAAGTTAACCCGCTGAAATCTGTGCAAGTGACTTTTACTTTAAGAAGAAGAACTTGTCCAACTGTTTACCTGGATAACAATGAGATACCGCAAGAAAATAAAGTTCGATATCTGGGCCTCCATTTAGACCGTAGACTGACTTGGGGATATCATATCAAAACAAAACGTTTGCAACTAAATAACCGTACAAAATTACTTTCAAAATTCATCAACAGAAAATCAACTCTATCATTAAAATTTAAATTATTAACATACAAAGCCTATTTACGACCGATATGGAATTACGGTATTGAAATTTTTGGGACCGCAAAGAAAACTCACATTCAAAAAATTCAAACTCATCAGTCAAAAATACTTCGGATGATAACGAACGCCCCATATTACGTAACAAATTTAACATTGCATTCCGATTTGAAAATCCCTTTTGTAACAGAAACTGCTAAAATAAAATATTCCAAATTTAACAGAAAATTAACAGATCACATCAATCCCCTAATACAGCAAATGTCAAGACGAAACTTACCACACCGACGCCTACGAAGAAAATGGAGTAGAGATCTATTGATATAATTGTTCTATATTTTTATTAACTTATTTTTTTGAAATCCACTATACTTTTGAATTATCCACTGGGATGTATTCTTTAAAAAAAATATTTCTGGTTATTTATCAAGTCATTTGTTTTTTTCAAAATTTAGTTAAGCTTTTGGATGGTTATACTGTACTGTATAGTTTCTAAATAAAATTAATGTTAAAAAAAAAAAAAAGTAAGTTATAAAGTATTTAACTATAAACAACTTGTTAACAAACAGTTTTAACAAACAGCTGTATTATGTTGTAATACCTGTAAAATAAAAACTAATTCACGTTTCTAAACGTGTTTGTCACTTTAACGTAATGAATTAATTAAATCATTAAAAGAAACATTGTGTATTGAATATAAAATACATTAGAACACCATAGTGCAAAATTTTTACAACAAGGTTTTTTTAAGTTTCTACATTTACTTTTACTTATCTTTTTTGTTCTCCCTACCCGACCACTCTTCTTCTCGCTCGCTTTTTTGTTCCCAGTAATGGAGAAGGAGAGCTAACCAGCCTATAAAACTCACAACACGTGCTCATATTGGATAAAAGTTTTAAACACATAGCTTTTTCAATTACAGATCTAATTAATTTCTAAAGTTTTATAATTTTTATAAAAACTTTGTTTTCATTCGTGATTAGTAGTAGTAAAATATTGTAAAAAGTCATAACAGATATTTCATTTGAATAAATGCGTCTATCTTATGGTTATTTTTTATAACTTGATAATTTTATTTATGTTTTATCATTCAACAATCTCTCGTAACGCTTATCTTTTTCATCCTTACCTGTTTCTTCTCATTCTACTCCTCTTCATCTTATCTCGTTCGCAAAAATCTTGACTTTCTAAATTATCATAATAATTTATACTTTGCTACTATTGCTCGAAAACGTCCTACCAGGGTAACCCCGAATCAGTCTCTCAAATTAGAGAACAAAAACAATTGCTCTTCTACCAGATCCTCGAATTATCTTAAGCTTACCCCAAATAACGATCTGAAAAATTCTGTTCTTGACCTCGTGACTAATTATGTCTAAAGTACCAACTTGCATTGTCAAAATCTTTGACAGTGACTCAGGCTGACTGTCGTCCATTCTCCAAAAACGTCTTTTAATTAGTGACATGATTTACCCAAGTATTTTCAAAATACATCGATAAAAATATATTATTTTGATTTTAGAGTCCGACTGTTTTGTTCATTACTGCTGATGCAGACGATGAAGCGTAAATGAAGAATAACAGACCTGACTGGGACTTTAACTCGGAACCCTTGGCGTAGAAGCTAGTTGCACTGATTGCTACTCAAATACACTTTAAAAGCTTTATTCTCCTTTTTAGTAACATCCAACGATGTACACAACTTAATACCATATAGTAGGTTAATGTGGACAAGGCATAGAACCGATTGATTGTTTTTACCTCCATGTTTCTGGACGAACGATTAAAAATTATGTATATGTTACTCGTTTAGTTTAATTTTTTTCTCTCTGGGTTAATTCCCCCTGTCATTTAATGAAAATCCAAGGTAGGGAAACCTGAGACTCCCTCATTTGGGTATCGTTATAATTTTGTTGACTATAATATAAAGGATTATTACTAATAAACATTTACATGGTATTTTTATCATTAAATCTTGTAATTATTATTCTAACATTGTTTTTATTGAACATTGTCATTTTAAAACATGTATCTTATATAAGTAGTAATTTTATCCGTTATACACAGTATTACTTGTCACCAAATCAAATAACATAAACTTAAATAGCATATACATATGATGTACAAGCAAGGACTTAAGAAACATTTTCCAGTTTTAAATAATTGCTCTCTGGTTAGTTTTTGCTTTTCTCTTTGTGATATTTACCTATTTTTTTTTTTTGCTCATTTATTTAACTATTTCCCACAAAGTAAAAATATCCGTATTGTGTTAGAAAATACTGTAAAGTAAGTTAGTTAAAGTTAATAGTAAAATATCTTTACGTTCCCTTTCCTATATGAATACACACGAAGGAAAGTATTGTTTTCTTGTCGATTTTTTGAAATCGAGTTTTCATCGGATCTACAAGTTTTTAGACCCCCTGAACCGAAAAAATATGTTTTTAGCGACTGATGTGTGTCTGTGTGTGTGTGTGTGTGTGTGTGTGTGAACAGAATATCTCAAGAACGGAACATCGTTCGAACTTGAAACTTAAGTTAGATTACATTCCATTCTAGAGGTTTCGACACTAACATTTTCATCAAAATCGGTCAACCGGAAGGAGTAGTTTTTGTGTCAGTTTTAACTTTTTTGCGAGTTTCTCAAAAACGGCTCATACGATTTTTTTAAAAATCGCCTCATTTACTACATTTTTGATGTTCTACAAGATAGGGTAGGCGACATGTAGCCTATGTTAAAATTCTTGGTAAGGCTGTTTTCTCGTAAAAAATGATTTTATTAAGATTTCGACTTTAATATGCATTTTAGCGCAAAAATGTGTCTAGTAAAAGTTGTACCGAATTTAAAATGCTACAACTTTTATTTGAAACGTTTATGTGTGTAATGCTTAGGTTAGTGGTAATTAGCGATTTTCTGTTTTTTCTCAAGAAATCGTGTAAACAATCGATTTTTTAAAGATTTCATCCTTATTATGCATTTTACGACCAAAAAGTATAATCAAGTTTATAGGAAATTAAAAGATACAACTTTTATTAATTAGAGCATTTTTTCTACAAAACCTAGTTTAGCGTGAAAGAGTGATTTTCCGTATTTTTAAGCTAAACTGACGTTGATTTTCACTTTACGTCTTTCTCTCATGATTAAACTAAGATTATGTTAATTGAGGTTAGTTTTTTGTTTATTTCTAATGTTTTATTACTATTGTTAGGTTTATTGTTACTTATTTGCATTGAGAAAAAAACGTTGTGTGAGTGTTTCACACCAGATTTTTTTCTCTATAATTACAAATGTACAAATCTTAAAGTTGTTTTATTTTAATTTCTATTGTTATTAAAATTATATTATTATTGATATTTATTTCAATGTAATTAAATTTATCATTTATTTCTGCTTTTTTAAATATAAATTCTTTTTACCGTAATCCTTGTACCCGATTTATATTGGTAACTTAGTAATTTTTATAGTAGTTATAAGTATTTAAGTAATTAAATTGTTTTCTGTATTCAGAACTATTTCTGAAGAAGAAATTTTGTGTATGTATATTTAGTTAAAAATCTAGTCTGAAACAGTCACATAACTTTCTCTGGCCAATGCAAATAATGAACCACATAAGCTAACGTTAGTAATAAAACATTACAAATAAACAAATATACTAACCCCAAAAACATAACCTTATTTTAATCATGAGAGAAAGACGTAAGGTAAAAATCAACCTCAGTTAAGCTTAAAAATACGGAAAATCACTCTTTCACGCTAAACTAGACTCTGCAGAGAAAAATTATTAAACTAAAAGTTGTTGATCTTCTATTTTCTTATACATTTTATTATATACACTTTTGTCGTAAAATGCATTCTAATGACGAAATCTTAATAAAATCGATTTTTTAACAGATTTTTATGAAAGGAAAACAGAAAATCACTAATTACCGCTAAACTAAGCGTTATAGAATAAGAATGTATCAAATAAAAGATGTAGACTTTTAAATTGTCTACAACTTTTATAATATACTTTTACCCTAAAATGCATTAAATGCATTTTAATTGCCTTACAATTTTTAAGGCCGAAATCTCAAAAAAATCATTTTTTCTACGAGAAAACAGCCTTCTCAATAATTTTAGCAATTATGGTGTCTACCTTATCTTGTACAAAATACAAAATTTAGTAAATGAGGTGATTTAAAAAAAAATGTAGGAGTAGTTTTTGAGAAAATCGCAAAAAAGTAAAAAGTTACACTAATAAATTACTACTTCCGGTAAACCGATTTTGATGAAAAATGGTTGTGTCGTGTCCTCTATTGATATCTAACTTAAGTTTCAAGTTTCAAAATTGTACAATATTCCGTTCTTGAGATATTTTGTTTACACCCAGACACAGAGAACAATCGCTAAAAACATGTTTTTTGGGTTCAGGGGGGTTTGAAAACATGTATATCCAGTGAAAACTCGATTAAAAAAATTGACATGAAAACAATACTTTCCTTCTTATTTTTATATTCATATAAGCAAGAGAAGGTAAAAATATTGTATACTTGTACACCTTAGTTTAGTTTAGTAACAAATCGTAATATATATTTAACTAAATAAAGTTAAAATAAAGTAAGAATATTATTGTATAATTGTATTGTGCTATTGTCAGCGTAAGGTAAATAATGTTATAGATTATTATTCACCTTGTATAGAAACCATAAATTGAGATTAACCGATCGTGTAGGCTGTTACACACGTCATCTTTAACTTTTCACGAGTCTACGTTAACGCATTTACTCAAACCGCAACATCAAATGATAGGTAACGTCGTTTACAGTTTACTATTTGATGACGAGGGAAGAGCTCTGCCCTTGTAGGTTCAGTCTGCGGTCTAATCTTGTCTGATGAGTACATACGATTAATGCACTTACTGATACGCAGCTTTCCCTATATAAACACTGTTGCTTCGTAAACATTATTAACTCTCAAGATCTACTGCTCATATTAGCATATTTCTGCAATATTACTTCAATTAAAATCTTTGTGGAAGAAAAACTTTATTTAGAACTATTATATTATTTAAAACTACATTGTTCATTTCTATGAGTATGCTAGCGTTAAAACATAATGTTTAATTTGTAAGCTCAAGATAATTAATTAATAAATAACAGTCGATATGTAACTGACATTACTGTTATTCTGAAATATTTTAATTAATTGTTTCCGTGACCGCAAATGTTAATACCGTTATTAAAAATAAATTGTATTGTATTCCAGTTAAGATTAAAAAATTAATTAAAATACACCAAACTTATTTTTAAGGTACAACGGCTCGAATAGGATTAATTAAAAAAAGTTAAATTAATTATAGCCGAGTTTAAAAGTTTAGATTAAGTACACGCCATATCCTTATATAACTTAATCAAGTAAGACGGTACTTCAATTAAATTTTAAGCATTCTTTAGGCCTACTTAATTCGTTCAAGACTTGAAAGTAATAATTAAACAGTCATCTATGTTTGGAATCTTGGCAAAAAGAATTATAGTTATATTAACTTTTAGCAAAATTAGAGAAACAAATCAGCGGAATATAATTAATCATTTTATTCGTAATCAAGAATTAGAAATTCTGAGATAAAAATCATAATACGAGTATTCACTACAGGTTTTCTTGTTTTGATTAGCTACTCTTAAGCGAATTCGATATTGTGCAGGTTTAAATTTCATAATTATTAAGTAATAAATGATTTTTATTTCAAAAATCTCTTGATAGAAATTATCGTACTTTTATCTGTATTTGTGATATAGACTATACAAATGTTTCTATTTCATAGGTGAGGAAAAGGCAGTCCTTGAAAGATTTGTTTCAAGGCACCTGTAATACAAAAATCCTTTAGCATTTTATTTTCTTTGCCTCAATATTCTTTGGTTTTTAATAGTGATTGTTGCAATAAATGCAGTAACCAATATTATTTTCTACCCTTACAGGGGAGCTTAATATAACTTTGTTCATAGATGTTTTTTTGGTTTCACTCCACATTTCACTTTTCAAGCCAACACTTTAAGAACCCTAATGTTGATATTCAAAATTTCGATTTTTTAGGAAGGTACAGAAATAGTACAGCCTACATTAATACGACCTGTTTCTCCATCTTTAACGTGTGACGGGAAAAAGCCAACATTCTGGGTTTGATTCTCAAAAATTATAATATAGATCTAGACAAAATTAAAACATAGATTCGAGTTAAAAAAAATATTTCTCTAAAATATTTACCCTCTTTCTTTCCCTCAAAATCAAGTGATAAAAATTCTATTGGTTAAATTATTATTTTTAGCACTAAAACAGAGTTTTACATGCGTACTCTTTTTTTGAACTGTAACTCTCTGGAAAAGTAAAAAAAAGTTCCAGGGGTGGTTTAGTTTTAGGAAGTAACCTTTTTTTTCCTAAGGTACAAATTGTCGAAATACAGATGTTTTTTTGTTTATCTCTTAAGGAACGAGTTTGCTGAATTTCAGTTTCTTGTTCGGGAATTTAGTGAATAAATATGGTGATTGAATAAGTATAATACTTAACTACACAGAAAACACGTATACTAATATTTTATGAGGTTAATTGTTGTTTAATTCTAATAGTTGCAATCTATTCAATTCAGACCAATAAACAACCCCATGATCCAATGAGATGAGGATGTTGTGTATGATGTGTAAATGAGGTGTAGTCTTGTACGAACCAGGCCGACGATTCCTGAGAAAGTATAGTTAATTGAACCCCAACCATCAAAGTACACAGGTAACCACAGTCTAGTGTTCAAATCCGTATAAAAGTAACTACTTTTACCAGGGTTTGAACCAGGAGCCTTTGTCTCCGAAAATCAGCTGTTAAAAATTTGACTCGTGGTGATGAAGAGGTTAATTTTAATAACAAAATGTTTAACGCAACTAAATAGGCTACGCAATTTTCTTAAATTATTTCATGTTAAATTTCTAATGCAATTGAATCACCTTCTTAGTGACCGTAATTATAATTGGGTAACATTGATTCTTTTGTAGGTATAATAACTGTATTTTATACATATTTTCAAGATTGTAATTAATATTGTTCCGTTCTTAGACTTTTAGTGGTATATATAAAAGTTATGTATGCACGAGCTTGTTTATAGCCTTCCAATAACGATTAAACTATTGCTGATGGCAATTGTAAGCTGTTGCAGTTAATATTACGATACCGATGTAACTTACTTCTAACAAAGCGAGATAACAGTTGCATACAGCACTAATAGGGAAGCTATTATTTTAGTGTAAAACAGCAGTAATTACTATGTACAACTTATTAATGGCAGAGCATTAAGTATAATGATCGGGTCGGTTTTCATATCGGCCACAGAACAGCTGCGAAAATACATTATGTTAATACATCGGTAGTATCCTGTTTACCGATCTTGTATTTGTTGTAATGTTGAGAGTATGTAAAACGATGCCGAGGGTCGGGACGCGGTGCCAGGCGCCGTTACACTCTTATCCAACCAGTCACGGAAACTCTGCACACTTCCACCTGTATCATCATTATTTTGTCGCTGTCTACAGAACACCTCTATCTAATCCTTCGATTTTATTTTTTATTCCCTCATCCGGTACCGCTTGTTGCTTTTAACAAACAACTTAACTAAATGTCTTGTGTAAATCAACTGTAATGTGATTAAACATTTATAAAGTCAGTTTGTTTTTGCGAAAGGGGAATAATGACATTTAATCAACATTTGGGTTGTTCATTATAAACAACTGCCTTGCACGCAACGGAAATAATTTTATTACCAGCATTCATTTTTTTAGTAAGTCGGACACGTAATTACAAAAATCTCTTATTCCTTTTAAGTGAATATTTAGTCAATATCGTCATTAAATGATTCAAAAGGATACAATATTACATAATTTGTATCTTCGAATTGATACTTTACATTATAAAAACATTTATGTATGTATAACGTAGGAAGTTATAACACAGTTAAGTATTAGCCTGACGTATGTATAAGCTAATATTTGATCTGACTTATTTACACACAGAAGCTGTATTTACTTTTTCAAGTTGAGGCCAAATAATAATAATAGGAAAATTCAGAAATACGTAAATTAGTTAATTACTTAAAAAAGTAAATAGTTACCCCATAAGAAGCGGGTGGAGTGTTAAATTATTTGCACTCGATATACTAGTTCCAGGGCTACAAAAATTATTTCTCTTTGTTATCACGTGGTCAGCCAAATATTATGTCAACTATTTGAGAACTGAACAGGTGGAGGTGTAAAAGACACTAGTCAGATTTATCTCCTCTGAAAGTAATGAATTTCACTATACAGCCAGACCCTGTGGTGAATGAAGTGAAGGTGTCATTTGCAGGGTGCAGAGTAGATGCTTTTCGGAGGATCTGGCATGCTACTTACTTGATAAGCATAGGCTACTTTTGTACTCAGTGAAGAAGGCATGGTAAACCACCTTACTTCTCATTTTACTTAGTAAAACCTCTAGAGGTTCAAACCAGCCTTTCGGCTATTGACTTAAACAACAAGTAAATCATTTCCCGTTTGTACGTATCATTTAACTTCTTAAATAAATAAAATAACTAAATAATACATTTTGTTCAAAGTAAATTGATTATTGCTACAGAAATCGCAGTAAATTTTGCGCTAGAGATTTTGATAATTTTAATTTTTCGATGGTAAAATTACGCAATAACATGAAGTATTATATGTAATTACGATTGTGGAAAATGGAATATGGGAATAAAATTAACTCTTGAAAAACATGAACACGTACTCAACAAATTTTATATACTGATTTGTATTCTAATGTGAAGACGTGACGGTGTAAAGGAAAAAGAAAACTAAAAGCACACAAGATAATTCAGTCACAAATATTTGACAAGAAAACTACAAAAAGTTTTAGAATGTATACCGCATTAAGTTAGCTAAACTAATTGGAATGATTCAAGGCATCTAAATAATCAAAAAAGTTCATTTAACCGACAGTTTTTGTTAAGCGCAAGTCTTTTGTCCTAGGTCCTTAAACATTTTCGACCATTTGAGTGACACTATGAACTGATTGGAACAAAATGAGATGTAATTTTGTTCAGAATGAAATAGAACATTTTAAATGGTCACCATTTTGAAATTTTTAAAGAAAACTTTTCACGATTATTTATTTTTTAAAAGATTTACTTGCGTGCAAACTTACAAATTTAATTAAATTTTTTTAAATCAATCTCAAAGTATTATTCTATTGAAAAAAGTGTAAAATGGCGGAGGAAACAGATGCAATATAGAGCCTAGGTCTACATGAGCATTTATATGTCTTAATACAGTCCCTGAAGTTTTCCTACCTCTTTATGGAACGTTCTGTACCTAACGTGCTATCTCGTTCCATAAGCTTCTTGCCTGCTGATGTGAAATCTACCTGACAGTTAACAGGCTCAGTCGGAAGAGATCCTCTCCCGTCTAAATTCGTAGCTCGTATACAGGTAACATCACAAATAAAAATGTAGCGAAACAATAAAGGTAAAACTCTCATTTTCTGTACTTCATTTTAAAAAATAGTTCATCTATTATTGTGCGAGGGAATTTTTACAATCGTTTTGCTAAAAATAAATATGAAAATAGTAATATGAATTCACGTTTCCCAATATTATCCTATTATTTAGGGTATAATGTTTTGTACCTAGGTGTTTTTTTTTTAGCCAATTATGCGTAATATTGTTGTTTCTGAATACATTTGTGTACATCTTTTTCAAAATACTCTGTTTCAAAAAGTAGATTTGTTTGTTAGATAAGTCAATTTTGGGATAAATTTGTATTATTTCGGATTAAGAATTAGTTCAGAACGTCCTGCCTAAGAGTAAAGAAACGAGACTAATAGAATGTATTAAAACTAAATTTCGTTTCTTATTAGTATTTATGAAGTTTTAGAAAAGTATTTTGATTTTAAGCGATCAAGCAGTAAAATTATAATTGTTGGGTATATTCAATCTATACTTCTTGTTGTTTCATCAGCCGAAAGGCTGGTTTGAACCTGTAGAGGTTTTACTAAGTATAACGAGAAATTAGGATGTTTACCAAGCCTCTCTCACTGAGTGGAAAAGTACACTTATCAGCTTGCTGGGCCCTCTGAAAAGCACATATTTTACACTGTGCAATTGACATCCTTACAGTAGTTCGGCGAAACGGTAGCTAAGGCAGTGCGCGCTGGAGCGCGCACGGCATATTTTTTATTATACTGTCTACATTTATATTGCCTTACTTTACGTATTATTAATATTTTTATTATGCAAACTGAAAATAGTTGATATATATAAGTAATTTTAAATTTAATCACATTGATATTTCAAAAGTAAACTTACATTCTTATAAGTAGAATGATACGTATATTTCAAATTTTTTGAAGTTTGCAAAATGTCACTTTTTAAAAAGTTAATGAATTAAATTGGTAAAGGGCCGCAGGAATCTACAGGGCCATCAAATTGGTCATTTTCACTGTCTTCGCTAAATTATTCACTGCTACTTTCTCCAATATTAATTTCAAACCGATCTGAGACATTGACTATTACAAACTCCCTCTGGAAGTACTCACTTTCAACTTTTTTTACTTTACTACACACACAGCCTGCCATTCATCTTTTACAATTCTTGAGAAAGCGTCATTACACAATTGCATTACATTGTACATTTTAAAAGTTACATTACTCATCGATACGTAACCTTTAAAGTTCACCCAGACTAGCTCGATTGGGTTAAGATCTGGGTGATAAGATGACAATCTGAGAGGGACGTGATCATTGCTGCGCAATAGTTCATCGAAATGGTACTTTCTTTCGGTATTTATATTTTTTAACGAGGTGGTACAACTAAGGTTTCAACGTTGAATCGGAGAAAGGAACTCCGCTAGTATGAAGTCAGGCACATCTCTGCTTAATGCACGCATTGAAAAGTTACATGACAGCAAGTGTCACAGTAAACAATAGATCGTTCGGTGACTACTTGTTACGACTACACCCATTGATAATATTTTCCCCCGCACGCGTCCTCTCTGTCGAAGGTCATAGCTATCGTTTCAACAAAATAACTATACTTCATTCACCACATGGTCTGGCTGTATAATGAAATTTATTACTTTCAGAGGAGACAACTCTTAATTACTGTCTTTTGCACGTCTACTTCTTCTGTAGGCTGCTTAAGTGATTCAGTCATTTATTTGTCTGACCATGTGATAAAAAACAGAACTATTTATTTTAGCTCTGCAACGAACAGATTGAGTGTAAATAATTTGACACTCCACCTGTCTGTTATGGGCAAAGTTAAACGTATAATTATACTTAGAAGTTCTTTTCAAGAATCATCCATTTCACATTAATTGACATTTATAAGAAATAAATTGAATTCTCTCTTATCAATTATTTGTAGTGTATGTAGCATTTATTTATATATTCAAGGAACTAAAATCCTCTTTGAAAATTTTTATAAATAAAAGCTATCTATCTGTTTCCTAAAAAATACTTTTATTTAGTTTACAAATTTATAAACATGTATGTTTTATTTATTATAGTAGCCAACATTGTTTCTTGTGTTCATCGTACTCATGTTGGAACTTTTTGTAAAAGTTTGTCGTTTCTTCAGCAAATTGCGTAGGTTTACTACATAGTATTGTTTTCATATTATCTCATTTTCTCTGCGGCAAGGAAAAATTTTTAGTATTTTTCAAAATGTACTGCTATTATCTGTTATATGTAATACTTACTTCTCAGAAAGATTCGCGTGTACTAGTATTTCTACAAATATTGTATTGTTTACGGGTGCATAGTCTGGATACACGTAATAGGATGTTTCGTTATGTACTTTTTATAAAAGGAACTACAACTCGCAAAAAAGAACTGAAACCAAGCTCGTTAGCGTCTTTTACATCACATAGATGCATATTACCATCTAGTACAATTCAACCTTCTAGCTAAACTGTAAATTGCAGAACATTGTGTATACATGTATAAATATCCGGTTTCTTACATTGTACAAAACATCCCATTTTTCTCTTCAATTATTTTGAAGTTATTATTTTACCTACTTGTCATTTCGATTTAGTTTAAAAAATACATTACAGAAAATGAAGATGTTGAGCATTACTCGTAACATACTCCACTAGACGCAAAACTATATGGGTGCATTCTTTACACCCACATTTTTATTCTCTATTGATCAAATTATTATTATCATTAATTATTTTTTGTATTTAGATAGATCTAAATGACATTGTATTTAGATTGATTATTAAGTACTTTCATATTTAATTATCATTGTGCATCAATTATTATCATAACCATAAAATATCATTTATACGAGGTGTGGCTATTAATTAACGGGACGGACGTTGTAAAAAATTTTATTTTTATTTTATACATAATCACTTATTTTCACCTTCAATACACACTCCTTCTCCATCCCTACAACGCTCCATGCGAATTTTTCATTATTGGAAACAGTGCTGGAAGTCTTCTTCAGTCAGCTCCTTCAGGACACGTGCCGGTCAAAAATGTTTGAAATGAAACTCGTAAAAATGTTTGTACTTAGATTTTGTACGCGATTGAAAGTGACCCAAATTTTTTTAAAACGATAATAACATGTGAAGAAACATGGTATGTTTTTTTACTTATGATCCGGAAACGAAGTGCCAATCCATGTACTGGAAGAGCTGAACTTCACCGAGAGCCAAAAAAGCTCGAATGAGCAAGTCAAAATTTAAAGCAATGATGATTGTTTTTTTGATATCCATGGGATTGTGTACCTTCACTGGGTTCTTGAAGGTCAAACAATTAATCAATATTACTACCTTGAGCCAATTATATGACTGAAAGATTGAAGATCAGAAAGGTATAGGTGTAAAAGAAACGAGTCAGTATTATCTCCTATGAGAGTAAGGAATTTCATTATACAGACAGATCTTGTGGTGAATGAAGTAAAGGTGTCATTTGCAGGGTGGAAAGTAGGTGCTTTTCGAAGGGTCTGGCATGCCGATAATCATAATTTTCTACTCACTGGAGATGGTAATCCTAAACCACTTCACTCCTCGTTTTACTTAGTAAAGCCTCTAGCATTTGAAACCAGACTTTCGGCTGATGACCTATACAACACCAATAATAATTTGTTACTGAATTTTTAAAAATAACTAGTGAATTTAAAATAACACTTATATTAACGTTTATTAATGTAGCTAGGTAGAACATTAAAATTACGTAGATAAAACAATAAACACAGAGCTATAATGTAAGTAGCGTTTCAGTATAATACATGCAATCATACTGTGAGTTTAGTATAATATGATTATTGTATTATTGTATTGTCACTTTTTGCTTTGGTAGATACTATTTGGAGTGCACATTACTTGTAAAAGATAGTAAGTAGTTACCTTCCTACCGGCTTCAGTACGAGTTCATGTACTAAATTACCAGTTCAAAAATTTCAGTGCTTTATGTTGATTGGTTGTATTTACTCCCACCACTACCTTACAACAAAAAAGTCTTCTTCTTCTTCTGTTTTTCACGGATTAGGCATCTCTGCTTGTTCCGAACCTCTCAAATCTGCCCATCTCTTTCTCAGGGGTCCTCGTTCTCTCCTGCCCTCCGGCTTATAGCCCAGTGTCTACTTAGGTATCCTATCCTCCCTCATTCTGTTCACATGCTCTGACCACTGCATTCTGTTCTGAGATACCTTTTCTTTTATAGAGAAGATGTTGCGTTCTTTCATTATCTCGTTATTCCTGTAACGTTCTTCTCTACTACACCCATACGTAGTCGAAGAAATTTAATTTCAGTTGCTTGCAATCTACTCTCCTCTCGCTTTGATAGCACTCAAGTTTCACTACCCGAGAGTGGGGTCCGCAATGTTTTATAAAATCTCACCCTCGTGTTTTTGCTGGTGCTATTTCTTAAGGTACGGTGGATGGTTCCGCATATTTGCTGAAATCGGTGCATCTTTATACTGTTGGTATGTTATGTTGCAACCTAAGTACTGAAAATCGGATATCTGTTCCAAAATATTATTATCTATATCAATTTTACTTCTAACTGACTCCTTCCCCCTCTTCCCCGTCTTCTTCGTCGAAACTGTGAGCTTATATTCTTTGCAGAGTTTGTTCAGCAGAAGAGTGCTCTCTGCAGTTCATCCTCATTCTCCTGTAGCACTATCAGGTCATCGGCATGTAATAGGCAGTTTACAACCCTATATTCTCGTATGAGAATAATAGTGTGTATTTGAGACTTCCATCTTCTGATCATGTCATCCAAATAAATATTAAACAAAGTGGGTGATAGACCACTTCCTTGTCTTACTCCTCTATTAATAATTACTTCTTCGGAATTGGAGTTCTCCCCTGCTATTATCCCTCTGGTATCTTTGTACTGTTCTCTGGTATCCCTCTGGTACAACAAAAAAGTATTTTAAAATATCAATGGATTCTTAATAACTTCTTTTTCTTAAGTTATCAATCACGGAATTGGTGGGCAGCAGGTCGCCACGTCGCTCTTTAATTAGCAATATTTTTTAAGACCCGACAAATGCACATCCTGCATCACTGATAAATTGCTGCAAATACTGAAACCTAGGACTTCTTCTGGTAATGTCATCTTTAATATAGCCTTTTACTATTGTTATGATGTTTGTATGACTTTAAAATAAGACATATAAATTTAGTTGCTCTCTTTTTTGTCAATTTTCACAGTTCTTTTCGAAATACTTTCCTAATAGTTATTATTTAAATTCATTTGATTTTTTAATTTTCCTATAACACTACACGTTTTAAGATAATCCAGATTTTTTATCTTTAGTGTCAGCTAAATAACTTGTTTTACTTTGTAAATACAGGAATATAAACTTATATAAAAATAAGTTTCCAATTGGTTTTACTCTGTTTAGTTATTATTACTTTGGAAAAGTGTCACTATTGGATACATTTTTTATTATTATTCGATTTACATTTAGAATCATGTACAAACAATTTAATAAAAACTTATAGTAAATATGTTAAAAAGTTTGGCGTATACATCTTAAAGAAGACAGCAGTCGAGCAGCCTATGATCTTCTGTTTATAGTTGATAAAGGTTTTCTCCTGGATTCAGACGATGTCTAACTTTTTGTTGAAATGGAAAAAGACGAAATTTTTTTTTAACATAATTGAATGGAATAAAGATGTGCCATGTAGTTCAACTTATGATTTAATACTTGATTTTAGATTAATAAATTGTACTGAGATTAATTTAATTAAGGAATAATAGATAAAAGAACCTAACGGTGAATTGATTTTTATTCATTTAAAACATAAATTATTATTATTGTATTCAATTTTGTAGGGATGGTTACAAATTAAAATTCATTGTATGTATGCCTTACGAATTAACAACAAATAATTTTTATTTCTTTGTTGTGTAATGATAAAGAAAATTGTCTTTAGCATAAGTTAATTTCACTTTACTAATACTGCATTAGCCTAATAAACAACCTGTAGAATTTGTTTTTTATAGTATAAACATTTCATGAAACAGATACACTCAATTTTTTTTATTTTTTGTTTTTACGGTCTCATTGGACAACTTGAATTAAATTTTTGGTAATCCTTCTTGGTTTGTTTTTAGGATTCTTACTCTTTTCCCAATAATTTTTCAAATTTTGGGATCTGATCTGTCTGATTTTATCTCTACAAATCATTGATGACGGAGCTCGGATTTCCTCGACGAGTTTTGAGTCTTTATCGTTAAGCAACTTAAGCTGTTCAGATTTTTCTAAAATATGTTGTTCTGCCATGGTAAGTTCTTGCATATCTTGCTTTACTTCGGCCAACCACCTTGAAATATTTTTCCATGAGTTAATTATAGAAATGAGTTGTTTAGTAACTCGATTGTCTGGTATTCCAAGTAAATGCCCGATGAAAGAAATTCGTTTCTTCTGCATGATGTCAGTAAAAATTGTTTTATAATTACGCTATGGCAAGATATTAAAAATTCTGCTTTAAGTAATATTATTAGGAAAAACAATAAGAGTTCCACATTAAGACTACGAAAACTGTTAATTGAAATTAGGCTACGTCGTTTCAATAATATAAGCAAACGGCAAAACTTTGCTACAGTACTTCAGTTTCTTAAGGATATTATTGGAAATGAAAGAGGAACGTTCAGTTTAAAACAATATACAAACAAATTGTGCTTCTTTCTTAAAAAAGTGACATATTTTCACATTTGTACTGATTCAATGGATGACATGAATTAATTACTGTAATATCGAAACCTCAAATTGTTAAAATAATAAACATTTTTTTAATGATATTCTAAGCTATAAATTCAACCATATTTCATAGTTATAAATATTTGAACCACAGCTTTGGCGTTTTTTTCTCTACGTATTAATTGTATATTTCCGGGCATAGAAACTTGAACCTAGTCGTGGTGAATGTTATAGTTGTATATGATTAACAGTAACTATAAATGGTATTTGTTGTTACTCATATGCTTAGAACTTCTTTCTTAATTTTAATGATATTTCCTTTCATAATAAGTATTAGTGTGTTACAAGTAATTGAACTTAAAATATGCTATCTGAACGAGTCGATAAATAAATAAAGTATATATTTTTTATTATTATACTAAAACATTAAATTTGGATAATACACTTTTGTAAGTATTAGTTTGACATGAAATAAATAAAATAATAGTACCTACTTAAACTTATTTTTCTATTTTATTAATTGCATACTAATTTTTTCTCTACTTACTAATTGTATATTTCCGGACATAGAAAATTGCACCCAGTTGTAGTGAACGTTGTAGTTGTACACGATTTACAGTTGTTACTCATATGCTTAGAACTTCTTTCTTAATTTTAACGATATTTCCTCTCAAAATAAGTATTAGTGCGTTACAAGTGATTGAACTTTAGTTGTGCCACCTGAACGAGTCGATAAATAAATAAAGTATATATTTTTTATTATTATACTAAAACATTAAATTTGGATATTACTCTTTTGTAAGTATTAATTTGACATGAAATAAATAAAATAATAGTACCTACTTAAAAGCTGGAAATTGCCATTAAGTTGGTAATGAAGCAGCTTTAAAATGTTTAACACTTTGTATAAAATAACAATACAGTAGGTTGCTAAGATAATAATAACACATGAGTAATTGAAAATTATGTTCGTTAGAAATATAACACCGTTAAAAGCTTGCTTTAGTAAAGGCACTATTTTATTTGTCGTTAGTAAAGTGATGTGAGATATTAGACAGGTTTATTATAGAGATCAGATGTAGAGGTTGTATTTTGTTACTCACGTAGTCAATTCCTTTCAATCTATTTATCTCGCATCTTATTTATTATATTATTATTGCAGTACTTGTGTAATCTTGTGGTCTCGTGTACACATGTCTATGATGTTCATAATAGAAGCACGTATTACGGCTATCAGCGAACTAACTTTTCCCGACACATTATTACTAAGGTTAAGTCAATTCCCACTGCCTCAAATCTTCACCACATGTATGACCACTACGTTACTACGGTAAATCTAATTCCCACCGACTACCTTTATCTCATTATAACTAAATAACTTCGTTTTCCTAAAATGTTCCACTGCCAAACCAGTGGTCCTTGTAAAGGTTCATGACCAAAATGTTTCAAATATTACATGTGCTAATTCAAACTATCACCATTTATTCTATTCCAGACGAACGAGCCTAACCGTTCTTTTTGTTAAAATAATTTCTATAATTATTTATCATGTATTTTTGTTATAGTTGAAAAGTTTTAGACTAAGTTACAGGAATAGTTTATTTCCTCGGCTGAATTATTAAGTCACTGAGGTGTTTTTCTCTCAATGAAAAAAAAAATTTAATTTTGTATATTATACTATCCTGAGACCATTGAACAACTTCCTCGGGACTAAACTATCTAATGTTATAATTCTCCAAAGAAACAACCGTAAGGCTAATAACTAACCTATAATTCGTACAATTAACCTATTGCTAATCTTACTTTCTTCTTACAGTTCATGTTTTTTATCCGGAGGTTGGGAAACACGTTTTCTATTATTATTTTGTATACTACAACTCTGAGTAGCTGTGTAAGGAGACGCAATTTATAATTCCATCTGTTCAGGAATTATTAAATAAAACATCTCATTAGTAATACGTTCCATCGATGACACTTTCCATATCCTACAGTAAAGCTGCATCTTAAAGTTTTTTCCATTTTCTCTCATTTTTATAATAATTACTGAACACTATTTATAACACGACTTTTAATGAATTACCTAAACATATTTTTTCCCAGTTAATGTTACAACAATGTTGTTGTCAGTTTGGTGAATTATTGAGTTACAAAATTAGTTTAATTAGAAAATGTAATGAGTGGATAAGTAATTAACTCTATGAGAAGGGGACTTAAGCCAGCTCACGACTCGTCTCACTCAGAAAATATTATCGAGGTTCAAACCAGCTTGTCAGGTGCTTACCTAAAAAACTAATTTCATTGCACAACAATTTCATCAGCTTAGCACTTAATTATTTTTAACTTTACTATCAAACGAATTTGTAATAAAGAAAATTATTAGCATATCTATTTTAAGAGAACGCATAAATTGTTCATTTGCGGACCGTTTAAAAATCGCATCTGATAATGCTTCATAAAATTGTAATGTTAAAAAAAAACAACCTACAATAACTAATATAGGCTTTACACTCTGTAAAATCATACCTATCAGGATAAAATATGTTTCTGCTTTTACTTTCGCTACTGCATTTAAGCGATTGCCGTCGCCCAACTAATTTTGTATTTTTCTCATTTGTACGAGTGAAGTGTTAAAGGTTATAGATATATGCAGTGTGTTTGGAAGATATAAATCTTACTCATAAATTTCCGTTAACTAACAGACCCTGAATAAACGAGAAATAAACTTCACAAAACGTGACTTGATAAAATATTTTCGTCCTACGCTATTTTTGTGTTTAATAGATACGAAACATATATACATCAGATATGACTGGTATTGAACGAACGACTTGTTTAGGTTCCGTGAGCAAGGCGGGCCAAGTTGAGTGTGATTCGCGTGTGACGTCAACGGCTCAGATAATATCTGACCAATCAGAGTCCAGTATTTTAGGCCAATGAAAAAGCCCAAATTCTAACCAATTAGATGTCTTCATTTACGTCGTTTTGATTGGTTAATATTGACCAGTTAGAGAGGTTTTATTTCTGTTCTACGTCACACCGATATCAACCAATCAAATAGCGTCTTTCGGCGTTACGTCATTCGTAAGAATGCTGCTTTCTGATTGGTCCGTACTCTTACTGGGCGTCACGTCGAGTGAGATTTTGACATAAGGTTCACCCAGTGTCAACGTTTAGTTAACGGTACGGCAGAACTTATGTGAGTACCTTCTACTCGAGATTTATAACATCTAGTTTGGTATCACTTACCAAATACTTTATTCATATTTTAGAGATCTGTCGGGTACTGAACGAAATATAAATTGTTTTCTGTTACTGAAGAATATTTTTACGGTTTTTTAAAATCATGAATGTTCATTCAAAACCAAAAAATTACCGTGAGTCCTTTTTGCATGTTTTTCGATTTTGGTAACCAAATTTTTGACCAGTAAAATGTATCATATTTTTAGGGAATGACTTTCTACAACTTTAATTCAAAAATTACAATACGTACGAGGCAACTTAAATTTCTGATTCAAAATCTCTTGAGAAGGACACAGTCAATAATAAACCGGATAAGAAAATATACCTGATAATTCCGTTTTATAACAAGATTCCTATTTTGCTTTAGGCTACCAACAAGCATCAGTCGATAAACAATAAACAATGATCTAAAGAATTGGTGGTATAATGACCGATGTAATTTCGAAAAATATTTTTGGCTATATTTATATATTCCTTGAATTTAAGATTCGTATAATTAATTTTGCCCGTAATAAAATGGTATACTGTTAAAAATATTTTTTCACACGATTTGCTAGTTTCAGACGTAAAAATTAGTTCTGTTTTTATAACATGGTCTGCCAATTATGATACTGAAGCATTTAAAAACAAAATAGGTATAGGTGTCACCTAGTTAGTCAGAGTTATCTTTTCTGCGAGTAATAAATTTAATTTTGCAATATCAGGCCCTTTCGAGAATGAAGTGAAGGTGTCATTCAGTTGGTGGAGAGTAGATTTTCTGTAGGACTGGGATTCTGATAGGTACGAATAATTTTATTAACTCTGTGAAAAATGGAGTTAAACCAGCTCACGACTCGTCTCACTCAGAAGAGATTGTAGAGGTTCAAACTAGCCTTTCGGGTCTTTAAAAAAAAAACAAATTTCATTGAGCAACAATTTCAACAGCTAACCATTTACTTATTTTAAGTTTACTCACAAATTGGATTTTTAATAAAAATAATTATTAGCCTAGCCTTCCTAAAACAACGCATAAATTGTTCGTTTGCGGAAAGTTTAAAAATCGCATCTGATAATACTTCATAAAATTGTAGGCCTAATATTCAAAAAACAACCTATATTAACTAATATTGGCCTTACACTCTGTAAAATCATACCTATCAAGATAACATATTTTTCTGCTTATACTTTTCCTACTGCATTTCAGCGATTGCCGTTCCCAAATTAATTTTGTATTTTTCTCATCTGTACAAGTGAAGTGTTAAAGGTTGTAGATAAATATATGCAGTGTGTTTGGTAGATATAAACCTAATTCATAAATTTTCCGTTAACTAATAATTCCTGAATCAAAGAGGCATAAACTTCACAAAACGTGACTTGATAAAGTATTTTTGTCCTACGCTATTATTGTGTTTAATAGATACGAAACATATATACCTACATCAGATATGACTGGTATTAAACGAACGACTTGTTTAGGTTCCATGAGTAAGGCGGGCCATGTTGAGTGTGATGCGCGTGTGACGGTATTGGCTCAGATAATATCTTGCCAATGAGTCTAGTGTTTAGTATTTTGGACCAATGAGAAAGCCCACATTATGACCAATTAGATGTTTTCATTTGCGGAATTTTGGTTGGTTAATATTGTGCAATCAGAGAGGTTACTGTACTACGTCACGTCTATATCAACTAATCAAATAGTGTCTTTCGGCGTTACGTCATTTGTAAGAATGCTGCTTTCTGATTGGTTTGTACTCTTACTGGGCGTCACATCGAGTGAGATTTTAACATAAGGTCCACCCAATGTCAAAGTCTAATTAACGGTAGGGCAGAACTTATGTGTTTCTCGAGATTTATAATATCTAGTTTGGTATCACTTACCAAATACGTTTTACCCCATTTTAGAAATCTGTCGGGTACTGCACGAAATATGAATTGTTTTCTGTTACTGCAGAATATTTACACGGTTTTTCTAAATCACGAATGTTCATTCAAAACCAAAAAATGTGAATAAAAATGAGGCTGAATACTTTTTTCCGTTTTCTTCGATTTAAGAAACTAAATTTTTGGCCAGCAATGTATCATATTTTTAGGCAATTACTTTCTAGAACTTTAAATCAAAAATTACAATACGTAGGAGGCAACTGAAATTTCTGATTCAAAATGTCTTGAGGTGTTCACAGTCATCATCTATTCGGATAAGAAAATATACCTGATAATTCCGTTTTATAACAAGATTCCTTTTTTGCTTTATCAACGAGCATCAATCGAAAAACAATAAACAGTGGTTTAAGGAATTGATGATATACTTAATGGGTGATATAATTTGGAAAAAATTTCTGGCTTTATTCATATTAAATTCTTTCTTGTATATAAGATGAAAAAATTAACTTTGGACGTAATAAAAATTAGTGTTAAACTTTTTATTCACTCAATTTGCTAGTTTAAGACGTTAAAATAAGTTCTGTTTTTATAAAATGATTTACTAATTATATTACTGAAGCATTTAAGGACAGAAGAGAAAGAGGTTTAAAAGACAATACTTAGAGTTAACTGTTCTGAGAGTCATGAATTTCTTTTTGCAGTCCAGGCCCTTTAGAGAATGAAGTGAAGGCGTCTTTCGGAGGGTAGAGAGTAGAAAATTTTCGGAGGGACTGGCATTATAATACGGATAATTTGTAACTCTATTCAGGGCGACATAAACCAGCTCACGACTCGTTTTACTAAAAAAATGTTTTAGAGGTTCAAGCCAGCCTGCCGGCTGCTTACCTAAAAAACAAACTTCATTTTACAACAATTTTAAGGGTTCTGTATAACTACTTTTACGTTTATTGACAAATTAGATTTAAAATAAAGAAAATTAGTTCATTAAAAGAACTGCTGTTATTTGTTGTGACTGTGCTAAAGACAGACAACGGTGCTAACGCAGATGTGTATTCTGGCACTGAATAACTCTGATATTATTACTATAGACTATTGTTTAGCTTCATATTGTTTATAACAGCTATAAACTTTAATTTTTTTTAGGAAAATAATGCATCAACATGGACATACGAAAGTACATTCAGATTAAATTTAATTACTTTTCTTAACAAAATATTTTAAATGTTGTGTAATTACATGAGTAATATTATAAAAAAATTATGAACAATTAAAAAATATATTATAACTATTCATTTTTATTTTCAAAATTAAAATAACAACTAGTTACTACAATGTTAGGCTACCGAGTAGAAGGCGGAGAAAAGACCGACGCGCGACCACTATCGTGATCAAGCATACCGCACCCTATTAAGGGTTAAGAGAACACATGATTTGTTCGTTTGCGGAATGTTTAAAATTCGTATCTGATAATATTTCATAAAATTGTAATGTTCGAATAAGCGGCCTACTCTAACTTATTTTATTTTAAAAAAAAACCAATGTAAAATTTCTAACTTGGAAATAATTATCTGTGTGATTTAAAATTTAAAAAAAAATCTAAGACAGAATTCTAAGACTACACTCTTATTCTTTTGTTGTTGTTTGGGTCATCAGCTGAAAGGCTGGTTTGAACTTTTAGAGGCTTTACTAAGTAAAATGAGGAGTGAGGTGGTTTACCAATGCCTTCCGCGCTGAGTTAGAAACACTATTACTTCATTCACCACAGGGTCTGGCTGTATAATGAAACTCAGGACCCTTAGATGAGATAACTCTGACTAGCCTTAAATTCGTGAAATGTTAAAACGTTCTACAGATATTTGTATGGACGTTATTACCTATCGGCATTACTCAAAATTTTATTAAAGCCTTGATAAAAATTTTTTGTTCAATATTGGGTCCTTATTTATGGAAAATATCACCTAATTATTTTTGTTAACCTGGTGAGGTTTGTCTTATATTATCTGACGTGTAATTACAGCAGTATACTAATATCTTAGTTTCATTAGTTTTATATCTAGCTCAATTGCGTATTTTTTTAATTAATTTAAAAAAATATTGTCGTTAAAAGTGGTAATGTAGTTTCTCAAAGGTTTCCTAGGAATATTCATGATTCCATGAGTAATCATGTTCTTTTAATTAAATTGTTTCATTATACGCTCATTTGCTTCAGGAAAAAGAAATATAATGAATAATATTTTGTTCTGTTTCACTCCATAAAAATGTTGTAATGGTTATTTTTTGTTTGAAAATAATGCGATGTAACAAATTACACAGAAAGAAGCATAAATATCAAAATTCTATAAACTGATAGCTTGTCTATTATACACAATAAAAATATTGTAATAATGTTAATTTTAATTTACAAAATTATGAAAATTTAATTCCTCATTTAGTGTAAAATTAATTTGAATAGACAGAATCACGCCACGTTTCACTTCGTGTAAAAATGTAAGTACTCGTCCACCCGAATACTATGACAATGCTGTAAGAATTTTACAATAACACCTTTAACAAATACAAATAAGTATTTACGCATTATATTGAACGGGAGAGTAAGAAATAACCATTACATACGTCAAAATATTTGCTGAATTTCAGATTAAAGATTTTTTACTACTTTGTACTCGTACACTTCATACATTGTTTTGTTAAAGAAAATTTAAATTGTTACAATTTGGCTAACCTACCTCGGCCAATGTATAGTCGGAACATGATATTTATATGAGTCAGCGAAAAATAAAAATTTAAATTAAAAAATAAATGAATGCAAGAAGTGTTTCAAGATAAATTTTGACATTTAGCCGTATAATTAGTTTTTACAACGAACCTACACTATTCTGTCATATATCGAGCCCTCAGTATAGAAAAGTATCTTCTTCGTCTTCTTCTTCTTCTTCTTCAGGTGCCATCTCATCCAAGAAGGTTGGAAATAACCTTGGCAGACATGATATTGAAAATTACGGCTCTAAAAATAAATTAAGCACCTGAACCACATTCTCAAGTTGTTCAGCCAGAATATGCGTCTTCTACCCTAACCTCTTTTACCCATAATTTTCCCCAAAATTTAGATGTAGTTAGCTGTATTTCTCCCTATCATCACAAGGCATGACTCAAGTATTGCAATTTTCGTATAGTTTTATGGATCGTACAACCTTTTATTCTTCTTTATTTACACTTTATACGCCACCACTAATAAATTGCACCACTGGTTTTAATACTGCATTAAAAAATTACAGAAATTCAAATGTACAAATTATCATAATCGCACCTACTTAAAATTTGTACAAAGAAAATCAAAGATATGACAAAATATAAACCTTTATGAATTTTATCAAAAAGTTGAGCCAATGAATAAATTTTTCATTCGGAATGAAAACAAGACATTGCTTACTTTAATTTAACTAAAATGCGCCTAGTTGTTAATTACTTACAGTTGTATTTTTTAAATTAAGAAAGATGAAAACTATACATAATTAAATTGTAAAATCAAAATAATTCTCATAAAACCATTCAAAATTTTTTAAATTATCAATAAGCTAATAAAATATATAATGAAGCCAAAAAGTAAATTCAAAAATTAACAACGTTAAATAAAACTGTTTGATTTAAATCAACTGAACCATTTGAAACATTCATATTCATAAATTGAATTAATTCATCTCTATTGGATGGCCACAGTTTGTAGTCTATTTCAATTAACTCCGTAATTGTATAATAAACATGTTAGTTATACAATTAGTATATCAAGCCAATCCAACAACAGCATAATTATATTCCCAGTTCAAATGCAAAAGTATGAAAGTATTCCAAATATAAAACCAGATAATAAAATGATTGCTGTGTGATAACCTTATTTTAAGTATAGCTGGAAGATATGATTTTCATTTCCCTAAAAACCTTTTACTATGTTTTTATTTGCTAAAGAGTAATTAATATTTTCCCATTAAATTAATCAACTTAAAAACAAATGGTACTTATCACGGATATTGTAATTATAATAACAATTTTAAAATTAAATACAGATAATATTAAATTAACAGCCGGATAATATTTTGGAACAAATATCCCACTTTCAGTACCTAGGTTGCAACATTACATACAAACAGGATAAAGATATTTACAATTACTGTCTGACAAGTTTCGAAATAGGATTCCCTCCCTTCCGCACTTCATCATAACCACCTCGCATTACGCACTGTCCCAAAAACATTAGCTCGGATAGTCAGTCTACTAGTACAGCTCATTACTACAACAATACTTATATTCATACTTACTATTACTTTATTATTTATTATTATTTGAATTTATTTAACCTGTACCTGTTTACATCACAAATATACACTTACACTGTAGTTGTTTAATCGAAACGAATTTATCTGAATAATGAACAACCGATCAAACCCAAAACATAATAAAACTGCACTGACTACAAAACCAATATTGCACGGTCGCTAACACTGTGCAACTGAAGTAAAAGCTTAGTTTATATTATCTGCTCTCAAGTAAATAAGGAATAATGCTAACTACTTTTAACTAAATCGTATCAATTATTTAGATTTACAGTCAACATTATAAATTAAGAACTTGTTGTGTTATATTTATTATGACTACACTACCTAATAGTAAACAAAAATAATGGAAACACTAATGACTTTCTGCTGGTGGTCACATAATCTGTACAAAATGTTATGGATAACAAGTATCTAGTAAAAGTGATATTCATATTAATTGCTCATTTGTGTTGCGCGTACCAATGTATTCGATCCGGCACGTAGTGCGAACGGGAATGGAAGAAATGGGGAAGGGAGGGAATCCTATTTTGATCGTTGTCAAGCTTTAGATGCACCGAATATGCAATTAATATATTACAGCAAATATGCGGAACTATTCACCGTACCTTAAAAAATAGCGCCAGCAAAAACACGAGGGGGGATTTTATAAAACAATAGCATTGCCCACCCTCTGCTACGGCAGTGAAACTTGGGTGCTATCAAAGCGAGAGGAGAGTAGATTGCAAGCATCTGAAAAGAAATTTCTTCGACACACGACTGGGTGTAATAGAGATGATCGTTACAGGTTTATAGAGATAAGGAAAGAACTCAAGATCTTCTCTATAAAGAACAAGGTATCTCCGAAAAGAATGCAGTGGTTAGAGCATGTGAACAAAATGAGGGAGGATAAGATACCTATCAGACACTGGGCTATAAGCTGGAGGGCAGGAGAGAACGAGGACGCCTGAGATGGACAGATTTCTGCGGTTCGGAACAGGCAGAGATGCCTAATCTTTGAAAGGTAGAAGAAGAGAAGAAAATTAACTGAATTTTAAACAAGTATTATTCTATTGGTTTTTTTGGTTTTCTTCTGGCGCATTCTTATAAAATTTAAAATTAAACTGCACTGAATATTAATGCAAATTAACTAAAAGAGGTAAATTAGTCCTGTAGATTCTGTCACTAGTATACTCCTGAATTATTTTTTTTAGACCGTTTAGCTTTAAATAACTACGTAAGGAGCGAAAGGAAGTTATACAAAAAATGCTTTTTCAGTCAGTTTGTGTTATACTTTATCGTTATTTATATTTTTTCGACTTATGTGGTGTATTATTTATGCTTGTACGATTAATATTTACCCATAACAGGCAGGTGGTGTTTCAGGGCCACAAAAAATAGTTTCTTTCCACATAGTCAGCCAATTATACGACTGAAGCATTTAAAAATAGAAGAGGTAGAAGTGTGAAAGACACTTGTCAGAGTTATCTCTTCTGTGAGTGATGAATTTAATTTTACACCCAGATCCTCTCTGTGTGAATGAAGTGAAGGTGTCATTTTCAGGGTGGAAGGTGATACTTTTCAGAGGGCCCTGCATGCGGATTAGCATACTTTTCCACTTATTGTGTAAGGCTGGATAAACACCTTACTCCTCGTTTTATACTTAGTAAAGCCTCTAGAAGTTCAAACCAGCCTTTCGGCGATGACCTAAGCAAGAACAACGATAAAAATATGAATATTTTAAAAAATATACAGTAAAAAATTATTCAACAAGTTGCATGTTTCTTTATTCTAAAAGTTTTTAAAAGTGCAGTATTAGAAACAACGCAAAAGTTAAAATAAAATATTTTTAATTTTTCTGAAAGTTCGCAATTCAATACACTGGAATTTTTAAACATGCTGTACAATCAGTTTGTGAAATGCAATGTTGTAAGCTCAATATAACGAAGGAAGTAGATGACTTGTCAAGTAGGACTTGATTCTGTACGTGGTTCTACGACGACGATGAATCATTCAGCCACATAATTTGTGTATGACTGCCAAAACCAATCTTCAAAACACAGTATAACGAAAAGTTAAATAAAAGGTAATCTTAAAGATATTTAAACCTATATTTTTTATAGATTCTTTAAAACTGAACAACTGATGTTGCATTACCACAGATCACCTGAATCCTAATTAACTTGATTTGGCTGCATCTTTTTTTTATTAGGTCACAAGTACAATATCGGTAATTTAAAAATTAATATGAAAATTCATATACTGTTTGTATAATTTTAATGAATATTTACCAAGTTATTGTTATCTTTGAATTAAAATGTTAATTTCTGTTTTAATTGAATAATTGTTATGAATTGACTACGTTATTCATCGTGTGATATAATCTATAATCATATCTAGTGCAATCTGTAATCAGTGACCTTTCACGACTGAAATACGCACAATTAATTCTTCTATACATAGTTAATTTCTGTCATTATAATTAACAATTAGTCTTATTAATTATGGTATTATTATAGAGAAAATCTTTCTTCTTTTGTTCGGAAAAATTCGATGAAACTTTTACTGATATCTTCGTAAAAGCATCGAGTGTTAAAGACTAAACCGTAAACGCGAAGGACTTGAGAGGCTGATGAGGGTCACCTGATCCATTCACTGCATGTCATAATTTAACGGCTACGTGTGTGTAATTATTTTTCGGTCTCCGACAATTTTTTCTTTTACCTTTTCAGTCGGATTTTTTATGAACCGATTTTACCCAACTTCTAATATTTTTATGTTGTTGTTATTGTGATCATATGGTCAGAAAGTATCAGTTAACGAGTCTTTTTCAAGAGCTTTATTATTCTTAAAATTATAGCATGGGAAAATATTTTTATAAAATATTACCTTAATAAATAAAGATCAAAGAAATATATTTTTCAGTGACAACGTTTAAAGCAGATGAAAATTCGGTCGTCTTGTACAAGTTTTGTAACAAGACGTTAAAACTTACTAAATTTTGAATAACTTCGTAATAAAAAGAGTTGAAGTCATTTATGCACTTAGCAGTGAATTAAAATTTATTGTATCAATTGAGATTGTTTTGTTTAGGTCATCAGCCGAAAGGCTGGTTTGAACCTGTAAAGGTTTTACTAAGTAAAACGAGGAGTGAGGTGGTTTACCATTGCCTTCCTTACTGAGTGGAAAAGTACGCTTTCCAGCATGCCAAGCCCTCTAAAAAGCACATATTGTCCACTCTGCAAATGACACCTTCACTTCATTCACCACAGGGTCTGGCTGTATAATGAAATTCATTACTTTTTCAGAGGAGATAACTCTGATTAGTGTCTTTTACACCTCTACCTCTTCTGTTCTTAAATGATTCAGTCATTTAATTGGCTGACCATGTGATAAGAAACAGAACTATTTATTTTAGCCCTGCAATGAACAGATTGAGTGTAAATAATTTGACACTCCACCTGTCTGTTATGGGCAGTAATTGAGATTATTGAATATAATTCAGTTAAATCGATTTCTATTTGCCTGTTGAATATCAGATTTACGTTCAGAAAATACTAGCAGTTACCCAATGAACCACGGAATGTAGAATCAGCCAGAAAGCTTTAATCATAAGTAGAGGCTAAATTTGTATCGCGTAGATAAACTAGGTCACCTGAGGGCTAACGTTCGAGTGGTTGGGTTGACAGATATAGCTATCAAAATACATGTCAGGTAATGTTTAGTAAGCTAATGGCAAATATTCTTTTGTTTTTTGATTTACAAGAATCAACTTCAAAGTTTTCAAAAGTAACAAAAGATTTAGCAACAAAATCCAATTTTCTGTTAATTTAAACATTTTTATTTGTTATATTTAATAAGTTTATGAATAGTTAGGTATGGTATCAATTAAAGCCTTTGTACGAAGTACTAATACAAAGTTACAGGCATATTACTACTAGTTACATTAAAATTACAAAAATAATAAGTAGTTGATACACAAAATAAAACATTGTCATTCATTAATAATACATTTTACAGATCAATGAAAATTAAATAAATTTAGAAAGAATTTTAAATTAAATTAAATTTTGTAACAAAGTTCAAAGGTTAATCATTATCAAATCTGCTATTTAAGTCAACATCGCATCGTATCTATTAAATTTAAAAAAGACATTCTCTAATGTCCAGTAAATTTATCGAAAAATTATTCAGATATCCGTTCAGTCTTAGTATTTTCTGCTAAAACGTCTGATCTCCGTCTTACTGAGTTATAAAGTATGTATTTGTTTCGTTTGTACCATAGTGTTCTAGGAGCGTGATGAACCTTCCTGCTTGAGCAGAAAAATTTTACTTAATTTTGTATTTTATGTAAACATTTTGTCTGAAAACAAAATTTTCCGCTCAAACTGGCAGGTTTACTACCCGCTTATGACGTATGCAAAATCCAAAAATACAATAATTGGCTTACTCCACAATAGCTTTAAGTACCAAGGCAACGTTAATCAAGGGTAACTAGTTGTTAATATAATAAAGGTAAACCTAGTTAGAGAAAGTGGGTACAGTATTGTTCACTTGGTCAGAATTTACGTAAATTAAAGAATAAAAAACACTAAAAAATGTTAAACATAATCATGGTTAAGTAAGATGTTAAAACATCTAACCATAAAAACTATAAAATAAAATAAAAAACTATAAAAACTATTAAAACATCTAACCATAAAAACTATAAAACACCAATCAAATGATCAAATGGATCAAAAGGATCAAATGGTTTGGTATGTTGAATTTGGTTCATATTATGATGATTAGTTGATAAATAAATTATATTATTTTTCGTTTTCTAATGACTAGTAACATAAAAAATATTAGAGAACATTGTGTACTGTACGTTACAAATTTTGTGTAAATATGATTATATTTTTCATTTAGAAATATCAGTCTGTTGTGCGGTTATCTGTAAATATTGTACAACAATTCTATAAAATTTGGACATATAATTAGATTGCATCATAAGAGTATTTTTTAAAAACTTAAAAACGATTCTTATTTTCAATTGATACCTTATCCTATCAATTGCGTTGATTGATATCGGCTTGAAATTTATTAGAAATTCAATAATTTGAAAGAAGAATTTTGTATAAAACAAATTCAGATGAAAATAATATTTTATGGAGGTGTTATGAATAATATGATGTAATAATGTTTCTTTGAATATGTTATTAGCGAAAATTTATTCATCTGCTAGTGAGTGGATTCACATGGCGTGAAATTGTTAAACTTTTCAAATTTTGATCTCACTCGATGTGTGTTCTGTTGTCGGGTTTTACTTCCAGTCGGCTGCAAGGTCTACTACATAGTGTTCAGCACCGAGTGTATCGGTAAAGAAGGCAAAGGCACATGTTTAATTCAAAAGGTCACACTAATGATCGCGTCCTTCTCAACGTGTGCTTCACAGTGTATGTTACAACGCTTCATGTGTAGCAAAGGGAGAGAGAGAGAGATAGTTTACGGGGGACGATGAGCAAGAATTACACTTCACCCGCTTCCCGTCACTTGACTGGTACACGAGCTTCTGCTACGGTATACTATTTTATAGAGCTTTGTCGTACTACCCTCTCCAGTATATCGGCCTCAATAGGATGGATTTTCATAAAAGAGAGGGTACGGAATTGGTAGGGGAAAGGGGATTACATCCCATTTCCACTTCTACTATTTTACCTGTCCATTGGTTTGGTGATTTCCTCCCTTAACGATGGACCAAATCCTTTATCGTCAAACGACCACCCATCGGTAGCGTTGACACGGAAACGGATATCAGACTCAAAGTACTATTTTACAACGTGGATAAATCAGCGTATTGTAATATTCTTTGTGTCACTTTTTTGTATTTTCTTTCTTCTTCTTCAAGTGCCGTCTCCGCGTCGGAGGTTGGCGATCATCATTGCTATTCTAACTTTCGAAACGTTTTTGTATTTTCTTTACTACTCTGTAATCATATATATCGTGTATGTATCAGGACAGGTATTTTATGGTTAATAGTATTAATGGGTTTGTGAAGATCAATAATGAACATAAAACATAACTATGTAGTCTACCTATTGATAATATTATTTGCGGTAAATCTGGATTTTTTTTTTAGGAAATAGCTACATACATTTTAAACGATGTTTCATTTACGAAGGAAATAATTGAATTTTTCGGATCAGTAAAACGATTAATACATTTTTTGATATTACATGTACCCCCTTTTTTATAAGACAGTAGGCTATTAAAATTAAATAAGTAATGTAAAACCAACAACGGAATTAAAGTTCTTCTGTTCTAAATAAAAAAAAATTAATTGTCCAATATAATTAAGTCAATGAGTAGCTATACTGAAATACTTATATCTAGAATTACAAATCTGTAAGAAAATGAAATGAAGTATTTTTAAGGGGTTATTTCACTGAAGATAAGTAAAGAAGGAAAACCTATATAATTATTTATTATTTTAAAGAATATTTTTTAAAATCCCTAATGGATGTGTGTGCGTTGCAATATGTTCACTCATGAACAATTAGTAACCCTATGATCCAATGAGATGAGGATGATTTATACATGACTTTTCAATGTGGTGTAAACTTGTACAGACTCGGGTCGATTATTCCCGAGAAATTATTATTTGAACCTTAACTATTGAAATGAACCGTTAATAACTGTTTATTACTCAAAACCGTGTACTGAAAAAGTTCAGCTGGAACAATATTTATATCGATATACAGTATTTTTAATTTGCGGTATTTATAATTTTAATGAATTGAGTAATTTTATTATTTTTATAATTATTTTCATATCCGTTATCTAGGTTTATATCTAGATAAGAGGCTCACGTGGATAAAACAAGAAAGGCACTCCAGGACACGTAAATAAAGATAAAAAAGTTAAATTAGAAAAAGAAATTCATATAACATTGGGAGTAACAGCTGATAAATGATTATTTATCAGCTGTTACTCCCAACCTACATATTAGTTATTTTTATGCAGTTAAGAATGTGCGTTTTATGTGTGTCTGTTTTGATTTTAAATAAAGCAAAATTTCAATATCTATTATTCATTTTTTTCCTGAGTAATTCACATGAATCATTTCAGAATTAAATTTTCTACAAATTTATTTTTAAAAAATACACCTTTATTTACCATTTATGGAAGTAATCTTACGCTAAACACAAAAATGTGTTATTTCTTTGCAGCAGTTGTTGTGTTTTATGTAAGATATCTCTGAAAGTATTGCATTTACAGCTCTGAAACCAATTTTATTCAATTTTTCAGATTACAAAACATAAGACACAATCGTATTTGTATCTTTGTAACTACCTTTAACATTTTTATACGGCCTTACTTCACCGAGGGTACAGAGTTCTAGGTGAAATTTTTTGCTAGCCGTAACTCGCTAACTAAGCGTTTTTATACATATGTTTATATGAACTTTTTTTCTTATTTTTAGCTACAGAATAAGATACCAAGAGATTGCCGTTTAGTTTTGAATCACCCGGTATAATTGTATTTTCCCCTTATCAATCAGCTAATACATTCAACTAATATTATAGAAAATTTAATACCAATTATAATTTATATTATAGAAAATTTAATACCAATTATAATCAGCTGTTTAACAGGTGATTTTCGGAGACGAAGGTTCCTGGTTCGAATCCTAGTAAAGGTAGTTACTTTTATACAGATTTGAATACTAGACAGTGGTTACCGGTGTACTTTGATGGTTGGGGTTCAATTAACCATACTCTCTCAGGAACGGTCGGCCTGAGTCTGTACAAGACTACACCTCATTTACACGTCATACACATCATCCTCATCTCATTGGGTCATGGGGTTGCTTATTGTTCTCAATTGAACAGATTGCAACGTACACAAATTAGGGAATTATAATTTAAATTAGAAAACTGAAATTTTTCTAAAAATGTACGAATGGGACGTAAATTTCTTAAATTAATAAATGCAATTATTCATTCGTTTTACAGTGAATTTTGAAAATACTAAATTGATTCAACTAGACTGATTGACTTAATAAGAAATAATTTCGTTATTTAATTAACTGCAAATGAATTTCTGTTAATTTGGTAAAATAAACGACCCTATTTATTCCCCATTGTTTATTTTCCACAATCACAAAGAAAAAGTAAAGTACACAGTAGTAGGCTATAAACTTGGCGATGAATTGTATACGAAAAATATAGTACCTCATAAAACACGAGCATTTACAAAATGTTTCAAAAATATCAGTAATCAGAGTGATGGATGTGAAATTATATAACTTAAGTGATTTTTTAATGAATAATTTTATTTTATTTAAAAAAAGTATAAAACAGTGTTCAGTTGCTGTTAAAAAATGACTATGTTCGTCCCCTAAAACAGAAGAGAAGTAATCCTTGTCTGTCATAAATATTTTATGATCTGTTCTGACCAAAAACTGTGAACTAATTATAACTATAATTAAAGAATATATACTTAAAGAAATTAAACATGCAGTTGGTATTTTCAGAAGTAGGGAACGAGGAATGAACATTATTTTAATGATTTTATCACAATTTTTATCGCAATTAGCGCTTCATAACTCGTTAATTAATTTATGCTATTTTGAGTAATTTATATGTAATATAATAAAATATTCATATTATAAAAAAATTGTAAATTAATAGTATTTTTAACTCTCTGGAATTACTTTCGTATATTTGTATAGGAATTCATAATTTCGTTTATTTTTTTAATAACAGAAAGTTCAAGAAGCGTTAATTATTCTGTTTATTACGAACGTAGTTGTTTTAAAATTATTATGAAAATTATCATAAGTAAAAATCCTTCATTTTACTTAATACTATCCAAATAAAGTAAGATTTAATTCCGCCACACAATTTATAACTTTTATAATATTCTTTGCTTTATAAAAGCAACTAAGGATGTTTGTTTTCACTACAGTTCATTTATAATAAAGCTAATAACCTTTTTTCAATCAAATGAAGTTCTGCATGAAGAAAAAAGAATTTTTCAAGTAATAAAAAATATTATTTTCTAGTTGTTAGAACAACAGTTTTTAGCCTTTAGCATTTAATAACGAAGTTCATTATGTCAACAAGAATTTTTATTTTCTTGTCTTTCTCATTCAAAAAGAATAAACGAAATAATATTCAAGGTTTCTTTATTTAATAAAATGTACTGTGCAAACAGCTGTTATAAAAAAAATATTTTTGAAATAAAAGTATGAAAGTTACAATATGCAATCTAATGTCCCGCCTTCGTTTTGTTTTATTACAGACAATAACTAAGAGATTAAATTCAGGTAAACCGTTTTAAACTGGATGTATCCTAAAATCCTAAAATATCTCACATTATCACCAAAATCTGGGAGGTAATAGCTATAACAGCTATTGTAGAATTTGGGAGGGAAAGTTCAAATATAGGTTCATTTTTAATAAAGTGTTGTGACCATTTCAAGACTAGAACTGTGTAATCCCCTTCATTCGTGTATTTTGAGTACCCAATTTTGATCAATCGTGCTCAAATTTCAAAGCTAGCTTTTCTTATGTGCGTATTATCTTGCACAATTCTGTCAATTTACGATTCGCATGTTGGTTTATCCTGATTGGCTACACTACCAATCAGAACAGTTCTTCCGATTGCTAATTGAACAATACTGATCAGTAAGAAATAAGTATTTAAGTAATCTAATTGGTCACAATTGAGGTTCCTTAGATGTAGGAAATCGCAATTTCTGACTGGATAATATTATTCTCATCAAGAGTTATACCTTTTAAAATTTTTCTAAAAGATAGTAACCTTGGACAATAATATGGTCCAAGATTTACCAATAAGTAAACTTCAGACTAAAGGATTATATGTTAGCAATCACAGAAATTTGAAACACTAGAAAATAATTTCCACTGTAATGACGATAAACTCTGTCCCTAAAATATTGTGACACTCATCTCCAAGTTCCGTTTCGGGATCTGGGTAAATTAAATGATTAACGCACTAAGTTTAAAATTACAAGTATTTATTGCAACTAAGAATTATAATTAAAGAAGTGACAAATCTACAAGTACATTAGACTATAATTAAATTTATTTAATAAATTACAAACTAATTATAATTAAGTAATAAAATAAATAACTGAACTAATTCACTTTATATAACTTACAAAATTTATACAGAATAAATGTTGAACAATACACAGTAACGTTGACCTTTTCTAACGTAATCGTTAAGCACTACGCGATTCACTCACTCAAACACAGACAAATCAAGACTGTAACTAGACTGTAAACTAACCGGCGCTTATATAGGTGGGCTAATGGAGAGCTCAAAAAAAGGCAGAGATTTTCGATATAATATTAAAATACAAAATCCTTTTGACGGCTTCTGGATAATTCTTAACAACTGTAAACAAATTAGGATTGAATAGAAGGTGTTACAAAAATGTCAATTATCTAAATAGATACCGGGCTCTCACAATACCCGTACAATAAATCTGTACTGTCTGTACTTTAAAGGACGTTTGTTGTTGATTTTTAGGTGAACAGCCGAAAGGCTGGTTTGAATCTCTAGAGGTTTTACTAAGTAAAACGAGGACTGAGGTGGTTTACCATGCCTTCCTCACTGAGTACAAAAGTAGCCTATGCTTATCAGCATGCCAGACCCACTGAAAAGCATCTACACTGCACCCTGCAAATGACAACTTTCACTTCATTCACCACAGGGTCTGGCTGTATAATGCAACTCATTACTCTCAGAGGCGATAACTCTGACTGGTGTCTTTTACACCTCTACGTTCTCTATGTTCTTAAATAGTTCAGTCAATTATTTGGCTGACCACGTGATAAGAAACAGAACTATTTTTTGTAGCCCGAAAGGAACATTTATATTAGGCCTACACGTAATATTTCTTATTATTCCTCGGAAAACCCTATTTATTACTCTTACTTTAACGTTAACATTTTAAACTCTCGGTTATTTCCGAACACTCTTTCATTTTCAATTTTGTCACAATATTTAGTGTATGTAGTCATAGTGTAATTTATTTTATGAATTCATGTTAGTTCAATAAATAGCGTAAATTAAAACGCAAAACCTGGTCTATTGTTTACTAAAGAGAAATTCTGTTCGTTCTTGTATACAGACTTCTACAGGGTGATTCATTTAAAAGTAGCCCGCTGCATTTAACAGCGGCCTTTGGCACTCAATTGGATTCAAATAGTAATTGAATAAATAGAATTACTTAATACATAATTTTACATATTTATTTAAAATTTATATACAAATTTCAACTTAACCTTTACAGTAGATGCTGAAAGTGGCGTCCTTGAACGCTTACACATTTTTGCGCTCGTTTAATGTTATTAATGCACACACGACGCAATACGGAAACGTCTATAGCTTGAATGGCTGCCAAGATATTATTCTTTAGCTCATGTATACTGCGGGGGTTTGTTTGGTAAACAGTTCCTTTTAAATAACCCCATAGAAAAAAATCGCACATACTCAAATCGGGTGAACGAGGAGGCCACAAATCTTTACTAACAACTCGCATGGGAAAAGCCTGATTGATATGAGATAGGGACTGGCGAGACGTGTGACATGTTGCACCATCTTACTGGAAATAATTGTACTCGCGTTCATCGTCGGTTAACTGTTCATGAAATTCATTAAAAATTTTGACGTACACATCGCTATTTACAGTTTCATGAAAAAATATGGGCCCTACAATACGATGTCAAGAAATCGCACACCATACACCAATTTTTTCGTCATGTAGTGGAGATTCATGTAACACATGAGGATTTTCAACTGACCAATATCTAGTGTTCTGAGAATTTACATGGCCAGACAAATGAAACCAAGCTTCATCACTCATGAAATATCGCGTAAGATCTAATTCACCGTCCGTAATTTTGTTAGAAAACCAGAAACAGTAGTTCAAAAGCTTCTCTTTGTCTGGCTCCCTGATTTCTTGTACAAATGTTACACGATAAGGTTTCAATTTTAAAGACTTAAGAACACGCAAGCATGTAGAGTATTTCATACCGCTTTGTTGAAATAACTTTCGTACCGACTTCTTTGGGCTTAAAGTGATTCTTTGTTCAATGTTCGCGATCGCCTCTGGCGTCCTGATTGTTGGTGTACGTTCCCGTTTACAATTCACTACTGATCCAGTTTTTCGCCATTTTGCGACATGTTGTTGTATACTTCTCTTTGCTGGTACTGTAGCATTAGGAAACCTTTCAGAAAAATATGCGCGTGTTCGTTTAATGGAGTTTGTGTGCACGTAACCCTCAACTAACGCAATTCTTTATTGTAGTGAAAATGACATTTTAATGACACAATAAGTAAACTATGCGTTGTACACTACTAATCTCACTAAAACTTTACAACAGACTAACGTGCCTGTCTGTTCAAGGCCAGTCGATCACATCGTGATCAGTGCTGCCAATACAGCATATGAAAATTGCTCGAGTGGCTATAAATTAAATTACTCGAGCGGCGGGCTACTTTTAAATGAATCACCCTGTACCTTTTAGATTAAAAAATTCGCTGTTGTTAAAAATACATTTTTACGATTTTGCAAAGTATTCGAAAACAAAAATTGGTAAAAGCCGTATTGATATTTTAAAAATTAAATTACAAAATAATCACTTAAAGTGTCGATGTTGCTACTATTCTTGCGGCGCTTTTCGAAGTTCAAATCAATACGACAATTTGTTTTTGAAGTGCCGTTAGAGTAGCACTTGCGTGTTGTTAAATATAAGTATAACCTAATAATTAAGTTATAATATTTTGAAATTTGGTTGTTGAGAAAAAAAGTACGTCAAACAATAAATGCATTTATTTGCACGGGCCAGCTTGTTATTTTTAATCTTTATTAGTTGTTAAATACTTTTTTCGATTTATTTTTGGATTTTCATTATAAGCTGAATATGATGCAGTAAGAATATGCATGCAATTTTCTTGTCTAATGCAATTTCCGTTACATTTACAAGAAAAATATTTATCGTTTGCGCGTTTTACAGTATCTGTGTACCCTGAATCTACTTGTACTAACTGGTTCACTAGTAACTTTCTAAGCTCTTAAATAACTTTCGTAATTTTAAACTTACTATATAAAATGTAACTTTGTAGCAAACGGTTGTTCTTGTTCTTTCTGTTAAGAAACGTAAGTTAAAAACAAAAATATATATTAATTTATTGAATATGTCAGTGTTATATAAATATTTTTTAAATTAATTTTTGTTTAACAAATTACTAATCACAAAAAAAAGAGTTCAAATAGATGTTTATTCTTTTACTTGGATTTATGATAATCAATAAAAACTCGATAGCTTTTTAAGTACAGCAGTTTTAAGCTCATCTGACTTCCGGTTTCATTGGATCCCGATGCAACCACACTAAATATAATTTATAATAACCAGACAACATTTTAAGGTAGTGAAACCAATTCGAGTAGTTACTAGCATGAGATGTGGACAGGCTATATAAATTAGACCATTATTCTCAATTGTTTGGGAGGAATAAAATTTTTTTGAGATGTAATATTAATATTACCCGATACTTTAAGTTACAGCTCCAAGTTACAACTTAATTCTTCTCTTAAATAAGTTATTTTATAGTATTTTTTGAATTTGACTTTGCAAAAACTATTGTATGAACTTCATTATTAATAATATTACATATTCGATAAATTCGGGTAAAGATTGTATTATCTCTAACAGACCTGAAAAAAGACGTAAGTAATTTTCTTAAATCCGTTTTGCCAAATATTGTCTGAATTCTTTAGATCATTTTTGAGAATAACTGGCCCTGGGTCTCCTTAACAAGTTATCAAAGAATTGAAAGGCCATCAGAAATAGTCTTTTGTTTTAAATAAATAATTATGCGTAAGATATTTCAGTTTGTTTTGTTTAATTATTTATCAGGGAAGGTGTTAATTGAGTTACGCAACATAATGAAATCATTGCTAATCTTTCTTAATGATTTTTATTTCTAGTCAAATTTTATTTAATAGATATTTTAAGTATCATAAGATAGATGTAGATATTATATTTTAGTCTAAAAAAAGTATAAAAGTTATATTGTTCTTTCAACCCATTTTTTTACCAGATGTAGATAATTATGCACGCAAAATTATTTTATTTCGGTTGTAATATCTGTAGAAGATTATTATCCAAATTAATTTTTGAATAATTTTTACATTTCCTCCTCTGTAGTTATATCAGATATTATTCTTTACGTAGTAAAAAATACTAGGTTACGTAATAACGACTGTGCAGAGAGAATATTTTTAGCCCTATTGTTACATGGAATAACGTTGCCAATGAAACGTTATGTTACCTATAAAGCGTTATGAAAGTCTTTGTCGGGAATGGAAAGTGCCTATTTCCTGTATATCCAAAACACATCGAGAGGATCACTCAATTCATAGCAATCGGAACAATATTCACAATTGGAAAAAAATAATAGAAGACCGTGCTAGTGTATCATGACTTACATGTTCGCTTAAATTACATATAATTTTCTTAAATCCTTTTAATAAAAGAAATTGAAAAATAACTACCGAAATAAGGTTCCTTTCCTGTATTGTATTATCAATACAAAGCTTCCTTTCCTCTTTGAGCAATAGTGCTCGTAAGGGTGTAGAATGGAAAAGATAAAGAAATGGTTCTGCAGTTCACATACAAAAGCATCTGAGTGATTGAGTGATAGCGATAATTCGGTTTTAGAAATAGAGTAAAAGCGCGAATTATTTTTCTTTTCACCACTAAATTGGCTTCCCTCTTTTCACTTCAATTTTTCAAGTAAATGAAATTAACTAAAAGAAATTTCTAACTATGGAACTGGTTATAATTGATATTTGTTTATAATTTTTGAACTTGTAAAATCTAATATTGGTTCGATGAAATAACTCATTTACAAAGATTTAGAATTTTTCGTATTGCATTGAATTATATAATTATAGAATCATAATGAGTATTTTTTCTAATTTAATATCATAATTAGTTAAGTAATTTTCCGTATTGTGTTGAAATACGAGTTCATTGTTACAGTGTTAAAAGTCACTTTTATTTTTACTGAGGGCTTTTATTTAAATAACTAATAACTTTTTTTGTTGAGACAAGATCAAGGTTTTTGATAAAACTTTCTTTTTGAATTGTGAAACCTACAGGGGTCTAGAGATAAGTTGACTGCATATTTGATCAAAACTAGCCTATCTTCTGGCTGGAATTTTAGTTTTTATTTTCAAAGTACAAATTTAATTATCTTTTGTTAATCGCTTCTTTTTAACGTCTTCGATTGATTTAATTTTTCGGTCAACCATTTTCACCGAATACGCGATCGGTATGGTTACTTCAAATGTCCCCTCCAAGCTAGCCGTTTTCTGACTGGAATTAATCAGTACGCCGAAGAAAGCGGATTCTCTTGGAGAATCGCTAGCCACCGACATCCAGCCAAAATGACCGTGTCAGTTGGCAACGTATTTTTTGTTTATTATTGTTAGCTATTTTCAAAATTATTTTTCTAAACCTACACATTTTATTCTACTGGTATTCTCTTCAGTAACATTACGCACCCGTCTTAAGATTATTTATCGCTCTCCGATATCTCAGTTTTTATGGCGGAAGCATTTTCAATTATAGTATTATTTTACTAATAATTTTTCCTCCTTAGCAAAACTTTTACTCTGGAACATTGGAAAATTATATTTATATTGTTATTCAATAATTCGTCTGCATTAACAGACATGCAAACCAGTCAAACATAGAACCAAAAAACAAAACAAAAATTCAATAATTGATATTCATTGATATTGATATTCAATAATAATTGTTTGTTTTATTTGAACTCCATTTTTCAACTATAATACATTTAAAGTAAAAGTACCATTTGAACTTTTACATTTAACGTCCAAAGTGGGGCCAGATCTCTTAAATCAAAACTAAAAAAATTATTACAATGATCAATTTTAGTATATATATATATATATATATATATATATATATATATATATATATATTATAATAATATAATATATTATTATAGGAAGGTCAAGAGGGATCACATGAAGAAAGACCTAGCGTCAATTGAATCTGACTTCAAGAAAAACAACACCCGTGACTTTTACCGGAACTTCAAAAAGACCGTGACCAGATTCACACCACCTAGTCTCAACTTTCGGAATCCAAGTACAGGAACACTGGCCCACAGTGATGAGGAAAACTGCAAAATCTTGGCGGACTACTTTAAAAACCTGCTCAACTGCGCAGGCCCGACGGAAACCTTCGAATTTCGAACCAACAAAGTAAACCCGGACTCGGAACCACCGAACCTCGAAGAAGTCAAAGAAATCATCAAATCCCTTAAGAATAACAAAGCACCAGGTGAAGATGGGATCATTGCAGAGTACTGGAAACTTCTGGAGGACCGTCAGCTCGGACTTCTGGTTAAAACTTTGCAGAAGGTGTGGGAGACCGAAGAAATCCCAGAAGAATGGACATCAGCACTCATCCACCCTCTACACAAAAAAGGGGATAAGACCGACACTAACAACTATAGAGGAATTTCACTATTTCCGGTCACATATAAAATCTTCTCGAAGGCCCTACTGACAAGAGCAGATGATCAACTCGACGTGCAGCTCGGTGAATACCAAGCGGGCTTCAGGAAATCTCGGTCATGCCCCGAACAAATCCGGAACCTCAAACATGTCATCGAACACTGCCGAGTCCGACAAAAGCCACTGGCTATCGTATTTGTTGACTTCAAAAAAGCTTACGACTCCATAGACAGGGAATCATTGCTCGGGATACTAGAGGAATTCGGACTAGACAACAAAACGAGAAAACTTTTCGCGAAGACTATCAACAATACGCAGTCCAAAGTCAAGTTCAGAACTTGTATCTCCGAGCCTTTTGAAGTAAAGTCAGGAGTAAGACAGGGAGATGGACTCTCCCCACTGATGTTCAATTGTGCTCTCGAGAAGGTCATCAGAGAATGGAGGAAAACGGCACCAAGAGGAGTCAAACTCGGAAGAGAACTTGAGATCAACTGCTTAGCCTTTGCGGATGACCTGGCACTCCTGGCGAACTCAGAAGAGGAGGCGATCACACAAGTCGAAACTCTACATGAACTAGCGGTCAAGATCGGGCTCCAAATATCGTACGAGAAAACGCAGTACATCTCCAACCAGAAAACGGATCGGACACATTTCAAGACCAAACATGGAAAAATCCAGAGGGTGACCAGGTTTAAATACCTTGGCGAATGTATTGAACCAAACAACAATGAAAAATATGCAATAGACAACCGAGCCAACAAGTTTGAAGTAGCGTGCAGACTGACGTCTCAGATATACAATAAAAAATCCATCTCCAAAAATGCAAAAATAAGACATTATCATACAGTGATTCGACCGGAAGTTCTCTACGCATCAGAATGCCTCGCACTTAGACAGAAGGCTCCATTAGAAAAACTAATCCGTAAAGAAAGAAGGATCATCCGCAAGATTTTAGGGCCCAAATACAAAGAAGGAGAATATAGACTCCGCAGCAATGAAGAAGTCTACCAACACACAGAAAAAATCACATCCATCATGAAGAAACGAAGAATTGCTTTCTACACACACACAGTGAGAATGAACGAGCATAGGCTCTCAAAACAAATCCTGAACTACAAAGAAAAATTGAAAAATCCCGATGGATGGCTCAAAGAGATAAAAACAGACTGCAACAAACTCCAGATAACGGAGACGGACATCATACAAAGAACACCTCTCAGACATAAACTCAAACTAGTGCTCCAGGAAGAGGACAGTAAAAGATCAAGACCTAAATGGTCGGAAGAACGAAAACGTGACTTTTCCAAGAAAATGAAGGAATACTGGGCGAAGAGGAAAGCACAGAAGAAAAACTGAGAAATCGCGGTCCTTTGTAGGCCATAACGTAAATAATAATAATAATAATATAATATATATATATATTATTTTCAATGTTTAAAAATCAATACACTAATGGTATAAAATATTCGTAGTTAATTCACGGGTATGTTTAAATCACACAGTTTATAAACGCAGTAAATATTAGACAAAACCATCGTTAAATAAAATTCTGTTTAAACTAATTTTATTGTCTTTCTAATTTTCTTCTTTATCGTTGCAGCAGATCTAAGACCATTATGCCACGTCAAGTAAAATATTGTAGATACGAAATACTTACTACGCGTCTCTTGGGAATTTTCTTGTCTCTCATATTCTTAGCACTCTTTTACCGTAATTACTTTGAATTGAATAATAAAATTCAGCTTATAATAATAAGAAATAAGTGAACTAATTATTTATAATTTGATATTACCATATTTTATTTTATTTATTTCTTCAATCATAATTCTATTTTCATACGTAATTATTCGATCATTTATGTCATAGTCCAATTATGCTGGTCGAAGAATTTTGTTTCCCATAATGCAGTGTAACTTGCACTTTTACATAAAAATTATTTTTAAAGTTACACTTAAAGGTTTGGCGAACTTCCGAACCACGTTAAAATACTTAAAAATTTCATGAAATGGTTAGCGCAATTAATTACCCATTCTAGTACATGGTTTTGTCCATAGTTGGATGGGATAATTTCCACCACCTCTAGGGTAATAGGATAGTAGTATACTGTAAGAAATTTTGTATTGTGGTAATTTATTTTTTAGGCAATGTGTAATATCATGGGAATAAATAAATTATTATTATTTATTTATTTAGTTTTGGATTAGCTGACAAACCCTGTGCGATATTTTAAAATTAATACACCAAGTACTGAACTAATGTTTTGTTTGACTGAATTGTATAAGGTGTCCTTCCGATTTTCTTTCTATATTTATCTTCACGACTAGAATTTTCGTTTATTAATACAAAATGGCCGAAATGTATTAAGATACTATACTCTATTTTACGTCCAGAATGCAGTACAGATCTTAAGAGAAACTCTTTTGTTATCAGGCGTACGGAAAACATCAGGCACAGCCAATAAAATAACCCACTTCCACCGACACCATCCGAAGGTCACGAGCAAAAATATTTACAGTTTCACTTACCATGCTCTAACAAACCAATTTTCAATCAAATAATTCTAGAAAAAATTGTTTTCACTTTCTAATGAATTGTATTTTATTACGCTATACATGTTATTATTATACTATGATATTTAGATATGATGCGTTCGTACAAAGTTGAACGTTTCTTTCAATGATGGCATATTATGTGTTTTTATATTTTGTTTTTTGAAATATATAGTTTTATCGCTAATTTGATTTACGATAAGTCATATGTTGGACGGAACCAAAAATAATAAACCAGTTTGAAAAAAAATACTGTTGTTTTCGTATTATGTTATTCAATTGGAGTTTGTAAATGAGAACGTGTTGTGGCGCGGAGTCGATATTTTTACTTAGTGTAAAAGTACTCAAACTCCCATATGAAATACATTGCTTACAGATTTCCCGTACTGCATTCTGAACGTGATTATTACATTTTATATAATTCAAGTACATTTATTTGCTTACATTATAATTCAATTTTTTATATAATTATACGTTTTATATAATTTGCTGTTATATGGTTCATTGCCTTTTTATTTCCCGTAAATGTTGAATTAATAAAATATCAGTTATTAAAGAGAAAGCTATACACTTCAACGCTCCCATCGAAAAACGAATGTGAACTTTACTGTTTGTTTAAATTATGCATCATTTTATTTTCACTCATAAAAGATTGTTTCTTGAGAACGGCCCAGTTGTTTTAAACAGTGATGTTACAGTGCAAGGGGTAAGTCGTTTCATCGTAACTTGCTGCATCCAGAAAAACTTAGCAAATATTTTATCTGATATGCTTTGTCCGTACCAGGTTTGCTCGTTTAACTACCTTACCTAAATATTTAGATTTATCCCAATTGTTAAATATTATCTTACTTTCCGAATTTAAATTTACAAGTTAAATGATATAATTTTGTTTAACATCATTTTACATTAAATTATAAGACAAAAACTTCTAATGATAATTACTTCCTAAGGCCTGTTTGGACATGACTTATCAAAATATACAGGGTCACATTCTCGCAAAAATTTGTCTCCCTTGAAAGCAGCTTAGCTAATATTAAAAGGAAGGTTTGTTTTCACTTTTATACCGGTCCATTAAATATCAAAACTAATCAATATTTTATTTATTTTAAACGTGATTGAAAGTTTGTTTTAAGCAAAACATACGTTATATACATGGCTTTGTGCTGTTTAAATTTGTACGGTTGGTACATTGATAATTTCAGATCAGAAAAAAACTTTTGTATAATTGTTGATTTAAAACGCACAATCTAGTACAATATATTTAAATGGAGATTCTGTTTGTCCTTAAAACGGTTTAAAAAAGTTTTGCTGCTTTCAAAGAGGAAAATATAGGAATTCTGCTAAAACTTTTGGTGTGAAACCCTTACCCGGTTTTCTCTTGCCAAAATAAATAATGACATAAAACATTCATTTAATTGTGAGTAAACATTGTCAAATAAGAAAAATAACCTAGTTTTAATCATGAGTGAATAACGCAAGTGAAAATCCCAAAATCAACCTCTGTTGGAAGTGTTGGTTACGAAAATCTCTAATTGACGCTAAATTAAGCTCTACAGAAAAAATCCTTGACATAAAAGTTGTCGATTTTTTAATCTGTATAATAATTCTTTAAATTCTGTATCATTAATAATTATTCTTTTATATAGGTTGGTATAATTTTTCTCTAAAATGCATATTTAGGCTGTAATTGTTAAAAAGCCATCTTTTAACCACGAGACCACAGCCCTAACCAATTTTAGCACACTTCTCGCGTACCCTATCTTAAAGTACATGTAAAATGTAGTGTATAAAGCACATTTTTAAAAATTCGTAAGAGCCTTTTGTAAGAAAATCGCAAAATTGTGTAAAATTGCACGAATAAACTGCTATTTCCGGTTGAACGACAACGATGAAAATGTTGTATCGGTACTCTAAAAGTACCTTACTTAAGTCCAAAGTTTCAACTTCGTACGATATTCCGTTCTTGAGATATTTTATTCACACACGCACAGAGAGACAATACACACTCACACAGATAAATTTTACGAAGTAAATTACAAAATACTAGAGTTTAAGTTTTAATGGTTCTGCTATTCTGGTGATGACGCTACGAAGTTCAGTTAGTTTTAACTGTCCTTATAGCGACAAGAATCTGTTATTTAAGTGTCTTAAATATTTTATTTTACAAACACTGGTACAAAACATCACGATATATGACTATAAGTATTGATTTAATTTTGAAATTGTTATTAAAGAATAAATTAGCATTATTATGCGAATTAATTCTCACGAGTCAGCTAATAAATTTTTTAAAATGCTTACATTAAGTTACGTTTGTCTCGACAGTTTAAAAGTTTGAGAGAATTACTATCTCATTTACCCACCAACGTACATTAAAAACTCTTAATCTTGAAACACGAAATATTTCAAATGATTTCTTTGGTGATGTAGGAGCTCGGTAAAAAATAAATTTTCGATCACTTAACCTGCAATATGAGTAAAACGGAAGAAAGCCACTTAGTTCTTTAACTGAAGGAGTAGCACAGCTAGGAAATGTTAACGGAGTTTCCGAAGTAATGAAAGTATTTTAGTTTGTATCGATTGATTGAACATTATCAGTGACAAATTTTTTTGTTTAACCACTATTAAAAAACAGATATTTTGGTCATTTACGTAATTCAGCCTTATATTATTCCCTATAAAATTTTTCTATGAGTAAATCTTACAGTTATATTTTCTTCTGTTATTAACAGCATAAGTTAACGTGGAAGAAAATTATTTACTGCCAGCCTACCGTAGCAATATCTTTGTGTACATAATGGAAGTCCCATCAAGTAATTTATAAAATTTATTAAGTTTTTAATATAGATACGAGTATATGGAGTTTCCCTAAGTAGGTTTTGCCTTTTTATATTAATAAAAATGTCTTTTCTACTTCTTTGTATATTTTTAATTTCAAACTCCGCTATATTATATTAAAATTAAACAAAATTCCCTGTTACAGTATTCTCTGTTTCCGCGTACTCCTATCCGACATCTTTCGCTACGAATGAGATTGTTATTAAGGGCTGATATTTACATAAGCCTTATTTTGTGGGTTGGTAACGATATTAAGGGATTTATACAAATAAAAAAAATGTTTAACTAGGAATCAAATGCAAAACCCTATCATATAAGACAGTTGTGCTGACCACTACACCAAAGGACTGAAAAGAATGGGTTAGGCTAGTTTTTGTACGTACGGTTACTTTAAGTAGTAATATACTTTATCTTTTCTTGGAAGTTCCACAGATTTATCAGCTTCCTGCTTATTACAGCCCACTGTCGTGTGTCTTCCTAGTTACCTTTTCTACGATTCATCGGTATCGTCTTGGGCTTACTGTACCTATAATGTACGCCTAAGGCAAAATCTCTTCTTTTTTATGAATAGAAAAGGAACGCGTATTGAGGTCATCTGTCTGCTGCTATCTTAAGATGTGCCTATAAGGTAAAGGGCTTAAATTTCGTCCCCTATTCACATTTTGGCTTTTAAAACCTTTATTTATAAACATACGAGTATGTTGCTGAAAAATTAGTTTAATAATCATTACCATTCCATATACGTAGATATTAGATGTAATTAACCCTAAATTAATTTTTCGGTCTAAAAATAGAGTGTTTTATGTAATATAAATTTCGTCGAAAGGCAAAAAAGTGATCCTATTTCGTCCCCCATTTAAAAATTTAAAAATTTTTAAAAATTAGGGCAAAATAACTTCGTCTCTATGTCACAAAGTTGTATTGCTGTAAGGATAACATTAGAAAGTTTAGATGTAATTGATTAAAGCCATAAAGAAAAAATAAGTTTTACATAAAAATATTTAAAAAATCAGCCATTCAAACACGAAGCTGCACCTAGCCGCAGAGCTGTTAAACCGAGGGGGTAAAATTAGGAACGGCTACGAAATTTGGGTCCTTTATCTTACCATACCAACTGTTAGGTCTTTATTCTCACTACTCTAGTATCCAGAGAACTATTTTGTTACCGTATTTCTTAATTTCTCCAATGTGAAACCCTGTATAACTTTTTAATCAATCTACCGAAAAGGCCTCTGTCTTTCTTTGTGTTCTTTCTTTGGTCGTTTTCTACAACGCAACACTATATTTAGCCATGGGATTCATTACAGAAGCAGCAACTAACTTCTTCGTTCTCATGTGTATTTTACTTGACGAGAGCATAATATTTAGTCTTTGAAGAGAAATTCTACTCAAATTCACCCGGTTCCTAATTTCTCGATAACTCATTCCCTCAAACGAAAAAATTGGCCGAAGGTTTTTGTGCTAGTCCCAATAAACCCCCTCACAATTCTCTGGCGAGAGGTTTCAGGAAATTTATCGACACTAAGGTATATCTATGAAGCTCTCTTCAATGTACCTCTTCGAGCTTACCTTTCATCATAAAATTATTTAGATTAAGTCACATTTTTCAGAACTGCTCAAATTTGACATAATGAAAATGCAATACATGTTTCAAGCATAGTTACATAAATAAAATCTCCAGACACTAAATCATCCTCGTATTTTCACTTCCTCTTGCCTATATGACTGTAAAGAAAGGAACGTATTGTTTTCCTGTCAATTTTCCGAAAGCGAGTTTTCACCAGTTTTACAGTTAATTATTTAGCTTTTATAGTTAATTATTATTATTGTGGGGAAGGATTCATCGACCTTGGAGGTATTATAGGAAGGATTCATTGACTTTGGAGGAATCATATGAAGTAATTGGGAATGGATAATAACAAAGATAATAATGATAATAATGATAGTCAGAACAGTGTGATTAAAAATATGTTTAAACAATTGATAAATTTAATAACTCAGCAGGGTAACAAGTTGAGTGATGATTTAAATAAAAGATTTGATAAACAGAATAGCAGGTTAGAAAAGCAAATAGAGGATATAAATAAAAGATTTGATGAACAGAATAGCAGATTAGATAAACGAGAAAGGGCGATTAGAGAACTTAGAGAAGGGATCAAACAGGATAATGTAAAAATAATAGAGAATGTAAGAAAAAGTCTAGAAGATGTTAACAAAAATATTAAACCAATACAAAAAGAAGTACCAAATATTGTAACAGATAGTAATGACAATAAGAATAATGATAAAAATGTGAGAGAAAAACAAATATTTGAGGTTATAGCAACAAAAAATATGAACAAACAATTTGAAGGTTCAGATCAGTATAAATCCATAAATATTACATTAAATGATCGAATAAACAAAGGAAGAAATGATGAATTAGATAAAATGAACTTATCAAATAAATCTTCAGAACATAATATAGATAAACCAATAAAAGAAAATGTAGATTTAGGAGTCGTTGAATTGATTGAAGACCAAAACAAGAAAAAAGTGATTTCACAGATTATGAACAAATTAGTCTATGGAACTATGAGTATTGTAAATAAATGTGTTAAACAAAATAACTGGAAACCGAATATAGGTACTATCTGTCAATGTTATGTAAGCGTAGTTCGCGCAGAATGAGAAGTGAGTGGGAGAACACTGCCGGCTGTAGAAGGGATAACATAGTATGCATCGAACGTATTACGTTCGATGCATGCGTAGGTATGTGCGTGCGTGAAGTCTCATTCTACTGAAGCTGTCGCAGAGAACAGATCGTAGCTGGAACGGTTGACTATTTTGTCTTATTGTCTGTGGTCGGTGGACATTTGTGAAAAGCTCCCAAGGAAACGTCAACCCTTCCACCATGTTGGAGGTCGCTCTTTTAGGAAAAAGAGGCTCCCGTATAGGCCTAGACCAAATAAACCTACGGTACGGAGAAACCAGAAATTTCACTAAAATATTTATGATACAGTATTGGATACATCAATATATAATACATTATTTACAATATTAGTCATAATTATATTTGCAATGGCACAATGTCATCTGCATCAGACTGTTCACTGTCACTCTCATATCTTCCATCAATGCTACTGTCACTATCATTTGTAATTATTAGACTTTCTGTCTGCATGTCCATAGCTCTGTCTGTCTCGTAATATTAATTTTCTATTTTTAATACGTGATCGCAACATTTCTTCCAAAAATCCGTACCCAATTCGCTTATTTTCTGTTCAACCATTGCTTTCACGTTACGAATGTCATTTGTAACATTCTCAACAGCAATCTCATTTTTTATTTTCGCCCAAATTAATTCCATGGGATTTAAGTCGGGATGGTAAGGTGGTAGTCTTAGTATTTTATGACCTTCACGTTCCAATAAGCGATCAAAATAATACTCCTCCTGTCGTGATTTGTTCATTTTAACTAATTCGTATAGTTCACATTTTAGCATCGCTTCAGAACATGGAATGTTTCTTTCTGTTAGCCATGTCATCAATATTGACTTTCTGCTATTTGAATTTGGTGTAGCAGCCGCTAATTTATTGTGATACGGAGCGTTATCTACCACAAAAATTGAATTTTTTGGAAGATTTCTGAGTAGCTGGTTTTGAATCCATTTCTCATAATTTTCCGCATTCATGTCGTTGTGGTAGTCTCCTGTTTTTTGACCTGCTTTAAAGACTAAAAGAGAATTTTCCACACCTCCTGTTTCACTGCCAGCGAGGACTTTGATTAGTCTTGATCCCTTTGAAATATTTTTTTGTAGCCGTTAATTGATTCATCAGTCCATGCCAAATTCATGGTATGCGTTGAATGAATATACGACTCATCTGAAAATATGATTGGCCTATTTTCCGCCCTATACTGTCGAATTTTATTTTTTTTTTTTTTTTTTTTTTTTTTTGTTTAACGTCTGACTATTCTGCAATTACTGCTAATGCAGACGGTGAATGATGAAATGATTTTTTTTTGTAACGTATGAAAAAATGCCGTGCCTGAATGGGATTCGAACCCAAGACCGCATGATGAGAGGCGGGCACGTTACCAACTTCGCCAATGCGGCCGGCAAAATTTTATTTAAATAGCATACTCTTTTAAAGCGTATATCATGTTTTTCGATCATGATCCTCCTCTTATTTTCGTCTTTTTCCATTTAAATCCCATGGATCTTAAAATTTTGCGCAAAGTTTCATGAGTGAAATTAAATTCCAATTCGGGATATTCTAGTTTCAACACTTTTAACACACTCCTTAATGTTGGGAGTGTGTGATGAGTCTTATGAAAATTAAGAACTATTTTTCGTAGAGCACATTTTTGAAAATCATCTATATTTACTTTTTTAATTTTCCTTGGACGAATTTTACCTGGTGTACTGAATGTTTCGTTATGTCCTAGACGTTTCTCCTCCGTCAATAACTTCCTTAATGAGTGGACAGATGATATTCCACAAAGGGTTGCCACACGATCTTGAATTGCTGAGCATGACATGTTAGGATTTTCAGAAGATATGTTTTTAAATACATTTACAATAACGCATTTGGTTTGACTTCTGAGCGCCACTCCTTTGCCAAACAAACGTGGTGTTTTCGGTTGAGGCATCCTTAGTATTGAAAAATACTGTTTTGGTTAGTATTGAAAAATACTGTTTTGGTTGATACACTCCACTATTCACTGTAACACCTACTGCTACTAAAACGGTAACGGTACTGTTTCCAGTGTACAATGCGTATGCATTCCAGCGAGGCGGCTGTGAATTCCCCCTCTACTGTTGTACTACTCACACCATTACTTCTCCCTTCTTCGTAGAACTACCTCAACCAAATCCGTCTACTGCGCATACGCTTACATAACTTTGAAGAATAGTATATATAAAAATCACAATAAATGTGAAAAGAAATTAATGTACATTATGTTGTTATTTGTGTTTTGTTGTGTTATGTTTATAGTTTATAGTTTATGTTTATAGTTTATAGTTTATTTGGATAGTAAGTATTGTAAGGTTGCTTAGTAACACAATCGTAAAACATTTTGGCCATATTTTTCTTTAAATTTATCAAACAAATTCAAAATTTAGATTATAATAAACATTTTTCTTTGTTTTCAAAATTTAAAGGTGGGGATATTTGTAATAAGACAAATTTACTGGACACCTGGTGTTGTTTACATTTGAGTCTATTTAAATAAATCTGAATAATTCCAGCTGATTAAGATAAAATATTTAAAAATTATTTAATTCTAATAAACAAAATATGGTTACTAGGCAACTAAGAAGAAGAAATAGAAATTGTAAATTATTTTAGTGGGGGACTGGAGGCCGAAGCGAGCGAGTAGGTCCTTCATTCGTTCTTAAAAATAGTAATAAGTATATAATAAATAGTAAATATAAATAAATAGTAATAAATATAACGTTCATGTTATTAAAAGAGACACAAATTATTCAACTCTATAGTAATAGTGATTACCTGGTAACTTTTCAATGGCAGATGTATGAAAGCACTAATAATAACCATTCGTTTAATAGGAGAATTGATTAACTAAGATACGTAACAATTAAGACTGTAATTATGAAAATATATTAATTGAATAAAACTTATAATGATTTACTGTGAATAATGTTTTATTGGAATAAAATAAGGGACAAGGTAAATGAAAAATTAATAAAATCAAACTTGAAAGCTGATACAACGTAAATAAAGAATACAGTAATCAATCAATATCCTTATATTTTAATTTTATACGTATCTTAGTTTGTCTGTTCTCACAAACTTTTGAATGATTTAAACATTTCCTTTAATTATTCTATTAGATGAATGTCTCCATCAACGTTTTCATAAATCTCTCATTGAAAATTTACCAGATAATCATTATGATTATAAAACGAAATAATTTGTGTCTTTTATAAACATGACTTAGTACATTTCACCTCCTCGTGTACATTTTACTATTATTATTTAATAATGAATGTATGATCAACATAAAAAATAACTAAATAAACTAAATAACTAAATGGGACGATCAATTATAAAAACATGTTCCTTTCTTTAGGTTTCACGCCCCATTAAAAAAATCTACAAAAGCCCTTTCTTCTTCTTAGTTGCCTAGTAACCATATTTTGTTTATTAGAATTAAATAATTTTTAAATATTTTATCTTAATCAGCTGGAATTATTCATATTTATTTACATAGACTCAAATGTAAACAACTCCAGGTGTACAGTAAATTTGTCTTATTACAAATGTCCCTACCTTTAAATTTTTGAAAACAAAGAAAAATTTTTATTATAATCTAAATTTTGAATTTGTTTGATAAATTTAAAGAAAAAATATGGCCAAATGTTTTAAAATATGTTACTAAACAACCTTATAATATTTACTATTCTGACAACATTACTAGAACTTTCCTATAAACTGTATAACAAGAACAACAATAACTAATTCTTTTTTTTTTATAGATTACCTTTAAAATTACATAATGATGTAATTGAACATAACCCTATCAAACATTAGAGTGTATAAACATTACTAATAAACATTATGTTTATTGATTCTCAACTAATAAAACCATTAACAATAAACATAACTAACATATATACATGATTTTTTTTTTACATTTATTATGATTAGTGTGCCTGGCATCGATATTTATCACAGGCACATTATCTTTAACAAAACTCACTAGTAATTCAGTAAGTCTACCAAAGTTGTTAATTCTTCTGGTTTGGAAATTCCTACCAATATTCACTTTATTAATTACATTGTTTTTAACAACATTCTTCAAAGATGTTTTAGGCTTAAATTCATTACACTGTCCGCTATTATTATTATTATTACTGTATTATTATTATATGTTATCCTATCATTTGCTTTTATTTCATATTCATTTAGAATTTTCTTAATTATTTCATTACCATTATTGTCCACATCTTTACTGTTGTCAATTGCAATTTGTTTTACTTTCCTCTGGGTACAATTATTATTATTTACAACACTTTTTATTGTATTATCAAAAGTTACTTCATTGTCTTCTACAGTATTAGTAGTTTTACCTATATTTTCAGTACTATTTTTACTCATATCCTTATCTTTTTCAAAATAATTAACATTTCCTTTCTCTTTACTTTTATTTCTATCCTCTAAATCTTTCCTAATTTCTGACCTAAGTTTATCAATTAATTTAAGATTATCGTTTCTTATTTCTTCCCTAATTTCTCTAATACTTTTTTCTTGTCTATCAAACCTGCTATTCTGTTCATCAAATCTTTTATTTATATCCTCTGTTTGTTTTTCTAACCTGCTATTTTGTTTATCAAATCTTTTATTTAAATCATCACTCAACTTGTTACCCTGCTGAATTATTAAATTTATCAATAGTTTAAACATATTCGTGGTTATATTGTCCTGACCACCATTATTATTATTTCTATCACTACTCATACCCATCTCATCATGTGATGTGTCCACCACACCTGCATTCAGTCCGACATCAACGCTGTCAACAATGGCTCCGTCCTCCTCTTCACCCTCCGACGAATCGCCTGCTTCATCTTTATCAACTTCATTTTTTTTCTTTGAAGGAGTCCTTTTCTTGGCAACTGTAGCAGAAACAACCTCAAACAGATATGTATCCGGATTACGGCCCTCATCAATTAAAACTTCATGAAGTCGGTCCATGAGCTCTGCTTTTATTCCTTTGTCTTCCCTTCCACGTCTTCTTAGTTCTAATTTCATATCTGGAACATGAAGAGCTTCCAATTTTTTAAAATTACTTTCTGACATGCCTTCTTTAAATTCTTAATAAATTTAAATTCTTATTTTATACTTATTACTTTTGTAAATCCTTTTCCATGAGTTTTCCCCACAAAGGATGCCAAATTTGTAGTGAAACTATTTATTCCTCTAGGTATCCCCACGAGGAATCAGCCAAATTTGCAATATAATTGATTAATTATTTTATTCTTTATTTACGTTGTATCAGCTTTCAAGTTTTATCTTATTGTTTTCATTTACTTTGTCCCTTATTTCATTAAATGAAACATTTTTCGTATTAATACGTTATGATTTTATTCAGTTAACATATTTTATGGTTATATTCACAAGTTTCATTTTTATTAAGTACAATTTTAAATTAATGTTCCAGTTTTTAACACTGTACAATCACTTTCTTGGTTTTATTTTATAGTTTGAATTATAAAATTTAGCGACAACATTATTCATTAGAACATGCATACATTTATAATTGTTAACAATCAATATCCTTATATTTTAATTTTATACGTATCTTAGTTTGTCTGTTTTCACAAACTTTTGAATGGTTTAAACATTTCCTTTAATTATTCTATTAGATGAATGTCTCCATCAACGTTTTCATAAATCTCTCATTGAAAATTTACCAGATAATCATTATGATTATAAAACGAAATAATTTGTGTCTTTTATAAACACGAACTTAGTGAATAAATGGTTTTACCTCCTCGTGTACATTTTACTATTATTATTTAATAATGAATGTATGATCAACATAAAAAAATAACTAAATAAACTAAATAACTAAATGGGACGATCAATTATAAAAAACATGTTCCTTTCTTTAGGTTTCACGCCCCATTAAAAAAAATCTACAAAAGCCCTTTCTTCTTCTTAGTTGCCTAGTAACCATATTTTGTTTATTAGAATTAAATAATTTTTAAATATTTTATCTTAATCAGCTGGAATTATTCATATTTATTTACATAGACTCAAATGTAAACAACTCCTGGTGTCCAGTAAATTTGTCTTATTACAATCATCCTCGCATTTTCACTTCCTCTTGCCTATATGACTGTAAAGAAAGGAACGTATTGTTTTCCTGTCAATTTTCCGAAAGCGAGTTTTCACCAGTTTTACACGTTTCCAGACCCCCCTGAACCTAAAAAAACATGTTTTTGGTGATTAGTCTGTAAGTGTGCATACGTGTGTGTGTGTGTGTGTGTGTGTGTGTGTGTGTGTGTGTGTGTGTGTGTGTGTGTGTGTGTGTGTTTGTGCGTGTGTGTGTGTGTGTGGGAACAAAAATCTCAAGAACGGAACATCGTACAAAGTTAAAACATGAAACTTAAGTTAGATACTACTACCGAACCCGACTCGAACATTTTCATAAAAATTAGTCTAGCGGAAGTAGTATTTATTCATGTAATGTTTCACTTTTTTGCGATTTTATCAAAAAACGGCTCCTACGATTATTTTGAACATCACCTCATTTACTATATTTTTTATGTTCTACAAGAAAGGGTAAGCGCCATGGCTGTTGATATTCTTGGAGAGGTTGTTTTATCGTAAAAAAATGTTTTTTTTTAAGATTGCCACGTTAATCTATGGATTTTAGCGCAAAAATGTATAGACTATAATAAAACTTGTAGAAAATTTAAAAACCTACAACTTTTGTTTCCAACATTTTTTTGTATAACGCTTGGTTTAGCGAGTTTCTTGTTTTTCTTTCACGAAAATGTGTAAAAAATCGATTTTTAAGACTTCAGCCCTAGTATGCATTTTCCGACAAAAGTGTATAATAAAATTTATATGAAATTAAAAGATCTACCACGTTTATTCAGAGCAATTTTCTCTACAGAGCCTAGTTTAGGGTGAAATAGTGATTTTCCGTATTTTTAAGCCAAACTAAGGTTGATTTTCATTTTGCGTCTTTTACTCATGATTAAAATTAGGTTATGTTTATTGAGGTTAGTTTTTGTTTGTTTCTAATATTTTATTAGTAGTGCTAGGTTATATTGTTAATTATTTGCATTGGAAAGAGATAGTTGGCACCAGATTTTTAAAATGTATAATAATAAAACACTACTGCTGTAGTGCACACTTATATGATATAGTGAGTACCTGTACACTTAATTCTGTTTACTCTGTACAACCGGCTATAATAAAAGGGTAAATTCCATTAACAAAATTTTAATGTATTAGAATTTTTGCTAATATTATTTTCATATATTACTTTAATTGAGGTGGCGGTGTTTAGGAAGGGACATACAGCTAGAGCTGTAAATTCTCGCATTGGTATATTTATATTGTATCGGTATATTATTTTTACTTTTATTTATTAATTTTATGTGATTACTGTAATTTAACCAAATTATTATTATTTGTTCTCTTCTTTCATAGGTATTGTATGCTTTCGTTATAAAAATATTATTGACAATGTTTCTGCGAAAAGCAAAACATAATTTTACACAGAATTTCTTTTTTGAATCAGTGGTGGGACGTTTTGGTACAATAGATGGCTGTATTTTAAATTAATTTTTGTTATCTTTCATCTGAATCGGTGAAAACTAAAAAGCGCTGTAATATTACTATGCTTTCGAATGTCGTACAAAATACTGACAGGTTGTTTTTGTCTGTCAGGCTGTCACATCAGACAGTAACAATGAAACTGGGCTTGTTGGATTCTCTGGGGAACGTGAAACACAACATAGAAACACAACCAAATACCTTTGTTTTATTTGAATTTTCATTAAATATTTTCGAATTGTCTTTTAAACAAAACGGCTGAACGTTTTTAGTCTACCTATCAAATTATTCACGTAGTTAGATAAACGTGAATGGAAGTTGTGTACTGAAAATAAATTGTACATTAATTGCGTTTGTATTTTTTTAAAGTTTGTGTGGTATCAGGAAGGTATAATTTGTAATACTCATAAGTAATGAGATGCCATTGACATACTACTTACACTGGTTAGTAAAATAATGATGTTTACATGATATTCAGATTCATTTGCGTTTTTATTGCAGCTCATTTTATTTAAATTAATCATTAGCAGAAACAAATTATAATTAACAAACATTTCTTTCCATAATCTGTCGACAACAAAATATAAAATTGTAACAGATTAGTTCATACATTCAAATTTAAATCTGAAATTAGAAGTTTAATCTAGTTTAACGTCAGATTATTTCTAAACCAAAAAAGAATAAAATTAAAACAGATTTTTTTAACATCTGAGTTTATTTAAAATCAGTTTAAAAATAACTATTGTAAAATTTATGAACGTATTTACATGACGAAGGCAATACCCAATGGTATTACTTCCAAAAAAAGAAAAAAATTAAATCTATATAAAATTTTTATTAAAAAATAATTTAAATAATAATCTAATTAATATGTTTTATAAAATTAATGAATTTAATAAATTAAAAAATGTATTATAATTAAAATTAAATTTAAAATATTTACATTCTAATTTTTATTAAAATTTAATTTTAATTAGAAGTAATCTTTTAATTTAATATTTTTAATTTTTAATTTAGTGTTTCTTAATCGTAAATTTGTAATTTATTTTTTATATGGATCTCACTTTTCCTGGATTTCAGGTATTTTATAATATAATCACTTGAGTTTTTCTTTTCTACATGAACTTATCGCCAGGATATTTAGTATGGTTATTTATCGTTAATTTGTTTGAGGTATGCCCAGTACAAATACTGTTGCTTATAAAGAAATACATTTTTAAACTAACAATTGCTTGTCTCCGCATGGTGAGTACCCACTCGTATTATACAGACAATTTTTTTTTTGTTAAACATTATATTTATTTGCAATTAGTTATGTAAGTTAATTTTTATGAAATAAGTATGACAAGAGAGGAGGCCACCAGTGATGGTTCTCCTGAAAAAAAAATACTAAGATTGGAGCTTTGATAACATTACACAAATTAAAAAGTTCATAAAAATATATATACTGACTTAACTTAAATACAAAACTGAACGAATTTAAAACATTAAAAGCTAGAAAGAAGAAAAAAATTAACAAAAATATAGTTAGGTTTAAGCTTATTTCATTAACAGGATAAAAAAGGAAATTTTTATGCATTTATAACAACTATACAAAAAAAGAATAAAAATAATTTACAAATCTAAAATATAGATTCTTTTGAGGCGTCTGGTTGTCTGGCTATTATCCAGGAGGTTAATTGCTAAAATGTTTTTATGACAATAATTTAGACGTCTTTGGTACATCATACTAAACCGTTGTATTTCATTTCGAACTTGTGGTACGTCGAGATATTCATTTATTTCATTGTTCTTTTTATACCATGCTGCATTCATTATATTTCTAAGCACTATGTTTTGGAACCTCTGCATTGCTTCTACATTGCTCTTACTAGCTGTATCCCACAATTGAATGCTATATGTCCATCAAGGTTTAAGTATAGTGTTGTAAACTAACAATTATTTATTGTTTAGTGTCAGAGTTGATTTTCTGCCAATCAGGCAATACATATTGTTACATTTCAAATTAAGCTCTTCTTTAGGCCGTTATGTGCTTCTTCCATGGTAACCAATACAGACATTAACCTCTCACAATAACAGAGAGACACTGCCAAGCATCTCGATCTGACTTTCAAGAAAAATTTATTTAGATTTAGTGTAAATAAAAATAAAATTCAATAAAATTTTATTGATTTAGAACACACATACCAAACAAAAAGTTTTATTAATAAATTCCGGATTTTAACTTTTTTTATTCCTTACTTAGGAAAGAGTTGGGTAAGTTGGACCGTTCGGTAAGTTGGACCAGTACGATACTCTGCCGATACGAAAGTTTCGGATGTTTAGAATGGCTACGGTAGTTGACATTACTGTAATAATTAGGGAAGAAATAACCAGGCTTACTCTCAACGACTAGTTCCTTTGTTTTTTGGTATTTGCTATTTAACGAAGTCTGATAAAAGTTATGGTATCCTCGTGTGTAAATGTTCTCTTAAGTACAGTTACAAGTAAGAAGTTTATTAATATTACTGCTTTTAATACATTAATTTCTCCATTTTTTTCACACACTTGTTTGCGGGAATCCCATTAAATGTTACATGTTAACTCCATTTTTCTGATTTAACGTAACGTTCTTTAAGTTGGACCACCTGTAGTTCGTCAAATCGGACCGGTCCAATTTAACCAACACAGATCCCTGAAAATTGCCATTGTCATGTTACAAACCACCGAAATGAAAATGAAAAATTACTTTATTTCCGTCTTATACAAAATACAAATCGGCTAAACAATTTTTATAATACGAACTAAATATATTATAATAATGATAATTAAAATGTCGGTCCAATTTAGTGAACAGGTCGGCCAAATTGGACCGATGACGAATTTTCAATTTTATATTTTTGTCAGTAAAGTAAATTTAAAATTTAAGCACAATGACCTTAAATTTATATTGAAAAACACATAGTGAGTATCGTAGTGTTTAAAGTTTTTCCATATTTTTCAAGGTAAATGAAAAATAATCTTACTGATCCAAATTACCCAACTCTCTCCTAATTCGTTTATATTTCCGCAAACTATCAAAATTGTCAGTGGTACAAAAATTACACATAAGCCTATACTGTTCTATTTTGAAACGTGTATGGATACGGCATCCAAATTTTCGGTACAACTAAACACTCTAATATTTATAACGCATTTAGGTATCCCAGTCAAAAACGTAACAAAACCGCTAGTAACAAATCTACACACAGATTTGTAAATAGGCCTACCTTTTGTACAAAATTTTATTGAACACCTATACCAACGCTTTCACAACAGGTTACAAGTACACGATAGCTCATTATGTACGTACACTTTTGATTTTACATCTACCTGATAATCCCACAGAACGCCTAAACTGACGCTGCTGTAAAGACCATCTAATTTAGTATAATAAACCTTATTAAATATTCAAACCATCATTACAAAAAATCATTTCATCCTTCATTGTATATGGTTACACCCCAACGTCGTCACCAATGACCTGTGTAGTTGATGCGACGTAAATAAAAATAAATAAAAAAAAATAAAAAAATCAAACGGCTTTAATTACAATTCTTGGGAAGGCCCTAACCCTCTCATGCCTATCATGCCTTTTAACACAATCTTCATCAAATTTACATTTTGTAACATTCTCATTGCTGTGACTCAAGCATTAAAGTAATAAAATTTCCATGTTTTGCCAGATTCACTCCACGAATTAATTTTTCTATATACCAATTACAGAATAAGTACGCCGATTTTCAGAACTAGCTTATAGATTTTTTGGAAGATAGCTTATAGAAATAACATGTAATATTACAATAATAAATAATTTTTTTTTTTAGACCCAAATAGTTGAAACTGGAACAACTTTATTTTACTGTTTAATCCTTGTGATCAGGAAGTAAAACAATGTGTGATAAGAGATTACGTAAACGATAGAAGAATCCGGGTTCGATTCCCGGCTGGGATCTGGAAATTATTACATATGACAACTTACTGTCGTCGCTAATAACAAAAGTATTCATGTGGCTTTAAATGCAACAAATTTTAATAAAATATTTTTACATAATAATTGCATTTGTATATTTATGTCTCGCGTATAGGCGATTAACTTCATTCGAATTTAATAGAAGTTGATTATAAAAGTTACTTTAGCAAACTTCAGAAGGCATTTATTAATTTATGTTTGGCTGGAGTTCATATCTAGGTACCAATTATTTTTATTCTTACAAATTTCCTAAGAATTTTATGATGACTGCCGTTTGATTAAATTGGAGACGATTCTTTCGTAACATGGTTTGATAAAAAGCAAGTTTCAATCCGCTGGTAGAAACGTAAGGATGTAAAAACTGAAGAAATAATATGATGTTAGATTTTATGTGACTGCTATTATCCAGGATGAAAAGCTTGTGAACAATAAAAACCAATGTGACGGTAGTTGGTGGACTGCTGGTACTGCTACAGTAGTCGACGGGGCGGATCGTTCCGTTCGACCCGGCGGGAACATCTATTTCAATTATTACCTCATCCCGTTCTACTTCTGAACATTACTGCCACCGATTCGTAGTACTGTAGCCAACTACGCTTAGAGAATCACAATAACATCTGGCAAACTAACACCTAATATTATACAGATTTGGATGTTTTGGTATCTTGAAACTAAACTTAAACTGATAAAATTAATAATTTTGAATTTCAAAGAGAAGGTTGTGAAAACGAGGCTACGAATGTTATCATTTATAAAATGAATTGTAATCAGTAACTTAACGTTTAAATTCATATAGTCCTACTACGTGAAACTTTTCAAAACCTTGTTTCCTAATAAAAACGATTTAAGCATTAACTAATATTGTTACACTTGAACAGAAAAGCCATGATTAAATTATAGAATTATTATAAATTCATTTATAATATTATGTATAAATATATTAATAATTTTATAATTTATTATAATATAATAATATTTTTACTATTAAAAATTATAATTTTATTGTATAAATGAATTATAATAATTAGTCTATTTATTGGTTTTATTATTACTGTATAAGTGAACTCACTAGTTATTAAGTTTTTTTACTATATTAGGTTGGTATTATGAAATTTCTTAATTTAGAAAAAAATATTGTAAAACTTTTTCAGTAACATTTTATAATATTCATCTTATAATTTTTATCGAACTTCTAAAACTTTATTTTTTTATGCCGACATATTTTTTTGTTTGTAAGGTAATATTTATGTGTAAAAATTTTACGATTTTTCTTACAATAATTTTTATGTTAAATTAAAAATGAAGTTGGATAAATTATATTATTTATTATTGTCCTTATTTTAAGTTAAAAAAATATATATATATTTTATTGTCAGACTTCGGTCTTATGGGATCATATAGCGATAGTCTAAAGTATAGGCTATAAAGTATAGCAATAATCTAAAGTATAGTATAGGATTATATAGTATAGTCTAAAGGGGGACATATATCATATACTTCTCTTAAAGAAATGAATAAAAATAAAAAATTACAGAAAGTGATTTACAAAAAATTATTATCAAAACTTATGTATTACATACATATTTAGTTTATTTAAAGTCACATCAACAGCTTGGTTATTAGCGACTACGGTGGGTTATGTAATTGTAGCTGTGGGTTTTGACTTCCAGACCGTAACCGAGAATCGAACCCGGGACGTACGCGTTGTTTCATACAAACTCTCGATTAGTTTAATTAAAAAATTAACAAAATGAGAGGTTTCTGCAATGCTGCATGTAGACCTATAGTAAAACAGCTTCTTATATAAAAGGTGCTTTAATATACTATTTACTTCGTGTTAAATTTAATTACGGTATGATAACAATAATAACGCCAAGAAAATACTTCTATAACTTCGTTTAGTTAATTGTGATCGTTCTGAATGATATCAAAAAAATTAGCTGGAATAGATGCAGGTAAAAATCTTATCAAGATAAAAAGTGTATTTTAATCGATGAGAATGACATATTTTGTTCAATAACGTTTGTTATTTTTTGTCAACGTATCATGTTTATTTTGAACATGTTTTGTGATCTCTTGATGGGATATGGTTTCAATTTTAGTTGATAAAAAAGTATTTATTTACTTTTGTGACGTTTATTTTTTTAGAAGGGAGCTAAGAGTTGGGCTATATTCATTTAGATCTGTATGTATTTTACAATATAGGCCTACACAAGATTATTACACGTATGAAATACGTTGACAGAATGATGTATCTGAAAAAAGGGAAATTCGTATTATTTGGTTGGTAATAAAAAAAGTTTTGTATGAATTTTAATTGATATTCCGGATTGTGTTCATGGTAATGAACTGTTAGTGAAGAGTTCAATGAAGTGGCTAACCACAATTGGTACTGTGTTAGTGACAGGTGAACGATTGAACTGAAATATCGAGTTCAGTTCTGAGTAGAAGCAAGGTAGCTTGTTAGTTATAAAATGAAAGAGAAAATGCGTTTTTTAATTTACTAGGTAAAGTGAAAAGAGTATGGTTTTATTTGTAATAATCTACGAGCAATACACAACCTTATTTGTACGATGATCAGTACCTTCTTTACTTTAATTAATTGAACTGAAGTAACACGGATTCTCTATCTTACATCATAAAATAAGTAAAAGTTCCTCAAAAACTACTTAACCATCATGAAAGACTGGCAATTGACTTTACAGAAGTTTTACTGCGTAAGATGAGTATTTTGGCATGATCAGTTTTACATGAACTTAGAAAATAATATTATTTTATTTTGAAGATTTGGAGACGCCAGAATTTGGAAGAAATATTTCATAAAACCATTTAGTTCTATTAAAAAATTTTCATCTACGTAAAATTCAGTAAGTGTGCACATAATAGTTGAATTATGTGTAAAAATTTACAGAAAATTTAACCAGCGACGTTTGATATTATGTTTTCTTATGTAAGATATTAAAAAAGCATTTTTTTGGAAAACAACAAAATATTTTACAACTAACTAATTATTAGATGAAACTTTTTACAGTACATAAAATATAATAAAACAAAATAATTACATAATAAATGATAGTCAGTGACAATATCAGACAAAACCACGAAGCTCTTAGTAACCCCATAGAAGGCCTACCGCACCGTGATGCAACCCGTACAAAATATATATTGACCAAATTTTACAAAATCATAAAAACAAAGAGAATGGTTTTATTGTTGCAAAATCATTTGTACAGGCGTATTTGTTGCTGACACTCATTTAAAAATTTACTAAACCATTAATGTAACAAGACGACTGAAACGTCGTCAAAAGGATATTTAAAATAACCCGTGGTGGACAATATTGTGTTTGTAATTTTTCTACTTTATTTAAAGTCGCATCAACAGCTTGGGTATTAGCGAGTTATGTAACTGGAACCACGTTGATTATCCAAACGTCAGTCATCCAAACCGTCAATATCCAGACCACCATTGATAGAAATAAATACATATTTACTCACGCAGAGACCTTTGCTACCGTAGAAACTGCATGCTATGGTGCAAATAACAGCCTGAATTTAGTCCTGCTTTTTAATAAAAAGAATGAGAGGTGTTACTGCTATTAAAAAAATTTCAGTCTTAGTTCAAAAGAAAATTCGTTTTATTTTTAAAAATTTGTATTAGTATGTACAAGAGTATTAGAGTATTATTATGTACAAGTGGGTTTTGACCTGTTATAATTTGGAGACCCTATTCGTGAATCGAAACCGGGGCCACCACGTTGTGGGCTACCTCGCTACCAGCACGCTACGGAGGCAGCAATTTATAATTTTATATGTAAATACGTTAAGACATGTTTACTTTTTAAGGCGATTCCAAAGTAAATATTTTTTTTAATTTTACTATTTTTCGTCTAATTATCATGACTACTTCTTTACTAAAAGACCATATATTTTATTGTTTATTAAAAGATATCTGGTATTGAACATTACACCAAATTTTCTTACCAATTAGTTATTGAAAAATGTATTCTAATTTTAATCAATAGTGAAATAGTGAAAATATTAGTTGGACTTATATTTTAATGAGCAAAATACGGAATATCACTAATTGACGCTAAATTAAGCGTTGTAGAAAATAAATCTAGAAGTAAACGTTATAGGTCTTTTAATTTTCTATAGTGTTAGTTTATTTTTTTATTTTATTTATTGTAAATAAAAATATTAACAAACCAACAGAACGGTCAAAGAATAATAAGTAAGAACACTACACCGAACGAGTAGCGCTTTTGGGGTAATGATGTGGTAACATCATAAGCTCGTTATAGTATTAAAATTACACATTTATTTTTCAGAGATATTAGCCTTCTTTCTAAGTTAGTTATGACAATCACGAAATTTAAAACCTGGATTTTATAGTTTTGTATGAAACTACATTTTTTTTAATGTAAGTTAATAGCCTACTTATTGTATACATTAATGAATTTCTGATTACAACTTGAAAAAAATTTCTTAAGTATTAAAATATATAGGTTTAGAATTAATTTTGGCAATTCAAAGTAAGTACAATGTTGTATGTAAAAAGACAAACTGAAAATTTACAACGTTGCAAAATTATACAAAGTAACATTTTGAAACAATGTTACAAAAGATTACACGTGTGTTTGTGTACACATGTCGGGTTTTAAGTTCAACCTTGAATAAACTTTATTTCAACTTATAACCTATGGAAGTGTTATTTTAAAGAAAATTTTAAGAGTAAACGATGAAGTGAAGAAAAAAGTAATAAATATAAAAAATCTATGAAACAACGAGACGATGAAAATACACGAAAACCAATTCAGATGTAGTAACAGCACACAAGAGTGAACGCTTTTGAAAGAAAACTGAGATAGTAGAATTTGATGAGGATTTGAGAGAAATCGGAAAGTATGGGGAGGCAAGTATTTGAAAAAGTCATAGATACCCTACTTGCTAGAGAACCGATGAAAGAGCTTACAGAGCAGGAAGGGCAAAAAATAAATGAAACTAAGAAAAATAGAAAACTTGGATGAGTCGTAGTAAAAGAAAAATGTTTGAGATAAAGGTTCAGGAAGAAGTAAAAATAAAAATAAGACGTATGAGACTGTAAAGCTAAGAGGTACAAGTTTAAACTAATATTATAAAATAAAATTGTTTGTCCACGTTATTCCTTACCATTTATCCGTTAAAGCGTTCTTCGATTTTAAAATAGAGCTTAGTATACTAGATTGTCAAACAAAATTGTATAGAATTTTAGAAAACAATATTCTTGAAGTACAAAGAATATATACGAAGGAAATTTATCTACATATATATTAGAAACATTAGGGATTCGTTGAGATCTAAATCATACTTTCATTAGTCCACTAGCAATGCGCCTTCGCGCAGCGCGGGCGCAATTACTACCCTCAGAGGGGAAATAACTGGTGTCAAATAAGCTGGAATCCCGCAATGGTTTTCTAACAAACATACGAATGATCAAATGATTGATGTCCATTTTTGATAGTTATTTTTTGAGACAGTTTATTGACAATTTAGTATCAGTTATTACAATTCCTAAATGTGACGCTAAAAGTTCCAAAACTTGAAATACTTGCGGGAGCTTGCAGTCATCCCTGCAGTCTTACAATTGGCCATGACACTTCTTAGCCAGAGGCGTTTTAAACGTCTGTGCTGAGTGACCGGTATTGCCCTAGTGTACATGTTTTTGTATGAAGGGGTTGTCATGTAATTAAAATTTATCGTGCATTATTTTGCATAGTTGTTTCGCTACATCAGTTGCGTATGGGATTTGTAAGTCATTGTGCAACATTAAGTTTGTGAAGTAAAAGGGGTACTCCGTTATCGCTCGTAGAATCTTGTTTAGAATCACTTGTATACTTTTCTGATGTGAAGGTTTAGCAGATCCAAAGTTGAACTCCACACCTCCAGATTGGTATAGTGATAAAGTTATTTGAATGGTTTTTATTTCACAATATAATAAAGTCATCATCCACAATCTTTATCTTTCTTCTTCTTCTTCTTCTTCTTCTTCTTCTGGCGATACAAATTTCCTTCAGAATATCCTTCTTGTACCATGTCCTGAAATGAATTAATTAATTAACTGAAATTAATTTTAAGGAGTTTGCCTCATGGTATGTCCAAGGTACTCCTACACCGTTAAATCGTCAACGACAGATCCCACTCTCTGAACAAACTCCTCAGAAACCTCTTTTCACCGTTGATCAACACACAATTTGAGATTCTCAAAATGCGTTGATACTACCTCATTTAAAAATTGCGAATTTCTTGTCATTCGCATCTCCAACAGGATCCATCCTTCAAGTCCATACAATCAACAATGTGAAAAAGATATACCACTGAAAAATTTTCTTTATTAGTTCCTGGCTGATATCGCTGCAGCTAAAGAACCATTTCACTAATTAAAATGTAATTTTGGCTTTATCAGTGCGACTTTTAATTTCTCTGAATTGATCCCAGTTGTTATTCAATATACATCAAGGTAGGAAGAAGCTGAAACTCGCTTAACTGTCTTAACGTCGACATGCAACAATATAATTACTCTTAAATACATTAACAAAAATATAGTCACACAAGATAAGCCTATACACGAAGACGGACACAAAACGTATTAGCAAATATTAGCGATGAGAAAAGCGAACAGACCGATTTAAAATATTTTAGCTCTACTTAGCTTTGAAGTTTTACTTCAGCTTTTTTCTTTGTTGTATCTGTGTTTTCGGCCTTATGACTGAACCGATAACAAAAGAAAGTGCACAACTATGTATTTTTTTGCTAACAGTATGCCTAATGTTAATTTTCCACTTCGTTGTAACTTAAATTTTTTATCAATGATTTTGTAAAAAAATGTTCTTTAAACACCAACGTATTCTTCTAATATAATTAGTATAAACCGTTTTATAGCGGTAGTAATAACACTATTTAAACGAAAAATAATTAATAGTCTATAAAAAAGTTAAAATTTATGAGAATCGATAACTTTATAAAAGGTATAATTTAAGTAAATTCTATTTCAGTATAAAACGATAAATAGGCTACGTGAAAACAAACAAAAAAAGAAGAAACTAAAAATTATCTTCCATGTAATGCATAGGGTTTGGGAGCGTAAAATGAAGAATGTTTTCCAGTGTTAAATTCCATGGCCCTGGTCCAACATAAATCACCCGTCTTTTGTTTCTAATAGTCTCAACTAATATCCATGAAAATAGGCCGGAAATGAAACAACTTATGATACTGATAAATTAATACGAAACCGTAAAATGCTAAAAGTAAGATCTGTTTAGCTCTATATAAATACTAAATTTTATGATAAGATTACCTTTAATTTTTTAAAACCATTGTTTACATATTTCAATTTTCAATGACTAAATCGTTTTTGGTTCTAAAATACTGTACTTGCACTTCTTCATCTTATTTGTCTTGAATTTACATTACAGAGAGGAGTAATACTATTAAACAACAGCTATTTGAATCCTGTTAACGCATATTATATTCCAGTCAGTTTTTACTATAAACAATACTCGTCTTACACGAATTCCCTGTAGGAAAATTATGAAAATTTACACATAAATTGCATGTTACAGTTTTACTCGGAAAAATGGAGTTGGGAAATAATGGTGGTAATAGCAGGTCATTTCCAAACTAAATTAAAGATATATCAAACTCGATGACACAATCCAGGTTCGATTTCCGGTCAGGTCTGGTAGTTTTTTATTACTCACAGTCATTTATCACCCTTCTCATCGCCTGCAGTACCAGTAACTAATAAATATAATTATAAGTGATCTGTAATTATTTCCTTATTTTTACCATCAGTCAAGTATGATTACAGCTAACAATATTCCTATTGTTATTCCTCATTGTCCTCAACCTCATTTGAACTACCAACATTTTTAATATGATTACCATCCCTATATTGCTTATTAAGTTCTCATCTTCACAATTTTGAGGTCACTAGCTTTGTCATTTATGCATTGATTTACGATCGAGGTACAATCTTTAGCCTGATACCCCTGGCTGTTTACAGACACAACAGGAAAAAGAGTCGGATGATAGATAAATCCAATAGGATGTCATTACATACAATCTTGATAGATTCAGGTAATTTTCCGAAATCTTCCGGGTGGATATACATCTGATGTCTGAAACTCATAATATGAGTGTACCCGGTTCAGACATCTTTGATTTAAGGAACGAATTTTTGATGCTAGTCTTATGTTAATTCTAGAAAGCTTATCTTACAGCATATGATGAGGAATTACTGGACACATATTAGTTAAACTAATTCTTTTATACATTGTAATTAACGGCCGAATAAGTAATTTGTTTTTGTTCAGTGAAATTTACTGTGTTCTACTACAAGATGATTTACGATATCTGACGGAGCAAGATACAATACAAATTCTATTCATCAAGATGCGAGAAACAAACTATATGTTCTGAGGTTTCACTAATAAACCAACTCCTAGAATGTACTATTTACTGGTATTCCGTCGATTGTATCTAAAATTATGGCTTAAGTTTTCGTTGGAAAATTATGCGTTTTTGCGCTATTTGCGTAAGATGTTTGCTGACTATTTAATTTACTGTTTTTTCCATTGAATTACTGTTATTCAACAATGAACCTTTGTGCTCAGAAGCCATTTTTAAGTATCTTTCGTAACCTAGGCTAGCCTAGATTAGGTTACCAAAAATAACACAAAAATGCCGTCAAAAACTAACAAAAGATACAGTGAAATTAAATTTAATAATTACGTACCACTATGAGTAATCTGAATACTTGTAGACAGTTAATTATTGATTTTAAATAGCAAAATTCGTGTATCTTTTGCTATAACACAAACAGCAGAATATTTGTTTACAAACACCATACCCCGGTAGTATTTTCTTTTTTCCGTTGAGTTGCAAAGCACAAAAAGAACATTTTCCTTAATCAATGATAACATATTTCTGTAGCCTTCATTGTTTTTTCAAAAAATATTTATTAAATTCGAGACCGGTTATCAGGAATTTCTTTGAATGCCCACGAATTGGTTTAAGCGCATAATTAATTTATCTCAGGGAAGCTATAGGGTGATTCAAAAAGAGCGCCGGTTTTTAAACGGCTGGTAAATTTTTGTTTATCGGCAAACATTTATTGGCAACATTGTTTGACCTCATTTCTATTTTGGAGAACATTCCGATTGACGATTCAGTTGTAGTTTCTCTTGTTCGCAGTGTAGTACTCTCGCAGTCTGTGTCCTACCATGGAGACGTTTACTATTGCGCAACGAGTGTTAATCGTCAAAACATTTTACCAGAGTGGAGAGAGTTATGCGGCTACTGTCAGGCGACTTCGCGGTACTCTAGGACGTAATGAAGCACCGAATGAATCAACAGTTCGCAGGCTCATGAAAAAGTTTTTTGAGACGGGTTCAACAGTCGACCTTAAAAGTTCTGGACGTCGTCGTTCTGGCCAAACTGAGCAGAACGTTGCGTTGGTTCGTGACAGTGTGGCTGTTAGCCCAGAAAAATCAAACGTCGCCGTTCTCAACAATTGGGTTTAAGATGTTCTTCTGTACGGAGAATTCTTCGGTACGATCTCCAATATCACCCGTATAAAATTCAGTTGACGCAACATTTGAAAGTGGCAGACCACCAGAAGAGACGACAGTTTGTTGACTGGGTATTGAGAAAACGGCAGGATGATGACACCTTCGCAAACAAAATCATTTTCAGTGATGAGGCGCACTTCCACTTAAACGGTTTTGTTAATAAACAGAACTGCCGTATGTGGGGTTTAGAAAACCCTCGCGTGGTTAATGAAAGGGAAATGTATGCACAGCGAGTGACAGTTTGGTGCGGCTTTTGGTCGGGCGGTGTCATCGGCCCTTACTTTTTTGAAAATCAAGAAGGACAAGCCGTGACAGTAAATGGAGACCGATACCGTACGATGATTAGGGAGTTTTTGTGGCGTCATTTGGATGGAATGGACATTGACGAGTTGTGATTTCAGCAGGATGGTGCCACCTGTCACGCTGCACGAGAAACAATGTTGTTGTTCCATGAACGGTTCCAGGATCGCATCATTTCTCGTAATTCCGACCATCAATGGCTACCAAGGTCGTGTGACTTGACGCCTTGTGACTTTCCTCTTTGGGGTCATCTGAAGTCATTGGTGTATGCCAATAAACCCCGAAACATCAATGACTTGAAGGAGGAAATTCGACGGGTTATCGGGCAAATGGAAGTCGAAACTTGTCGTGCAGTAATATCCAATTTCATAGACAGAGTTGATGTGTGCCAGCGCAGTAGAGGAGGACACATGCATGACATCATTTTTCATACATAAAATCGGAAGGAAAGATGAACTTGTTGATGTATTTATTTTCAGTTTTTCAATAAAATAAATCTCTTAATTTGATATATCAAAACCGGCGCTCTTTTTTGAATCACCCTTTATTAAATATATGCCTTGTTTTTGGAAAACCTTCGGCCTATCAATGCGGTTAACTGGTTAGCAATCATCTGTCCATCTGTGGTTACTGTTCCGTTTCTGTGCTTTTGAGGTACTGAAAATTCATAAACTTGAGAACCGGTGACATAAATTTACTAATTAGTAAGTAAATTATTTACTATAAAGTTAATTAACGTAAATTAATTACGCTACTGGTTAGTTCCATTGTTTCGAAAGGTTATCTCACAATTTGTTCCTTATTCTGTAAAGTTTGTTATAATCAGATTATTATAGTTAAATTACTAAAACTATTGTTTTCTGCAAGAGTAGTACTTGAGATGAACATTATGAGTAAGCATTTTCCTTAACGATATAAAAGACCATTATGCTATTAGAACACATAAACCTGGTAAAAAATGACCAATAAATGTGTTTGGAAAAGCGCCCAATGAGCTTTTTTGAACGAATCGACAAAATTAATGATTTTATCCTTTGTCGTCATGCAGCAACTAGCCTCCGGGAAGTAACAGCACATATTCCGTAACAATACTTTTTTCTCATGTTTATTTTTCATATTATTATGTCATACATATGCACAAGTAACATACTATATTGTGACACATATATCTCTAACATCCGTTTCGGGACTGGGTAAATTAAATAATTAACACATTAAAGGTTAAAATTGCAAGTATTTATTACAATTAAATAAGCGACTAAAATCTACAAGTAAACTACAATCAAAATTATTTAACAAACAACAAACTAATTAGGCTATAATTAACTAATACAAAGAATAACTTAACTAATTTACTTAGGTAATACTACTTACAGAAATGATACAGAGAAAGTAATCGTTAACGAAAGAAAGAAATTCACAGTTATTCGCAGTAACGTTGACCTCTTGTAGCGTACTGGTATGCGCTATGGAATACGCTCATTCAATTATAGACAAAACGTAACTAACTTCGGACCATAAACAACCCGGTGCTTTTTATAGATGGGCTAACGGAGAGTTTGAGAAAAGTCAGAGATTTTCGATCTAATAATAAAATACAAAATCCTTCTGGCGGCTTCTGGATTAATCTTAACAACTGTAAACAAACTATGATTGAATAGAAGCTGTTATAAGAAGGTCAATTATCTAAATAGATACCCACCCGGCTCTCACAATACCGAGTTAGAACAAAAGCCAGGCCTACGTTTACTATAAAAGACCATTTATATATAACACATAATATTTAGCTATTTATTTATACTAATATTTAACTCGTACTTCTTGGAAAACGCTTTTTATTACTCTTGTTATTTACGTTAACCTTTTAACCTCTCGGTCTTCCTCGAACCGATATTCCCTTTAGGTACCTATTGTCACATTATTAACTCTACATATATACCTACTATAAATACTCACCCTAACTTTACTTCTCACTTATAAAATTTTATTTATTTACTAAGGATATTTTTTATCGAGATATTTCGAAGAAACATACTTTTTATTGATATAAACTTTAACAATATTCAGCTGGCTACTAACATTCACCTCTGGAAACTCGAATATCCGATACCCACAATATTTTATATTTTTCAAATTCTTCTTTATAAAGAAGATATTTTTATATGTTTTGTTATCGAGCGCCTACGTCATAAACTATATAGGCTATAAGGACCAAATTAAACATTTCTAAACCTTATAGTTTAGGTTAATTTGTGATGAATGAATGAGTCATTTAGACAGTGAGTGGTCATTTACTTCTATGTCGGCCGGTATTGATATTCATTAATATTGTGTTTTATGTGTTATTGTTATAAATACTACTGCACGTAAACAATTGAACACAAGAAAATTATAATCAAGTTTTCTTTTGTAAACTTATTTTTTATTCCTAATTTGTGTACGTTGCAATCTGTTCAATTTAGAACAATAAGCAACCCCATGACCCAATGAGATGAGGATGATGTGTATGACGTGTAAATGAGGTGTAGTCCTGTACAGACCCAGGCCGACCATTCCTGAGAGAGTATGGTTAATTGAACCCCAGCCATCAAAGTACACCGGTAACCACTGTCTAGTATTCAAATCCGTATAAAAGTAACTACCTTTACTAAGATTTGAACCCGGAACCTTCGTCTCCGAAAATCAGCTGTTAAACAGCTGATGTTCGGAGACGACTTTGCCTCTAGACCAGCCCGGTGGATTATTGATATTCATTAATATTGTTTTTTATGTGTTATTGTTATAAATACTACTGCACGTAATTAATTGAACACAAGAAAATTATAATCAAGTTTTCTTTTGTAAACTTGGCTTACTTTTTTAAATATTATAACTAGGTTAACAAAACTGAATACATCTTGGTAATGGATATTGTGTACAATGAAAATAGTCCTACATATTTCTTTATACGTAATCAAATTTTATATAAATAAAATTATGTTCATGTACAAGGATTTACGGTCCCAGCCGTATCTCGCTTCCTAAGCAACACCTCTTTTTGTTTTGCCAGTCATCATCGTACGGCCATCGCAAAGAGATTGCTCCTGCACACCAGCCAACCACGTCACCTCCGGCCTACCCCTCCTTCTTCTAGCGGCTGGCGTCCACTCCAATACACTGTTTTACTACCTACCATCCTCCATCCTCTGCAATGACCAAACCATTGTGATTGCTTCTGGGATATGGTACACATGATATTTCCTTGAATTCCAATTCTTCTGCTAATTTTGGCATTCGATGGATACGCGGCACACCACAGCTCTTCCTCCAGAAATACTTTTTCACCGCTTGTAGGCGATCCAAATTATTAAATAATTTGTAAAAATAATTAAAATCAAATTTTAATTTTTTTTTAAATTTTAGTCATCAGTAAATTCTTTGAATATAAATTTAAACACGAAATAAAAAAAACAGATTATGTTGTAGTTTGTATTCTACTGCAGATTCATCTTATTCTGTCAGTAACGGTTTACAATAATTTCATAAAAACTATATTCGTAAATCTTTTATGAAGCTGGAGTACTGAAATTTTTACAATCCGACAACTTACTAAAGATATTAAGAAGACTTACTAGGACTATGAGAAGAAAGAATGTTTTCAAAGTTACACAAGTATTTATCATTTTAACTAAACCCTATGTAAGTTTGGACCGACCCGTATTGTATAGGCAACTTGCTTCTATGCTGGAGTACTGGGTTCGATTTATGATCAGTAGGCCTACTGTCATTTTTTCAGCGGTATATCACATTATGCCATTATCTTCGCACAAGACAAGACTTATCTAGACATCTTCACTAAAAAAAATTGCCTAAATTTGTAAAACGTAGTTGGGAAAATTTATTAATAACTAAGGCATGTAAATCTTTGAGTAACTATTCGTGCGTGCGTTTTATTCATATATGATATTAAAAAAATGTTTAATACAAAAGATCTCACTGACAATTTTACTCACAAACGTGTAATGTTTAGCTCTCTGACTTCTAAGTAAAGTAAAGCCAAAATACGACAGATGTTTTCTTTAAGAGTTAAATAGCAAAATTAAGTAATCTGAATTTCGATCACTTGCTCCTCACGAGAAAAAAAAACAAGAAAATTACTTACATGTTTACAATTACTTTTGAGTAAAATTACTTACATGAGATTACTTCATGAGTTTTACTTCTGTACCTATCCAAAAATAAAAAAATAAAAGAAATTCTGAAAATCGGAGTAAATATTATGAAAGTGGTTTTACGAAAAATTCGACTAGGAACAAACGACTTTATTTAATGCAACCCGCTGAGACTAGCGCAAGTATGTGCACAGTTCAGGCGCTATTGCTATTTTGGCGTATAATTTACGATGATTATTAACCATTTAGGTACACCATAATTAATTTATAAGCTGTATAAATTAATTTGTATGGATATATTTATTTGTATAATTTTAATTAGTAGTGGATACATTATAAATTTAAGCATATTAATTCATAGAGTAATACTAAAGGGGTACTATTTCTCAATCCTGACTCACCCACACAACGCATCTCTACTCATTGGTCTATAAAAGAAGATCTTAGACTCAAATTAACACAGAAAAAATTTAAGTCGTCTAACATGATAGGAATAATAGAAACCCAATATAACAAACGTTAACATTACAACTCTCCTACATTCTGGATAATAACTATATATTACTTTTTATACGCTTATCCCTTTTAAAAAATCTTATGTGAAATTTTGTTTTTCTTTTCAGGTGAGTTAAAAATTAATTATTCGGGATTTCTGGAAGATAATTTCATCCCCGGCAATTATTTTAAACTGGTAAGAAATAGTTTAGAATTTGATATATTTTTATATTAAGTGTTTTTATAATAATTTACTGATACTGGTAACTTAAATAAAGTACATGTACTATTTTTATAGAAGCTTTTCAACGTGTAATTGCGTATTCAAAAAACGTGGATGTTGTCAAATATGCTGTTTATCAGAAGACAGCCCACTTTTGGATATTTCTGAAATATACGCTCAAACAAGTAAGCTCACAAGAAGACAGAAACTACACTACCGTCCTAAACAAAGAAAATATGCTTTCTGCTCTTCTTGTTTTATTAAAAATGAATAAGCCATCAAATAAATGTATCGAAGCGGAAAACTCTATCCCTGAAAAATTCCGTTCGTGCTTTCGTTGTTCTTTTTTTAAAAAGTAATGTGTATTTAAAAAAGATTTTATTAAAGAAGAAAAATATTACTATGTTTATTTTAGTTACGTTTCAAAATAAATATTACCTTAGTTTTATACCTACGTAAAAATGCCTAAAGAAACTTTTCATACGACAAATATTTTACAAACAGTAGGCCTATTACCTTTTGTTGCTTTTTGAATTTCAAACATCAAAGTTAAAACAGGTACATAGATAATATTTTTCAAACGCACAAAAGTTTTCATGAAATATTGTTTTTTTGACGTAGGCTACTAATATTACATTTACTAAGAAGAGTTTGCGTAATTACAATTAGCACGGATGATTTAATGAACATGTTATAATGTTATTGTGAAGTGTAAATTTACGCATCATCATTTTTCTGAAGTGTTAAGGTTCCTGCATATTCGATGTCCATAAAAAATTAAAAGAATTGCTGTAGGGATCTTTGTACCAATTTCGTGGTGTTAGCGACACGTTTTACATACTCTAGTGATTTTGCAACAACAAAACAAAGCATTACAATCAACAGTTACAATGAAAATAAAAGACCAAGAGTATTTTTTCGTATATCAAAAATAGAACATTAATTTCTTCTCTCTGAAGCGTAAATTACTGAAGTGAATTTAATAGTACGTAGCAACATATTACTCAGTACATTTATTTTCCGAATATCCTAAGCTATAAAACTATTATAGACTCACATAGGAAATGAATTTACACATGTTTCAGTAAAAAAGGGTTCGTTTAAATTAATTCAAAAATTATGTGTATATTGCCTGTTTGGAACAGCGATTCCCAACTATCTTTACCTCGAAGCACATTAACTGAAATCCATATTTAGTCACGGCACACTTGATACAATTATTTTCGTAATTAACTATAATTATATGTTATTTTAAATTACCATTTTTATACATCACGACTAGTAAATAAGCCTAACTAGAAGTTGTGTGTACATATAAATGAAAAACGATGAAAATTTGGGAAATCCAACTGTTAAGTGTGATATACATAAGCGGCGAGATGAACTTTTTTACACGTAAACAAGATTGCGTGAAATTTCGGGGCGCACCTACACAAGCCCCGCTGCACACAGATTGGGAATCTTTGATTTGGAACATTGGTTGGCTACTGTCTTGGTGTGGTGTTTCGGTTTTTCTTTATTTAAAATTTCTTTGTTATTTAAATTTTAGTGCCTGTGTAAATAAATTTTGCACTTAATAAATGATAAAATATTACATAATATAATTCCGGGTGATTATAAATAAATATCCCAATGTTGAAGGGGTTTATTTACAGAAGAAAAACTTACAAAATTTTTTAACTAAGCTTATGAAAAAGTTAATTTAAAATTTGTATAAATGTTCAAAAGTTTTTATAATTGTTCAATAAGACCGCCACCAAAAGCACGAACGATACGCGGTAATCGAACTCATCGCATACTCGTAGCAACATGTCCGGTGTTACGGTTTCGATGGCTGCAGTTATCCTCACTTTAAGTTCGTCAGTTAACACTGACAGCTAACAAGCAGTGTTGACTGTCGGCCGGCCGCATTGGCGTAGTTGGTAACTTGCTCACTCCTCACCCTGCGGTCTTGGGTACGAATCCCATTCAGGCATGACATATTTTTATACGTTACAAAAAATCATTTCATCCTTCACCTTCTGCATCAGCAGTATTGTAGGAGAGTCGGACGTTAAACAAAAAAAAGGTACCATCTGTAATAAACTGACAAAACCAACGCAAGACACACTTCCTATCGAGTGGATTGATTCCGTATTTGCGACGAAACGCAAGTTGAACCGTTGTAACCGATTCACTCTTAGAAAACTAGAAAACTCTATAACACAATACGCCTTTTGTTGTGCGGTCACTATTTTAACACAAACTGACAGCTGGCCTTGTTATGCAAAAACAGGCGGACCCAGCGACATCTTTCGACTAACAAATGAAACTTCAGAACGTATACTTCACAGTTCTTTGATTAGTAACGCTTTGTGTTTTTACTGCAAAAATAAAGTCCTTCAATTGGGATATTAATTTTATAATCACCCGGTATTTTAGAAGAGTCATTTATTTCTTTATAAATTATCGAATACAGTAAACATTGAAAACTTATGAAAATGGCTTCTAAAACGAAAAATCTGAAATAAAACATTTAAAATCAATTTCTTTTTTACATCCGACTGGTTTAAAATTACTGCTAATGCTGACGGTGAGAAGGGTGATTGATGAAAATCAGTGGTGAAAAAATGCTAGATCTGACCGGAAATCAAATATGCGACTGCTGGCGTAGAAGCCAGTTGTGACCACTACCTACACCTCTGTCCGGCAAAATAATATTTTCAAATGTTTATATGCCTAGTGTAACGTTTAACAATATTACAACAATAGGGTAATTATTACGAAAATAATTATTTTTATCGTTGGATATTCTACACTAGTTTTACAATAATTAAAAACAAAAAGGAAACGTTGATACTGACCAAAACATCAAAGAAATTATTTATTTTCGTATTTTCTACTTGTATTTATAGCACGTATTATTCAACCGTATGTTGTATAAGGTCATCCGTAGAATTTGCCAGTAAAGGATTGTTGAATCAATGTAAAAATGGATGAAAGGCAAAATCGATGATAAGACTGGCAGTGGCTTTCTTTCGCTAACAAACTGATGATAATTTCCAGTCTGGCATTTTCCATAACTCATTTCCTTCTTTATCCTTAAGCTTGTGCATTAGCCTTAAATGTGCATAACAGTTGTGAATGCGAAAAATATTCCGAAGACTTAGGAATTATTTTTTTCGGAATATACTTACATGGTTTTTTCTTTTATTATACTAAACATTCTGTTGAGGTAATATTTAATACATTCATATTATTGTCTCAAATCAAACGTTTTATTGCGTAACTAATTTAGTAATAAGAACATAAAGCTTTTGTAGGCTAGTTGATTGTTATATTATGTAAAATGATGCATTGAGATGTTTACTAAACAGAATTCCTGAACGGCAGCAATTCCCTGACGGATAAGTATAAGCCGCGGGAATGATTCCCGAGGGTTACAAATTCCGGGGTACAGGATTGTTGGCAGTGTTAGTAACATCAGTTCCAATATAGTGTAAACGGGATCATCGGTGAACACTATATTCGAAATTATGCCTCACCCGCCTCAAAGAGTACAGGAAGGTAGACTGGCAGACAATCAGACAAACAGTAGGGGTAAAGGGTGTGGATAAATTTTGGTCAGTTGCCAGTTTGTTCTTCATTTCCTCCGTTCACTTCTCCTTTTCTATCTTCAAATCACTTCCTGTACATCAATACGTCTCTCTTGTACAACGTTCCGTTCTCTCTCTAATCGTACTACACTCCTGAATTCTGTTCACCCATCATCCATCCCATTGGAATAAATGTAAGCAGTGGAATAAACAGCGAATTCCTTCCTATTGTTACCGGTCCAAGTAATTTAACAGCATCCATAAATCTATTCAAGGAAGAAATCTCTTACATGTTTACTTAGATAAATAAATTCATTTTTTTATTTTCTGGTATTTCTGCTGAATCCTATCAATAAAAAATAAAAATAAAACGAAGGAAGTTAACAAAAAGGAAAAGCTACGCGTTTTGTTACCAGCAAAGGTCTATTATTATTAACATTCTATTATTTTAAAATTCACTTTTCCCTAACCCACAATAGTGGTAGTGTCAAGCTGTTGATTAGACTTTAATAAACTAAACGGCTTTCAAGCACTATCTCAGAAAATATTCACTTTATAATACAAATATATTTGTTGTCATCATCACCATAAAAATTCCGGATCATTCATCCAGCCTTCTTCCAACTTCAAACTAATAAACCTGTTATTTCTTTAAAAAATCGAGATTCTTCCCTTGTCAGGTCGTTTAATATCATGTTATTCGTTTTGTTTATACCTAATATTTTTATTCCTATTATCGTCCACCAATCAATACTCTACTAAATAACCTTAAAAATCTCATCTCAAATTCGTATACTGTCCGTATTTTCTCACTTCCCGGAGGGAAAGCTTGAGATACTTCGCGAAATAAGTTCTTGATTTTGGGTTGTGAACGAAATGAAATGTTCCTTTGGGAGACTAAATATTTTAACTTGGCTATAGATCACATTTATTAACACGTTGAAGGTGGCTGCACAAATCAAAAGTGCACTCCTGAAACTGCGTGTTTTGTATTAGTCACTTCGAATAAATTTTTCCTTTATCATTTAATAACGAAACTCGTGCTCTTTTGCATTTTTCGTGACTAACAACATCATAATGTATTCCATAAGATTGCCTTATGTAACAATAAATTACTTTTCTACGATTCTTACCAAATTTTAAGATGTTTCTGAAAATAAATATTACAAACTAAAAAAATTTACAAAAGTATAACCAATAAAATGCAATTAAAGAAAGGAATGTGGTACAAAACAATATTAATATTTAATAGACGTACATTTTTATGAACGACGTTTATCTCCCCGTTTTATGTTGCGTACATGCGTGGATACGCGTATATGCGTATGTCTATGTATGTGTATGTGTATGTGTGTATATGCGTTTGCTTGATTGTTTACATGATTGAAAGATGTAATGTTCTTTAATACCAGGCTAAGCTCTGACCATATTTGAAATAATCTCTTCGTCAGTAAAATCAGTCAGTAAAATAGAATACTCAGTTCGCTGAGTGGGTATTACAATAATATTATACACCGCCATCAAAGTGAATTTTATTTCTGTGAATTGTAAACTTTAAATAACCAGTCCGTAAACTGAGCATTTCATTTTTACCAACATTCGCAATAACGTTCTTACGCCATGAAGTAGGCCTAAGTATTCTGTAGTTCCTAGTCCGCGGAGTAAGAAAAATTTGGTTGATAGCGAATTTGCCAATTGAGAGTAACATGTCCATCTTTCGCAGTAACTATTTTTCTATAAACCTGTTTTAACAATGCAGCATTCCAGATACGCCCTTCAGTTATAGACTAATGTTTTTCCAGGGTTGGCCAAACAGAGAGAAAGCGAAATTCCAATTTTTTTATGTGAATGCCGTTGTAAATAGCTAAGCGAAGAAAAGAAACGATAAAGGATTTTATGTATTTAACAAAAATAATACACCGAGAAAAGAGATAATGAATTGTCTGAAAGGAAATGTATACTTATTTCTACTTGTTGGTTTCTGGGTTTGAGTGACCATTTCTTTTTCCTTACTAGTTTTCTCTCGCTTTTCATTATTGTCACAATTTTTTCGATTAATACAATACTGTAGAGTACAATATTGATATCTATGAAAACATTGTCTCCTTAATTGCGTTAAGAAAGCGTTGTCAAACATAGCAATTTATTCCAGTGTCGTGTCATATTCCCGCGTCCATTGTTTTCTTTTCTTTCCACTTTTTCATTTTTTCTCTCTGTAAGAATATTATCTTTTTAAGAAAAGAATACCTTTTCTCTTAATAATTATTACTTAAAATATAATAGCCCTGTCTAAGAAGATTATTTCCAGCAACAAGGTTTTGACGAGATATTATGGTATATTCTCTATGATCAAGAACATTTCATTAATTGGTTGTTTAGAAATAAAAAGAAAACCTTACTGTACCTCGATATTACTTTGTTTTATTCTAATAAAAATAAATGTTAATGGGCGTCTGTTTAACAATTTGGATATTTTAAGAATTTAAGTATCAAAATATACAGTATTAGCTGACCCTTCCGAATTAATTCGCAAAAAAATACTAATTTATTCATAACAGGTAGTTGTAGTGACCCACTACATCTGAGCACTAAGTAAATAAGTAAAATAAGTAAATAAGTAAAACTAAGTAAATGAGGACTGGGACAGCATGCAATAAAATAAAGTCCTCCATCGGGAAAGCTCGGTACATATTTAATTGGATGACTGTTTTCTTCAAGAGCTATAATATCTCTTCTTATTTAAAAATCGAAACTGCAATGCTGCGTCTTCTCCGTCCTCTCTCATGCGGGTAGAGTTTGAACTTTAAAGGGGCCATCACAAAGAAATTGCATGCGTTCGAGATGTGGCTGTATTGAAGTATTCTTAAAATTCCCTGGACGGCACTAGTGGCCAATACCAAAGTTCTGCAAAGGATGAGAAAGGACCTTGAAGTTTTGGCAACTATCAACGCACGTAAATTCGAGTACCTTCTGGGTCATGTTATGCGAAACGAAGCAAGATGTATATGCCTTACTTCAGTGTATTGCAGATGAAGATCTTTAGAGAAAGGGGCTCCGGAAGAAGAAGGATATTGTGGTTAAAAGTCTTAGGACCTGGTTCAACAAAACCTCCTCACAACTCTTTCGTATTGTTGTTGACAGAGCAAGAATTTCAATGATGATCGCCAACATTCTTAACGGATAAGCACTTAAAATAGAAAAATTCATAAAGGATTTTAATTTATATTGATACTTGTATTTCGCGATATTTTGAATCAGTGTTATTTATGTTACCATTAATCCTTAAAAGCCGGGTAGCCCATTTATTGTTGTTTGATGACGAGGATGGAAGTACTCAACAGTTTGTGTAATAGTGAAGGTCATTGTACGCGCACACCAGTAAACATTATAGTTAAATAATAGTTTGATGTATGAGGAAAAAAGTAAGCTATTTAGAAAATCAATCAGGTTAGTGGGAAATTTTCTATTGATTTGTGAATGTTGGGATACCACTCAGTTCCGGTTCTTTTTGAAGAAAACCGTGTAAAGGCCGCACCTCGTTAAAAAATAGAGTCATAAGCGCGTTTGAACGCTTGAAAGAAACTATTTACATCCCCACGAGGGTATGCCAAATTTGAAAGAAACTAAATTATCCCTTTCAGTATTCCCGCCAGGGATCAGCCAAATTTGAAGAAAAACTATTTTTTCCTCACAAGAGAATGCCAAATTTGTTGTGTAATAAAAAAATCTTTGAACATTACTAAATGATCATCATGCAAACACGTATGTTATGTTTGTAGCGTAATTATTGAATCTCGTTTTAAATAATAATTATCATAAGTAATAATAATCACAGGCAATTCATTTAAAAATTAGTTATTCATATTTATTCTTCATCATACATATATATATATATTTATTTTAAACTTAAGAACGAATTATTTTTGTTGTTGTTTTAATACGTCTGCTATTGAAAAGCTTCCAGATAATCACAGTTATTTAAAAGTAGAATGATTAGTGTCTCTTTTAACATTATGAACTTTATATTCATTATTATGCATTCATATTTACTATTAATTATATATTTTTTTCACTATTTGTTAAGACTGAATGAGGGACCCACTCTCTTGGTTTGGCCTCCAGTCCCCCACTAAAATAATTTACAATTCTATCTTCTTCTTCTCAGTTGCCTAGTAACCATATTTTGTTAATGTAAATTAAATAATTTTTAAAGTATTTATTTTAATCAGCTGGAGATATCTATTTTTATTTCAATAGACTCAGAAATAAACAACTCCAGGTGTGCATCAATTTTGTGTCCTTACAAATATCCCCCCTTTAAATTTTGAAAACAAAGAGAAATTTTTATGATAATCTAAATTTTGAATTTGTTTGATAAATTTAAAGAAAAATATATGGCCAAAATGTTTTAAAATTATGTTACTAAGCAACTTTACAATACTTACTATCCAAATAAACTATAAACCATAAAACTATAAACTATAAACATAAACTATAAACAAACTATAAACATAACACAACAAAACACAAAAAACAACATAATGTACATTAATTTCTTTTTCACATTTATTGTGATTTGTATATATACCTATACTTGGTTTCCAGTTATTTTGTTTAACACATTTATTTACAATACTCATAGTTCCATAGACTAATTTGTTCATAATCTGTGAAATCACTTTTTTCTTGTTTTGGTCTTCAATCAATTCAACGACTCCTAAATCTACATTTTCTTTTATTGGTTTATCTATATTATGCTCTGAAGATTTATTTGATATGTTCATTTTATCTAATTCATCATTTCTTCCTTTGTTTATTCGATCATTTAATGTAATATTTATGTATTTATACTGATCTGAACGTTCAAATTGTTTGTTCATATTTTTTGTTGCTATAATTTCAATAGACTCAGAAATAAACAACTCCAGGTGTGCATCAATTTTGTGTCATTACAAGCTTGAGTGGTAAAAGTTAGTAAATTTGTTCAATGTTGCTGTTATAGCAAAACCGGTTGAATTGAATATGACCTGTAAAATCGAAACACTCCGAAATTCGTAGAATAGCCTATTTCCAGACATTCTTCACAATGAAACTAAAATGTTCAAATATCATCTTTTATAATATGTTACTATATCAATGTAATCACAAAATGCCAGGTTTTCATATAAATGAAAGGTTTTCATATGTCGTATAAATAACTGTAGAAAAGGGTAAACGCCATTAGCTCAAAGAGAGAAATTGTTTCAGCCTGCATATTAGCGCAGAATCCATGTACACTTGACTCTTACATACGCTTGAAAAGTCAATTAGTGTGGTAAGCGAGAGCGTTTGATATATCAAATTTTTTGCTAGACATTTTTCTATAATACCAGAATATAAAAAAAATAAAAATAAAAAATATTTGTGCCAAATATTTAACGCCAAATTTTGACAAAAACGCGCGACTTTGCATAAATTACAACAATTTTTTCGAAAATCGCTGTAACTGGCGTAAAAAGACGGAGTTTCATGTTTGTTTTTTAAAAACATTTCTCGAAGTTTTCTTAATGTCTCATAAAAATTTCAAATTTTTTGGATAAAAGATGGATTAAAAAGCCAAGTCTATCGCCGCGATCTCGGAATTAGTTTTTGAAGATTTAGTATTCTAAGTTAGTATTCCAAGAGTTATTTTCAGTCCTAGAAGTGTTAAAACCCTTCAAAACAAAGAAATTTTCGTAACGTTACAATCAGAATAATAGCACCATTGAAACTTTGATTAAATTTGCTTATTTATTTTACAAAATATAGTAACGGCTTTTACAAATTATTTTCATTTTCGGATTTTTTTAAGAATCTTGAAAGTGTCTTCATTACAACCTTATCAAAGTTTTTAAATCTGATTGAATTTGTATTAAGGACAAACAGAATTTCCGTTTAAAATATATTGGTACAGATTTTGCATTTAAACTACTGTATATGAATGTAAATAAGAAAATATTAACATAATGTTTTGGTTTTCCGTAATTAAAACACAGCTTAGGCCTATGTAGTGAATCCAGCGTTTATGAATACAAGCTATGGATTTCTTTTGTTTCCATTTATTTTGAAAATACGTAGTTACTTTACGTAACTTAACTTTTCTTTAAAATATACTCGTAGTTTTAAAGAAAAAATTGTTTAATTGTATAATTATTATAAAATATTAAATTAAATTATTATAAAAATATAATGTAATTAAATATACTTATATTATTTAGTCAATATGAAGACGGAACATTTTTTTATAAAGAACGAAATCAATCAGCATTCAAAAACGTGGTAGAAAATCTTATAAAAATTAATTAAAGCTTATTATACTTCAATAAATGTTTCATTTTAGTATTTTTTTAGTTTAAATGTCTCATCGACAGCTTGGTCATTAGTGTCTGTGATGGGTTATGGAACTGGAACGGTGGGTTTTCACTTGTAATAATTTCTAGACACTAGCCGGTAGTCCAACCCAAGACCTCCGTTTAGTAGACTAGTAACCACTACGCCACAGAAGCGGTCTTTTTGTAAATTTAGTTTTGTTGGTTTTAAAACAATATTATGATAAAAGTTTTCCGCTCTGCTAATTTTATTTAAAAAAAAAACTATAAGGTTTTTTGAGGTACTAGAATACCTATATAAATAATGGAATCTTCATAGTTCATAAATCAACGAGATCCAAAATAGTTCTAGTTCATTGTTTTCATCGCCACAATTCCTCATCCGTTGTTTTATACACCTATCACTAGCAGGTTTGAATTGTATATTCGACTAGGTTAATGATACCAATATGGGCACTCAGCCAATCACGGGTTGTATTTTCACTTAAATATAATCCACTTAACATTTTAAGTATATAGTAAATTAATAAAAATTATTTTTTTATGTTCAACTGGAACATATTATATTTTATTACAGGTAACAAAATTTTAATGAAAATATATTTAGTTGAAAATAAATAGATTCTTTATTTTTGGGATTTAAAATTACTTTACCATTTAAATTTATTCCAACCGGATAAAACAGAATTAATACGATTTTAATCAAAAATAAACAATACAGGTTTAACGCCCTAATCCACTTGATAGGATATCACAACGTAAAGAAACTTTTATATTTCAAACAAGTTTGTAATAAATTTTGAAAAATAAGTCTTATGTAAGGATAATTCCGTCGAAATTTATTAGACAAGCTGTGAGAAAATAACACCCCATCTGCTTCATTTTTTTCAGCCTCTTTTTATAAGGCAGTACACATAGGTTGATGGTAGAGCTTAATAATAAATTACAGCGACTGTTATCCTTGTGCTTGTACAGCACGAGAAAACACATAGTAATTTTTTTACATCCTCCTTTAAAATCGTGATTATTTTTGTTATTTTTTTTTAGATAATTTTTGGCTAAAAATATAAATTGCTTTGAGTTTATCTTAACAGCGGAGTTTTATTTATTATTAAATGACTATAATAAATCAAACGACAGAAAAATATACTAACTATAATTACTTTGTCCCATTATCGAGACTAAGTACAGAGATATACCCTTACGTTCAACCTAGAAGATCAACATACATGTTCTATTTCATCAAATACTGTAACGTAGCTAAGCAAAAACCTACCTTATGACATAAACCATAAGCTTTCTTCTTAACGGACTTCATGACTGTAAAACTTTGCTTACTCTCCCCTTGATAATTTGACGTGTAACAAATTATTTATAAAAATATTTGCGTAACGATTGAAAGAAAATTATCAAATATTTTTCCTGAGCTTAATCATTTAGAGTTATATTCTATAATTGATTATTCTAGATTAAAGAAAATTTGCTTATGATTGATTTTACTACAAGTTTCATCTACGTTAAATTACTCCACGTTAAACGTGAAAGCATTTAATGGTGTGGAAAAATTTGTGGGCTTTAATTTAAATTGGTAACTTATATTTCCCGAAATATTGTAATAATTACTGTAACTGAAATAGAAACATTTTTTCATCTCTAATCTAAACAGAAAGATCCTACTTTGTAATACGTACACTCTATAACAAAAGCCAAACGTGAACTTTGGCTGTGAGTAATTGCAGATTCAAATGGAGGAAAAACAACAGTGGAAAAAACTGCGCGGTTGAAAAATTGTGTAAATACAAACAAGGGCTGAGAAATTATTCCCCGTTCTATTTTATCTCTTACGTTTTGATATGCAAATGAACAAAAATTTAAAACTGAATGTCAGAAAACTGAGAAAAAAGGGCAAGAAAAAGTTTGAGTGAAAAGGGGATTAGGTGAAAAATAAAATAAAATGAAATTAGGCTACGAATAAGAGTGTAAATGAAAAAGAGAAAGTGTGACACGACGATGGAGCAGTGGGGTGGTCGGTAGTAGTAATGCTTTTGTTAATTTATTTTTAATGACTTGCAAACACAGCTCAGCTGAGGGAATTTTCTTTGACCCGTTCATTGAATTTAAACTAAAACTGGACCTCCTGGCGGCTTACTGTTGAACTTAGCACAGTAAAACTCAATTATCCAATTGTAATAAGAGTACCTCGGCAAATATTTTATATCAACTAATGAACTAATTGAAACTAATGATCGAAATAAAACGTACAATACTTTGTGTACTATTTTATTCGTTATTTCCTGTATGAATTTTAATCAAATTTTCTATTTCTGCAAGCAATTTTACTTTCTCATGTCAATATGAATATATAGAAAGTATGGTATTGTTTTCATGTCAATTTTTCGAAATCGAGTTTTTACCGGACTACACGTTCACAGAATACACGTTTTCAGACCCCCTGAACCCAAAAAACTATGTTTTTAGTGATTGATCTGTGAGTGTGTGTGTATGTGGGTATGTGTGTGTGTGTGTGTGTCTGTGTGTGTGTGAACAGAATATCTCAGGAACGGACATTCGTACGAACTTGAAACTTGAAACTTAAGTTTGATATTACTTCCGGACCCAACACGAACATTTTCATCAAAATCGGTCAACCGGAAGTAGTTGTTTATTCGTGTCATTTTTTACTTTTTTGCGATTTTCTCAAAAACGGCTCCTACGATTTGCTTTTAAATCGCCTGATTTACTACATATTTTATGCTGTACAAGATAGGGTAGGTACCATGTCTGCTGAAATTCTAGGAAAGGGTGTTTTTTTGGTAAAAAAAATTGATTTTGTTTTAAGGTTGCGGCTTTAATATGCATTTTAGCGTAAAAATGTATATAATAAAAGTTGTAGAGAATTCAAAATTCTTCAACTTTTATTTCAAACTTTTTTTGTATAACGCTTAGGTTAGCGGTGATAATTAGCGATATTCTGCTTTTTACGAAATTGTGTAAAAAAATCGATTTTTTTTTTTAGCTTTTAGCTTTAGTATGCATTTCACGACAAAAGTGTACATAATCAAATTTATAGGAAATTAATAGATCTACAATTTTTATTCAGAGCATTTTTCTCTACCGAGCCTAATTTAGCGTGAGAGCGATTTTCCGTATTTTTAAGCTAAACTGAGGTTGATTTTCATTTTGGGTCTTTCACTCATGTTTAAAATTAGGTTATATTTATTGAGGTTAGTTTTTTGTTTATTTATAATGTTAGGTTATATGGTAATTATTTGCATTGGCAAGAGAAAATTGTGTGAGTGTTTCACACCAGATTTTTTAGTAGTAATGATTTAGTAGTATTACATATTTTTCACAATTAAAACTAAAATTTAAACCTTACGGTAAAAATTTGTATGCAAACAGCATTTCTGACAATTATTATTTGTCGTTAAAAGTTTTAAACTTCTAACCAGTGTTACTAACCAAAGCCCTCACTGACTGACCAACTCACTGACTCATCACTAATTTTTTAATTTCTTGATCACCTAGGGATTTGAAATTTTAAACCTTTGTTCTTTAGAAATTATTTATTATTTACAAATATTCATTTTAGAAATGTTTTATATATATTATTCTTTAGTAATTAAACAAACAAAAGAAGTATTTTTTATTCGTCCATGTGACCGTAAAGCAGGTAACAAAACGTGTTCTAGAGTATTCTAAAAGATACTTATTATTTCTATATTTTCCTGGAGCGCTTAAACTGTTAAGTCAGTACTTGTATTCTGTACGTTATGGTAAGAAAAGTAAAGCATTTAAACATCAACCATTTACTCCTCAGAAACAGAAAGGTGTAATTACCCTCACGTAATAAATGTTATTTCTCTACATTCCTAAAGAGCTGGAATTATAAAAATTATAAATTTACGAAGTTCCTCCTCTGAGTAATTTTCGTCTAGTTTATCTTGTTAATCTTGAATTATTATTCGTAAAATAGATGTTTCACTTTCCTAAAGAGCTGAAATTCTAAAGTACCAGCAAAGTTATGTAATGAGATCAGTCTGTTAGTTTAGTAAAACTGACTTTTCTTTTCGGTAACATCTGCCATATAGTTTTTTACGAAGCATAATTTGTTTAATGTGAGAAATAAACGGAAAATTTTCGTGTAACGCAATTAAGATAATGTATTTAAGATAATACGCGTGATAAGCTGTTGTGCGAAGAAATTAAGTGAATTTACTGAGTTCTTCATACTATTGAATCGAAATAGACAAAACTTAATAAGTATATGTTTTTATGTTCATCATTTTTAAATCATACAATAAATAATTTCATTGCTAATACGAACGGTGAAGATGACATAAAGAAGAAATGCCAGACCTACCTGTAACCCAATATGGAACCACTGGCGTTAATGCAACTTACCTTGCGTCGACCACTACCCAACGGAGTTTAAAATATTTTTAAACTAAAAACGTTATAATTCAATGTAAAATAATTAATTTTATTAATTAAAATTGAATAGCAGAAACTTTTAAACTTAAAACATAATCTTGACAAAAATTAATGTCGTAAACAAAAAAGAAAAACCAATAAATTTGAAAGTGGACTACGTGAATCATGTGGGTTTAATACATTTGCTAATAAAATATTGATTTCTGTATCTTAATTTTAATTAATATTAAAAAATAAATAATAAATAAACTTAATTACAAAAAATATTTCATCGAATCTTACATATTGTTAGCTATGAGGGACAATAATTTTTATAATGCTTATCTAAGTTATGAAAAATGAACGTCAGATCATGGCAAAAATCTTAGAAAAAGTGTTTAAAAGATGAAAACATCTTTAAAGTTTTAATTCAGAGTTACATTGCATAACATAATAAAATATTTTTATTCATAAACAGAAAGAAAATGAAAAATCGTACAAAATAAACGCATATTTATATCTTAATTGTAATTATATTACATAAAGGTTAATTTATAGTTGTTTATCCAACAGCAATTTTTTCAGCAGCACTGAATGATAGTAGATTATGAACCCTTTTGTTGGGGACCCAGTAGCATCAACTCATAGTGCTATATTTACTAAAGTAGATCATGTTTATTTGTATACAAATAAATGCTGAGTGTTATGTACTCTTTACTTCGACTGGAATGCGCTGCTGGCAAATGAATACATTCATTTATTTCCATGTGTTACCCAAAAAAAATCGAGGAGCGTTAGGTCAATCATGAGCTCGTTTAATTCTGCTCTACTATTATAATAGAGAGTAGGGCAAACTTTTGACTAAACCAACTTTTTTACATTTTTTCGATTTAAATGTTGAATTCAGCTTGAGAAATTAAGTATAATGTGAATGAAGTACATGAAAAATAAATTAGTAATTAATTTCAACAATCTCTTAAAGTAACCTACATATTTTTTCCTAAGATAAATTTACAAGTTTCTTCGCAGTTGTTAAAATAATTCGTAGATTATAAATTTTTAATAATTTCACCACAAAAATGTATAGTATACCAATGATTATCGAATTTTTTTTAAAATTTGTTTTTAATAAAAATTAACTATAACTGTGTAACAATTAACACAACCAGCAGTTAGGCCTATATTGTCAATAGTTTTATAAAATTGTCTTGATGTCACTTGTGTGAGGTAGTCCTCCAGCGGCAACCCCTCAAGACGATTCTCAAAGGTCTCTATTCCATTGCCTTTTCAGTCATCTAGGTGGATTGTTTGGTAGGTGAGGAGCGGACAATGACGGAATTTGTGGATTTTTGTGATAGCATAGTTTGGTATGAAAACGTCTATATAGTTTCTTTATTGTTTCGCCTACCGTTTCGATGTTAAGGTATCTTTTTAATGTTCTGTTACTAACGTTTGTTGGACAGCCTCTGATGATGCCTAAAGTTTTGTTCTGGAATATCTGAATTAAAATTTTTATCGAATTTTAAAATTTTCTCTTTATTCCCTGGTACTATTCTGACCAACATACTGATATTTGAGATATGTTACTAATTCCAAAGCTCACAACTTGGAAACATGAAGTCAGTAGTTTTAGATGTATAGCTATACCCAAAACCACGGATGCAGAAAATCATATCATTACTTTGTTTAGAAACTGAACGAAACAGAACTTGAATAACACTCAGAACAACTGCAATTGAAAGAGATGGAAAGTTTTATTTTATATCAATTGAAAATATAAAAATTATTAAATGAATAGTTTTAGTGATTCATAAATATTATTAAGTTTTGTTTTAAAAAAGAAAAATATTCATGAGTATTTTATTGCTAATTAATGTGGAATTTCTAATTTAATTTGCAACGGATTTGATTTTTAAAGCTGTACATAATTGAATAGATATAATTATAGTCTACTTTTTATCATTCATTATAAATACGCAATTTTATAAAAAAGTTTATTCTGTTAACGGGAGAAAATTAGTTGATGAGTTATTATTCCAATCTATGAGGTTATTTGAGCGGCATAGTTTCCATTCATTACGTTACAGTTGAGTAAGTGTAGTAATTAAAAACGAACTTAAGGTTTCTGCCGGAGCAGCGATTTATTGCACCTGGGTCTGTCTGCATATTCTGGTTCGGCCTCGAACTCGGAACAAAGTTTGTTCTCAAAAGGACCATAGAATGTTCTCAAAGGACCATTGGTCTTGAGAATGACTGCTTGAATATTATTTCTTAAAAGACCTGGTCATTTACAGGTATTGATCGTGAAAATAACTGCCCGGTAGATGATGTCGAGAAAATATCTGCAGGAGGCGTGTGGCTTTGGAAAGTCTAGTTGATGCTGTTTGACGGGAGCATTTTCTGTTATGGAGTCGCTTCTAGAAGACATATACTGAGTGGCGTGATTACATGCGGTTGTGGCCGCACATTGATAGATTAAACGAGCAAAGGTATAAAATTAACTGATTCTAAATTCTTAATAAGGAATAAAAAAATAATGAAGATACTGGAAGATATTCACATAAAAAAATAACCACGAATTTCTTACTCTACTCTACTATTTCTTTACTCTATGAATAATAAATAAATAATTTCATTTCATTTAGGCCTTATTAAGTCAATGAAACTTTTCCGCGGTTTTTAATGCTGTAGAATAACGAGTTTTGTAGAAGATCTTCCAAAAGTCTTCCTTGATTTTCATTCTCCTTCCAAGTATATTTCTGTATTCACCATAAAATAAAAATTTAAAATCATTTTCGATTTTATTTTTATTTAATTTATTTTGTTTAAATTTAAATTTGTAACTATACTTATTGAACAATCACTAGAATGGAAGAAGATATTAGGCGTGGATCACGCTCAGCAGCGGTCCCTCCAGAATGACGTAGCACACTGCCTGATGATTTTTATATTCGAGTAATCGAATCTACTTATTTAACAAATCTGCTCGAATATACTCTTCTAATTCCATAACAAATATTTAGATTTAGAAACCTATAATAAGTAAAGTCTTTACTTTTTTGTACGCTTTTTTTAGTCTATTAAATTTGATTTAAAGTAAACATTCTTGCCTAATAAGTCCCGAAGTAAAATTATTACTTGTAATTTTCTTTCTCTTAAAAATAACACGAAACTTAATTGTTCATTCGATTAAATATTTCTACGTTATATACTTAGTTAAAAAATTATTGGAATTTAAAAGTTAAGTTTATTTTTGATCATTATAATGCTTCAAATTGGTTTCAGTATAATAAGGTAAATTTTTACACTCCTTTATTTAGCTTAATTATGGAAGATAAAGTATTTGAAATATGTTTTGGAGTGGTGGTTATAAATTTGCTACTGACTACTCGAGTGAGATTCCAGACGAATTTATCTAAACATTCCTATGATACCATACTCAATTAACAGAGGCTATTGTTTTCTATGTATAGAATTGTTTTCTGTAGCTCTAATTAACAGTAATTTAATATGCCGCTAAAACCAAAAGAAGGTTCTGACATGTTGAAACACTAGCTATATAATAATGAAGTGCTCTTCGATTTATATAAACCAGCGAGGAAATTATAATTTAAAAGAACGCTTTGTGTAATAATGCGGTTTAAAATGGATTAACATACCTATATCAATAATGTGTACTGAAATTTGGTCTAATTGTTTAATATAATAGAATTTTCTTGTGATAAGTTATTTATGTTTGTTTTTTTTAAACTAGTCAATTTTAACACTGTATTTTGAACATATAAAAGTTGGTTTGACTGCCTCCGTAGCGTAGTGGTAGTGCGCTAGACTACAACGTGGAGGTCCTGGGTTCGATTCCCACCGGGGTTTGGAAATTTTCGGGTGTTAAAACTCATTGTTACGTACTCACTGTAATCATTAATAATCTCTTGTTGCTTAGCTGTTGATGAAACTTTAAATAAAATAAAAATACAAAAAAAGGTTTTACACCTCTTATGCTTATACCATTATTCACCTTGTGACATTTAGGAATGGTAAACTAAGTTGTCTCTTAAAAACTTCACGAAAATATTGATTTAAATAAATTTCAAGGCTCAAGACTAAGAAATACTGTGGTAATTTTATAATTTTATGATTATCAGTTTATAATTTACAATACTATTCATTCCTGAATGATTTACGACTCTATCATTTTCGTTGTTATATAATTACTTATTAATTATTGTTTATTACTTATTGTGTGTTTAGAAACTTAATTTTAAAGGTTATGAACCCTTTGAAGGTTTTACACTCAATTAATCGGCCCCATTAACGCTTTTGAATTTCTCTACTTAACCTGTTTTTTTTTGTTTTTGTTTTTTGTATTTTCTACTAGATAAAATTACGCACAGATAAAATAAGAACTAATCTAAAAACCAAGTAACTCATATAACTAAATGACTTAAATAAACTGTTTGGTCTACTTAAAAACTATATAGTTACTTAAATTTTGTACTTATTATTATAGTTACTTAAAAACTGTCAGTTTATCAAAAAGAATGGGCTTGTAGTTTTATTACAAAAGTATTGTAACAAAGCATTTTTTTAAATTCATTTATTTAAAGTTGCATTAACTGCTTGGTCACTAACGACTACGTTAGATTATGTGACATTAACTGTGGGATTTGACACGAGAAAATTTCCGGACCCTGGCCGGGAATCGAACCCGGGACCTCCCCGTGGCAGGCCAATGCGCTAACCACTACGATACGATAAAAAATATTAACATAGTCGAGTCATATAAAATATACAATAAGCATTATTTAAATAGCTGTCGGGAGTTGTGTACACAATTTTAAAACTATATGAAATATTTCGTGAAATAGGCCTAAAAGTGAGTTGGCTGGGTTCAGTTGGGTTATGATGAATGTATACCTATTTAAATACTTTTCAATATATTTTTTAATATCGCACGTTCTAATTCAGTTATTTGTGTTCTAAGTGAAACTGACTGTCTGGAGCGCTTAAATGATTAAGGGATGATATTATTCTGAAATAGGCTGACGTACACGAGGAAACTCAAAATGTTTCAGCTAACTCTAACGGCAAGTAACACGAATTTGCCTATCTCAGCTCACATCTGAAAAGGCTTACATAACTCGGTACTAGTAATCAGACAAGATAACTCTCCTTGTGTAATCGTGTTACTATTCAGTATACAGAACAGTATAAAGTGTAACGGTCTCTTCCTTTAATGGGCTACGTTGTAATGCTTTCGCCTCAAGCAACCGAACGGTATTGTTTGACTCAAATTTTGTGTGTACGGTATAATAGGCCTACGAGTGTACTCGGTTTATACTCGTACATTCTATCAGACTGCTGTCAGCCATAAGCTAATTTAAAGCAAATATCAAACATCGTTTTGAAATTCTTGGCTATCCAGTAGAGTTGAAATAGAATATCATAGATAACTTTTTTTTTAATTAACACAAAAATAATCTACAATATTCTTTAACAATTACAACAAATAGATCTGATTAAAAAAATATAATGATAAGTTAACCCCCAGTGCAGATACTTTTAAAAAATAATCACTGTTCGCAGTTTGACATTTATTAAAAATATTATAAAACGGAATTTTGAAACAGGTAATAATTTTTTTTCTTAACTAATAAATCCGTTGGATGCTTCCGCTTTAGCCTTCTTATTTTACCACTGTTGTCCAGCAAATGCAGTGCCATATAATTTTTGTGATATTCAAGCCGTTTCTAGTATATTAAACTAAATTTTGAAGTTTTTTTTATTTGATTGTGGAAATCACAATATCTTTGTAAATCCGACTGTTTTTCGTTTACAAGAGTGTAGCGTTAGACAATTAGAGAACCTTCGATTAAAAACGCTGAATAATTTGAATTTTTGAATTACTTAATGCGCCCCAAAGCTGCGGAACGTAGATCCAGACTGTTTTTTTTGTTTGTTTAACGTCCGACTGTTCTGCAATTACTGCTAATGGAGACGGTGAAGGATGAAATGATTTTTGTAACGTATGAAAATATACCGTGCCTGAATGGGATTTGAACCCAAGACCGCATGATGAGAGGCGAGCACGTTACCAACCACGCCAGTGCGGCCGGCGTCCAGACTGATTTGAAAAAGGATTTGTACATCAGAAGTTTGTTGTGATTTGTTAATTTTGATTTTGATTCAAGAAGCCAAAATAATTTTTTTTAATTTTAAGTCTGGCTGTTTTCATTTCTGCTGAATGTACGTTCTTCAATTTAAGCATATGACTATAATGTTATCCGAATTATTTATCTGCACCTGTGTATGGATTTTGTGTTTTGTTAAAACACGAGAATATATGTGTAGGCAGTTTTGATGAAGAAGTGTAAATACAACATGAGCTTTTTGTTTCGTTTGTCATTAAACGCAATTTTTTTCTACCCGTCTTATAATATTAGATAAGTGGTGTTGAAGTAGGCAGTGGCACTGGCAGGGTTTCTTTTAATTTTGATTTTACGTCTGACGGTTTTGCATTTGTTGCTAATGCAGACGGTGAGAAGAATGGTAGTAGAAGTTGAGTGATGAAATAATGCTAGACCTGACCGGGAATCAAACCCGAGACCCCGGCGTATAAGCCAGTGGCGCTAACTACTACACCAACGGGTCTTTATATACTGGTAGAATGGCTCTGTTATCTGCAAAGGTGGCTAGTATTGTATCTTGTGTTTGGAGTACTGCTTATATAAATGAAGTGTAATACAGTAAGGACACCAACCCGCTACCCAGAGGAAACCGGCTTAAATTGAGTTCAATGATGACAGTCCAGAACAATTTTTTAAAGAAAATTTACGATTTATAAGAAGTATTTTAAAATTTGAAAAAAAAGAGTGAGGTAATAATTTGTTAACTTATTAGAAAAGTCCTCAATCCCAGATTTTATCAAACACTTGAGAAATTTTAAGAAAAGCTGCTGACTACATTTTTCGTTCTCCGAACTTTTTCGTCTACAACTCGGTGAATGTAAATCTGATCTGATGAGGAGAAATCGGCTGCTTCAGTGGGCCAACTGTTACGTTACACTGCACTCTACACTGCAAAGCGGAAGGTCCTGCGTTTGATTCCTGGATAAGCCCTGAAATAATTACTCGTAAACTCCCACCAATTCAGTATCCTAACCCATAATAGTTGGTAATAACGAAGTTTTTAAGTTAAAATTACTGAAATAAAAATATAAGGAAAAATTACATCAGACTTCATACTAGTGATAGAAATATTAATCTTTAGGCTAAAAAAATTATGTACATTATTGATTAAAACTAAAAGTAATAAAAAAATAATGGGCCTCTTCCGTTACCCAGTAATTAGCGTTCTACGCTGCAAAGTGAAGGTCCCGGGTTCGATTTCCGGCTAGGTTATGAAAAATTATTACTCGTTCAAACCCTCCGTTCGTTAATTCAATGTAATCTCTGATAACCAAGATACTGATGCAACTTTTAATAAACTAAAACAAGTTAAACAAAGTTAAAAAAATTATTTTGACTGTGCTGTAGAAGTAGTGTTGTGTATTAGTTACAAAACATGTGTTATTTGTAACGTTATTCACTACAAACGTATTAAAAAATGTATTTTGCCAAGAAATATTATATTTGAAATAGGTCTATTTATTAGAACGCATGATTGCAAGTAATAACTTATTTAATTGTTCTTAAAACTAATAAAATTTTACTCTAATAAAAATTTTTTCTTTTGTTACTTAATGGTGGTATTTGCAAGATAATCATAAGCTGAGGTTATATATATATATTGCTAGAAATGCGTTGTTGAGATTACATGTTTCTGCTTATACCACTGCTTTCACTTCAACTATCAGGGTAGTTGACTTTACTTACATTTTATATGTGGTAAATTCATGCTTGCTACTTGACTATAATACGTGTACGCGTATGTAGTCGGTTATAACTAATTTTTGAGGAATACAGTTTCTGGTTATAACTTTCAAATATAGGTCCTAAGGAGATATTAGATTACGTGAGCAAATAACTAATAAAACTTTTATTAAGCTTTATAATACTATGGAGTGACTTAGGATTTGAAATTGCTATAGAATGAGAGGATCTGCAACTACGCAATAAATGGATAGAGCTTCTTCAAAGAATGAAGGGTGATAAAATTCCAAAACGTGTCTGGAATGCAGACCTGAGGGAAAGAGATGCTTAGGGAGACCTGTACAACGCTGAGAGTTTTTCTTTTATTTGCAGCTTTCTAACTAACAAATGTTGATATTTATTAAAAATAAATAAATAAATAAATTTTGACTTAATTTTTTTTAAATAAATTTTGATCCTAGAAAAGGATAAGTAGCCTATGCCGTGAAAAGAATAAGAAGAAGATTAGGCTCTTTAAATTTAAAACCTGAGATTCTTTAAAGCGTTGTCCTGCTACATTAACAATTTAAGTGAAATAAACAAATTTAGTAACTATTATTTTTTATTTTGATGGGATAGATCTACCAGTCACTAATGCATTTAAAATACACGAGTGAGTATAAACATTACTCTTCAAATTGGCTGTGATAATAAATTGATATGGACAGTCATATTATGTTCACCAATGAACATTTTTTTTCAATTCGCATTTTAAGGACAAAATATATTGTGGATTGTTAATGGAATTCGTGTTTATAATTAATATACATGTAATCCGCTTAATGGTTATATTTGGGTACAATTTTTGCAATCCTTTAGGCTTTTAGTTTTTTTTAAAAATAAAATAGGACTTTTCCAGCTTTTTGAACATTTTTTATTTTTCATTTAATAAATTAACTAATTTTTTATAATTTTTAAAAGTCAAAATTAATAAAGTAGACCCAACGCGTTATTCTAATTATTTATATTTTATTATTTATAAAAATATAATATTATATTATTTTAAATAATTTAATATTTTTTTATAAAATAATATTATTTTTGTAAAAATAATTATTAAATAAATTTTTAAATTTGTTACCAGATATTCCTGCTTCATAAACACAATGAAGAATTGAAAACAAAACTCCTTAACTGGGCGGGCGTCATTTAAGTTAAAATTTCGAAATATTTTTAACGATAAAAATAAGATATTATGTAAAATAAAGAATTATTAATCTATGATATTGATAAGTACAATGTTTTATTATATTATTATATGAATTTAGATAAACAGTGTACTATACTTAATACAATTTCTATTACTTAGAGTATATAAGATATTGTAATACATTATTATATTACTGATAGAATTACATTTAATTTAAATTTTTATAATATTTATATAGAAAAAAATTAAGTATTGTAAAACTTTTTAAATATCATTTTATAATATTTTATTGTAGGTATTATTTTTATCGCACTTATTAAATGTATTTTTTTCATTTTGTTTTAGGTATGCTGGCATATTTGTTACATTTATTTATATTTTTTATTTTGTACGAATTTTAAGATTTTTCTGACAGTTATTTTTATATTATATAAAATTTAAATTACTTAATATTGTTAAATTATATTAGTTACTTAGTTTATGTAAAAGTAAATAAATTGTTATTTTACTGTTTCTGTCAACAGACTTCGGTCTGACGGAATTATCATGTACTTTCCTGTTAATTAATTAAACAAATAAATAAATATTAATATATTTTTATTTTGTATACGAGAGGGTCAAAAAGTTCCCGGAATTGGTTATTAAAAATTTATTAAAAATATTTATAACATTCTTACATTATTTCCCTTCAAAATACTCTCCTCCTGCATCTACACATTTATTCCACCGTTCATATAATTGTTGGAAACACTCTTGAAAGCCGTTTTTTGAAAGTTCCTTCAGCCGCTCCGTCGCATTTTCAATCACCTCTGACGAATCAGCAAAACGATGTCCCTTCAATGCCATTTTTAACCTTGGAAACAGGTAGAAATCTGGTGGTGCGAGATCGGGAGAATATGGAGGATGTTCCAGAGTGGTAACATTATTCTTGGCAAGGTATTGTTTCACCATTAGGGATCGATGTGCTGGGGCATTGTCGTGCAACAAATACCAGTCATTCTCTGCCCATTTTTCAGGTCGTTTTCGTCGAATTGCATCTCGTAGCCGTTTTAAGATCTCTGTGTACAATTCTTTATTTACTGTTCTCCCTTCAGGAATAAATTCATAATGAATCACTCCACGGTAATCAAAAAACACCTCCAACATCACCTTACCCCGGCTTCTGTCCAAGCGAAATTTTTGTTTTCTTGGTGAAGTTTTTGACTTCCATTCAGCGGACTGCCGTTTTGTCTGAGGGTCGTAAAGAAAGCACCATGTCTCATCACCTGTAACAATTTTGCGCAGGAAGCTGTCATCTGCATCAGCCATTTCAATCAAGTCCCTGGACATGGTCACTCTCATTTCCTTTTGCTCAGGGGATAACATTTTTGGAACAATGTGCAAGCAAACACGGTGCATGTTCAAGTCATTATGAAGAATGCTGTGAACACTCCCATGTGAAATACCAACTTCAGAGGCAATAGTATTGATGGTTGTTCGCCTGTCCGCACGCACAATTTGTCGAACGCGCTCAACATTGTCGTCTGTAGTGGAAGTGGAAGGCCGCCCAGTCCGAACGTCATCTTCAATTGTTGTGCGACCGTCGCGAAAACGCTTATGCCACTCGTAAACTGCTGTTTTCTTCATCGCAGAATTTTCGTATGCTTTTTTTAGCATCTCAAGAGTCTCCGAGGGTGATTTCTCCAGCAACACACAGAATTTAATATTGCCACGCTGCTCTAATGACGACATTGCACAATCCGACGAAAGACAGAAACTACGATCTACAATATTAAACACCGAACGCACGGAACCAACTACAACTGCCTGCTAACCTCAAAAGCACATTCACTACCAGTTATGCCAACCTCACAAACAAAAATTTCCCTTTCAGCTTACAAATACGTGACTGTAAGCGACCATTCCGGGAAATTTTTGACCCTACCTTTTGTACTAATTTTTTACTAAGAACTTACTGGATCAAATTATAATTTACTTAGACATATTAGTATAATTTGATTACCAAATTAATGTCATTTAATTGAAAATTATATTATATGTAATTTATTTGTTTGGGTTACTACGCAGTATTGCTTACTAAGACGACCCCCTTCAATTTCAAATTACTTTCATTTCCTATTGGGACTATTTCGTTATAAACAATCTCTCAGTAAGATAACTGTTTTGTTTGGTGTTTATGGTGTGAGGTCTATCATTTATTTTAACACCTGGTGGGATTCTTAATACGAGGTTCTCAGCTGGTTATCGCACTGTTTCCTAAACGGTGTAAATTAACTTTCAATAGCCGCTTTATATCCGCTACACAACTGTATGATCCAGAGCTATACTTGTATCTCTCTTTTACTCATTTATCAAAGTTTATAATAAGCCTACAAGATAAACTATTCTAAAAAGTGTAACTTATGACCGAAACAAGTGCATATAAGTTAATAATTTCAATAAATAACAAACCGGTATAGCTTATCTTCGGCCAAATTCAAATTTAAGTATTTCTACGTTTGATATTTTAATTATTATGCATTTTTTTATAAACAATGATATATATTTTTAATTAAAAGTCACGTAGGGCTGCCCAATTAGAATCTTATTTGTTTTGTTCAACGGGTAATAAGAAATTATTATTTCGTAATAAAAACTCAATAATTAACAACTAATTAATTAAAAACTCAATAACAACTCCAAGATTAATGAAATTTTGAAGTAATTTTACTCTTTCTTAACATAATGCGTGTTTTAGGCGGTAATTTTTAATGTAATAAATCAATTTTTTAATGTAATAAATGAAGCTAGTTTTGGTGGGGGAAAACATAGCCGCGAAACCTTGCTATAAGACTTACGTTATCTAATATATTTTTTGACACACTTCTTGACACAACAGCAGCTCTCAGTACGGGAAAAATCAGAAACAAGAATTTTCAGAATCAAAAAATAGATCAATATTATAATACCTACCAACTATAATTAATATAGGAAAATCTGACATACATCATAGGATTTTGTTAAAAAAGTTAGCTGGTTTGTTTTTTTAAATATTTTTTTATAAATTAAGTATTACAAATGGAGACTATTTTATAGTTATGAAAGGAGATATCAGGCTTCATCTAGTGCATAATTAAATGTTTTAGATTATTATTATTGTATAATATTTTAGGTATTTATTTATAAATGATAAATTTAATTATTTATTGTATATTTGGCCAGCCAAATCATTTATTTGGAAGGATTTTATTTAAGTTACACCGATTTCTTAAAATACAATCAGGACCCAAAGTGAGCAGCTGACAGCCTGTCATCAACACCAACCGCTGGAAGTCTCTTATCAAATTCAAGGCAATATAGCGAAAATATGAGGGCAAAACGGAGTTGTCAAATTGGTTTTCGTTAAATGCACCATTTTCAATAAAATAGTTTAACAAAATTGTGAATTAGTATACTCAAAATAGGGGGTTTTTATACATCAGTCCACTAATGAAGATATGAAATTTATAGATGGGTAAGGTTATCTACCAATGTAAATTACGTTGAAGGTGAAACATATTGCTGAAGGTGAAACATATAGTGTAACAAATTACGCTTAAACATATTTTGACACTTGTCTCTAGGTCCGTTTCGGGATCTGGGTAAATTAAATAAATAACACACTAAAGTTTAAAATTACAAGTATTTATTACGACTAAGATTTACAATTAAATAAGTTACTACAATCTACAAGTATATTACAATGAAATAACTTAATAAATAACAAACTAATTAGGCTATAATTAACTTATACAGTGAATAACTCAACTAATTTAACTTATACTACTTACAGAAATGACACAGAGTAAATAGACCTTAAAGAATAGAGAGTGATTCACAGTACGCTGGCCTATTCAAAATTTAACCGTTAAGCACTACACAATGACACTCATGGAAGATAAATCAAATATACTGACTCCCGATCGTAAACAAACTGGCGTTTAAATAGGCGGGCTAATAGAGAGTTCGAGAAAAGATAGAGATTTTTGATATAATAGTAAAATACAAAATCCTTCTGGCGGCTTCAGGATAAATCTTAACTGTAAACAAATTAGGAATACAAAGTTTCACAAAAAAGCAATTATCTAAATAGGCAACCGTCCGACTCTTGCACTATAGCGAGTGACAACAAAAGCCAGGCCTACCTTTACTATAAAAGACCACAAAATATTTCTTAACTTGTTCTTAGAAAACACTATTTATTGGTTTGTTACCCTATTACTCGTATTATTTATTTATGTTAACATTTCAAATTCTCAGTACCCCTAGAAAACTCTCTAATACTCTTTCCTTTTCGATATTATCACAATATGAATCTATGTTTTTTATGTAACGTGTAAATCAGCGTTGGATATCTTAGACTCGTATTTATTTATCATGCGGTCTTGGGTTAGAATCCCACTCAGGCACGGCATTTTCATACGTTACAAAAAATCATTTCTTCATTCACAGTTGCAACCTAACGTCGTCGCTAATAACCGCAGTAGTTGATGCGACGCTAAATAAACAAAAAAAGTGAATTTTTAGTATAAAACAGTTACGCTTATCTTGGTAATTTTAATTACATAAACAGAATTTAGCTTCAAAACTTACGTAATACTCAAATATTTTGATAACGTTATAAACAATTTGAACGAAAGAATTTTTTAATCCGGTTTATTTTTTCTAGTAATAGTAGCAATGTTTCCAACGAATAGCAGGCTCAATAGAATATTTTAGGTTTTGGACTTAGTAAATTTACACTAGACTGGAATATACACAATATTAATAACCAACTAGGAAAAGTTTTAAAGTTTTCAGTTTGAATAATTCTGAGAAATTTATGTTTTGGTGAATGCCTCAAGCGTCTGTTTACCAAAAGTTCTCAGAAGTTCTCGCCTCGTATTTTCCTCTTCAATAACCAATAACGCCCTTAACCATTTCATTTCCTCTACTACTTAGTCCCTTGTGCTGTTTTAGGTCTTGCATAAAAAATTGTATCAAGTGAATTACAAAGGGATTCAGTAAGTTATTCTGAATTTTCAATCAGGCCTAAGTCTAAAGTTTGTCTAGTTTTATTAGCTAACAAAACGTTTCAAAATGTAAATGTCCATTTGGGCATGGTCAGAAGACCCAATTTAATACACTTTTATATTGTAAAATTAAGGAAAAATTGAGTTATGACGTATTTAAAGTTTTCTGCCTTCAGAAGCAGATTTTTTAAAAATCTCTTGCATAGTGAGTACCTACGACCTAAGTGGAACTTTTGTATCATATTTCAAGTTTTTAGGCTTAGTTGTCTTGAAAATACTGCTATGAGTTAGTGGGTCAATGATTCTACTTTACTTACATAATAATTATATTATACACTGTTTCTTTAATCTGTTCTGTAATACGAGTCGGTTATCCTCACAATTCTAACCATACTTTAGTTCTATAACTTTTAATAGTTCTTCTAGCTTTTAAAGTTTTACTGAACAAAGTTTTAACTGTAAGTAACCAGAGAGAATATTGCTATAAATTGATGTTACTTAATTGCAATATCATCATCTTACTAATTAAACTAATTTGAAACCAAATGAAACATTAACTTTACACAAATCAATCAAAAGTCCTAACGGTTGTTCTTACGAATTAACTTTTTTTTTCTAGAAATAAACATAAAAATGGACATCGTAGAGTTACAATGGAACGTATTAGGATTTTACTGGAATAATATTAAAGGCAAACTGCACATGGAAGCAATAAATTCATATTACGTAAAGGTTTTTGTCGTCCATGACTGTTAAAAAAATTTCAATTGCAATACAGTCACATCGATCGTCATTCTAAACAATGTTAATTAAAAAATAATAGAATCATTCAACCGTTAATTTGTTTTTCACAAGAGTTAAATTTTAATTCCGTGTAAATATCGTCAGAAGGCCGCGGCCTAATATACTTTCAACAGAAATAAATGAAACATTTAGTATTATTATCATTCAGTCATTAACAATACATTTTTTTAATTTTATTTATTGCCAAAGCAAATAATAATTATGTTCAAACTGAACAATGAATAGGTACGTTGACTATAACAAATTGACAAACATAACCAACTTGAAAAGAAACTTTCTATAAAATTTCCTTTAAATAGGCCTACAAATAAAAATAAATTATTAATGTAATTATTACGTTATAATTAAGTACACTTTTTTCAAGGGTAAAATATTGTCTAAAAAATGTCAGATGAATTAAGTAGTCGTATTTGTTGGAATTTCCCTGTTGTCAATGTCTAAATGTGCGAGTCTCGTCTTTTATTTTGTAATAACATACCTTGAGATTGCTTTCTTACTGTTTGTATGTGTAGGTTACGATGAAGAACGTTGTTTTTATGCACTAGTGAGTGTATGAGTGTAAAAATTTAGACTAAAATTGTTGTATAATGTTGATGTTGGACATTTCTGATGCTCCCCATAGCTTTATTCCGTAATATACCCCAAATAGGTTTTAGGACTAATTTATTGAAGTCTGTTACTTTTTTATTTGTTTTCAGGAGATAATTTTGAATTCTTTCCTGGAATTCAGTAGGCTACATTTAAAAAAGTTTGATTTAATTGTTTTCTTTTGTTCCAAATTTGTGAGGCTTTTGCTAAGATATAGCCTGACAAGTTGGAGAAGTCTATTTAATGGCGAACTGTTGAATTAGGACTGATATAATTTGTTGAAAATGACCAAACGAAATAGAAGTACTCTTTTTGTGAATTCAATATATTTATCTCAAACTAACATAATTTTTTTGTGTTTTTTTAATAGGTTCATAATTGTTTTGTGTATTAACATAATCCATAATTATTTTTGGGAGTTGCACTACATTTTCATGATCTATACTTTCTTGGAAAGTCTTCTGGACGCAATTAACAACACAAAAACTTCGGTAGAATGTTACATAACGTATGACCTTGAACTTACATTTTATTTTTTGTTTAAATTTTTATGGGTACAAACAAACAATCAGCTATCAGTAAATAACTATAAATAATTTTCAACATTATTCATAAAGCTGCTTCCTCGTTGTGGAAACTTTTCCTTAATAATTAACGTTTTATATGTAAGACAAGAAAAATTATACAGTGACCTTAATAAAGACCTTAAGAGACAAATATTCAGTCAGAATAACAATTTACGGGTTAAAAGTTGTAAAGTAATTTTAAATAAATGATTTTAAAAAAATTGCGCCAATATTAACTCGTTTGTGCCCCACGTTGGGCGCCAAAATGTAATGAAATAAAGAACGCGAATTGAATTGAAAATAAATTGAAATTTAATTTAATGAACTTTAAGAAATTTGGAAATTGACAAAATTATTTGTGTTACAAAAATTATTAATTTGAATTGAATTTATTGATGACACTGATAACTCTATATGTATATACATTGTTGTTGTTGTTTAGGTCATCAGCCAAAAGGCTGGTTGGAACCTGTAGAGGTTTTACTAAGTAAAACAAGGAGTGAGGTGGCTTACCATTGCCTTCCTCACTGAGTGGAAAAGTACGCTTATCAGCATGCCGGGCCCTCTAAAAAGCACATATTTTCCACTCTGCAAATGACACCTTCACTTCATTCACCAAAGGGTCTGGCTGTGTAATGAAATTCATTATGTTCAGAGGAGATAACTCTGATTAGTGTCTTTTACACCTCTACCTCTTCTGTTCTTAAATGATTCAGTCATTTAATTGGCTGACCATGTGATAAGAAACAGAACTATTTATTTTAGCCCTGCAGCAAACAGATTGAGTGTAAATAATTTGACACTCCACCTGTCTATTATTGGCAGGTATATACATTATAACTCTATATTCTAAATTAATTAATGAAATGTAATTATTTGTAGTAATGTTGAATTGAATTATTATTCTTTAATCTACCTATGACCTCAATTATTTATTAAATAGTTACGAATTTATAAATTCCTGTGAGTCTTCTCTGCTGTATGTGTGTCCTTCCATTGACCGGAATCGAATGGGGGCTTGGTCATTGTTGCAAATTGGTTTTATAGATGTTCATAATTATATCCAAATTTTTTCTTCATATTTTTTAAAATATCAAAGTCATTTTAACTAGTTCCACAATTAATTGGATTCTTGATGTTTTACTAATCTTCTTTACTTTATTCTTGTTTTCAAAATTTATTTTACTTTCTTTTGTTTTCCTTGGTTAAATTAAAATATTTGGCTTCTGTAATTAATTTATTTTAATATATAATTTTCTTCTCATAAATCTTCCTAATAGGCTACATTTTTGTTAATGTTTATTATATTTACTTTTAAAACTGAAATATTGTTTAATTTTGATTATTTTTAAGATTATTTTAAAAATTATTTCTTGAATTAACAGCAATTGGTTGCTTAAATTGAATCATCTATCAATGATGTAACAGAACATAGACTTCTATTCTACGAACCGGAGTAGGTCAGTTATTTTGCTCATTTTTGATGGGATATGTCATATGAAGAGAACAATGATTTCCCACAGAAAGTACGAAAATTTAATGGAATTTTTGGTACAATACGTCAGCAATGAAAAGGAAAGGCCCAATTTGACACATTGATGGGATTCTATAAGACAGTGGCTGCCCCAGAATTGGCAAATGGCAGTGTAACCTAAGTGTAAAAAAACAAGTGCGAGAATTCCATTCAGTCTGCAGAGATGCGCTTTTTGAGAAGCGTCAAAGGGCTGCAGTAGACTGGATAGGTTTAGAATTGTGGACTGTACGACAAGAAGAAGATATCAGTTATTGAAGAGTAATGGAGTACCACTGGAAATGGACCGATCATCTTTGAAGAGTGTCTTGACATAGAATTCCTAAATTGGATTAAAACCAACTGGACTAGTTTGCAAACCCATTAGAAGGTGAGATTCGGGGTGACCAGTGACTAGGTGGGTGCTGAAATAGGTCCTGGAACCTAATCTTTAACAGTAGAAAAAGACCACAACTAGAACCGCGAGGAAATTGTTTTAGTGGTAGTATAGTTCCAAAATAACTTACAATGTTTTTCTTTCTGGCACCAATGGATCATTTTTCCTTCGTTTTTTCAGTCCGAGTCCTGAAAGAAGTGAGCTTGGCTCGGGATGACGATATCGTAGCTAGGTTTTCCTTGTTGTTCGGAGAATTGGATGGAAGGAACTTTTTTAGGATTTTTCTTTATTTCGAATGACAGATGAATAATTGAAGGAAAGATGGGCTTGGAATCGGGATAACAGCGAAAACATTGTGTTGGGAAGGAACGCTTTTTCTAGTCGGGAGTGGTTTTACTGTTAATGATTTGTTTTTTTAGTCTGCTGAATTTTTCGTTTCGTCTCTTCATTTTGTGATTCATAGTTTTCAGTAGTTAAAAATTGTACTGAGTTAATTAAAAGCTAGGATTGGTCGCAATAAAATTCTTTGTCATAACTAATTATTGGATCTTACGGACAAGTTAAAAATTGTGTGCAACTAACAAACCAATATTTGTTGTTTTGTAATATTTAATTTCATTACTAGTATAATGTTATTATAAGTAAATGCAGTAAAGTAGATTACTAATTGAAATTCAATATAATTGCTTTCTATTAAGTCAATCGTTGATTTTACCAGAAGCAATGTAGTAAACAGTAACAGGAGAATTAGTGAAGTAACATTCGCCTCGAGTTGCGTCGATGAAGGAAGCCCCAGGTACATCACAATAGTATTCCAGCTGTTTAGTCACTGAACACGTAACAGCTACCATAATTATGTACACATATTTGAAGTGCGTTAACCGTCCGTAGTCTGACCACTCAAATGGCAATCATGTTGAACAAGCCAATACACAAACCGATGGACAAGCACAAACAATATAACCTACATACTACTATTTAGTGCATAAATAGTACAGCACTACTACGTACTGTATGTATACAGACTGTCTGCCTATTCAATGCAAATAGCCTCCATTCCAGATTCACTCCATGCTGTATTATTATTACTTCTACGGACCAATTGATAATGAATAATGCTGGAGCAGGAACAATAACAATAACATGAGTCAACATTATTTACGCATTCGACAGAACAAGATCACTACGCATGTGAAAACATTTCTATTAACAAATTTAAAAATTACAAATGAATTTGGAGGTTATTTTTTTACAAACAAAATTATTATTATTATTACAGACTGAACATGGAGTGTTTTAAAACACTCGACGTACCTCTACGATATTTTTAATCATTTAAACTTTTTTTTCTTTTCTACTTCAACTACTAATCATCGTCATCTCATAATAGGCATCGTTATTATCTCTATCATCGTCATCATCTCCAGCTTCAACAACTTTGTGTTTCAAGATGTGGATTCACAGTTCATCAAGTTTAGTTTTGTACATATTTATATACATGTACATTTTTCTTCACATTTAGCCTTGTTAAAACACACTAAGGAGTGTGGTTTCTATTTTAATTCTAAGGACATTACTCAGGTTTTCTCTTCTGTGCTTAAAGTTTTTGTATTTATAAACTGATTGTAAAAGAAATACACTGTTACAAAAAAATTATTGTTTTTATTATAGCGTTTTAGTAAATAGCTTTATTATTAAAGTAATAGTAATAGTTTTATTTAGCATTAAAAACTTTTACGTTGACATATCTGTTCAAATAATATTTTATATAGCCAAGACATAACCCCCTCTATTTATGCATACGAAATTCCTTATGTTACAATTAAAGATTTCTACTAACAATTTTGCAGAATTACCGGAAAAATAGAAATGACTAATAAAAAATACACTACACCTACTTCACCTTTCGCGCAGGACTTATTATTATTGAATACAATAAAAACGACGTTGTTTTGATCTCTTAATACTCTAACAAATTAAAATACACACATATAAATATGAAGCGAAAGATCAGTTCAGCTTCTTCATGCAAATGTATCAAACATATCTTGGGTGTTTAAACCCCGATTATTCGTCATAAATGGGTGGTCCGAGTGACGGATGACAGGGAATGAGAAAGAAAACTTGTTATGTAATGCTAGTTTTATAATAGTGATCTTAATTTACAAAGTAATAAACACAGTAAGATAATTATTTCACCAAAACTTGAAAATGACACAGTTCTGTTTGTAAAACTCAAAGAGTTGCTGCCGTAGTAGCCTACATGCAAAAAAATTATTCTTAATTCCAAATTAACAATCATATTATCGAAAAGTAAAGAGAAAAAGCTACTTTCTCCCCCTTACGCAGTAGCAACAAAGGTGTTCGTACTTGTTCACGTTTTAACAAAACAGTTATTTGTTATGCCATGAAGGATAAAGCGAAACGACAGATTAAGAGGCGGACGGATAATTAAGAGTTTACTGAAATAGTTACACGAACAAAATGAAATACTTATTCAAAATTATGTGTTTACAGTTGTTCCAAGCGTACGCAGCATCTTTGTGTAAATTAAATTTCTATAGATTGAAATATATGAAACTAGCAGACCTGTACTCACTTTGCTTCGTCAACTAAAAATGTACCTACAATTAAAGCGGAACTAAATGAACCGCTCTGGTTCGCACGGGTGATAGGCTAAAAAAACGGTTTCATTAAGTAACTTTATTTCTGTTGAGTACAGTATTTTTCCTAATTGAAAGCCTCATAACATTTTCATCGGTTAAAATGCCAACAATACTTGTAATACCGCCTCACACACAACATTCTTTGTCTTGTTTTCAATCGTTATTAAAATGTATTGATTGCGAGAACTACCAGTTCTTGACAGATTCACATAATATAACTATACCTGTCCATGCAAAATACATTCTTTGCACCCATCTAACCCGGCGAATTGAAAAATGTTTGCCTTTGAGATTTATTAATTGTTACAGTGAATGATAGCTTATTAGGAAACTGAATTCTTTTTGTCCCTGGGGACAAATGCACGCAACGGCTTAATGGCCGGCAGTGTTTCTTCGTTAAGTTTTGTAATAAAAATTATTTTTCAACTTGAAAAAGTATGCGCTGACGTATGGATTGAAACTACATTAATTAATTTAAAAATGAAATTCTTTAGATTTCTGGATCAAGGAATTCACTGGTGAAGGTTGCAATTCGATAACTTTAACGGTTATGGAGAAACCTAATTTTGTTTTTATTTTCCGGTAGGATTTTCCGAGAAACACAAATATTTGGGAATTTGTAGCAAATCTATATGGCAATAGCTTTTGAACGCCTCCAGAATCATTTAAAGCGGGCCGGTACAACACCAGAAATAGCTATCACCACAAAGCATTTTCCGATTTAATACATTAGTCATGTACCTACGTACTTACATGAAAAGTAAAAACAAAAAGAATAGAATTTTAGATTTTCATATAGACTAAAGTAACCATTCAACCCCTTCGGCTACGCAGAAGGTGGAAGAGAGATTCGGCAGACATTTTACCAGTCAACAGAATTTTTCTTCTAAGTAAACAATTAAAAAAAATCAGTCTGTAATTTTAAACACAAATTTTGTCAATATCAAGAAATTTAAACGAGCGACTCTTGCTAATTAGTGGTGTTCTCCTCAAAAGTGCTAAAGTGTTGTAAAATAAGCTATAAATATTTTATCGGTTGTGCAAAACTAAACATTGTAGATTTAATTTAAAAAATGCAAAAAATAAAGATTGGAGTAGTGAAAAATATTTTTATGGAAAGGTTCCTTCCTTTCCAATAACTTTTTAAGAAATTATTACTTTATTATTAATGTTATTTCAACAATCTGAGAAATAATTTCCTTGTCCTAAAAATTACCATTTTTTTCTAGCATTTAAGTTATAGTCTGTATTTGTTAAGTGTAATTTTAGCATTTCATAAAAATGTTGTTTTTCGTTAAAATTATAGTACAATAACTCTCCATTATGAGGTTTGGAAAATATGCAGTAAATTTTCTTCTAAGGTATTGTGAGTAAAAACGCACGAAACGTTGTAGTATTACTCCTGCAGTAAATTTTCAACTTTACGACGCATAAAAATGTAATTTTCTTCGAGTGCACAATACTTAAAAGCTGATGATAGATTTTTCTCTATCTCATCTCTTATAAAAAACAGTGGTATGAGTACAGCAAAATTAAGTTTAAGTCACTCTGTTTCTCTGTCAAGTTTCTCTTAAATATTTGGAACTAATGGAATTGGGTACTTACTACTCTAAGGAAATTTTGTTTTTCTCTAGGAAATGTATCAAAAAATTTACGACCTTTAAAATTCCGATTTCACTACATTATCAATTGAAACAATTATAATGTCACCAACAAACAACATCAGATTATCGGAATTAAGAGTCAGAAATAAAAAAGATGAGAAGCAACAAATCACCCGGCTTGATTTCATTTCGTCAAAAATACTGAGAGAATTCTCAAATAAATCTGTGAGATCTTTACGATATTGTTTCATGCTGGATAAGTTATTACTTAGTTGTTTGGAAAGCAACTGTAATAGCACATGTGACTCCTAAACCGCGCAAACCAATTCATGATATAGAGTCCTACCTACGTACCCTTAAGTCTCTTTCTAGTTTTCTCAAAAATGTTGGAAAGAATTTTATTAAAATTCCTTAGACCTTGTCAATTTTTCTAGATGAATCGATCCCTTCCCATCATTTCGGATTTAGGCATTGGAAAATCCCCGAGTTGTGGACAATATGAACAAACCTTTCATGGAATGCAAAATGTGCTCAGCAACTTTTCTTGACATTTCGCAAGCTTTTAATAAAGTTTAGTATCAATCAATTCTCTCCAAAATTAACAAACCTCACTTATTTTTACAAATTTTAAAATCATTTCTCCCAAGTGTTACATTCTCTTTAAAAATTTGTTCCGAACAGTCATCATTGAAATCAATTCAAGCCGGAGTTCCTTAAGGCAGGGTGTTAACTCCCATACTGTACATATTATTTTAAATCAGACATTTCCCAAACACAAGGTACAACACTAGCCACCTCTGCAATTGACACAGCTTTTCATGCAGTTTTCGAAGACTTCCACAACACTTAAAGCTAATAAGAGACTGGCATAACAAATGGCGTTTCTTGAAAAAGTAACAAAAAGCTCACATTTTACATTTACACTTCGTCATAAACACACGAATTATTTTAACAACTCACAAAGTCCACTCACATGTTGATAAAATATCTGAGATTACATCTCGACAGACGCTTTAATTGTATTCTGCAGAAACGAAGAGACTTAGACTTAAAATTAAAAATTGTTTTATCTACTCGGATGAAAATCAAAATTAACGATTCAAAACAAACTTTTTATAATTATACAAAACCGTTTTCAGACGGGGCGCATTAAGTAACTGAAACATTCAAATTATTCAGCGTTTTTAGTTTAATATCCTCCGAGCTCTAGTTTAGACGACGCCAGTTGGGAGGCAAGTCAAGCGAGCAAGTTACATTCACCAAGTAGAGACTGGCAAGTACCAAACCAAGTAGTGTTCATACTACGTTATCGTTTTAGTTGCAAGTGAAGCGCCAAGAATTATTTGATGAATTACACAGTCTTATTAAAAGTGAAATACAACGGCGTGATACTGTGATGAGAGATGCAATACCTTCGAAGATTAAACTTGAAGCGACTCTTTTTTTTAGCTACAGGAAATAGCTACAGATCTCTACAAAAGTTCTACAAAACCCCCTTCTTCATAACGGTCGACATGGCCGAGAACCACTTTATTTGCAGTTTGTACACATCCTCTGAGCTGGCTCCAGAAGCTGAAAATTTTTCAACTTTACAAATTTCTTGATTGTAGGTGGCTCTGAGACTTTTTATCTTGTTTTTCGCATCCGTCACAATAAATCCATCAACATCCATGTTACTGATGACTTTTTCTAATGCTGTTTGTCGCGCATTTTTATTTTTGTACAAATCACAACGCATATTCCACAGACATTCATGCTCAACGTACTCTTCCACAAATTTACATGTCACCTCTTCACACCACTTAGGCGGCATCTCAAAAACGAAATTAAAATTAAAACAACCAAATACAACAGAAACACAGTAAATATCACGAGGAAATACTGACAACACCAGCTACTTGCACTAGATTATGCAATACCCTGACCAAGTGGGTGTTTAGACGGAGCACGTACAAAGGCAAGTCACTTGCTTGTTGTGGTGGGGGAAGGCAAGCTGCCCCGAAAATAGAACACCGGCCAATTCACTTTCCTTGCCTGACAAGTTGCACGGCAACTTGACGGGCCAACGAAAATCATACAAGTAAATGTTCTCACTGAGAAAGTAACTTGAAGGTAGTGACTTGCTCACTTGACTTGCCTCCCAACTGGCGTCGTCTAAACTAAGCTGTTTAACAGATACGGTCTGGTACATGCCAAACAACCAAATTTACGTACAGAGATATTGTAATTTCAACAATGAAAGAAGAAATTTTAAAATTTAGTTTAACTTTCAAAAAATGTCTAGAATCTCATAAAAATTACTTGGCAGTACATTTGTTGGACAACAGTAATACAATAGAAAGGCTAAAGCGGAGGCATCCAACGGATATACTTGTTCAGTAAATATAATTACCGATGTTTTTTTTTCAAAATTCAATTTTATTGTAATGAATCAAACAGTGAACAACATTTTTTTTTAGTTATCTTTACTGGGAGATATCTGCAATCAGGGAGGTATCAAGCAATTCTCTCCAAAATTAACAAACCTCACTTATTTTTACAAATTTTAAAATCATTTCTCTCAGTTACATTCTCTTTAAAAATTTGTTCCGAACAGTCATCATTGAACTCAATTCAAGCCGGAGTTCAGAATTTTTTTATCAAATTTTATATTGTTCTGTTGAAGAAAGATTGTAGATATTTCTGTTAATAAAAGAAAATAGTAAAATAATCTTACAAACACATTTTAAAATTCTTGTATTTAAAATATATGTATTTTTTAGTACGAGTATGTGATTGTCACTAACATTTTCATTCTACTATAGAAAAGTGATGTAGGAGGATGATCAGACCAATGTTAATTTGTATAGCATTTGATACCACGCACCAAAATGTGATGTGGTTTCCGCTAACCAATGGAGCTGACACAAGCACATAGGCAACATTTCTTATCTACTCAGTAGGCGCCATCCGGTCCCTGTGCGCGTGTATCCTTCCCATAGAACTTACGTTCAGGGAAATATAGAATTCCTTACCTCTCTATAAAATAATTTGATTATGTTGGTAAGTAAAGTTGTAAATTTTAGTTTCGTTGCGTTAACTCGGGTGTATTAGTACCAGTTTTCTTTTTTTAACTTTTTATCCTAAAAAGAAAAAAATACTATTAATATTAGATTACATAAGATTGTGTTTATCCACAATTTTATCAATTTAAGTGATGCCTCTCAGTTTAAGACGTCTAATTAATTGTCTATTGAATTCAGTGGTTTAGTAACGCACAATATTTTAGAATTGGGCAATACTGTTTCTATTTTGTTTTGTTTCATTCTAATCTGTGGTACCGGGTATGTTTGACTATTTGTATCTACTGTGCTCATATCAGTACTGAATATTAAAAAATAGAAAAATACGTACCGCATAATTTATAATAATTAATGTTTATAAGTTATCACAAAGGATGTTCTGTACACGTAGTGTGTATCTTTAATGTCTATTCAACCAGGTTTAGGTAGACTGAATGAAATATATTAAATTTATTTTACTTCAAATCTAAAGTTTATATATGTGTGGTGGATTTTTAGTATTTCATTTTCCATTTATTCAATGAGATAGTTCACAACAACGAAATTTTTAGAAAGAACCATCAGTAATGAATTATGTTATTATTTGGCTAGCTTTAAGTAAAACTTACTGTAGTAGCGTTTACTGTGGGTAATCGAACAGTTGTAGTAGTTTAAAGTTTGAAAATTTCCCGGCATTGGATTCTGGAAAATTGTGTAGAAATCTGCTAAGAAACCACACAGATATTAAAGAGACTTAAGAGTATTAATAACTTTATTTTATACTTGAAAGTGGTTGCGTACAATAATATTGTATTATGGACTCCTTGGTGAAAGAGCATAATACATTTCGATTGAACCGATACCGGCGTCATAATATTTAATCATATTATCAGCAATTTTTAACAATAACCGGAATTCAAATTACCTTGAGGTCTTCTGGGTAGATTGTGACGACGTAACTACAGAAAATTAAGGCTAATAATGAATAAAGAAATTAGATATCGTCCGGTTCAGAAGACTGAATTTTTAATTTAGGTAGAATTACAACAGATTGTTGCAATCACATTAATTGTAATATTGGATTAGAACGTATAACGGTTTTCATAGAAACCAGAACAAGTGTCGGTATAACTTCAAGAATTTTGTTTAGAATTAAGTCAAATATATTGGTTAATTAGAAGACATTGCCTGTCTGCAAATAAGACCCTGGAGCAGGTCCACCGTTTTCGGTTTTTAGGATATGCTATGTCGTTTGACAGGAATTTTGATGTTCAACAGAAACTGCACATATTTGATTTTGTGTTGCCATACGTTATTTTTAAAGAAACACGATACACCAAAATATTTAGGAATTTACCTTTCTGTTGTCGGTAATATTCATCTACTTTGAAGGAGAATAAATTAGCTAATTTTACATCAGTATGTCAGAGGACAGAATAATAGCCTATTATATACTTAATTTATTTCGAAAACCCATTTAAAAATGAATAGAATAGATAGCATATTACTAAAATATAAATTTCTTTCAGATAGAATTTTATAAAAAACACCAAAGAAATTTTCCGGAAAGATTTAAAAAGGAATGGATTATTTATGGGATTTTGCATTTATTCTTATATATTTCATACTTTAGCTTGTACGTGTATAAATCATACATTGTATGAAATAACAATAACTAGTAATGTAATGTAATATAGCATTGAAAGAAGTTATCGTCCGGTATCATTTCAATGGTTTAATCTATAAACGAAAAATAATAAAAAGAGAAAATAGAAGGAGAGGAAGAAGTGGAAAAAGAGAAAAGTTTTACGATGAAACCTGCGACCGTCAGTGACAGCAACGTCAAACGATCTTTATAACTATTATCCTTGTGATATCATTCAAAAGAAGTTGAAAAGCTTTCTGAAAATAAAATATAATAAAGAAAGAAGGAGAGAGCAACGATTTACAAGATTTTCCTTTTGAAATTAGATGTGCAGCAGCGATGCCCCTTGCGATATGAAATTACTTACCTATACGTATGAATTTCATACAACAATATTGCTAATTGTGTTCATCGATATTTTACGGTGTGGTAGAAATTTATTTTTTTACAATGCATTTTTTTCATTTATTTGGTGGTTACACCTGTTTAGGGAATAGCCTGATATGTATATTCTTTCTTTATCTACTATACTAGCATGGCCTGCGCGGCTTCGCACGCAAAACATGTGTAGGACCTAATCAAATTTTTTTTAAATAAGTAATGTAACAAAAATTGTCTAGCTGCTAGATCGACTGTATACACACTTCAACGTACACCCACACACACACACACACACACACACACAGTCAACTTTTTGATAAATTCCGCTGTGTACGTCTCTCGATCATCTCCCCTTTCAACCATCTTCTTTTTTTTGGTTTAACGTCCGACTGTTCTGCAATTACTGCTAATGCAGACGGTGAAGAATGAAATGATTTTTTGTAACGTATGAAAATATGCCGTGGCTGAAGGGGATTCGAACCCAAGACCACATGATGAGAGACGAGCACGTTACCAACTGTGCCAATGCCGCCGGCTTTCAATTATCTACTTCAACAATAAGTACACACACACACGACGTTTTGATAAGTTCCCCCGCGTACGTCTCTCGACAACATCAAACCCCTCATCTGCTTCAAAAGCAATACCTACGCACTTACACACACAAACACACACATATTTATGAAATTCTTCATTAGGGTCTTTAGGGTTATCATTTTTGAAAATTTAAGAAGAAAATGTTGCTGTGAATATAAATACGAATATGCTATCAAAATTTAACGAAAATCCGTTGAGTAGTTTTGGAAGTTAGCCTGCACAAAAAAAAACGCTTTGTCTTTATAATGTTAGTATAGATTATTCTATAAGTTGTAATGCTTTTCACGGCTAATGAGATCTGCTGTTCGTTGCGTTTAGACCACGTTTGCCAGCGTTGTCGGATTTCACCTGACAAACATTTTCCGCACATACGTATAAGAGCCACAGTAGTTCACTCGTGTTTTGTATCTCGAACTAAACTCTTTGATCAAAGAGCATGTTAACATGCAATACTTTACAATCAGCTGATTGTATGCTCATAGGTTAATTGTTATTGAAAGACCAAAAAAATGGCTGATGAAATATTTAACAGAGCTGCAAGAACAAGTATTAACAACGTTACTGGCAAGTCATTGGCTAGCTATAAAGTGGGTAGCGGGCAATGCGTACGTTCAGAGCTCATCAGCTCTGAAAAATAGTATAAATACTATTAAACTTTATTAAATTTAAATTATTTCTATCATACTAATTTAGGTTATATAACCTTCCTACATTCTAATATACTCGTATTCTTCTAATTCTACCACTCAAGGATTAGATATGAGGACCTTTTCCGGCGTCCACCTAGCCACTGGTCGTCCCGGACCAGTTGGTTTATAACTTTCGATTGTCTTGGTTACTTCCACATCCTATGTGCACGTATTCTTTGAAGATTATTAGTTATTTCCAGCGGTAATCCATAGTTTTTTATTAAAAGAACTGACAGCTAATCCTCGCCGTATATTCTCATTTCTGAACCAATCCAGCTTACAACAGCCCTTAACGCTTCTCAAAAACTCATTTTCGCAGACTGGATGGAGTTATCATACTTCTCCTTTCACAACCTAGCCTCACTGCCATTTGTCAATGTCGGGTTTGCTAATGTCTTACAAAATATTATTGAAATTGTTCATATATATTTGTATATTCACAATATTTTTTATTTATAACAAAATTACGTAATGTCTATTATATTCGTAATACTCTTTATATAATAATATCTTAAACTAAGTCTGTTAATAGCTTTCCTTTGCATCACTTACAAATTCAGTGTCATATTAGAAAGAATTGTTGTTAAATTCTTCTAATAAAACTTTAACGATTCTACTGTAATTATTGGTTCCATTGTGGTTTCATTCCAGGTAGAAGTTTATTGTAGTACTACTTTATAGCACTATAATTTATGCTGATTCAATACTACTGTTTGTTGTATTTATCGGTACGAAACAGTATTTTGTTGCGTGTTTGGTATTCAAAATTGAAATTATTTGTAATAAAATGTCAAAAGAAGACAAATGGGTTTTTTACTTGTACAATATACCGACTTGTACGTATGATGAAATTGTTAATACGCTTATGGAAAGTGACTTTCCTACGAGTAGTGTTACTATACGTCTGGGTCTTTAAACAGTCATGGTTTCGTCAGAGTTCGGAAAATTTTCGTTGATTTAAAATCGTCCGAGTTTTGAGAAAGTAGATGTCGGGGTTTTGGCTTTTGCTAAGAAAACTACATCAGAAAATAAAAATAATTTTTTTCTTGAGAAGGTTGCTCTGTTTTGTCAGTTGCAGTGAAAAATTAGAAAAACAACGTGTGTATTTGTTTGACAGCTTGCTTTGTGATCAGTTAGGTTAGTAGGCTACTGTATAATTGTTATCATTGATGACTGCCATGTTGTTGACTTTGAGCGTATGTTTAATCCACATTTTAATCTCCATCTGTTATACCGAATACAAATTTATTTTTTGAAACTTTAAATCCAATATTTTGTGAAAACGTGTCCTATTATTATTAAATTTGATTGTTAATTTTGAAAAAGTTGGTTTTGGTTCTACCTCTTCCCGTGTTTTGTTTCAGTATTTATAAAACAAATATTACCACGAACAATTGACCTTTACTATGTTTTAGATACAACCGCACTCACACACTTTAATGTTAATAACAGTTGCATTATGTTAACTGTTTGGAAGATTTTATGATTCTGTTTGGAAACTTTAAGAAGGCTAGCTTAGCATCCTATAAAAATAGGAGTGCAGTAGCGAATTGTTAATGTTAATAATCGTTAATGTTGAATTGTTAATTGTTAATGAGTCTTTGCGTAAAAGCAATGTTATTACTTTTAACGTAATTATTGTTAATGATAATAAACAATAATAAAAATGTTGTCGTTCAGATAAATATGTTCTTATTTCATTGTAACGATTCGGAGCTTTGTTTTACTCATACGTTTTGTTATTTCATATCCTTTCTGCAATGTTACTATTGTCACCGGATAGTGACATTAGGTGGCGAGTTGAAACCTTTAATTTTTGGTGGCCCTAAAAAGGGCCGTTTAAATGGCGGTCGTTTTGATGGGAAGCGTGGGTCGTAGTCGTCGAGAGGCCGGGCGATACGGCGAATCGTCGTCCAGCGGAGACATCCTCTTCTTCCCTTGCAGTAGTGCGTCGATGACTGCTTCTCGTCGGAGTTGCGTTTGAGAAGCCACGGTGAAAGGTTGTGTTTTGTCTACCGCTCTCTTATCAGTATTGTGTACTTTCGTTTGCATTGCTACGATGCCGATCGAAATAAATGTGTACCGTGCGCGTATAGGCCTGCATACCGCTTCTGTTCACTATTGTCGGCCTAGTTTATTCATATTTAATTATTCTAGTTTTCTTAAATTTTTTGGCCCGTCTCTGGAAAACTGCTTCTTTTATGGCCTTGTTTTGTTAGTGATTTTAATAATCGGTGGTGTTGAAACTAACCCAGGACCCGTCACGTTAGAAGATTTATGGGAGAAAATGCGTGGTCTGGACACTATTAGCAACGACATCGGGGAATTAAAAAATTCTATTAAAGAAGTGATAGCGTTTAACTCGAGTTTGCAGCAGGAAGTAAGCGTTTTACGCGAAAAAATTGTTACTGCCGAACGCGAGAATGGATTGCTTCACGTAAAAATGGACCGACTTGAGCAATTTTCGCGACGAAATAATCTTATTTTCTATAATGTGCAGGAGGGAAAGGACGAAGATTGGGATAGATCCGAAGAAATAGTGTCTAATATTATTAAAAATGAACTGGGTGTCAACATTTCCAACTATGATATAGAGAGGGCTCATAGACTTGGGCGTAGGTGTGGTAAAAACAGGCCTATTATTATTAAATTTAGTAATTATAAAACGAAAATGGCAATTTTGACTGCAAGTAAAAAACTAAAAGATTCTGGTATCGCTGTGTCAGAGGATTTCACTAAGAAAATTAGGGAAATACGCGGTGAATTAAAAGGTTACATGTTCGATGCCAGAAAGCAGGGCCATTATGCTACAATGAAATATGACAAACTGGTTGTTAATGGAAAATACTATTGTTTATCGGACTTAAAGGGCGAAAATACAGAGTCTAGCATGGTGCACCAGTTGCCGGTCACTAACGGGAATACCTCTACTGAGTCACAAAATCTGGTTCCTTCAAGCGCCGAAGCCCACCTGAGAAGGCAGGAAGTTGGTAATGGAGAGCAGGGGCGGCGAACTCCTGAGCATAGAAAATCTACAGACGGAACGCACGTGGAATTTTTTCTTAGCAAAGGTAGTGGAAATTTTAGCGCAGATACAGAAAATTCACCTGTAAAAACTCAAAATAGTACAGGATCGTCTAAAAAGGGAGCAGTCTCCAGGAAAGGGAATTGCACAAGTGATGTACGTCGGTGGCTTAAAGAGGGCACAGTTACTCGCAGCAAATCTAAAGGGCCCGCCCTTACATCGAGAGACAGAGTAGGAAGTGTATAGTGGGAGTGGAGTGCGGGGAGTGCGGCGAATGCCGGTAGCAGTGTGTCAGAACTAATGCCTGAACTTAGTATGGTAGGAACTCAAAATAACAACTTAGGTAAGTCGACCAACATTTTATTTTGGAATTGTCATGGCATCTCCACCCTTTTTTCTCTTGATGGTACAGAGTTATCGGAAATTAAAACAAATGAAATAATTTTTTTAAGTGAAACATGGGAGCATAATCCGTTATTAAATATTAACAATTTTTCTGAGTATGACTGTATCCAAAAAGAGGCTGAAAAACACAGCTCACGGGGCCGGGCATCCGGAGGTCTACTCCTACTAGCTAAAAAAGGCATAAAATTTAAAACACTCTCTATTAATAAATTTTTTATATTTATTGAAATTACTTATAGGAATGCCATTATTATTGTTGGGGGCGTTTATTTGAGCCCACAGTGCGTTGACGATGGCCTAACCGAACTATCAGCTTTGTTTGAAAGGGAGGCGGAACTGTTTTTCTCTTACCCGGTATTAATAGAAGGTGATTTTAATTGTAGGGTGGGAAATTTAAATCAGTCGCTAGACAATTTGAACTTTAATTACTCGAGGTTATCGTCAAACAGGATTTCAAATGACGAAATCGTTAACTCAGGTGGGAGAAGGTTAGTCCGTCTAATGGAAGATAATATCTTTTATGTCGTAAATGGTCGTAGCATTAGCGATAACCCAGGTCAGTTTACCTTTTTTAACGAAAATGGTAAAAGTATAGTAGATTTAGTGTGGTCGAACTATTTATCGTTAGATATCCTTGAGGATTTATCTGTTTGCGACTTAATATTAGCTTCTGACCACTTACCGATCTCTGTGAAAATAAATGCTGATTTTGTTCCTGGTAATCGCTTAAAGACGAGCAACAAAATCTGCCCCAAATATGTTTGGTCTGAGGAGCGTAAACATGATTTTAAAAATTCTATGCAGGTAAAACAGGTTCCCTCGTCTGACTTCAATGATGCAAATTTTATGTATAATACGTTAATAAATACTATTAAAATTGCCGCTGGGGATTCGGGCATGGTAAGACACTCGACTACTGGCAAAATGATGCCAAAAAATAAACCTTGGTATGATCACGAATGTCGATTCTTAAAAAGATCGTTACGCAAAAAATATAGGCAGGCAAAAGCTGAAAATTTTTCGGATGTATCCCTGAATTTGTTTTTAGAAGAAAAAGTTAAATATAAAAAAATTCTTACCGTAAAAAAAAATAATTATTATAACGATTTAAGAGAAAAATTATCGAACACAAAGAATACGACAGAATTTTGGCATGTCGTAAAAAAATTTCGCGGTGTGAGTAGCACTCCTAACTTAATAGGTCTGGGAGAATGGGCTGATTTTTTAAGGATTAAATTCTCACAAGGGGGAAGGCTAAACGCGGAGTCTTACTACTTTCAAGATGCGCTGCATCCAGTACTGGACACTGATATATCCCTGACGGAAGTATTGGTTCCATTACGGAAAATGAGAAATAAGAAATCTCCTGGATGCGACGGCATCGCATATGAATTTCTTAAAAATTTACCAAGTGACTGGGTAAATTATATTGTGAATTTTTTTAATAAAATTTTTGTATCTGAAGATGCAGTGGGTGATTGGGCGAAAATAAAGATATTCTTTCTACACAAAAAAGGCGATCGCCTATTTCCGACTAACTATAGAAGTATAGCTTTAATAAATACACTTTTTAAATTATTTAGCCGCGTATTAGAAAGAAGACTGTCCGAGTGGGCAGAATTGTGTAAACTTTTACCAGAATGCCAGAGCGGGTTCCGAAGGTCACGGGGCTGCATTGATAATATATTTGTCTTTAACTCAATCATTTACAAGCAGCTAGAACTAAACAACAAAAATTTTTATGCTCTTTTTGTCGATTTCGAAACAGTTTTTGACTCCGTCCCCCACTGTACTCTTTGGAATCGTTTAGGGTTGTTAGGGTTCAGTAGTAAAATTATAAGGGTTTTAAGTAATCTGTATAGGAATTCCGGTATTTTTGTAGAAAAAGACGGGGAACAATCAAAACTAATTCAACCTTCTAGAGGAATTTTGCAAGGCGACTCGGCAAGCCCCCTCCTCTTTTCAATATATATTTGGGATATTGAGCGGTTTTTTAGGGATAGGGGTTGTCATGGTGTTCGCATTGACAATAATAACGACGTGCTAATGCTCCTCTTCGCTGATGACGTTATTATAATGGCGGATAGTGCCTCTGACCTAAGATATAAACTTAATTGTCTCTCCGAATATTGCAAAAATTTATACCTAACTGTAAATATTAATAAAACAAAAATTATTAATTTTCATAAGGGCAGGACAAAAAAGGTGAAACCTTTTTATTATAGTGGGAATGCGTTAGAAATAGTCCAATCATATGGGTACTTGGGGGTTAGATTTGCGTCATCCGGCAGATTTGGATTATTCTCCAGAGAGGTAGTTAAGCGCTCTAAAAGCCATAGTGAATCAGTAATTCAGATCTTAAAGAAAGCAAAATCTGATTCATGGAACTCGAAGTTAAAATTATTCGATTCAATTGTAACACCCTCTTTACTGTACGCTTCCGAAGTGTGGGGCCTCAGCTATTTAAATATTATAGAAACCGCCCAATTATATTTTTTTAAGCGAGTTCTATTCGTGGGAAAGACTATTCCGAGCTGGTCAATACGCCTTGAATTAAAACGTTTAAATTTATCGCACAATATTTTCATACGGACAATTAAGTGGTTTAAAAAAATTATTGAGATGCCAGACGATCGTCTGCCTAGATTGTGTTATAAAATGTTGGTGGACTCAAGCAATAATGCGCTTAGAGGAGAAACAAAACAAAAATTTAATTGGGTATTTCTTTTAAAAGAACAATTTCATTTGGCTGGTGTACATAACATATTGGTTGATGGGGAAGTAAGGGTAGAAGAACTAACGCCGAATTATATGAGTATAATAGAAAGCCACGCTAGCGCGGTTTTTGCGCAGGATATTCAAGCTGCTATAAATACAAATTCCTTTTCTATGTATAAAGAATTAAACCCAAACTTTGAGTTAGGCGAGCAGTTTTTGTATAGATTGCCAATGCAACATATGAGATGCATCACTCAATTGCGCTTAGCGACTGATAGATTTGTTTATTTACATGTTAAAGGGAGGGGAACATTTATAAATAGTGATAAAGTATGCCCTATCTGCAACCTAAAGGAAAATGAAACAATTAGTCATATTTTACTTAAGTGTCCTATGTATAGAGATATAAGAATTAGTCTTTTTAGAAAGTATTTAAAAAATATCTTATCAGAAAGGGGAAAATTATTAGTTTTATTGTCCAGTTTAAACAAGGATAAAATTAGTAATCTGTATTTATTTATAGTAAAAGCAATGGAAATAAGATTAATGATAATGGGAGAGGATAACACGTAACTAAATTACTTGTTCAATTATTCTATTAAACACAGCATTTTCACCAAATTTATATATTTTGTATTTGTTTTTGTTTAATTGTAATATTGTTTAATATTGTATTTTCGCAACTCTATTTGTATAAGGTTAGTCCTTGCAAACAAATTATTGTAAATAAATAAATAAATAAATAAATGACTGCTTCTCGTCGGATCTGGTGGGCGTAAGGCTCGGTTGAGGGACCGCTGTGGGCATCGCTCACGTCAGCGGGCGATGACGGTGCAGTCGACGGTTTACTGTGTCGGGTTGGCGACCGAAAGCATCGTCTTCTTTCTTGCGGGGTCGTCAATGAATCTTCGTTGGAGTCCGGTAGCCGTGAGCCGATGGTGGACGCCACCATCGGCTCGGTTTGGCTGTCCGGATCGAAATTAAATTTCTTGGGTCAGTGCAGCGCTCTTTTTATAGTCGCCGAGAGCGCTCTGGTATTGTGTTGACCTTGGTGACAAAGGCCTTTGTCGGTACGCCGCCACAGGCCTACCACCCCTTTCGGAAGTATTGGCGGTTCCCTCCGTCGCTACGTTGGAAGCTTTGTAGCCAGCAGCACAGTACTTAATTAATGGGGACGACGGTGACACTATAAATATTATATAAGTAATGGAATGTTGAAATAAACAACAGTGTTTAGGTATACCATATTATTAGATTTTTATCATCATTTAATGCTTAAGTATTGAATATTTTTAATCTATCTGTATACATTCAAATAATATAAATTTACTATTAAATGTACCGGGAAAACCATGGCTCATCCATCACCATGGCTCAACCATGCTGGTAGAGTCACTTTCAATACAATAAAAATTTGAGCCACCCATTAAAAAAAATATGTGGCTACTTTATTTTATTTTATAAAATATTGTTTGTTTTATATTTTGTCACATAAAAATAACATTTATTTTGTATATTAAATCAAAAGTATAGTCTACACATTAAATAAAATTATAAGTAGGCCTAATTTTAAGGGTCATGTTTTTGCAAAACTATCTTATATTGTGACAACACATTAAATTATAGAATATTTAAGAAATCATGATGCCATTTCTTTCAAGAAAAAACTTAAATATTTTGGGAGTTAACCGTCTATGAAAATAGAAAAATATGTTTTCGTATTTTCCCCAGACACGATATGTAAGTTTTGTACTGCTTTTGTTCAGTGTGTTTTACGGTCATAACATTTTTTGTCTTAGTTTTCTGAGGTCTCATTAGTTTTTATAGGCTTATATATAAAAGAGGTGAATGCATTTATGTGTGCGCCTGTTCTAAATAAATAAATTTCAAAATTCACAAACGTTAATAGGTTTTCTTGTAAATTATCAAAATAAGTGAATTCCGCAGATAGAAACTTTAATAACAATGAGTATTTCATGGTCAGACTACTAATTAACAGGTAAAATAATTTAAACGCATCGACGTTAAAAATAAGATGGAATAGAGGTCATTTCTAACTAATCATAATTTTAAAATACATTAAAAGTTTCCAAAGAAAACATTTATCTTCTTGTAAATAAACTAAAACCTTTAAAAGCCGTCTCCGTGGCGTAGTTATTAGCGCACTAGCATACAAAGCGGAAGGTCCCAAGTTCGATTCCTGACTGGGATTTATAAATAATTACAAGTTAATACCCGTCGCTCCAATCATACAACCCACAGTCGTTGGTATTGACCAAGTTGTTGATACAACATTAAAATTTGATAAACTTCTATTAATTAAACTATTGATTATTAAAATTTTGAATTTTAATAATTAATAGTTTAATAATTAATTATATTCAATAACATACAAATTAATATCAATCTTTATTTTTATTTTGGTTTCATTCCAGATATTTGTTTTTTATAGGGCTTAATATTAAAAATTTTAAGATAGGAAAAATAGATGGAACGTTTTATTTATAAAATACATAACCTGCCTGTTTTTTTTTGGGTTAATTCATGTCTAAAACTTAACATTGCATTACGTGAATAACTATTTAATTATTTATTTCATTTTTCAGAAGGCAGAACAAGAGCAGAACCAAGAAAGATGGTTGATATAACACGAGATAAGCCGATAAAGGTTACAATACGTGTTGTGGTACCAGTTAGAGATCACCCTAAGGTAAGAAATTTTTACTAACACATCACTCATAGTACTTATACAATATTCATTGTTTTAAAAAATACTAATAGTTTTGCGGAATTTTCTATTAGTTTTAATTTTAATACATTGCGCGTTACATTATATTTTTCAAATTTAAAATAATTGTAATTCAAAACAGTTGTAAGACCAGTCTGGATTTACGGAGTACAGTTATGGGATTTTGTTAAACAGCGACAAACAAAACAAATGTATTCATGAAATACAGAACAAGATATTAGGTGCAATAACATAGCCTACTGTCCTTACCAAGTAACCATTAGCGCACTACACAACGACTTACCTCTACCATACATCACAGACCTAGATCATCACAGACGTAAAAGACATTTTATAATTAATTTTACATTGATTTCAAACGCAGAAATCCGTTAATACAACTGTACATTCGCCACGTATACCAGGTAATCAGCGGAGAAGACTCAAGCGCCGATGGCCAAGAAACTTTCCCAAGGAACTATAGTTGATTTTACGTTCAGAATGCAGTTTGGAAAGCCCATAAGCAATGTATTTCATATGGGAGTTTGAGTGCTACTACCTAAGTAAAAATATCGACTTCGTCCCACAACACGTTCTCGTTTACAAACTCCTATTAAATAACGCAATTGGAAAACATACTTAATATTTGTATCAATTTAGATCAGGTACCGACAATTATTAAAATAGAATTGGAATGGTTTTTTTCAATTTTATTGTCTTTTTTAATTATTTTAAAGTAAAAACTATGTTATGGTTTAAATCTTGATAGAGAATTACGAAATTATTTCTAGTTTGAACACCACTCTTTTTCTTTCGGGGTTAAAAATAGAGTATGTCTGGTACAAGTTCACAGGTCACAAAATCGATCTAACTTAACTTAAATTTCTTGTCTTAAATTATCTATCTTTGACCTGCTTTCGAATCGGTTATTTTTTCAAACTCGTTTATTATGTCTGTTGTCATCCAACATATGACTTATTATACATCATATTACAGATAAAATTTTATATATTTTAAAAAATAATAAAAGACATATGTCGACATTGAAAAAAAGAAGTTTTTTGATGTGAAACGCAAAAAAAAAATATGACAAGATTTAAACTTTCAACTTTGTAACGAGCGTATCTTATCTAAATATCATAGTATAATAATCACATTTGTAGCGTAATACAAAAATAACTCATTAGGAAGCGAAAGTAATTTTTCAGAATGTTTTGATTGAAAATGAGCTTGTTAGAGCGTGGTAAGCGAAACTCTGAATATTTTTTCCCGTGACCTTCGGATGTTGTTGGTGGAGGAAAATATTTATTGTATTGACTGTGCTTTATGTTTTCCGTACGCCTGATAACACAACGGGTTTTCATAAGAGCTCTACTGAATTCTGAACATGAAATAGAGTATAGTGTGTTGCTGCCGCGGTATCATCATCACCAAGTCTGTATAAGTAATTAATTTTATAACTTAACGTTTCAATTTTTAATTGTTTTTCTTTTAACACAAAAATCGTAGCAAATCAATAAAATAAAGTAGCCTATAACAAATGAATTGTTGTTTATTAATTTTAAGTTAATCTATTGAATGTAGACCGTCATTCTTATCGCATTATTTTTTGATATTGATTGAAGTTGCGTTTCCGTAAAGTGATTATGAATAAATAGTGAATAAATAAAACCGTAATTTGGTTTTCTTCAAAGCTTCTTCTTTTACGCACCTGATTCGTTTTTGTCGGTATTCCATATGAAATCATTATTATTGATAAATGGTTATCAACACTATTTAGTAAAAACAATAATCGAGAGAGATGCCGGCCGCATTGGCGCAGTTGGTAACGTGCTCGCCTCTCATCATGCGGTCCTAGGTTCGAATCCCACTCGGGCATGGCATATTTTCATACCTTACAAAAAATCATTTCATCCTCATTACACACAGTTACACCCCAACGTCGTCGCTAATGACCTTGATGTTGATGCGACGTTAAATAAAAAAAATAAAAATAAAAAAAAATAATCGAGAGAGTTTTTCTTAACAATTTTTACTGTACAAAGATTAAGAAATACTTAAACTTTAATCTCTAAAATTTATGAATTTTATAAAAAAAATTTATCGACCATTAAGCTAATAATTTTTGTCGGGAAATGGGTTTTCTGAATTTTGTGAAAATAATATTTTAATTTAACAATTGATTTATTATATTTGAAGACATTTTTATTCTGAGTCAATCTTGAAAGAAATTATTTATAGAAGATTAATTCTAACCAGTTAACCCCTTAGAGTTTAAAGTATTTATCTTGTCTACGGAACATGCCAAAATAAAAGTTTCCTCTCTACGCTTACAATTAAAATTTGAATAACATATAAAATTGTTACATATATTGGGTGTAGTTTTCTCATTGATACTATTACCCAATGCAATAGTAAACCCTAACAAGATAGTTCGTATTTTGATAAGTAGATTATAGGTACTTTGCTTAAGTAACAACTCGTTTTATTTTCATCAAGAAATCTCTAAATATCTAATAAATTATGAAGAATTATTAACAGTGTTACTTGTGTATTTATATCCTAGATACAGTATTTTAATTATGTACAAGCTTTTAAAGTTAAATCGTACGAATTAAATGATTATAATTACGTCTACCATAGCTTAAATATTAATATACAATCTTAAAAACTTAAATATTTCATTTATTCTACAAAATTATGTAAAGAAATATGAGAAAATATTTAATTATAGTATTATTAACTTCGTATTTATCAAATAAGTTAGAAAGGTTGTACAGAAAGTAGCGCTCCAATAACTAAATGTTTAGCTAAGTTATTTAAATTATTTGTTTTGTCTGTAAGTTATAAATACTTTATCTGTATTTATAATAATTATTCTATTCAGATTGTTAGAAGTTCTAACGAAAAACAAATGTAACATATTTAATTTTACTCAGTGGAAAAAAATCTAAAATTGGGTTTCACTAATACTGAAACAATTTCTAGACAGATACTTCACTGTTTATTGAATATTAAAACAATGAACGTACTAAATGAATACTAAACATATTTATTAGCTACGAAGGGTGTTTAAATGTTCGTTTGCTTTGCAGGAGGAATATTACAGACTATAAAAACATTAATTTTTGGATTGAATACGTTTTATTGTACTAAAAATGAGAGCAGGAAGGTTGAGATATTTAAGATTAGTTATTGATCGGGATATCATGTATCCTGTTACTCGAGTTTTAATTGTCGTTCCTATTTTAAACTTAAAAAAATCTCGTTCCATTGGAGTAACGATCACTACAAATAACAAACATTTCCGTATACAAGGTTTGATCAAAAAATAACGGGAATTTTTTAATTTCACGAGCTTTGTAAATTCGATTTCCAAAACCTTTTTTTACCTTGTTGGTACACCTGTTTATAACAAAAGTTTGGGTTTGCAGCCATTTTGAATGTACATTTTACTGTTAATAGTTCAAAGGAGTACACGTGTTGGCAATCGCTCGGCGATTTGTTACTTCCAAAAAAGTAGTAGAAAGAGTTTGCATTAAATTTTGTGTGAAAAACTGATATCAAGTGTAGGTATTACCACATTCAAAATGTTGGCAGTGGCTTTCTGTGAATCTACTGTGAGTAAAACAAGATTTAATGAGTGGTGCAAACGGTTCAAAAATGGTTGTGAAAACGTTGAAGATGACGTCCGCCCTTAACGCCCTAGTACATCAATAACCTTCAACGGGGTCGTAGAAGGGAGGAAAATGATATTACAAGATCGCAGAATCACTATTAGAGAGGATGCTGATGAAGCCGGTATATCATTTGGATTATGTCAAGCAATGTTTTCGGATGCTTTGGGTATAAAACGCATGGCAGCAAAGTTCCTTTTTGAAATTACTGAATTTTTAACAAAAAGAACGTCGAGTGGATACGCCCAAAAATTGGTGAATGAATTCAACACTGACCCAGAATTTCTACAAACGGTCAAAACAGGTGACGAAAAATGAGTATGTGGGTATGACGTCGACACCAAGGTTTCGAGATGCCAAGAGAACCATGAAAAACGATGTTTTGGCACCATTGATAGCATTAACAGTATCACTAATGGAGCTGACAGCTACACCAAAAAGTGAGTTCCAGAATTGCTTCCAAGATTAAAAAAAGCGCTGGCACCAGTGTATTGTATCTGAGGAGGGTTACTTTGAAGCGAACAAAATTGATATAGATGAATAAATAAAATGTTTTTTAAGAAAAACTAAAATTCCCGTTATTTTTTTATCATCCTCTTATATGCACAGCACTATTCTTTACAGTTATTTTTAAATTAACTTTAATTTAGATTTTTTAATTTCACTTTTATCGATTTTTAATTTAAACTACGAAATTAAAAATTATTTCGTAGTAGTTGTCTAAGACAAAATCAACACCTGCAGAAACTTTCATGCTTCTGTGTCAGTAATTACGTCGTTATGAGTGTTGTTGGTTCTTGTGCGTTTTCACATGTCCGCAAAATTTTAGAAGTCAGAGTTTTGCTAGTAACTTACTTTTATGTAAAAGTTCTGATATTTAAACTTGTGAAGATTTATTTTCTCTTATTTTTACATAATGAAAATTCCAATAATATTATGGTATCAAAATTTTAGATAACACAGACAAAATATTTTTTTAGAAATGAAAATTGAATTTCTTATTGGTTTGATTTTAAAATGTATATTTTTTGTAAAAGCCGGTGAGATTAAGCTTTAATTGAATACTCTATTGAAATTACTAGAACAACTTCTCAATAAAAGATATTACTAGGCTATATTACGTACAACAAAAAATATTTACCTAAAACTGACAAAAAACTATAAAACTGAAAATTAAAACAAATCGTTTAAAAAGTAAGTATAAGACGTTTCCTATTTAAAAATTTAGAAAAATTAATTTACGTAAACTTGAAAAATCAAGAATTCTGAAATAACGTCTTTATTAATATTTAGTAGAAGTAGGCCTACATGCACATAATTTTACTTGCATAAAATAAATTGTAAGTATAAAATGATAAAAAAATATTGTGTTCATTTTTAAATATTTGTAATGTAAAATTTTCATTTTTTAATGCATTTAAGTTGTAGTTCAATGTGTATTAACATATACCGATGACGTTTATTGCTTTTTTTAGCTAGTGACGTAAAAAGATTTATTTATATTACAGCAAGGAAATGACTAGGTAATTAGGGTGCGGTAAAATACAGTATCAGCAAAAAATGACTAAACCTTCCTAATTCTTTCAAACTTGCTGAAATGTCAAGACCCCGATGGATTGTTATATTGTAAAAATACTTGCAGTGTTTGTTGTTGTTCCTAATATTTCAAACTAGAACCACCAAATAATTTTTATGTTAGGAGTACTGGCTTAATTCCAAAGTTGAATGTCATTTATATTCGCAGTTTTTTAACCACTTTGAACTGTTTTCGAATTTATAAATAATTCAGACATTCAAGTTACTAACTGAACCGATCAAAAAGTATGGCTTATTTTTTAAAATATATTATGTTAAATGTTATATAACACGGTTTAATACCTTTTACTAATTTGTCTTAGTTAAGGTAATTAAAAGTATAAGTGTAAGAAATGAATAATCGCCGAAGATAAATATTTGTTGAAGATATTTTTAATTGGTATCAATTTCTCAACGAGAAATAATTAATTATTTTAAGTAGAATAAGTTCTCATAAATTTGCACCCATTAATGTGTTCAACTTCTTAAGCAACATCACGAATAAGTTATAGGAATAAGAAGGTAGCGTAAAGTGAAATAGTCTGAAACAACTTTTAACTTTTATAACTTTTTACCTCTCACTTCTCTTTCAACTTATAAAACTAACTTCCTTTTATTGTCAGTTAAAGTTTAGTTTGAAAATAGAAACCATCATGGATAGTTATTTAGTAAGACGGTTAGAAAATAATAACCTATTGTTTTAAACCGTTTATTTTAACGCAAACTAAAGAAGTACCTAATGAAATAGTTTACATTTACATTTAACAAAATTAACGTTTTTGTATGTAAATTTCATCTACATAACGAAAATATTTCATGATTGAGATTTTAATTAAAAATATATGATAAATTTAATTAAACGAGTAAATAAGTAGGCTAACTTTTTCTGAATAATAAAGTGAAATATTAAAGGAAGTAATATTTTCCGTAAAAGAAAAACATTAGAAAGAGAAGAAAAAAGGTGATTTATTATTTAAATTTCCGTTATATTTGGAATAGCGCACCGGTGAGAAAATTGAAAATAAGATGAGGATACAAATTTATTTTTTAAATGAGATACGGTTTTTATGAAACACGTTGCATACTATTCTGCATTTATTTACGGGTTTCCATGATCCCAGGTTTCCCACAGGATTCAATACTTATACCTCTTCTTATCTGTCGGTACTAGCACATGCAGAAGTTGCTGCTGTTTTTCTAAATGGCTTGGAACCACTTAGAAAATAACGAATTGCTTCCTGACACGCTAGCGCTATACGCTCCCTGTTATATTTTATTTTTATTTCAAACCATAGCACTCAGCTGAAGAGAAACAATGTCCTCCGAGTCTTCACAGAACAACATCGATCAGTTTCCTTAAATAACATTACATAGAATAGTATGTAAACGTGTGATGGATGGTATTTAATAAAATTGGAAGGAAAAATATTCTTTGTTTATCAAAAACCTGTGATACACCTTTTTTGATTTTCATTCTGAAACAGTGCCTAATTGGAACTGATTGATTAATACTTCATTATTTGCTACATTGTTGTTAGATAACCACAATACTAATAATAACACAGTATTCACTCAGTTATCCAACCATTTTTTTATTAATTGCAGGTTTGTCTATAATATTAATATGTTCTTAATAGAAAAATAAATGTATTTATTGTACGGATAGCTGATAATTACATTTACTTTTACATACAGGCTACATGTTATGGCTTGTCGTTTACATAATTGGAACAATCAAGCACTCTATCGTTTATACTACTTCGTAATACTATTCATCCGTTTTAGTAGAGGTAGAAAGGTTTTCCTTTTCCATTTTTAATTTGCCGACTTTTTCTGAATATTTTTTTACCGTAACTATACTTTCTGGCCATTGGTTTAAACTCATTTTTTTTATCTGTACAATTTTTACAATGACACAATGAACTGATGGTAATGATGATCGGTATAAGGAAACAGATTACTCATTGACGGAGCTTCTTTGTGTGTATTTTGTAATTGAATTAGTATTTCTGTCATCTTATTTTTCTTTTTTTATTTTCAAAAGATGAACAAATTTCTGTTCCAAGCTCTAATTAGACTTTGTGGAGGGTTGTTAGGTAAATGTAGTGAGCTAATCGTCTTCATAAGATTGATTTATTATCTTCCTAATTTTTGGTGGCCATTCATATAATAATAATCACCACAATATAATCTATTATACATGACATTTTTTCTGATTTAAAGTTCTAAAAATATTAAACCGTAGCCGGGAATCAAAACCGATTATTTTTTGCTTTTAACAATGGCATATTCCTGCTACATTAAGTGCAACTGGCTTCTATGCCTGAAGTTCCGGGTTTGATTCCCAGTCTGGTCTGACACTTCTACATAACTTCATTGATAAACCTTAATAATCTGCATTTGCATTTTTGTGCGTAGGCCTAACAGTCTGATTTAAGACAAAAGAAAAACAAACCATTACTAAAAATGAACTAATAACCATAGTTTATAATAGCTATGTAATATTACAACAAATTTAAATAAAGTTTTAATTTTGAAAAAATTAATTACTTTTTAGTCAGATTATTTTATACTTTACAAAGCTTTTACAGTCTGTCTTGCCAAGTTATAAATCTACATTATAATTTAACCATTTACAATAATATATTTTAAAATTGTTAAGTAATATACAAAGCAGTTTAATGCATTGTAATAATTATGAAAATAAACTTTTATAAGAAAATGCAATGTTATAAGACAAGAATACCTATGTCGGCTTTAGAAAATGACTATTATACTGGAAGAAAAGTATAATTCATAATTCCCTTGACCAGAAAACCTTTATCTTTTTCTGGCACACTACTTCATTTGAAATAGATTGTTACTTTATAAAAATATTGCCTTTCATATCTCTTTCCTTCTTACCTAACTCTTTCATTTCTCACGAAATAAAATCAAATCTCACAAGAATTTGAAAATAAATAACTTACACTTTTAAAAGTTTCTGATGGTTGCATGTAGCTCACAAAATGTTTTTAACTGTTAATAATTATTATTTACAATCAGTTTGATGAAAAATCTTAAGTAAACAAATGTTAAAATTTTATAGTATATCTTGAAGAATACAGCTCCCGGTAGCGTTGCGTACGTGTAATCTTCTAGTTATCGTAAATGATAAAGATGATTCTTGGGTCCTGATTATACCCACTTTTTTACAATAAAGAAAAACGTAATTTTTTGTTTTACTATGTGTAGACGGAATGAAGGTTAAGTTGAAATCGTTGTATGAAGATGAAGGTGTAACCCATGATTAAATGATTCTAGCAAAATATATAACGTACAAACTATATTACAAATGATTCTGTTTCTAACATGTGACTCACAAAATAATTTTTGAACTGTTAGGAATTATTTACTGTCAGTTTGATTTGTTTTTAGATTAATAAATTTTAGTATTATTAATTTGAAAAATAGAAATTAATTTCACGGTTATTTTAATGGTGAATTGACATTTATTTGCGTGTACTATAATTTTACTTTTTCAATTTTGAAAAAAATTGTTTAAATTTTTTTATTGAGAATGTCTTTCACTTAAACCGAATTGATGATTCGGGTATTATTTTCTTCAGGAAAAGGTTTTAAACAATCAAAAAGTAATTTTTAAAATATTTTTGAAGTCACGGATAAAAGACTTGGTCGGTCTGTTTGAGATAATTATGGTGGGTTACTTGCCAGGTTTGGGAATCGTTACTATCTGGGTAAATTTCCATTGAGATGGAAAGCAACCAATCTACAACGTTGTGTTGAATATGGCAGTCAAGAAAAATATGGTTTTCCTTGGAAGTTGCTTTAATACCTCACCAGTTATTAGCGCATAGCCAGGAACGTTTTTGGAACTCAGACATTTTTGGATTATAGTTGTCATTTCAATCAGGGTAAAAGATTTTATAGCTGGTGATAACTGAAATGGGGCCTCAAGATGTTCTGAAATATCATATTCAAATTTTGGATTCATATCATCGTCATGTGGACGGAAGACGTTGGATAGGTATGCTGTAAATGCTTAGACGTTTTTATTTTTTAGGCCTAGCCAATGTTCATTCGTTAGACAAAGAGGTGAATTTTGTTTCTTTGATCTTTTGATATATTTCGTAGCTTTACACGATAAAAAGACGGGAGCTACTGTTGAAGATAATTGACCTAGCTTCTTTTGAAAATATTTGTTACGCAGTTCTGGTCGCGTGTTTTTCACGTGTTGTGCTCCACGATTAAATCTTGTTTTTTCATGTGGGTTTTTGCAGTAATGGCAGATTCGATGTAATCTTCGTTTATAGTTTACCAATTCTTAAATGGTAGTGGGACAACGGTTTCCACGAATGCCTTCGTTTGTGTCTGCAGTTAATTTCTATGCTATTTCTTGCACTTCCTTATTGAATTTCTTTACATCCTTCTCAATCTCGTCTTGTGATTTAAATGATAAATTTAGAATAATCTTTTGTTAACTAGATGTTTAAAGAGCACCCACATCTGTGTTTTTGTTACATAGACCTGGGAAATAATTCTTTTGTTATAGGTTACAAACAACTCTGACGATTATAGGAATGTGATCCGATGACAAATCTAAACCAATTTTATTAAATTTAAATTGTATTTCATATTTGTAGTGACAAAAAAGTCGAAGAGGTACGGAATTTTGAGTCTATCGGTAGGCGAGAACGTTGATTTACCTGTCGATAATCTGCCTAAATTAAGTTATTGTATGACATTAAAGAAAGTTCTACCTGATGAATTTCATAATCGAAAACCTTACACTTAAAATTACTTCTTCTTGACTATATAAATATATAGGAAAGAACGTAGGCTATTGTTTTCATGTCGATTTTTCGAAATCTAGTTTTCACCGGATCTAAACGTTTTCAGACCTCCTGAACCCAAAAACATGTTTTTAACGATTGGTCTGTGTGTGTGTGTGTGTGTGTGTGTGTGTGCGTGTGTGAACAGAATATCTCAGGAACGGTACATCGTACAAACTTGAAACTTGAAAATAAAGTTAGAAACCACTAGAGAACCCGACACGAACATTTTTATGAAAATCGGTCAACCGGAAGAGGTACTTTATTCGCGTCAATTTTAACTTTTTGCGATTTTCTCAAAAACGGCCCTACGATTTATTTTTAAGTCGCTTTATTTACTACATATTTTATGCTCTACAAGACAGCGTAGGTGCCATGTCTGCTGAACTTCTTGGAGAGTGTTTTCGAATTTTGGAAGTTCATATTTTTTATTGTTATATAGCGGTTCCTCCGTGCGCCGTACTATTAGGATGGTTGGTGAAGTATACCGAATAGCCGTATAATCTGTTGAAGCTCCGATTGGTGAAATGCGTTTCCAATACGAACATGATAACGATATTGTGTAAGTTTAGAAATAGGTTAAGTTCTTAATTATGCTGACTCAAGCAATTAACGTTTCATAGAGCAATGTTATACGTATATTAATTGGTTCATTATAATTTCATCTTGAAACAACGATTGTGGAAAAATTTCATAGTGTAGAAATTTGCTATTTGCTTTGTATTATGTGTTTAATTCCATAAATGACCGTTGTAAATTTGAAATTTGATCAGCTTGCATTGGATTGGTTGGGATTGTTTATAAATTACCTTAACAGCACTGACGTAGTCTAACTCTAAAACACGGGTAACTTTATGAATTTATTTTGAGCTAACCGGCTGAGTTTCTGTTGGTGTAACTTTCCCATTCGCGTAAGGGTAAAATTATTTTTTGTTTAATTTGTTTGTATATTTCATAACCGTTATATCACATGGTCCCTTCCATATAAGGCGCATAATTATGTCTTTATGTGTATGTATCCCTATGTTTCAAAGGTTAAGTCTCGTGGTTATTTCCGCACTTCACGAAACAAAATGTTCTATTGCAGTATTCCCTTGAAAGCTCATGCTGTTGAAGCCTTACTATGACTATTGATTTTTCCCTTAAAGGTGATTCAAACTGAATTTTTATCAAAACAAAATTATATTTTTTATATTATAACCTTGTCATTAGAAATCCGTTTTAAATCTACTAAAAGTGACAAAGGCTTCTTTGTAATTCTGTGCCTTATTTTAGAAACGTACGGTATGTTTTTACGCGGCCAATTATAAGATACTGTTTTAATTGGTAGGTGTGGAAGTTAATTTTAAAAGAGTTCAAATTTTTTACTGTATTGTATGTTTGACTGTATTTGGCGTTCAATTTCATTTCACTTCGCTATATAATATTGTTCATGTAATCGGTGGTGCGTAGACAGTTACTAGTCATTTTTTTAAAAGCAGCTGAAAATTACCAACGATTGTAATGAACACACGGGGCAGCCTTGGTTTTGCTTTGATAAATCGTCCTCCATGTCAGAATTGATTGATAACGCATCGTTGAGTGTTGCCAAGTAGAAACGCTGTATTCTTACTATTGAGTTGCTTCCTGAGTGAAAATAATTTTATGACTTTTTATCCTTTTATCTATTATTTTTAGTTTGGACAATAGTAAATTCTTCTCAGTATTTTAGAGATAATTTTGGTTTGTTTCTGCTTACATTGTTGTTTACCGAGACGCTCAATATTTGATTACAATAGGCCCTTAATCCCGAATGACTATTTTCTCCGACGTATGATGCAGTATCTTCTTCATCGTCGGAGTTTGATAATTTTACAACCGATAAATTACATCATTCGTACTGCTAAAAAATGTATTAACATCATAGTCTATGTTGCGGAAAAAGATGAACTGTGTGTTAAAATATTATAATCTAACTAATTGATTTCAAATAGTAAAACCCAAAACTAATAAAAACAAATCCTCTACTAATATCAATAAACTATGAATAACTTACATTTCCATTTAACGTTAACAAACAGTGACGAAATACTAATCCTCCAATTAATATTGTTTTAACACGAAATAACTGCAAACAAATCGTAAAAGTAGCACGTGTAATTAACACCAAATAATCCGCACACAAAAAATTATATATAGAAAAAATATGCTGACAGTATACATTTTTAAAAGAAAACAAATGTTTTTCAGTCATTAAAAAGAATTATCTTTACCACTAGATAAAGTCATTAGACTTAATGAAAAATAAAATCAGTTTTAATTTAATAACTTACCTAATTATTTTCTAAATTAGTAACATTTTTCATTTTGTTTTTAAGGAGATAAACGATATATTAAATAATAATGGATATTTTGTTTCTATTTCTAAGCCTGTCTCTGATTTCGTGTAACGTAAACAAATTTAGGTATCGTATGTAAAAATAATTTCGTAATTATACCTGCATAAAGAGAGGAAGGTGTTTAACAATATGTAATTCTTCATGTAAACGTAGACGGAACACTTATCTTAATTAAAAGGCAGGAATAGGTTATTTTTATTATAATTAAACGAAAGAACAGCCTGTTGAAGCTGAGTGAAGTGAAACAGTAATGAGATAATTAGATATACGTACGAAAACCAGCCGAGGAAAAGAATGAGAGGAAAATATATATAAAAGAGAAAGAGACAGTAGATTAAATAATGAGGGATTTTGTAACAAAATGATGAAGCACGTTGAAAGTGGCAAATTATTATAACGAAAACGGTTTGAATGAAATTACTGAAAATATGGTTCTCTCCCCTCCAACGAACCTTTACTAAAACTGCAAATTATGGGGAGTTAACAAAATTAAATTACACATTAGTAAACTTTCTCGTACAACTTGAAAATACCCTACCTTCTAAATTCTGGTCTTACAAATACACACAACCACATGGCATCGCGCATGAATACATAAACACGCATATACAAACCGGAATTAATAGGCAAGATAAAACTCGTAAAATGCAAATAAATATGTAACTTATATTTTCACACATTCATTTTAACTAATTCAACTAAAATGTATTTTTAAAATCAAGTTGTACAGAGTTTTAAAAGTATACAAGTTGCATCCGTTGAAAAACTTTCATGACTTGTATTTCATAATAATATTATAATTTTTGTTTTGCATTAAAAAAATTAATTGCCGGTTACATAGTAAAGATGTCGCATAATTTTCTCCATTATGCTCTGATGTCTTAAAAAAAATGTATGTTTTCATTACAGTTCATAGAAAAATTGTAAAGGTGTGAACAAAGGTACCTTTCAAGTCAAATTAACCACAAGAATTTTGTAATGAATATGTTGTGTTTCTTGTTAACTAAGCATCCAATTTGGTTTCATTCTTAAGACAGAAAATCAAATAAACGTTTTACTTCAAATTATTTGTTTCATTTTATAATGAATAATTGTCGGCTAACTAACCAAAACTACAGTTAATTTTTAAATTGGAGTTACAATAGCTCGCGTAATCTTCATCACGATTTATTTTATAATATTATTAATGAACTTGTAATTAAATAATTTAACTGGTTGTTAATATTCATAGAAGTTAAAAAAGTTAGTACAAAGCATACTTTACCTTCAGCTTTTTCATATTATGTAGTAAAAAATTCTGCATATTATATTCTAAAATTCTTGTAAAATTATGTATAGCTAGTATTCGTGATCGCTTTGGTTTCACAGCCGTTATACGCTATTTTGTCACCCACCCTACAAATTTTTTTTCAAATAGTATCCATTAATATTTTATGATATAAAATAAGTATTTACTTATTTATGTATTCAGGAATTGACTGCTTCTGTTAATAGCCAGAATTACTTCCGTCTTAAAGAATTTCTCTTTCAAAGTGTTCAGTTTTATTGTACTTTTACAAAGGTTTAACGGTTTTTAACTCGATGTTGTCTTTTCTTTTGACGTATGTAAATGTGTACGGTTTTAATTTCCGAACCGTCAATAATATTTCAAAATTATATTGAGATGAAATAAATTCGAAAAATCTGCATAAGTTTAAGAGTGTTGGTGTACTACACACCGTTCGCGCAATTGCTAAGTGAATTTCAAGTCTGTGTGTATTGTGACATCGCTAAAGTCCGTTTTGGGATCTGGGTAAAATAAATAATTAACACACTACATATATAATATAAAATAAACAGCCAAACAAAACACATTTATATATATATATTTATAAAACTCACCTCAGAGTGTTACATGATATTCAAGATATTTTTCTTCTCTGTCGAAGACATCTTCAGGAACGCACTGCACGAATCACACACACAACACACATATTACATGGATAAAACAAATATGGTCGAAGACCACGTCAAATAATTTAATTTGTTGTATGCAACCATTCTAAGCGCGACTATTCGGCCAATTGATAAATAATTAACACACCATAGTTTACAATTTAAAGCAATTTTTACAAACTAAAAATTACAGTTATTATAATAATGTGCCTTAAATCTACAAGAAAATTACAATTATTATTACACTTTAGTTACTTACAGTAAATAATAAACTAATCATAATTAACTGATAAATTAAAATAACTAAATCCTACTACAACCGATACAAAATAAGCGTTTGACAATACACAGTAAACGTTGACCTTCTTTAAACGTCACTGTTAAACACTACACAGTATACACTCGTCGATGACGGATCAATAAACTAAAACTGAGGAACAAACTCGGCGGCTGCATATACAGGCTGCTTAACTTCTAGAAAATACTACATTAACAAAGGCATACAAAATAAAAAAATCTTTCTATCGGTTTCTGGATAAGTTTTAACAAAAGTAAACATATTAGGATTGAGTAAAAGGAGTTACAAAAGGGCCAAATTATCTGAATAGATACCCGACTTCTTCAGGTAGCCGTACAACAATAGGCCTACCTATACTATCATATAACCACGTTACATTTCTATATCTAGGAAACCCTATTTATTATTTTTTACTAACTATTATTATTTACATTAACAGCTTTTTAAAATCTCAGTTCTATTAGAGATTTCTGAAACCAATATTTTACTTTTAGATATTGTCATAGTATTAACGGGAAAGACTTCACATCTCTAACTTCCCGATTATCTAATGAATGGACATTCGGCACATTTGTTCCTTAGGGGTTGAACAGAAAACTAACGAATTTACATTTCAACCATTAGGGCCAAAGGGTTACAAAATGGCGATTACCATAAAGCAATGTTGTTTCTATACCATCACGAAGATTTACAATTCTAAGATTTGGCATGAGAGTTTTGTTATTGATACCGAGTAAAAGTTAATAACTTAAATTTCGGCCGCTTGCTGTGACGTGGTAGAATGTAAATCTAAAGTAGGAAATGTTTATTATTTATTTCTGTACCTTCCCCAAAGGCTGTAACTAAAAATCTGCATTATTATTTTTTCAAAAATACCTAGAATAAGTTGAGTGAGTATAAACAAGTATATACTATAAAAAAGTGTATATGAATCATATTATTTATATTTTTTTACACTACTAGACAAAAATCATAGAACAAGTATAAATTTGTACGGTTACTCAACAAAGTACACAAGTATAAAAATATCCATTCTATCCATATCCATTTGTATACAAATAAACATTTCGTATATAAAAAATACCAAAAAAATACACAAAATTAATACTCTTCGCTGATCAAAGAAAGGAAAAAAGCTTCAGAAACGTATCATTTAAATAAAATCTCTCTTTTTATCAACGATCTACCTGTAATTTTATTTGCCTGCAATGTTTTTATCTAGTAATAGCTTATTTGTGCGGTTGTGTAAACTGTCGGTTGAAAGTGTTATGATGTATAAATGTTCGAGGATAATCTTTATTGAAATATGAGTATCTGGTTAATTGATTGTTTACGCCGCTAAGTTGGTTAAATAATATTTATTTCATTTCTTAGTGAAATAATAAATTATTCTTTAAAAATTTCCTTTCTGCAGATTCTTAGTATAGTTTTTTGGTAGGCTTATAAAAAAATATTATGCTACTTGATAGCTTGTATTTATGTTTTCACTAAAACTGTGTATTTAAAAAAAATGCAGTAATCCGATTAATGAATATTTTAACACTGAAATAATTCACGATGCCATTGAAAAAATAATAAATAAATTTATCTTTTCTCTATATTTGATTTCGCTATTAATTTTTTAATTTTACTGGAATTTTTCGATAAAATGATCTCTACCATGAACCGACTACTTATCCCTAACTACTTTTCTGTTCTTTTAAACTGATTTTATTTGTGACTGTTCAGATAACTAGCCAGAATGACCACAATATAATATTATATTTAAAAACATAAAAAATTGTGACAAAGGCTTAGTGGAGGCACTACCCAAAGATAGAATTCCGAAAATTTAAAATTGTGTTAAATTAAATTTTTGAATTAAATATTTTATTACTCGCGTAGAGGTAATGTATCATGTCTCTACCTCACCGCGTTTCATTCGTATTTATTCAATTATTTTCATTGCGGAGAATTTATGGTTTTTACTAAAGGATTAATATGAATTTTGAAGTCTGTCTCTAAACCTATCATACAATTTTAGATATGTGCAGTATATCCTAAGGGATGCGTAAATTAATTTTTAATGCTTTAAAGTATACGATACTTGAAAAATTAATAATGAATTGCTACAATTTACTTTGATATATTCATTATAATGACTGACAGCTTTGTTGCACTATGAATCTGGTTGATATTTTATATACAGAATGAGAGCTTGGAGCAGTGTACGTTAAGAGTTGCGGACTCATATGTAATTTGAATGCCTGGAAAACAATTTGTATAACTGCTTTAGTCTATCATTTAGTAATTGTCACTTATGGTTAACGTAGTATATGTTTCACGTCATCCGCCTGGTTACCTAAATTGTAAAATGATGTTATAAAAATTTTTACATAGGTACATTATACAGCAATAGCTTCACATTAAAGAATATATTCGAATATAAATCTAACACAAATTAAGCTAATATGTAAACTGTTTTTGCTACTCTTCATTCACTCAATTGTTTACGTTAATAATTGAAGCTTGTTTATTAAGCCTGTAAGGATCTTTTTGACTCTTAGCTTATATTGATGAGGCACTTTTAAAATGCGTAACATTTTGAAGAATCAAACGACTACAAATTTTAATAACTGAGATATTATATTAACAGACAATATGATACTGTAACACCTACAGTAAGTCTAGATTCGTTCGTAATCTGGTATAATAAATAACAAACTGACTGTTTGTTATTAATTACAATACTTAGTTCAAACTAAACATGAATATAATTCTAAAATACAGTCACATAACAAAAAATAACAAATCATTTACCTGTCGGCAACCACTTTCGACCACCCGTACGCAACGCACTATTGACGTAATTCTGAACCAGTCCCGTAACGACAGTATTTCGATTTGGCCGGCAACAGAAATTCCATTCACCGTCTAATTACTATTTTAAGTGATTACTAAGACGCTAACTGTTTTTGTATCTGTGCTCTGATAGTTTTCCAAACAATCGAGACCCTTATAACACTTTCTTCGTTTTACTTAAACAGAGTAGACGGCATCAAAATAAAAACAAACGTTTCTACTAGTTTTGATTTCAAAGAAATCCTATTCAAAACATTTCATTCATTTTGATTTATTAACCTTGTTCAATACACTCCATCCCATGCAATACACGATTTCTTACAGTCCCTCAACCGTTTCTAGGATATCACTGTACGATGTTACAGTAATTTATTAATATTGTGCACTTGTTTACGGTTAATCTGCAACAATACCCGCGTTATAAAAACAAGACGCAATATTCCAGCATTGTTTTATTAGTTAAGACTGCTTTACAGACATACATAACTTACTTTGTCGAAACATAAATGAACGCAGTCATAAGACCAGTATGGACATTTGGGGCATAGTTCAGAGCATTCAGAACATCAAAAACATAATTATTTGTACAATTACAAAATGTCCGTTTTATGTTACAAACAGTAGCTCCTCGTCATTACGATAAACGGCTCCCATTAATATCTGCTTGTCTAAAACAATGTACCCCAATTTGCTTACAAAATTTGACTCACATATAAATCCACTCATTAAAGTAATACCGTACACACGATGTGATCCTGTGAGGAGGCTTAAATAATAATGGCCGCGAGATTGTTTTGTAGAAAGGTAACTGAAAAGCTGAAGTAATAACTGGTAACATCATCAAGTGTAAATATGTATTTTTTTCTATTTAAAATTTATTTATTTAAAGAGCTAACCACGTCCTTGTATAGTAAATTTCACGAACGATTAGGTGTCCAGCAAAACCTACTAGCCCGTGATCTAGATACAAGGAACTTCCCACCTGTGCGACGTCTAAAGCGAAAATGGAGTAGAGACTTCTTGGTCTAAATAATGGATAATACCCGTAGTTATAAACGGACAATGTACCACTGGGTACCTTCACCTTTAAGTGAAACTCCCCACCACCATTTGAAAATTAAGTAAGGAAATTGTGTAGCTCAATGTACAGTACTGTAATAAAAATTCAGGACAAAAAACATATCGCTTTATTTTAATTGTTGCGGTAAAAGAAAATAACAGATTGAAGATTTTCGAATAAAAACGTAAAAACCATTCTGTACAAGCAACAGCGATTTGTAAACTTCATACATATATAACGTTTTCATTCATATATAACGTTGCATTACAGCTTTGTATATTTTTTTATGAAAGTATTAAAAATGTATTAAATTTTTATATATTTTTCAAGACGTTCGGTTCGTTATTATTAGGTGAAATATTTATATTTCTTGTTTACGTTATTATGATCAGAAAACGAGAGGATATGAGAGTGGGAATAGTATCTTGACAACAGCGTAACCTTATGGGGATCTTAAAGCTTGGGTGCTCTAGGCCAAAAGACATTTATGGATTTTTATTATTTAAAAGCTAAATTCAAGGTACCATGTTCAACTGAATTTCGTAGATACAAAGCGTTAAGCTGTTCGGCTAGAATAGAGAGTTTCAACTCACCCTTGAAAAACTAATCCTCCGTTACATTAGCTGGCTTTATTTATGTAAAGGTCCCCTTATGTTTCCTACCTTTCCACCTCATCCCCTTCACGAAGCTGTTACTCAAGGCCTTTATATTACTAAACCATGACGATGTGCCAAGGATACACGCCGTTCAATTACGCAGAACCTCATTGGAGCACTCCGCCACTTTATGTTGGTACCGACACGGCTGTATACTACACCATAATACTGGATTCTATATAATCAATTACACACAATCTACATACGCTCGTATACTACACGATCTAACACGCCACCCTTCTCGTTTCTAATTCAGTGTGGAGTACGAAGTACTATATACTACTCACCTAACTGTATACAATGTTCTATACTGCCGGTTGCTCTCTATATAGAAACGTACTGTAATACCAAGATAACAACATATTTTACAGACCTAACTGTTGTAAACGATTCGTCTGACGCATGCATAACGTTTAATACGTATCGTAACATTAAATTAACGTTGAATTAATTAACATAGAAAACACACTCACATAACATACATAATGTACGTTTTAATTTATTAAGTTTTTGTAAGTTTACATTTTTCCTAATAGTACCTTTTTACTTTCCTCTTGCCTATATAAATATATAGGAAGGAAAGTATTGTTTTGATGTCGATTTTACGAAATTGAGTTTACACCGGATCTACACGTTTTCAGACCCCTTGAACCCATAAAACATGTTTTTAGCGATTGGTGTGTGTGTCTGTGTGTTTGAACAGAATATCTCAAGAACGGAACATCGTACGAACTTGAAACTTGAAACTTAGGTTAGATACTACTACCGGACCCGACGTAAACATTTTCATCAAAAACGGTCACCCGGAAGTAATAAATTATTCGTGTCATTTTTCACTTTTTTGCGTTTTTCTCAAAAACGGCTTCTACGATTTTTTTTAAAAATCGCCTCATTTACTAAATTTTCTATGTTCTACAAGATAGGGTAGGCACCATGTCTGCTGAAAAATTTGAAAAGGCTGTTTTCTTGTATTTTTTTCTTTTTTTTAAGATTGCGGCTGTTGTATTCACTTAAGCGCAAAAATATACGTAATAAAAGTAAGAGAAAATTTAAAATCCTAAAACTTTTATTTCAAACGTATTTTTATATAACGCTTAGATTAGTGGTAATTAGTAATTTCTTGGTTTTTTCCATGAAAATCTGTAAAAAATATTGACTTTTTAAGATTTTAGCCTTAGTATGCATTTTACGACAAAAATATTTATAATCAAATTTACAGGAAATTAAAATATCTACAACTTTTATTTAGAGTTTTTTTCTACAGAACCTAGTTTTGCGTGAAAGAGTAATTTTTCGTTTTTTAAGCCAAACTAAGGTTGATTTTAATTTTGCATCATTCACTCATGAATAAAATGTTATGATTTTGGAGGTTAGTTTGTTGTTTATTTCTAATGGTTTATTACTAATATTAGGTTATATTGTTCATTATTTTTATTGGCAAGAGAAAGTTGTGTGTGTTTCACACCAGATTTTTCAAATTAAAATTATTGTCAGTAACTGGACAATGTATTTTCAAAAATTTTTAATTTAGTAAGCATAAACATTTGGAAATCAATCCTTACATCTCCTACATGACACACATATTATCCTTTCCGATGTAAATGAGACAGCAGTATAGTAAGTCAATTTTTAACCGCAGAAAATTAAGATTCTGTAGCAGTAAAATTATTTTTTTAGTTAATAGTAGTTATTCAGGACATCTAAAATCGGAAATAATTACGAGAAAATGCTCGTGAAGTTGAATATGAAGAAAAATCTTTGAACTCCTGAGCTAAAGGCAGAAGAATATCTGATGATTTTCCTACTAATTACCGTTATCTCTAGTGTTCTATTTTTCCAAGATTGTTGCGCAACTTATTATTTTATTAAAAAATACTGTAGTTGAGTATAAAGAAAACGTTTTAGCTCCTGAGCTGAAGGTAGAAGAGCATCTGGTGTTTTTCCTACTAGTTACCATTCCTCTAGTGTTTTACATTTCTATAATCTTTGCGCAACTTTTTATTTTATTAAGAAATCACTATTTTAGATGATTATTTTTAAAATCTTTCCTATATTGCAGTCGTAGGCCTATCAAAGTGCGTGCCATGTTTAAATGTGAGTCTTAATAAAACCACGTTGCTTTTTGTGAAGTATCTACTCCGAATAAGGAGTAGATACATACACGAAAGAATAAAAACATATTTGTAATGTGCGAAATTTTACAGTAAGCTTGACCTTTTGTGTGTTATTCATACTTATTACAGCTATACATTTATCCTTGTTTATTCACATGACCCATTATCTACGCAACAATCACTTTTAATATAACCATCGTAAAATATTATAATATTGTATAGGTCTCCTTAGCAAAGGAAAATTTATAATATTCTCCAAAATAAGTCCGTTCCCCAGAGTTGTAGTGATAGTAGTGTTTCTTCACGACTACAAAACAAAATTTTCCTGTAGTAAGATCCCCGGTTTGTGTCCGTAATTTTAGGACGTCAAAAGTCACTTTAGTACTAAGTTGTATGCTACTGATGCGGCTTTATATAAAACTAGTTTTCTTTTATTGAAATTAGCAACTCTACATTCTATTTGTATTTGATAGCAATGAACAGAATAGCTGTTGATGAATGCTAGTATGATTAAAGAAACCGCTGAACGGAGGTACTTCAAGAAAAACTAAAAAATTTATAAGCCTGAACTTGATGCATAAACAGAGTTTTAATGTAAAGTATCAAATTCGTTATTCCATTGATAATAACAATACGAAATTTATGATGTGTTGTAGAGAGCAGTTTTAGTGCGTCTATTTTGTAGTTAAGATTTGCAAGTAGCTCGTAAAACATGCTTATGAAAAACGTAGTAATAGAACTTTTTGTGAGGAGTATATTTTTAATTTTATCTTTTAAAGTTATTTTTGATTATTAAAAAAGCTAAAAAATTATTACCGCTCTTTTACAGTTTTTTTTTTTTAATTTTTCTCATTATGATTATAAATATCAGTATATTGAAGACAGAGAATTTTTAAAAGTCACGAACAATAACCGCAAACTATTCTATGTCACCAGTTGGTAGGCCTACCAAAATTTCGTATTAAAAAAGACAACCATTTCCTTTGGTATTTTCCATGTCCCACTTAAAATTCCATTTTCAGGTCCGGCTTAAAATTTTATGATTTTATTTCATCGTTACAGCAAGAACAAGTAGACCCTATTGTATAGAGCTACAGTTTAAAAATCGCTTCTCTCCTCTTTTTTAGTACGTTCTTAACATTATTTTTCTTTAAGTTCTTAATTTAGTAGTTCGGTCGTAGCATATATCGTGGATTTTTCCAAGATCTACTGACGTATAGATTCGACATAACATTAGTATTACGGATAAGTTGTAATACCACCTTACGCTAATTTTAGAATCGGTCTAATTTTAATATTTGTTATTATATTACTTTTTATGACCTTAGTTTTACTTTTTTATCTTAGGTTTTAGATATTTATTTTAACGATCTTTAAAATTTATTTTTAAATAAAAAATGTAATTAATTTATTTTAAAATTATATTTAAATTTGAAACAATAAGTTATCTGGTTTCTTGTTAAAAGTGAAGTTTACATTGCTAAGTTTACCTACTACTCAATATTTATTTTATTATTGCTTGAACAGTGTTTAAGTAGTTGTTAAAATATCTTGATATTTTTTTGTTGATGGAACTACAACAAGTTCAGGGGTTTATGTACTTTATTCATACGCTCGTATTGTGACTGAAATATTTAGTCAAAGTAAACGTAAGTTTGTCAGTTTATTTTTGCTGAAATTTACTGTTCGAATGAAATATATATTTCTAATACACGTTATCGTCCCCTAAAATACATATATTATTTTTCTATAGCTTATATATAATGTTTCGTGCATATATACTTCTTAATTTTCTCCGCCACCATGCTTAACTCAATAGTTTTCTCTCTGTGTTTAATTCAGCTTCATTTGACTACTATTAAAAATGAAATAAGTTTTATAAGATTTAAAGTAAACCATTTACAATAATAATACGCTAGTTATTCTATTATAGGCATTATAACTTGTAGTGTAGATACAAAACTGTTCTTTTTCGGTAAAATTTTTGCGAAACCTTATGTCCATATTGCACAAAATTTTCATTAAACCAACTAAAAGTAGGCCTACTATTAATCTTCTTTTGTTCATTATAAAGCAAAATCGAATCAAATTGTTTGAATAATTTTCGAGTAATCTGTGTATATTTATTTACAATGAAAGCTTACATACGCTACAAATTAAGAACATTCCTCTTTTTTCAGTCAATTAGAAAATAGAATTTCTAAGATAATTTGTTAACATAATTACAAGTAGACTAATTCTACAGTTTATCAAGTTACTGTAGTAAACTGCAATTACAAAAAAAATGTCAAAAGGAATTTCATTAATACACTTATGCGTTGTACAGTTTCATCGTAAATATTCATGAATATAATTAATTAACATAATTAGCAAACATTGTACCACATAAATTGTGGACCACTGACAACTCTGTGAATTGCAGTTATTGCCATCAGTTCATTTAACAAAAGGTCCTACTCTATTAGTGATCCAGATAGAGATAAAACTATAGTAGTGTATACAATTGTTTTTTATACTAAATGATTTCAATTATTTTGTTTAATCCCTGAATTTTAATTTTGTAAGCTTATAAGGAAAATTTATTTTTATCTCATGTTGAAGAGCTCCTTTCCAAACGCCACTAAGTACAAAAATATAATTTTTCAGGAAATAATTTTTTTTAAATTAAGCTCAGTCAGTTATATTGTTAATAATTAATATGTACTTTTACTATTTGTTCATTAATTTGTTAATTTAGCCTTTCTTCAAAAAATATTCACAAATTCATCGCATTTTTTTCCAAAAGTGCACTAAGTCGATGGACTTCTTTCAGTTTTGGAAAACACACGTGGACTTAGTGTACTTTGAAAAACATACCTAATAGAGTATATTTAATGAAACAAAATGTACTGTAAGTTATTTCACATGCATAAGGAATAATTTGAAATAACTACCAAATAAAACGCTTAATATCCTTAACTTATACATACCAAATATTATTATTATTATTATTATTATTATTATTATTATTATTATTATTATTATTATTATTATTATTATTATTATATCATCTTATTTATCCTTATTTTACTTACTTATCCTAGATATAATAAAATTAACAAATAGCCTACATCTAGTTTTTGAAAAAGTTATCTTATGTAAAAAGTGTCTTTTGAACTAAAAATATTCCACGAGCCTAAAAAATAATTGTTTTGGTCTATATCAAGTTATTTACTTTTATTAATAGCACTTAAAATACACTACAACACGCATTCAACTCGTATAACAACAATAACCTCTTGACACTCATCACGAGAATAACGTGGCGGGTTCACCTTGAGCGCACCCGCGGGTGACATAGTAGTTTGGAAAACAACAAAATGGACTTGGCAGTTTTTCGAAAAAATTCAATATTCATAAATGTTATTTTGTAGCCATTAGTGGGTTTAGGAAAAAATTATTGTACCAATTAATGGGTCTGTGCCTTCTGAATAACATATAGGTAAAAAGTCAATATCTTAAAAAATGTGACTTAGTGGGTTTTGGAAACAACGTCCTCGGTTGTTAGAGAAAGAAAATAACTGAATTAAATCACTGGTGCTACTGAGAATCAGTAATTTAATATATTATGGAACAAATAAAAAAGTTATTTTTTGCACAAAATGACTATTTTATTAAGTAAGAATTATGTAATTGACCATTGTTGTTATTGAATAGTATAAACAATCATCGTCCTATGTATTTCATGACCCACTGAAGTACTTAAATTAATTTTAACGAACCCCTCTTTTACGAAATGATGGACTTATTTTAGATAACATTGACTTTTTTATTATTAGGTATTATTTTAATCGAAAATTTACAATCTGATCAATTTTCATAACAAATTATGGACATCATTTTTTCTACGTAGGACGTTGTGCACATGTGAAACCTCTTGACTATGAGAACTAATCAACTGAAGGTTACAGTACCTGAGGGCGTCCTCATATACATAAAATGTATATATACTTTTAGATACATAAAATGTATCTAAAAGTTTTCAGAAGTTTAATTCTAAAATATTTACTAATTTTTTCTGCACGCCTTCTAATTTATTGTCGGTCACGTCTCTTAATAGTGACAATTATCTCTTATTATAAGAAATCGTACATTATTGTAAAATAGCTGTTCACACTGAAAGACTAAAAAATATTTAAGGTTTAATTAATTTAATTTTAGTTTATGTTCAAGATATGTGATGATTTTAGTCGAGTTTTCCTCTTCATTAACACATATAGTGAATCACCATGTTAATCTAGTGTTAGCATTAATTTATACTACCTACATTTTTTAATAATTTATGTACAATGAACTTCTACTTATCGTAAAACCACTAAATAAGAGATTTATAATTGTTATCATTTATGTTAAGTTGTATAAACAGCTTGGATATTAGCGACAACGGTGGTTTATGCAACTGGAACAATATTTATTTATTTTATTTAGGAAAATATATATTTCAAATAATTACTATACTAAATTATGTACAATATTTTAAACTAAATATACTTAAACGCAAAAACTCTTCTTCACAAAGAGTTCTGTCCGCGCTAAGTAGTATATAGAAAAAAATGTTCAGAAATACTTAAAACTACTATAAATACTATTATAACATCTAAAAAGGGCACAAGAATTACGTTAAACAGTTTCTTTTATTTAATAAAAAGCATTGAATATAAATGATATACCATTAAATTTACACATAATTATACTATAAGGAATAAAATTAATTTTATTATTAATACTAATAAATTATTTTAGAACTTGGAAAAGTTTCTCAAGTTCTTAGTCGGAAATTGATAGGATATGATATTTCAGTTTATGTTTCAACAGATGTGGTGGCATATTACTGTGTAATACATAGAATAGGGGTGCCTTAACGAACCGCCCCTCAAGATAGAGAAATTACTTTTCTAAAAATGTACAATTTGGTTTACTTGTCTTTATTTTTCGAGCGTTCTTTGTAGCATAATTTGATTTTCTGGGATCTATTTTTACTTCACAGTTTCCACACGCCCAATAGAACTGTAACAGCATTTTGTATACAAATAAATGCCTTAATGGTAGGACTCCAATTCCTAGAATAAGCTCATACGATTGCGCTTTTTGTATCCGTTAATAGTGTACAGAAAAGATTTTTGTAGATTAATCACGGACAAAATGTGAGTAATGTATGTGCTACCCCAACATGCAATTCCATATGACAGCCGAGAGCGTACTAATAAAAAATGAAATTGTTTTGTTGTTTAGGTCATTAGCCGAAAGGCTGGTTTGAACTTCTAGAGGTTTTACTGAATAAAAACGAGGAGTGAGGTGGTTTGTAATTGCCTTCCTCAATGAGTGGAAAAGTATGCTTATCAGCATGCCAGGCCTTCCGAAAGGCACCCATATTCCACCCTGCAAATGACACCTTCACTTCATTCACCACAGGGTCTAGCTGAATAGTGAAATTCATTACTCTCAATGAAGATAACTCTGACTAATGTCTTATACACTTCTACCACTTCTGTACTTAAATAGTTCAATCATTTAATTGCCTGACCATGTGATAAGAAACAGAACTATTTTTTGTAGCCCTGGAACCAACAGATAGAGTGCAATCAATTTAACACTCCACCTGCCCGTTATGGGCAAGAATTTATTTTAACAAATAGATTTTGACTTGTGAAAATTTCTAAACTTTAGCTGGAATTCGAACCCAGGACAATTTTATTTAAAAAAATTTTAATATAAAAATGTGCTTTAGTGCAATGGATTACTTGAGATCCGTTACAACCAATCGTGTACTATTACAGGTACACTTGCTAAGTGTTTATACAGTGAAATACTTTCACTAAAATAATATTATGCTTTAATGTTATCCATTACACTTATGATGTCATTTTTAAACTCCTAAACTGACCGTTTAGTTGCTTTAAGTAAACGTAATTCATAATAAAAACTGGTTGATCATGTACATATTATGCATAAGTGGCTAAATTACGGAATTCAATTTTACTATAATCCTTCTCCAAAATTTTACAAGGAAAGGCAAGGAGATTTTTAAAGGAGGTGCTAGTTATGGAAATATCGGAAGTTACCTAAAAAACCCAATGTTTTTTTACTGATGATGCCTACATAAGCGTTATCTTGTGCGTAGGTACTGAAGTAAGGGTAACATACAAAATAAGAATAATATACACATGTAAAAAATGTCAGACCTGACCGGGTATCAAAAATGGTACCTCGGCTAGAAGCCAGTTGCCTTAACCACTATACCAACAGGTTGACAAATTTTATTTGAATCCTTTTGATCATTTACTACAAATTTGTTCAATTTTTGTGTGTTGAAATACAGTATAAAATAATAATTGTAAAAATTTACTTTAAAAACAAATGTTAATGAGGTTTGTAATTAAAAAAATATAATATATTTGGATGAATAGATAACATGTTGTCAGAGCTGTGATGCAGTAGATTATAAAATGATAAATAAAGATTAAATACTCCTTTTGAAATAGTGACGTTATATTTATTTCATGTTCAAAGGTGCTATATTATTTTATTCCTCTCAGGCTTGTCACTTGTAGAACAACCTTATTGAAAAATCTTGTTTTACTTTAGACTAATGTTGTAACAAAAGAGTTTCTTCTCTGATGTCATTATTGAAAAATTGTTAAAATGAGGTAAAAGAATAAATCATGTAAGTTATGTATTAATATCTATTTTTTTGCGTCATTTCATGAGACCAAAATGCATACATCACGGTCTCTATAAAAAAATAAAATATCTTTATTATTTGAAACATAAGAAAGAATTTATTCTAATAAAATGAAATCTTATTTCAGTATTTTGTATTAACAATTGAAGAAAATTTCAATTAATTTTCAATTTTTCTCCTTATTTTTAAACAAAGCTTAAGTACGTGCAAGTTAATAATCTGTCAGTTAAAGTAAAAGCTATTACTCTTTGAAATATTGAAGAGTTAAAATAAGTACGCTGTAGGATGATCCATTACAAAACCGTTATGGAGCTGTGTGAGTGTAGATACTGATGGATTGTTAACAAATAGCTCTAATTGGACTCCGTCTACCGCGTCGGTGCTCGGGGGTGTGGGAGGATGGTATGCGTAATAGTGGAATAATAAGGGGTAACATTAATCTTGTACAGGTAGGCCTACTGTTCGAGAACGTTCATTCTACCCTCTTACTTGTAGGGTTCCTTGCTTACTTGTTCGTTCAACCCTTACGACCGGCTGTGATCACCATTACATCTGTTTCTCATCTCCGTTTTAGAATCCTATCCATCCCTTACAATTGTTCAACTGTGGCGAACATGTAACAGTGTTCATTAATTGTAATTGTTCGCAGACCATCGTTATGTTGGTCCTACTGGGGGTAAAACAGGCCAAATCTTTACTACTTTAAATATTGCAGTTCTTGTTTGTTCGTATAATAATGGCGTTTATAACTTTGGAAGCTACGGCTTTGACTGTGGGCTACTTACTTAATATAAGTTGTATCAAAATTATGTTCTTTTCAACAAAAATTTATAGCTACAAAAACACTTGGGCTATAATATAAAATAAAATAAGTTTTAAATGGGAAGGGAACATGCCGCTCATTAATTGTCGCTATTAACAGATAACATTTCTGTTAATTGTCATTAACTTTATTATAATTTTGTTTTTGTACAATAACAAATGAGCTAACCGTAATACGTTGAATGGAACTTATGATTGTATTTTTCTTCTAATTTAATTTACGAGGTGTGATCAAAAAATACGGTAAATGATTACTACGAATGAACTGCAGCACTCCATTTGAAGTAAAACGTTCAAAAGCTTTCTTTGAGAAAATCAGAATCAAGTTTGAACAAGTTCCGATTTGTCAGTCGGCTTCATGTTTACCGTCTGTCATACATCATGGATTTCGAACATTGCGTTAACACTGATTTTGTTTTAAGTTCTAAAAAAGTGCCATAAAAGCTCATGAAATGTTAAAATTAGTGTATTGTAATAATATGATAACTTTGAAGACGGTTAACAAGTGGTATAAGCGATTTAAAAGGAGAAATGAGTCTATTGTAGGCGAAGAATGGTCGGGATGTCCTTTGACCTCAAAAACAGACGAAAACATGTAAAAAGTGGTAAAATCGGTTCGTTCAAACGTTCGATTCACTATTCAAGCCCTTAGTGAAGACCTCATCTCGTACGAGTCCAAACAATGCATTTTAATCGATAATTTGCAAATGAGTTAAGCGAGTGCAAAATTTGTTCCCTGACTTTTGACGCCCTTGCCACATCTCACTTTTTTGATCCAGAGTTTTCGACTAAACAATGATTTCTGTCTGTCCATACCCGCCTTACTCACCAGATTTAGCACCATGCGACTTCTGGCCCTTCCAAAAATTAAAAAATTTGCTGAAAGGAAAACATTTCGACACCATTCCCGACATTGAGAGGGCCTCGACAGAAAAGCGTACCAGAAATGCTTCCAATCATAGAATAAACATTCAGATAAGCCATTATATAATAACAGTGCTAGCCAAGGAGAGTACTTTGAAGGTGATAATTCAAATTTGATGTAAGCTTATTACTTTGTTCGTAATAGAATTATTCGCCGTATTTTTAATCACATCTCGTACTGTTACTAGCTAAACCATGCGAATTATTTGGCACAGTAACATTAATTTATTCTTAAAAACCAATTTTGCAATTACATTTGTAACCTTATAACACATGTCATCTTATTTCCGGTTGTTTTAAATCGGTCTTATTTTATGAACGAAGATATACACCTAAATTAACCATTCCCGTTACCATGAAGACCCCTCAATAGAAACTAAACATTGCAACGTCGCTGCAAGAATAGTAGCGAAATCAATCAAATGTGTAATTCAATTATTTTGCAACTTAATTAGCAAAATCTTGTTACAGCAATTATCAATTTTCCTTTTCCGTAAGTGTCCTCTTAGATCAATGCAAGCTAAAACTATTTTAAATCTGTTCGGCTGTTCGGTAGAACTCTATATCTATAAGGACAAGCAAATCTTCAGTTTGAAGGCATTGGACCATAAATTAATGATTGTTAACGTTTCTATATTATTCGAGTTTTCAAGGAAATAATAAATCTGATTCAAGTTTTCTTTAGCCTTCCAGGAGGTTTCTCCGGTAAATGTACTGAGCTGATTGTCCTAATACGTTCGTTTCTATGTACTTCTAATTTTCTATTAAAATTTAATATATCTTTTTTTGTAGCTACCATATAAGAAAGTGACTTATGGGCCATTGTACGAAGTTTTATTTGTATCGTATCAAGGGAAACCGTTCAATTATAACGCCATAACTTTATAACAATTTTATAACTATTTCCAAAAGGAGCTTATTTTAAGAACATTCTAGATAAGAATGTGATTTCGTTCTTTAAGTAAACGTATGCTAAATGGCTTTAAGTGTTCATAAAGTTTAAGATTTATGAGAATTGTTTAATTATTACATTATTGAATCTAAATATTTTCTAATTCGACAGCTTAGTCGAAAATTAAATCATTTAAAAACTTCCGAAAATCAATAATTCTTAATAAAATATTTCAAGCAAGGTGTAGTTTTAGATATTCTGCTGACTCCATGAAATTGTTTTAGGAGAACAGAAACCAATCTTATTAACAGAGCTTTCAATCACTGACTGTAATAACAACGGAAACGCGTGTGTATAATAACGAGATTCTTTTTTAAAATATAAAAGCGTCCCAAGCGCAAACATAAATATTACTCCTCTTTACATTCTCGTACGTTTAATCCCAGAACAAAGTTTAGTTCCAGGGATATAATGGTTCAAACGCGTATAAAATATTATTGGGTAAAAGTCCTTTTGGGATTATACTTATTAATAAAGCTATATCATAAATTGTATTATAAGCCTGTAGCTCTCTCGCCTTCATTTTTTTGTATTTACTTATTATCGCCAGTAAAAGTTACAGCTAACTTTATAAAAAGAATTCCACTTACTTTAAAAATTAATGCATTCAATGTTCATGCAGTTGAACTGATAAAGTTTTATATTTCAGTACATAATTATATATCTCTACATTTATATCAGTGAACCATTCGACATGAGTGAACTATACACATTTTTCTTAGAATTTGGTTTTGTTTTTCTAGCGATTTGATGGCTATAAAAAGCTCGAAGTTTAACTTAAATGAGTAAAGTATAAAGCAAGTAACATTTCTCAGAGGCTTGTAAACCTTGACGAAAATATATCTTTTTATTATCATTATTTCCTAAGTTTAAATTTATTCATATTTGTCTTTTTTCTAAGCGATTGAATCTCACCTGTTGGTGATGTAATATTTTTAAGGAAATATATTCACATGTTTTATTTATCGATGAAGATTATAATATTCGATAAAAAAACTTAAGTAATTGCCAAAATGTTATTCCCGTTCGGAAATTATTTAACGCATTAGAATTTTGAACTTAAATACGATTTTCAAATAAATTATGTTAATAGATTTGTTGAAATAAAACACGGGAGTTTCCAAATTGAAGAGAGTTTTCCGCAGTTTAAGTCGCTTTGTTGGGTTGGCCGGCCCTTGGTGTAGGGGTCAGCACAACCAGCTTCTACGCCAAAGATCCCGGGTTCGATTCCCAGTCAAATCTGACATTTGTTAATCGTTAAATTTTATTTCTAACCTTTAATCGCCTGCATTTGCAGTAAAATTTGGAATAGTCAGAAGTAAAAAGACACAGAATTTATGATGGATGGTTTCTGTTGGTATGGAGATCCGTCAGAAGACGAATATCGGTTATTTTTGAAAATTTGACTTTTAACGTTATTTCGTGGTTAATGTAAAGTCAAAATGCTTAAATTTTAACTTTACGATATCAGATTACCTTCTGGTTTTATTAAGCTTTGATTTGTTTTAGATTTCGGTAAAAAGGTTCTATTTTGTTTGGTTCTAATACCAACTGCTTTAATTCCACCACCCGTCTTTCGGAACTTTATCGAGCGCTCTCTTCTCTTTGGGAATTTTTTGGGTAGGTATACAGATTTATAAATTGACATTTTAATATTAAGCAATACTTAATTCTCAACTATTCTGCTGTTTTAAAGATGAAATGCCAATTTTGGCATTTCAAATTCTGTTGATTATTTCCTCATCCAGGCTTCCATCAGAGCTAATACCCCTTTTTGTATAAGTTACTTATAATTGTCCACTTGTTACATCTGTTTTACATCCCATCTCTATTGTTATTATTTCCTTCTGTTCTCATGTAACATAAAAGGGTTTATTCTAAGAGATATTTAAGATCATACCTTTGTCTTTCAATGCACAGTCCCATTCTGTATTTTTCGCTTTAAGACTTTCAATTTGTTACAGAATATTACAATAGTGTGCGTAAGCAGAAAATGGGGCGTAACAGAATGATGATTACAAGCTGCATTAAAATTAGGGGAATAATGCTGATGCACAAGATTGGGAGAGGCAAAAACAGTACAAGCAGAGCAAATCACATCTTCCAATTATTTTTCTAAATTGTAATGAATATTAATTGAATAATGTCATATTCAAATCTGATATTAGTTTTCCCTGATGCACTGTTTTGCTATCATATTCATTAAGATAAAACCGGTAAATTATTCCATATATAAATAATCAAGATTTTATTGCCGTTGGCTTGAAACAAGTTCAACAAAATCGCATGTGTTTTAATAAATTATCTATTATTTTATTTACTTCTCCACCAGCAGTTCAATAAGGAATGACAGCAAAAAAGTGAGAACAAGAAAGGAAATACGGAAAAGAAGAGAGGTAAATCTTTTCTAGGTATCTTTTAACCAGCTGCAGCTCCCATTAATAAAATCAACAGCACAAATAAATAAAAGTGATAAACCCCTTTCTCATTGTCCAAGTAAATGTAATGGGATCTTATACGATTCGAAAAATAACGTATTTGTTTAATACTTTAGGTTTGGCCTTAGTGAACAGGATTTTTATCCTTAATTCATTACGGTTATATAGATCACTAGTTATTCTTCGTTTTTTGCGAATCAATCTGATGAAGTTTGACGAATTAAGATACATATTAAGGAAAATTTGAGGAAATTTTTGGTTTCACCTCACAAGTTTCCTTTTTTCGGTGTTGAAAGATGGTTGACGAAGAAAGAAAAGATTAATAATTTTTGCGCAAAATGTCATTTATTTTACCAAATGCGAAGTTAAAATTTTGTCAGCGGTGAAGTACTATGATTTACTACTGAAGCAAGTGAAACATATCTTTAACAGCACTTTTCTATTTTGTTGGGTAAGAATAAAAAGAGGAAGTATTATAAAAGCAGTGTGCCTCGTCACTTATTGATGCCTAGCTCTTGAAATAAGGTGTGTCGTACAAATAAATAAATATTATTCACATTTTTGTCCATATAAGTTAAAATCTCTGTCCTTAAATTCTCTCACGATAATGTGCAAATTGTTTATATAACAGAACAACATAGTAAAAAATTTATTATGTGCATGCGCCAACTGAAGACTGGAGAAGAGTTCTCCCTTTAAATTTCTCGTTGTGATTGTTGAAGCAACGACAGTGATGATTAACAGCTGGATCAACTGTAGAAAATAGTGTTGATGCAGAAGATTGGGTGAGGTGAAAACAGAGGAACTATGTCTTCCAGGTTTTTTTAAATTCTAAAATAATAATTTGACCGATTAAGTACATCATTCTTAGTTTAATAGTAATTTAATATGATAAGATTTAGCACCAGTCTGAAAATCATCCCTACTGGAATAATCATGCATATCAGTATAATTTTCCTACAACACGTCAGAAAACATGCTCCTGCAAATTAACATTTTATGGAAAAAATTTACGAATCATTAGTTTTATTGTTAGAAATGTTAAAATCGTTAAAAACATTTAGGTCATCTCTAAACCACAATGATTTAGAGCGCTAGAATTTTCTAGAAGTACATATGTAATGATTCGATTTCCAGTCTGGAAATTGCTGTCTGGAAATAAGTTAAAACACACTGAGAATCATACCAAGTCTCATTGTAGTCTCTGGTTACGTGACTTCAAATAAATAAAAAGAAAATACGAAGATTTAAACAGTTATTTGCAGTAACTTCTAACGAATACTTTTCCTTGTTATTAGTTCGTAATTACTGACTAACATTTTTGCCGATTATCGCTTGGTTTTGTTGGCTTTTGTCGGTTTAGCTTCGAAAAGGGGCACTGATGGTGTGTGTTCATAGCTGGTTACGAGCTGATTACTTCACGTACTGCTCCTCTATTACCTGTTTGACTGAATTATTCCGGAAACAATATGGATAATTAAGAGTGCAGAAAATTTTTCACATTTTCTACCTAACCTGGCAAAACAATTTATTTATTTTTGAAACATGATCATTCAGATAGTAATTTTATTTACAACCGAAATCTTTTCTGTATTATGTTTATTGAATTCAGTTCTCATTGAATATAGGATGAACAACAGCAATTACAAACTGTAATTAATTTTACTAAAAAAGTTATAAATTTTGCTCCAAAATATATGTAGGCCTACTTGATATTAATATTAATTAAAGTATTTTAAAAATATGGTACTAATATTTTATTAATAGCATTTGTAATTAAAAGCAATATGGTTATAATTGCTTTCAGAAATTTGTTACTAAAATCTAAGTATTCACTTTATTGTTTTCAAAACCAGAATAATTTTATTTTTTCTTGTTGTTTTATGAGTAACTAACCGTTTTTGAATGCGTAATATATCATTACATGTTATTTAATTCTAAAAATTTGTTTTACTTGTATTTTTGTATTATATAGTATTATTGTTATAGCGGAAACTGTATTACACACTTCAGATCACATGATCAAAGAGACATAGAGTAAATTTTACGTGGAAAAGAAATGAATTCATACATTAGGTAAAAGCCTATATAATAAATAAAAAGTAAATATTTACATCTTTTAAAAAAGTTTATATAGTTTTAAACATATATATTTTTTCTATCGGTTTTAGTTTCTTTCAAACAAATCAGAATACTTTACTGTAAGAAAAACTTTCTTTTTTCTCCTCCAACATAACCAAAGGGTTTGTCATCAACTAGAGCATAATATAAATTACTTAAATATACATTTCTTTGAAATTACAGTTGGCTACATCGCGGCGGGTTAAATCTAATTCAAAACGAATAAAACATTCATCTTACTAAAACGTGTTGTACCGTCCAAAATTTTTAAGATACATTTTCATTGGTCTTTTTTATTAAATTGCTTTTGCCGTTCAATCGATGCTTCTAGTTGACACAAAATTATATAGTCTCACTTAAAAAAGTAAATTACAAACAATCATAAATACTTCAAGAAAATTTTAATTGCTGACTTATGAAAGTAAAATTTAATTCATTCACTACGGTCAGTATACGTTAAGTTTATTTATTATGTATGAAATGAATAATAGGATAAACTTAATTTAATCCCCAGGACAGTTAAAAAACTGTTCAACTTAACTAATTCAATCTCATTATTATTTTCATCCAGAGACATAATCTTATCAGTAGTTATTTTTAGTATTATGTTCTAAAGAATATCTTTAAAAATTTAACAAATTAAAATTTTCTTATTCAAACTTTAGAATGAACATAATTTTAAGATTAGCTTAGACTAAACTCATTCTTGTAGTCTAATGTGGGTAGACCGGCGAAAATCTGCTCTTTCAATAATTAGAGCTTTCAGCTGAATTTGACTAATGGTTATTAAAAAGAAACGTACAAGTAATTTGATTCCTTACTACAAAATATTTTTTTCTGTAATAACTCAATGGGTACTCAACAAGTAACTGCTTTCAAGAAAAAAATCTTTAAACCCAAATGTTGCCAACTGATATCTTAAACCACACATTGGGGCAAAGATGCGTGTAGCAGCTAGGTTCCTGGAAAAGACGCTTTTTTTGTTTAACGTCCGACTGTTCTGCAATTACTGCTAATGTAGACGGTGAAGGATGAAATGATTTTTGTAACGTATGAAAATATGCCGTTCCTGAATGGGATTCGAACCCAAGACCGCATGATGAGAGGCAAGCACGTTACCAACTACGCCAATGCGGCCGGCTGGAAAGATGTGATGTATCTATTTATTTGCGGCAAGATCCGTTATTATTTATTTCAAAAATTCTAAGAATGATTATTTAAAAGATGATCGTCTCCCTGGCCTCAGAATTGAGTACTGTTGTCCGGGGTATTATAAATGAATCGGTCGAATCGTTTGTAAAACTGAGTAGTAAATCGGATAAAAACCAGTGTGAATAAAGTGTAATTTAAAATCAGTTTATGTGTAATGCGGTGTTACATTATCAATTCTTCGTGTAAAACACTTTTAAGGTACAATTTTTTGGTTTTGTAAGTAAGGGTCGATTATTTATTTTGATTGTAAATAGCCATAGGCCTATTTCCTTTAGACTTCAGTTTCCAATAACGTTTTGTAATAAATTTAGTGAACGTACTATTAAGCTAAGTAGTTGAATTGTAATTTAATAGTATTTTTACTAGTTTAATGTAGAATTAAAAATAATCTATTGTATGCTAATTATTTGTAAATCCATTTTTGTAACAAGTTTAAAAGGATGTTTTGTTATATAATAATAACCCGATCCCGAAAGAAATTGGAATAGACGTTTCAATATGGATTGCTTTAGAATTGTCCCACCGGTTGTAACTCTTAGGCAGGTAATAAACATAAATCCATCAGCTTCTGAGTTTAACTCTAAAAACAAATGTGGCAAATTGCACCTTTCTAGCTTGAGAATCTAAAAATCAGAGAGCTAGTGTTGAGAGAGTGAGTCAACGATGGAGTTCTTGTTTATATTTTTTTACGGAGAAATAAATGTTTCAGATTTTTGTTAAACAAATTAATGAAACACTGCAATTCGGTAATAAATTTCACGTCATAAAAATTATTAGATTCTATACCTAATAAAAATTAGGTAAAAGGCTTATAATTTAAACGTAGACAATAATTTATAGCAGTTATGGTTTAAGTAGTCACTGCGTAATGCAAATATAATTCTTGTAGTTAATCGTCTAAAACATAGTGCTACTTATAAGGATTGTCAAGAACGAATTCAGTCTGGTTGAATTGTCATTGTAGTGCCCTTCTGTTTCCCACAGAATGCATGACAAAGTAAAAACTAGCGCTCTTGCTTCATATACTTTGAGTACAGTGTGAGTTAAATCCTCCCGAATGTCCTCCCACACTCTTTCTGGACAATTCCATCTCTAATTTTCTCTTCTTTTAACCTCATCCCAAAGGAGTGGGTCAATTTATTCAGCTCAGATTAAATACCCCGACTCTTCACATAAAACCGTCCAGAAATAATTTTTCACTGCTCCGTTTTTCTCGACACTTCGAATTATTTTGCTTCTTTTTTCTATTTCATTCCTCTGATTCCCGTTGTAAGTAAGATAATATTGGTAAGAAATGTAGTTTTCATTCCAAGTATAATTTATTTATTCATTTGTTTTAACAAATTCATCTAATATACTGTAATCATTATACTAAAATATAATCCTTCTCTACACCATGATATTAATATAATTAATGAAAACTAATGACCGTATTACGAAAATATTATTTTAATGATTTCATAAATTTACTCAAAAATAAAATTTTCTTCTGAACCATTATTTCTTTGTCCATTTTTTCTACAAAATGAAGACAAAACAAAATTTCTACCCTAAGCTCTCTATATTTTATTGCAGTTATATATACTCGTATTCAGTTTTACCTACCACTTCCTTTCTTTTTTTGCGAGTTTCTTAACATTGACCATCTCTTGCATCCATTTAGCACCCCTCACTATCGATCCAGCTCTCTTCTCTAAAATTTTTGACGTGCTTGTCTCACAACACACTTGTCCACATCCATGACTCCGGAGGTCTACCACGTCTTTCACTATGGGTTTTAACTTATTATGTCCTTAGTGCACGTTTAAACCGTTTCAGACTTATTTCTCAATTTTTCCTAATATCGTTACTGACACAACGACGTAATGGTATTGTTTAACACTTCTGGTTGCAATCATCTGGTGAATGAGTAAATCTGGATAAAATGGGTAAAATCTGGTAAATGATGGGGACAGAGGAGTAATAACTTCGTTACAGAATGAACGTCCCTCTGTCTTCCTGTTATATGGCCCCCGCCTGGGGAAATTGTTGAAAATGATCAACGGTCTGAACGGTGTAGGAGGAAAACGGCAGGTTGGCCATAGAGAATAGGACTAACCAAAAATCCTATGAAGAAGGGCGCTCTAACCAAACCCCTCTGGTTCTCTAGTTTGGGAGTTGGAGCGATGGGCCCCTACCTTGTCATCTGTAAAAAGTCACACATGCAAAGAACCTATAGATATGCCACGAAGTGGAATGGTGTAGAGTCAAAATATTTACACATCACAAAAAAAAACACGAATAAGAAAACGGAACCTCCTTGTTTCCTTTATTTTAAACATGATAACCCATTTACTCATCAAGAAACTGTTAGAACCACAAGGCGTAGAAACTTAAAATATTATCCGTTAGTTTCATTTGCCTTGTCGGTGCTAGATAAGAAAGGATTTCGAGAAGTTATAGTTATATAGATTGGTAATGTAAAATTCTAATAACATTACTGTTACGTTTGGTAATTTTATAACGTAAAGGAAACTACAATATTATTGTATTGTGTTTATAATAGTTACAAAATGTGTCACCAATCTGTTTTTTAATGGTGGGTCATACCCTTTCTTATGTTTTTATTTTAATAAAAGGTATATTTATTTTGTATATAGCATGCTCTATTATATTCTAGTTAATTATATTTATTCTGGATAATTCTCAGGTTATTTTTCATTGATCCTTTTCTAAGTCTTGGTAAAAATCCTAAGAAAGTTTTAAGTCAGCCCTTTATCGGGCTGGGCTATACGGTGTAAGTATTATCACAGCTGATTTGAGGGTGTCAATCTGTTGTGTCATATAAAAGAACTTTCTGTCGTTTTGTAATAATATTGCGTATACGTACGGTTAATAATGAAAAATTGTTTTCAGTTAAAATATTATTTGGATTATAGCCATCCTTTATTATAGTTAAGTTTTGTTGAAGCTTTAAGTTTGTAACAACATTTTTGTACTTAACTTAGTCTATGTAATTTAATTATAATCTATTATCAGAAGCGTAATAATTCAATGCAATCTGTTGGTTTGTTAATAAACACCAGTCATTGTAATAAGTTTATTATTTATTAAAACCAGATCCCGAAAGAACCTGGATTGTGTTGCTAATATTTTTCATAATCACTACTTTAAGGTGTATTATAATAAGCAAAAACATAAGTACACATTAAACAAAAATATTGATGAAGGTTTAAAATTCTGCAACTTTTCTGTATACCGTCATTTGATTCTAATTTACGAAGCTTTTAGAGGTAATTTTAATATTCTGTTAAAGCAGCATTACGAATTTAACATAAAGAATTATTAATGATCACGATACTTCCTATTATAATGTTTGATATTAACTGTCAAATATTAAGAAATGAACAAAAACGAGGAGAAAAGTCAGAACAGTATGAAGACAATAGTCCCTTTTTACAACTGCTATTGTTACTACTACAGGGAAAATGTATAAAATATTTATAAACGAATATGCGGTAACAGTTATTTACACTGCAATGCAGCCGAAAGAACGTACAAACAATTCTCATAATAAAATTTAGTTTGCTGAATGATTTAGAAAGCAACCTGAAAATTTATATTTATTGCTCCAAACATTATTTTTCTGTTGAAAATCTTTCTGCTGGTTCTATAAATAAATTTATTTATTGAAATTAAGAGGTTCTTGACTTTAATACGAAATTTTTATATTTTGTAAAATTTCAAAAAAATTAGCTTCGAAAATACGTTTATGATTATGTAGTGCTTGTAATTTTGTTAATGTTCTCTAATGTGAGTAGACCTACTACTTATCAAGAGTAGAAACTTATTAACTGATATGGATTATTTAACTCAGTATCCTCATAAGCGGTATTTTTTTCAAAATGTGGATACAATTAAATTCAGTACCTTTACATAACACAGTACAAAACACTTAGTACAAAAACGTTATTTTTATTGAATTGTATTGTAAATCTTTGTTCTATCCACCACTTAACTTGTTCATTAGCAGCTAGTATCGTTTGGGGAACACTCCTTGTATGAAACACTGTGAGAAATTGTCCATGCTGTAGCCATTAAATGAGCCCGTGGGCCCATTTGATTTTATTGTTATTTTTCGCACAAGTTTTAAAACAGGCCGTTTTGATTTTATCATATATTGTGTGAAGAATATTAGCTCCCTGTTGTGTAATTATCAAAATACTTTCTTGTGTGAGTTGAAGTAGCTTTGAGAGCAATAGCTTGTTTCTTATCTTTATTGGGTCTCAAATCTTAAAGCTTAAAGTAATATTTTTTAAGCTTTTTTATATACGTTGGATGAGTTCTTGTAATATTAAACCATAATTTCATCATGGAGTAATTTACTTGGATATATTTTTGCTCATTGATGTCAGAAGTAAGTAAATTGTGCCAAAATTAAGTGCTATATGAAATAAATGAGGACATAGAAAGTCTGTCGTCTTGAACTCTGTATTTTATACGTCCCAATCCTTAACCGTCATTTAAACACCTTGCAAAATTTTGTTAGACAAACAAAAGGAACTGCATGTTTGGGTAACTTAGTCCATTTTATAAGAGTATTTTAATGACATATTTTTTAACGTATCCACTCTGTATACTACAGTCTGTACGAAATTATGAAAAATAAGTGTTATTTACTTACATTAAAAATGTTCTATGTCTAATTAACGAGTAGAATGATGAGTACAGAATCTCTTTTCTAAAATTATTTAAGTAAGTAGGACCTGTTGTAAAACATGACATCAAAAAATATGTTTTGTATTTAGATATGCATAAAAGATTGTGCCCATAACGAGGAGGTGGAGTGTTAAATTAATTGCCCTCGATCTGTTGGTTCCAGGGCTACAAAAAATAGTTCTATTTCTTATCATAAGTATAGTCAGCTAAATATATGACTGAACTATTTAAGAACAGAAGAAGTAGAGGTGTAAAGGACACTAGTCAGAGTTATCTCCTCTGAGAGTAATGAATTTCACTATACAGCCAGACCCTGTGATGAATGAAGTGAAGGTGTCATTTGGAGGGTGGAAAGTGGGTCCTTTTGGAGGGTCTGGGATACTGATAAGCATATTCTTTCAACTCATTGAGGAAGGCAATAAATAGTAAACCACCTCACTCTTCGTTTTTACTTTGTAAAACCTCTAGAGGTTCAAACCAGCCTTTTGGCTGTTGACCTAAACAACAATAACAAAAGATTATAACTATAGTTCCCGAATACTATTCGGTTACTATAGTAACCAATCAACATTAAAATTAAACATGTTGCATGACAGTGATGAGGCCGATTAGGATAAAAAACTCAACTTTGAGAATGTGTTAAAACTTCACATACGGTAAAAGCAATTTTTGAATCTCTTTAAAGCGATACATAATTATATTTTACGTACAATGACACAGTGCCACTTTTATGTTACAAACTCTAAAACTGCACAGTGACTTGTAAAATTTACATCCTGAAACAACTACCAAGACAATCCACGACAAATTTGAATCATATTTATTTATTTATTTATTTATTTATTTATTTAATAAAGTTTTACATGTGAGAGCAACAGGTAAGACCCAATACTGCTCTCTTAAAACATACATGACAATACAATCGTAATTTAATTAGCTTATAATATATACAATAATGATGCTTATAACCTACAAAATTATAACCTTATATTCATAACCTACAATATAATAATGAATGTACTAATGATTATAACATATGAATATGAATAATATAATAATAATATGAATAATATAATGAATATGAAGAATATAAAATATGACCATGATGAATATAATATTTTAATATGATAGTATATAATATAATTATGGAATAATATAATGATATAAGATTGAATATAATACACACAAACAAACATAAACATTTAAAAGAAGCATTTACTGTAGGCCTATATACTTACAAATAAATTACAGTATAATTTGGAAAGAAAAGAAAAAAAAGATTAAAGATAGAAAGAAAAAAGAAAAGAAAAATAAAAGAAAAAGAAGAATAAAAATACCAGAACAGGAGCCGTGGAACAAAAATTTGAATTTAGGAATACATTTTTTTTATAACTTAACTGATTGTCAAAAAAGGTCAATAATACGAACAGATTTATCGTAAAGTCTCTTAGAAACTGTAATAGTATATTGTACAATGCTGTTATTAATTTAAGAACTGAACACACTTTTTTGCAAAGGATGACTGACTGTCAGAAAAAGGATCAATAATATTGTTACATTTATTATAAAGTGTTAGCATTCTATTTACTGGGGAATTTTCATGGTACAACGTTCTGTTTCTGGGAATGTAAAAAAATCTATTAAACCTAGGTCTTAATAATGGAGCACTTAGTGACATGTGCTCAATTACGCCTGGTATATCAATTTTATTGTTCAAAATTTTGTAAATCAGTAAGAGTGAATTCAAGTCTCGTCTATTTTCAAGCGACATTATATTGAACGATTTTCTCAGCTCATTAGTCGGAAGGGAATAATGACATATTTCTTTATGCTTTATAAAATACAAATACCTTAGAAACCGGTTCTGAATTTTTTCAATTTTTAATTTAGCGGCTATTGAATAAGGTTGCCATACAATTGAAGCATATTCCAGTTTACTCCTTATTAATGATGAATATAACATAGTAATTACATTAGTATCAGAAAAACATCGGGAATTTCTCATGAGAAAACCTAGAAGTCTGTACGCATCATTTATCAACAATTCAATATGCTTATCAAAGGTCAGTGTGTTTTGAAAAATTACACCAAGATCTCTGATAGAACTGACACTTTCTAGTAAGCTACCGTTTATGTTGTATGTTGCCAACTGCTGATTTCTCTTACGCGTAAATGATACAGTTTTAGTCTTGCTGGTGTTAACAGTTAGTTTGTTATGAGTACACCAATTAAATATATTATCTAAGTCTTTTTGAAGCAATGACATATCATCATTATTATTTATCGCCTTGTAAAACTTTATGTCATCCGCAAACATTAAACAGCTTGAGTACTGAATAGATGATGGTGAATCGTTTATAAGTAACAGGAAAAATAATGGACCAAGATAGGAACCTTGAGGTACTCCTGCTTTAATTATAAACTCAGAGGATTCACGATTATTAAATGATACGTACAGTCTTCTGTTCGATAAATATCTAGCTACAAACGATACAAGATCCACTGAGAAACCAAAAGTGAAAAACTTTCTTAACAGCGTATCATGATCAACTTTGTCAAATGCTTTAGCCATATCTATGTATATAACATCTGTTTTAGCACCTTGATCCATTTGTTTAGATATAAAATGAGTGAAAAGAAGTAAATTACTGGTTGTCGATCTTAAGGGCATAAAACCATGTTGTTTCGGAGTGATAGCAGTCTTAACATGATCGAATATTTTTTTGTATATTATAAATTCAAAAACCTTAGCTACGGAATTTATTAAAGAGATAGGTCGGTAATTCTTAACGTCGTTTAATTTTCCAGCTTTCGGCACTGGAGTAATTTTAGCTTCTTTCCATTGGGAAGGAAAAACCCTGTTTTTAATAGATAGAGAAAATAAAAATTGCAATGGATATTTTAATAGTTCCTGACATCCTTTTAAAATATAAGCTGGTATACCATCAGGACCACAAGATCTTGTCGATTTTAGATGCTTAATAGCTGACACTACTTCATCAAGGGTAATTTCCGTGATGGTTAAATTATCCAAAATTGGCTCGTCAACCATGTTTTGATGTAAGCGTTTAACATCATATGTGGGATTAAAGCCTTCATAAACAGATGAGAAATAGTTTGAAAACGCCTCACAGACATTATCACCCGTAAATTCTTTGTCATCAAGTACAAATGATCTTATTTCATTTCTATTTGCTCTTTGACCATTTATATGGTTCCAAAAGGTTTTTATATTATTTTTTATATTTTTTTCTAAGTTAGTTAAATAAAGATTATGAGAAAATTTTATATCCTTTTTCAGCGAAGATCTAATTTCTATAAATTTAGTTTCATAGTATTTAGACAGCTTTCGCTTCTTTGCAAATCTGTTTTTTAACTTAAGGTTCTTTATTATTTAAGAGTTAAACCAGGGAGGATATTTAGATTTAGTAATATTATTCACTTGAGGAATACACAATTTAAAAACATTATTAATCATTTCATAAAACTCGTCAACAGCAGATTCGATATTAATACAGTTGTATAAAGTTTTCCAGTCTACACTCATTAACGAATAATATAATTTATAAAAATTTGCTCGTTTGAAATTATAATAAGTTCTATTTAAAGAGAAATTACTGACAGAATCATTAATCTTTATCGGTACATTAACAATAATAGAGGGATGATGATTATCTTCCGGAACCAAAGGATCATCGCAACGTTCAACTTAAGCTGAGAGAGAACTCAACACAAGATCTAATGTTCTACCGATTTTGTTTAAAATACCATTGAATGAGCTTAAATTAATAAAAGACATAAAATTATAAAGACATTTAGCAATTGTAGAGCCAGTGTAAAGATTATATTTGTTACCAATAACCTCTGGAATATTAAAATCTCCTACCACTATGTTTTCATTACAACAAATATTGTCATTTGATAAGACAAAGTCAAAATAATTTTGGTAATCATTTAATGTTGCGTTGGGAGAAATATAAACAGCATGTACAAATAAGTCATTACATCTGTTCAAGCGAATTCTAACACATAAACATTCGTACATATCTGAACTGTTTTGGTAGCATAACGTAACCCGATAGGAATTTTTAACAGCGATAAGAACACCTCCCCCCTTTTCCTTACTCTATCATTTCTAAAAACTACATATCTGTCATCAAATAATTCATTGTTAAATATGCCGTCATCTAACCATGATTCAGTTAATAAGATTACATCATAGTTATTAATTAATACGGACTCAAAAAAAGAACTAATTTTTGTTTTTAGTCCTCTAACATTTTGATAATAAAGAGTAACACTATTTATTGGCTCATTAGAGAAAGTAAATTACATATAATATGTAAAAATGTTATGTTATTAAAAATATGTATATTTACATTAAAAACAAATGAAATAAAGAAGTAAACATGGAAAAAAAATACATAATAATTATAAAAACAAAATGTTAAAGAAATAAGGAATATAAAAATGTAATGTAACTTAAAGATTATAAATTAAAATAATGGTTACATGACCTGCTTATCCAAATTATTTAAGTCATCCTCACAATTTATCACGTAGACTCTGCCTTTATCCACCTTGCGCACTTTCACAACACCACTTCTATCAACCCACACGTACTTAAAACCATTTTCACGCTGCAGTTGTCTCGCCTTTGCATGCAGGATTCTCCTCGCTGGACACAGAGATTGATTTATGAAAATTGTATTGTCCGAAGGTAGTCCGATGTGTCTAGTAGATAGTGTTCTTTTAACCTGTCGTCTGTCCAAAAATTTGTTCTTGTCACTGCGTCTTACAAATTTTACAATTATTCCTGAAGTCGGTCGGTTGTTTCTTTTTTTAAGTCTATGGCAAACATCTATAGCTGTTTCGTTTATGTCTATATCTAGGGCTTTACCCACGTCAGTCACTATTTTGTTAACATCCTCGTTGGGTTCTTCTGGTATACCGTAAATTTCCAGGCTGTTTGACCTTGAGTACTGTTCCGTATCATCCAGGCGAATCTTCAGTGAGCACACTTCTTTTTTTAGTTTGCCGTTTTCAGCCTGCAGCTGACCAATTATTTCATTTCGCTGCTTAATAAGTTCTTGCTGACTAGCAAGTATAACTGCATTATCATCTAGTTTTTTATGACAGAGCTCTAAAGAATTTCCAAGGTTATTTTCAAGTTTCCGTTGACCATTTATTATTTCTTCCTTCATTACACACAACAAATCTTGAATAAAGTTTACAGTCACTTCATTGTTATCGCTATCACTAATATTTAATTTTTTTGTATCATTGTCTTTTTTTAACTTATTATTTCTTGAACTACTCATTGTAAAAGAATATACTACACAACTCACGGTTTACACAATTTGTTCGCAACTGAAAGACAATCAATTTGAACAGATTGATATTCAGTATAAATTGAACGGCTCGGAGCGCGTATACACGTCCACACTGCACGGCATCTGAACTGGAACTCTTCTTAATGCAACCCTTCTTAACGCAAAACACATTCGCTACAGCAATACAAACTATCAAGCAAAGACATTTAAAATCCTCCGGCATAGAGGTCATCTTGGAGGGAAAGTTTAGGACTTCATTGTTAAATAGAGGCACCAACTAGTAAATTAATAGTTTTAAAAACAAAGCACAAATTTATTAATTATTAAAAATACCAGTATATTAACAGATCCTAACAAAACAAAAGTCATTACAAAAATGTGGATTAACCAAATAAAGTTGTTTAAAAAAGGCTCCATAATCATTTACAGTAGTGATTACCAACCATTGGTCTGCGAGAGCCTCAGGTCACTAGAACAGGTCACGTGAACAGGTCACTAGAAAATAACTAAATTAATTAAGGCAATATATTCCAGGACAAAGTACATGAGATTAAACAGGTTAACGTTATAGTAAAAGGTAAAACACAGAAATTGGGGATAATATTACACAGTGATGAGTAGATGCTGAAGTGACGAAGAGAAGTGGTTCTAGCAACCGGGCACGGTAGGACAATCTACGGAGGGTTCTCCGGGCAACGAGTGGATCCCATGTACCGACGTCGCGGATGCACAGTTAACATAAATACAGATTAGGAATCGACGCAGATTATCACAGAGAGGTTTACACTGCATCCAACTAGTGGAAGGGAAACCGACCAAATTGGGTAGAGCCACGTACGTCGCACTTTAGGGGGCACAACGCCTCGACGGCGACTCGTCAAACGTGGCTAACGCCGACACGAGTGCAAAGGGGAGTAGGACGCACGGCGGTTCACTGTCCACACCCACTCAATAGGGTATGGCCTCTTAGGGGTTGTGGTTTCGCGTACTAGATAGCTTTCTGTGGTTTCTTGCTGATTTTAAATCCTTCGGATTTGGTGTAGTACGTAGGCCAAAGATTATCGGATAAATACGATCAGTATCCGATCACTATCAGGTGTTGAATTAATATTATTTTCTGAGACATTTCTGTGTTCCTTTTACCTGGGAGGGTGGTGTTCCATACCCTTATATCCAAAGGAACGTTGCCCCCCCCCACCAATTCAGGTTGTTGCGGTGGTCCGCACTTAGTGTAATTTCTGGCTTAGTTATCCGCAAATTTCTTCGGGGTGAAAACCACTGATTTACAGTTCACATATTACGTAATAAGTGTTAATTTATCTAGTAAAGGCGATGACTACACAAGTTAATTTTAATGCCTGTGTGGACGTCCGGTATTCCACTCTGCGGGGAAAAAATCCAATAATAAAATTATAGGACTTTTAATGAAAATTTTTTACGATCAACTCTTAGGGAACAATGGCATACAAAAAAGATATATCTGTAACGACACAGGGTTCAACTTAATGAGGAGGAGTAACACGATACAGGACAACATCCGAATAAAGACTGGACGGACATTCAAATTACTTCCTGATAAACTTATTTTACAATAGTGACTATACTCTTACACGAAAATAGATACAGTGTAACTTAAGTACCAGATTTCATCGTTATTAATACTTTAGGTTTACTTTTACATACGCTTTATTTTAAATTATATCAAAATTAATTATATATTATTTCTACAAAAAGATAAAAAATTAGTTAGTAGTAATTCAAAAGTGATCTGTGGCATTTATTATTGATGGATAAATAGTAGAATTTTTAATATTCTAATAATTTTAGTACTAACTTATTGTTCTTATTTTCGTGTGAAGGAATCTCATTTTGCTGACTATATAAAATCATTGTTTATAGGAACCGTCCCCTTATATTTCTATCCCACTTATTTCTATTTATTATAATCCGTATAGTTCTGGCTGGCCCGAAGTGTAGTGGTTAGTGCAACGGGCTTCTCTCAATGCCAGGGGTCCCAAGTTCAATTCCTGGTCCTGCTATTTTTTCATCCCTCATTTTAATCTGTTATCAGTAATTGTAGCAATTTTAATTGTAGGTCTTTGTCATGAATGAAATAATGTCATGTTAGAATAATCAAATAAGAGCTGTAGTTAATTATCATTCTTCATTGGCTGCATTAGTAGTAACGTAAAAACTGCAGGACGTAAGAAAACAAACCTAAAATTTCAAGTTACCTACTAATTTTGTAACTAGAATTAAATTGAATGTATGTAGGAATATCCTTTCCGTTTTAATATCTTAGCAATACTAAGCTAACACAAACTCAATTTTGTAATATGTTTAAAAACATAAGTATTTCAGATAATGTTTACTTTGTTTCGTATTTTCGTTGTTTATACAAAATGTATTGCTCATATTATAAAAGGAAAAATATGTCTCTCTGTTAACGCTTGCAAAACGCAGGGAAAAAATTAAACCTACTTATTGTTTTAAAGCTTAAGTAAATATGTTCTCGTAAATTCTTACAATAAAAGAGCAATCGATAACCTATTGCATGTTTTTAAAAGAGTTATGAAAACAACAATTTCAAACAGAAATAAATATAGAACGAATCTGTAGACGATGAAGGGTATTTTTGGTTTTTTTTTAAATTTTAGCTAGTTATTACAGTTCGTCACGTCACGGCAAAGTATAAAGTTGAGTTGTTACCTGACTCTTCTGACTCCAATCTCTCCCCATCAACTGCTTTTACCATTACAAATAACCGCCTCACCTAGAATATTCTCTCTCATTCCTATAGCTTTTTTCATTTACAACCTATTACTCTATACAACATCAGAGAGTTTCGTTGTAGAAGAGTGTCAGAAAAACTCCACTCGAAAAAGAAGCACCTGTCAGAGCACCCTCTTCATGTTCCAAACCCAAATATTAGGAGGCAGTGGTGAAAACTTGTTACAATATGCCACTTGTCAGGAAAACATTATTGAGTGAAGCTTTGCAAAAGAGTGGAGCTGAACGCATAAGCTACCGAACTTTACGTTCTTTAATGAATGTATGTGAATACAATGATTCAAACTTATTGTATTTTTCAAAAAAAATCTTACACAAAATAAGGCAATTGCATATTTTGAAAGAAAATAATAAAAAACGCTCATTTATTCTGGGGTATGTCCGTTTCATTATAATTTCTAACTGTCTATTATTTGCCGTTTAGAGAGATGTTACTACAATATAATGGTCTAAAAAATATATTTGTCTCGTATATTTTTTTTATACGCTACCACGACGGTGAGACTAATTATCTTATAGGTAATCTTTGTAAGTGCCTAATGATTGTGCAAACTACAACTTAAAATTAAAATTTTGTAAACTATTTAAATGCCGTAATAAAAGTTCCTTGCTCCATGAACGTCGCGAACGTCGAGTTGGGTTACTAGGTAGATTATTAGATATATAATATTATTATATATATATTTAAAATACTATGAAAAATTCTAAAATAGTTACAAGCTGTGAATTTAAGAGGGACTGATATTATAGACTATTAATTAACACAAAATATTTGAACAGAAAATACTGTTATAAAAAAAGTAATTGTTGGGACCTTCTTAAAAAATCAAATTAAGCACATTTTCTTTCATATCTTATTTTAGGCGTAACGTTATTTGAAGTCACTAGAATTATTATATTTTTTTAAGTTTCCTTGTTTTGGTTTGTTACTAAGACATAAAGTTTACAAGAAGTTGTTCTGTTAAACTGTGAATTCATATTTAGAACCGGTTTCTGGAAAAAAATTTTGTTCTAATAATTAAATACTGTATAAATTTTGAACTAATATTTTTAAATCCTTATTTTTCATCCAAACACATATTGCAAAATTCCTTTAAATAGTTACTAGGAAATGTTATTGTTTAATATTAATAGTTTATAAACTTGAAACTCTGAAAATAGTGAAAGAAAGTGTTACTGAGTAGTAAAGTACTTATTAAGAAATGAACTTGCTTTAAGCATCATTGTAGAACTCTTTCAAGATAGTAGGTAGTATGAAATGATGTTAATAATTTAAGTGCAGATTATTTTGGGCGTAACGTTTTTGCTTCCAGCTCTTAACGTACACGTCATCAGCATCGTGGTTTCCCCTTTTAACACTCAATTTTCTGACATGAGCGCATTATTTTCCTCGTTAAACATAGCTACACTACCCTTTCCATAAAATGGAATATTCGTAAAAGTTCCCGGCAGTTATTATCATTACAGCAAACTATAAACATACCAGTTCAGTAGTAAAGTATGAACACAAAAAATATCACCTGAAGTAATATTCCATTATATTTCCCAACGGTATTTCTAAAAATTTCTAGGTCACAATATCTAGTGGATGATCTTGCTTTTTGTGATATGAAGGCGTAAAACGGAATAATGTTCGAACTAGAAGACATAAAATCCAAGTTTACGATTATAGGCCAATATTATAAAAGGCATACAATTTTGATAAATTGGCCTGCCTAAAGTACAATCAATATCATTTATTAGAAATATAAAATATATATGAAAACTCTATATACACAGTTAAAATTTTAATTTAGACATGGTGAACCAAATATTTTATGTAGAATTAAAAGTATTATAATTAATTGTTAATGATTATTGAGTCTAGTTTAATAATACTGATCTTTTATGTACAACCATGAAATCCAGAATTGAATTGGAATCATCTCAATACACTTTAACAAAAACGCCATTTACGAAATTAAACAGTGAAAATACAAAGTGCGAAATTAAACAGTTTTGGTTTCACCACAATTTGATTCTGCCAGTTTTAATGTACAGTTCAAAATCTTGGTCCCTGACTGCTCAGTATATATGGAGAAAAGAGACTTTTGAGGTTAGTACATTAAGACCTTAAGCAGGATATCGACTGCTTAGCTATAAATAAAATGAATATATTAAGCTTGAACTTAATAAATTTCGGTGTGACGTTAACTATTCGAAAATACAGAAAAGAGTGGTATAGTCAAATAAACAATCCTAACAAGTGTTTATTGACAATCCAACCGGACGATGTGGTATTGGACAATCTCGGAAGACATGAATATCCTAACTGTTTTTAAAAATAATAGATTACTAAGTTTAAAATTTGAATAGGCAAGGTGGTAGGTATAATTCGCATCGTTTATGAAGATGATGAGTAGATTTTGAATAGTTCAGATAAATGACTGAATTTGGCAGATTGTGCTTTTTAACGTATTCATTAAAGATTAAAGTAATTAAGGCGCAATGATATATGTTATAATGTGATAATTTTTTTTTTTTTTTTTTTTTTTTTTTTTTTTTTTTTTTTTAACTTTAATAACTTTATTTGCAACTATATACTACGATACAACGAGCAAATTAGATGACAGTAAACAAAGGATGACAAGGAAAAAAAAATAAAAAAAAATAAATAAAAATAAATAAATGAAAAAGAACAGTGATACCCATTGGTATATGTTCTATGAAATAAAGTTCATGATACATGAATGATAAATAACAACATGAGAAAAAAAAGAAGAAAGAAAAATAAAATAATTAAACTTTATAGAAGATCTCTGGCCCATTGACGTTTCAACCTGCGCTGCGGATTTCCTGGTAGTGATGCATCCGATAGTTTGGTGATTAATTCGTTGGGGTGATCATGCAATTTTCTGTGAAAAACACTGTAGCTGGACTTAACTACTTCACTTATGAACGGAATATTAAGGTCGTCATGTAGAATTTTGTTGTTGACATAAAAAGGTGCGCAGGTGATTAAACGTAGGCATTTTGACTGAAAGGCTTGTAATTTTTGTAGATTGCTCGGTTTAGCTGTGCCATAAACTTGTAGTCCATAGGTCCATATTGGTTTGAGATAAACTTTGTATAGTAATAGTTTAGATTTTAGAGTCAGTGAAGAGCGGCGTCCAAGAAGTCGAAATAGTTCTTTCAATTTGGAGTTCAAAGTCAGTCTTTTGGTTTTTATATGAGTCGCCCAGGTGAGTCTCTTGTCAAAGTGAAGTCCAAGGTATTTAACTTTTTGTCGTTGTGGTATCGGTTTATTGTCGAGGAATAGTTGAGGACATTCGCCTTTCCGGAGAGAAAAGGTGACATGCACTGATTTTGAAGCATTGAATTGGATCCTCCAGATTTTTAACCAATAATTTAAAAAGTTAATGTGACTTTGTAAATTATTACTTGCTGCTTCTGGCTTTACATCAGAAGAAAGGATGACTGTATCGTCAGCATAAGTCGCTAAGGTGGTGTTAGCAGATGCAGGTAGATCTGATGTATAGATAATTTTTAAATAAAAAATCTTTTATAATTATTAAAAAAATTAAAAATAAATAGGCGAGTCACCCAATATGAAATGTAATGGAGATTCCGAAAACATTTATCCGAGTCCTGAGTGTCTTGAATTTCTGACATCCTAAATGAGTTTCGTTTTCTTAAAAATTATTTCAGGAACGATTCGATTTATTAATACGCTTACTAAATATTCTGTTTGGTTAATAGGAGAATAAATAAGTGAAAACTTCAGTTGATTTAGGATTTGTTGACAAAAAACAGATAAAAATAGCTCTGTATTAGCTGGCTGGCTATGCTACAGTTATACAATTTGACATTGCGAAATCGTAAATTAAAAAGAAAATACGTTTCTTAAAAAAAAAATTTACGCTGCACCTATGTGACATAAACCTGACATAAATTTTTGTATCTTACTATCTCTGATTTTTCTTTGGGTGATGGAAAAATTTTCCTAAAACACGTACATTTGAAATTCAATAACGCGTATAAAAAACTTTCGTGTGAGTAAAAATAATATTTTTCTACCGTAGTTTAAAAACTGAAATTGGATTAACTAAACGAAATTCTAATGTGAATGTCGACTTCGTTACTGCACATGATGTAACAGAAATTTCTGTTTATTTCTGCCATGATGGCATCCTTAACTTTAATGTTGTCTGCCAAAGGAAATATTGATGTATTTAAATGGCAGTAAAAATATTTATGACGTTGAATGTGACAAAATTAAATACTTCGCAGAATTATTAAAAAAGTAACTGGTTACGACAGTGCAAGATATCTCATATTGTCTGTCTGAATAAGTTTTCACTACCGGTAAAACAAAACAGTTTAGCATTTATTAAAGAGAATGTCTTGTGTAACACACGACATACATTTCTCGTTTGAATTAACCTTAATAATTAGACCATGAAGAATGGACAGTAACAAAAACCCTTGTCTTACTATGTATAATACACATCAACAAACATCAACATTTGTTATGTAAATTTCAGAACTGCTAATAAACTAATATGTATAAAACACATTATCTAAAAGTCTGAAATATAAAGTACAGCGGAATTAAAACTAATTTAAAAAGTATATTTACTGACTTTTTACTTTCTCTTGCCTTGAATATTACATAGGAAGGAAGGTAATGTTTTCATGTCGATTTTTCAAAATCGAGTTTTCACCGGATCTAAGTTATACGTTTTTAAACCCCCTGAACCCAATAAACATGTTTTTAGCGATTGGTCTGTGTATGTGTTTATGTGTGTGTGTGTGTGTGTGTGTGTGTATGTGTCTGAAAAGAATATCTCAAGAACGGAACGTCGTACGAACTTGAAACTTGAAATTTGAAACTTAAGTTAGTTAGCACTACCAAAACCGACACGAACATTTTCATCATAATCGGTCAACCGAAAATAGTAGTTTATTCGTGTCATTGTTCACTTTTTGCGATTTTCTCAAAAACGGCTCTTACGATATTTTTAAAATCGCCTCATTTACTACATTTTTTATGCTCTATAAGATAAGATACGCGCTATGTCTGCTGAAATTCTTGGGGAGTCTTTGCTTTCGTAGAAAAAGTTATTTTTTTAAGATTGCAGTTTTAATATGCATTTTAGTGTAAAAATCTTAATATAAAAGTTGTAGAGAATTTAATATCCTACAACTTTTATGTGTTAACATTTTTTTGTATAATGCTTAGTTTTGCGATAATTAGCGATTTTCTGTTTTCTTTTCACAAAAATGTGTAAAAAAATCTATTTTAAAAATTTCAGCCTTAGTATGCATTTTACGACAAAAGTGTATAATCAAATTTATAGGAAATTAAAAGATCTACAATATTTATTTAGCGCATTTTTCTCCACAGAGCCCAGTTTAGCGTAAATAAATGATTTTCCGTATTTTTAAGCCAAACTGAGATTGATTTTCATTTTGCATCATTCACTCATGATTAAAATAAAGTTATGTGTTTTGAGGTTGGTTTTTTGTTTATTTCTAATGTTTTATTACTTATATTAGGTTATATTGTTAATTATTTGCATTGGCAAGAGAAAGTTCTGTGAGTGTTTCACACCAGATGTTTTCATAATTCAAAAAATGTTTACAACCATGATAAAGAAATGATAAAATGTTTATAACCATGATAAAGAAAAGATAAAATGCCATGATAAAGAAATGACAAAATGTTTTAACAAAATTTGAACACTGAAGGAAAACTACTGTGAATTATTCAGGAACAATAATATTTACAAATGAAGCATAAGTACATGTTAAGTTAATAAATTGGGAAAGTAATAAATGCCTACTGTCTTCACCGAACTAGGTTTGAGATTTTTTTTTTTTTTAATTCTTTATTTTGAATCTTTAACTGTACTATACAGAACAACCAAAAGATGAGAAAACATCGATATTAAATTACAGACAAGAACAGACAGGAAATAAAATTCAACATTCAGCAATGTTAAATTTGGAATAACAATAAACATAAATAATATACAAAAGTATGAAAAGAAAAAAACAAAAAGTTCATTTTGTCACGGAAAAGTTATTATCAAGAGTAATAAAACATTTAAAACAAAACGAAAATTACAAATATTTCACATTATTATTTTTCTTTTTCAACATAAACATGCAGAAAGAATTAAAGAAGATCTCTGCTCCATCTTCTTTTTAATCTTCTAATGAAGCCTGGTGGATTTGCCATATCACTGATAAGTGGATTATTATGGATTGGTAATTTTGAGTAGAATTTAGTATAACTATTTTTGACGATGTCGCAAATGAATGGTGTTTTTAAATCGTTGTGAAGTGTGTAATTTGAGACATAGTATGGTGAACCGGTAATTATACAAAGAAAATTAGACTGGAATGCTTGAATAGTTTTTAAATTACTCAGCTTTGCGCAACCAAAAATTTGAATACCGTACATCCAGATAGGTTTTAAGAGAGAATTGTAGAGTAATAATTTCTGTTTGAGACGTATGGGTGATTTAGTGTGAACAAACCTGTACAGTTGTTTCAAACGTAAGTTTAGTTGAAGTCGTTTTGTTTTAATGTGGTGTTTCCAGGTCGTGCGTTGATCGAAATGAAGTCCAAGATAGCGAACAGTAGAATTTTTTGGGATAGGTGCATTATTTAAGAACAGCGACGGCACCGGTTGTTTATTTAGAGTGAATGTAATGTGAACAGACTTCGCCGGATTCACCTTCATTTTCCAGTCCTTCAGCCAGTTGTCTACTAAATTTAGGTGATGTTGTAAATTTTGAGTAGCCGTTTGTATGAAAAGATCTTGTGATAAAATGGCTGTATCATCCGCAAACGTCGCTACAGAGGTGTTTTGTGTACAAGGAAAGTCAGAAGTGTAGATCGAATATAGAGTAGGTGACAAGATAGAACCTTGTGGTACTCCGGCTTTTATGCTTTTTATGTCTGAATACGTACCCCCTTGTTGGACTAAGAAGTACCTATCTTCAAGAAACGATTTAAATATAAAATAGTACGAATACGGTAAAATTTTCTTAAGTTTAAAAAGTAATCCGTCATGCCAGACTTTATCAAAGGCAGCTGTCACATCAAGAAATACAGCCGAGGTGAACTTTTTTTCTTCTAATCCTGCTGATATTTTATCCACGACTCTGTGCAGTTGTTGCACTGTTGAGTGCTCCCTCCTAAAACCAAACTGATGGAGTGGGATAACTTTCTTCCTCTCAAGGATTACTGTCAATCGATTTAAAAGCAGCCGCTCAAAAACTTTAGAAATAACCGGAAGGAGACTTATTGGCCGGTACGATGAAGGTAAATGAGACGGTTTCCCTGGTTTTGCAAATAGAACCACTTCAGATAGTTTCCATAGAATTGGATAATGACATGTTCGTAAGATTCCATTGAACACTTGTGTGATGAATATTAAGGTTTTCTTTGGTAATTCTTTTAAAATTTCAGATGTGATCAAGTCATGACCAGGTGACTTTTTTGACGGAAGAATACCTATTGCTTTTTCCACTTCAATTAATTTGATTCTCTTGGGTGGAATAGACAAGGGCACTGGACTGGCAAGATAATCCTCTACTTCTGCCTCTTTTTCAGCATTGATATCTTCATCAAAGGGTTTAAAAACGTTGCAAAGATGTTCAAAAAATAATTCCCCTTTTTCTTCCTCCTTGTTTGCCCAAGAATTGTCCGCCTTGAGTAGTGGTGAGTTAAAATAAATATGTCCAGTAACGCGTTTAGTGGCTCTCCAAAGCGTTCCGTCGATGGTTGATAGATTCCTAAGTTTATTTTCAGTAACTTCACAATTTATTTTTATTATTTCCTTTTTTAATCTGTTGGCTAATCTATTAAAAATCATTTTGTCTTCAGGAAGACGAGACCTTTGCCAAATTCTTCTTAACCTTCTTTTTTCCCGTATCATTTGTCTGATGTACAATGGATACATTGGTCCAAGCTTCGATGACGTCTTTGGTAGAGTACAAGACAACGTAGCTGCAGATTGAATTAAGGCTTGAAGATTTTCCACTGCCTCATCAATATCAGATGGCGACTTCAGTGGAAGACGTAGATTCGTATGATTTTCTAAATATGACCGAAAATATGACCAGTTCATAAGTCCACTCGCTAACGACGGTCGTTTTTGGACAGGGATTGGTTCAGAGCTCAAAGAGAAAAGTACAGCGAATGATCAGACGACAAATCACTGCAGTCTGCTACCGTATATTTGATTGAAGTTAGCCCATTTAAAAGAAAAATGTCTAATAAGTCCGGGAGTTTAGTTACGGAAGTCGGCCAATAAGTTGTTTTTCTGGATGTTGCAATTTTATATTTTTTATCATCGATGCATTTCAGTAACGTTCTACCACGTGGATTTGTAATTCTCGAGCCCCAGATTGTATTCTTTGCGTTGAAATCTCCTCCGGCTATGAAGTGTGGTCCTAGGGTTGAGAAGAAGTTTTCAAAAGTTTCTTTCGATATGGAAAATCTTGGGGGGACGTAGACCGCCGCTACATTAATTTCTATCGATTTTAAGAAAATTGTGGCTGCAGTCGCCTGAAGGTAAATTGTAGGTTCTTGTAGCGGATAAACATTTTGACGAATAGACGATCTGATAAGTATAGCAGTACCGCCCTGACTTCGGTTGGCAGGATGATCAGTCCGGTAGACTGTAAACCCTTTGATAAAAAAAACGTGAGCCAAAGGTTAGGTGAGTTTCGGAGAGAAGGCAAATGTCTATTCTTTTTTCATGTAATACGTATTCTAATTCTGCCAAATGTCGATGGACCCCATTTTCATTCCATAGTAATATGGTCAAGGAATTACATGTCACATTATTGTCTGCCATTTTGTGAAATTAAAACCTGAAGTAGCTGCGTCATTAAAGTAAACAAAGGAGTAAACATGGATTTTATATCTATAATAAATGTGGTTAATTGTGTAGCAATGTCTGAAGGTGGATTAATGGTGTTTTCTATGTGGCTTGATGAATTATCTCGATATGAAGTTTGAAACGTGGCTGGTGAGTTTGATTTGGCTACCTGAGAGTAAGAGATTTGATGTTGATTGTCCGATTGAACTTGTAGTGGCGTGTCGCGATTCGATGGTTGAGCCGTAGATGACGTGATGTGATCAGATGTGTGATTCATCCTGATTGGAAGTGGAGGGAATGAGCGAACGTCAGTTGTAGGCACTCGTACAGTTACATTATCTTGTTTGGCGGGACGAGTAACGTTAGGCGATCTTCGTTTTTGTAACTCTTTGTAGAACAGACATCCCTTATAATTGGCAGGATGAGATCCACCACAAAGAGCACAAGTTGCTGGTAAGTCTCGTGGTTTAGTGCAATTTGCAGACAAGTGATCACCTGCACACCGAATACATTTTGGCTGATGATTACAGTAGGCCTGCGTGTGTTGATATTGCTGGCACCGAGAACACTGTGCCATGTTTCTTTTTGGTCGTGGTGATTCTACCTTAATTTTTGAAAAAAGTAATGAGTCCAACTTAAAAACCTCTTGATTATTCGATTTAACCTCTAATTCAACAAAAAAAAGAGGCAGGGGAACTATATTTCTTGACTTGGCGTTTGCTATGGAACGTACCACATGCCCTTTTGCGCCCAGTTCAAGCGCTAGTTCAGTAACGTCAATCGTTGCATGAAGCCCACGAATAACAAAGCGGAAGGGTTTATCATCATGTAGTTGAAAAGTGTGGAAGTCAGCATTATTATCCTTAAAATATTTAACTAAAATCCGGTAGGTTTCCGCATTCTTAGGGTAAATCGTAATTCCGGCGGTTGTAGAAGTACACTTAAAATTCTCACCGACTAAACTTTAGTAAATTACAGAACGGTAAGAATTGTACATCCGATTTAAAATAAATTGGTGGAGGAATTTTCGATTTATCAGGAATATTTTGTGAACTATTCTTATCATTTAAAGTTGAATCCGGTAAGTTTGAAAGAGGTTCGAAACGATTTTCTTTATTTATAATATTTGTGTTTGTTGCAATATCAAAATTGTGACGGCGCGGATCGTTCGAATGCATACGTTTTGTTATGGAGCTGTCATCTGTGTGGTTGTCAGATGACTTACGTTTGCACAATACCTTTTGCCAATCGGTATTAGAACATATGTTAATTGGCGATTTGGCCGGATCAGCTGTTTCTGTAAGAACATCTGTATGACAACTTAATACAGAAGGCCGGTGCATGCGCATTGTTGTTTCTTCTTCTGCTTCTTCTTCTAACCCATCCATATTAATAACTATACTAAACTAAAATTTAAAAAAACCTATTTGTAATTGCTTACCATCCAGGTAAACATCTCAAAATATAGTTCACTTACATATTAAGAGTCACTTTACACAAACAATGAACAACAAAGATCAAAATTAAATTATAATTAAACAATATTAGTAACACAAAAAATACACGTGTTGCTTGTGCTGATACTAAACCGGAACTGGTAAACCTAACATTAGTAATAAAACATTAGAAATGAGGTTTGAGATAGCAATTTTTCAGATTTTTGAACGTGCCTAGCTTGACAAGAATTGTTATCAAATGAATAAAATGTTATGTTTTTGAACTTTTATGCATTCAATACAACGTTGACATATGTTTCCAATTTTTTTATACTTAATATGTGTATGTTGCAATCGGTTCAAATTAAAAACAATAATTAAACCCATGGCTTAATGAAATGAGCATCTATAAATGAGGAGTAAACTTGTACAGACTCAGTCGACCATCTGTGAAAGTATAGTTAATTGAACCCTAACCATCACTGTACAATTGTAACAACTATTTAATATTTAAATCTGTTTAAAAGTAGCTACCGTTACTAGAATTTTAACCAGGAAACTTCGTCTTAAAAAATAAGCTGATTCGCGGCGTCGTCTTTACCACTAGACCTAACCGGTGGGTTAGTTTCTATACATCAGTATTGTATTTTGTTCAGAAATGTGTTTAGTTTAGTTATGTTTACTTTAATCTTTATTCTTCCGTTTATTTTACATCGCATCAACTTCTTGGTAATTAGCGGCTACTTTGGGTTATGAAACAATCGGTTATAACTTCCAGATTCTAGCCGGAAATCGATTCCAGGACCATCTGCTTGGTAGGCTTGCCGCTAACCACTGTGTCACGTACGTGGCCAGGTTATCTTTGTTGGTTTTAATGAATTTAGTAAGTAACTTTGTTTTTGGTTAGTTTTTGTTAATTTGCTGTAAATTACATTTTTATTACGAAAGAAATATTATTTCAAAAACTAGTAAAGATATTATATTAATGAAACTTTCATGGGTTATTTTACTTATATTTCTACGGGATTTGACTTATGAACACAAGAAAATAACTTTTATATAAAAAATTGTAGCTGTTTATAAGTGAACTTTTGCCGACATGTATATGTTCCAGCAAAAATATCTTTTTCTTCATAATTAAGTAAAGTTTTAGTATTTACCTGGGTGAAAAATGTAATTAGGTTCTGTAAATCTGTAGTAAAAATTCTAAATTTGTATCTTTAGCAGTCAGTGAGGAAACGGTTCTTACCTGAAATAAATAAAGACTCAGTGCTTACTTAAAATGTTCAAAACCGTACTTAAAATCGAACCGGTACCTTCAGTTTCGTAGTCTTAACCCATAGTTTAAGCTTAATCGGTAGTTTAAGCTACCGTAATCCATTAAACAACTGAAGGAGGTCTTGACAAAATTTATTTAACGAATTTTTTTTAATGCTTAAGCAGTTTGTTTTTCACCGTAATAGAAAAGGACGTACGGAGTTACTCGTTTGAGATACCATCTAAGAAATTCTAAGTTAGACGGATTGAGTTACTGTTCTTGGTTTTAGAAAGACACTTGGCTTTATCGTTGACATATGTCTACTTTCGACGTAGGTACACACTTATTTGTTCAAAAAGAGAAATGGCTAAATAAAATAGTTAATAGTCCTTACTATTATTGAAACTACACACACGTATATAGGCATACGTATTTTTCTGTACGGTAGTGTTTATTAACAATAGCATTTATAGTTACCAAGTACTAACTATTAACGTATTTTACATTGAAGAGCATGCACAATAAATATACTCGTAGCAGAGTAGAGGAGTTGTTTTTCTGAAAACGAGAATATATAGGCAGACATTTTTGCTTTGATGTTAACTAACAATGACTGGCTTAATACCACTTTCAGAGTTTCATAAAAATATTAAAAACAGGAGACTTAAAATAAATTTTACTAATCTGGAATGCAGTGTTTTTATACGTAAAAATCTCAATATTAGCCAATTAAAAAATATGAATTATTTCTTACGTAATAAATAAATATTGCAGTTATTATTATGTTTATATAGAAATAAACGGAAATTTAATAAGTTAATTTTCTATGAAACGATTTTGTGTATTAGTTTTTATGTTTCATCTTATTGACCTTCTCTGTCACGTTCATCTTGAATGAAACTTTGAAATGTAAACCCACATATCTATTATATTCTCTGTAAATTTTATTAGTAAAAAAATATTAATAATGCGTGTTTGAACTTACAAATCCTTTTTTTTGCAATCCCTAATGTGTGTACGTTGCAATCTGTTCAATTCAGAACAATAAGCAACCCATGACCCAATGAGATGAGGATGATGTGTATGACGTGTAAATGAGATGTAGTCTTGTACAGAGTCAGGTTGACCAATTCTGAGAGAGTATGGTTAATTGAACTCCAACCATCAAAGTACACCGGTAACCACTGTCTAGCATTCAAATCTGTACAAAAGTAACTACCTTTACTAGGATTTGAACCAGGAACCTTCGTCTACGAAAATCAGCTGTTAAACAGCTGATTTTGGTGAAGACTTTACCTCTAGACCAATCCGGTGGGTTACAAATCCTTTTAAAACGAAAATAGTGTAAGTTTCTCTTGCCTGATCCTACCTAGTAAAACTATTTTTAATTTTATGGACATAATTATACGATTTATTACTATTTTATGTTGAATAAATCAATAAAGAGGCATGAGAAAAGCAAAAACATAATGGATGACAATTTGACAGGACTTTAAACAATAAATGTCAGATATCGAATAAGCGTTTTCTTAATGTAAGAAATGACCCTGAAAAACTGAAATTAACCGAGAACTTTTATCCATAAAATCATATAAGCTACAGATTGAAAGTTACGAAATTTAAGAAATTCCATGAAGACCAGAAAGGAGTAATATTAGAGTGAAGAAGTAAAATCGATGATAGGCGGAAAAAAATTAGCTTGAAAACAAGCTTCAGAAAATGTTTACAGTTATAGTATTTAAAGTTGTCTAAAAATATCCTAAGTAATGACTAAAATTTGTAAGAATTTTCACTTTATATTCAATATTAATCAATAAAACCTGTATACTTACTAGCAACAACTGTAAATAAAAATTAGCAGTAGCTACTGTGAGTTTGTTAGAGAGTTAGGGGTACTTGGCTTTTATTTAACTATATATAGATTATTTGCCACACTTACATCACAAAATGACTGTGAGTATGTGTTTTCATATAACCACTTGACCTATTACTGATCACTATTACAACAAACTGTGTTGTCGAACATTCAACGTAAACAACAACACTTTTGTTAAGCACAAAAAGTATCTTTCAAAAGGAAAAGAGAAAATATTGTAACAGGACTTTGTTGTCGCAATAGTATTGATCTCATGTCTTAAAATATGTTAAATGTTAACGTTTCTGACATTTTAAAATCATTCAGTGTTATAAAAATTTATAAAATTTATTTTTTAAATAAGTGTAATGTTTGCTTTTGTAAATTTGGTATGTTATTAGTTGGACAGACAACATTTATCTTTTAAGACCTTAATTGAATTAAACCAGTCATAAAAATCGGCTGAGGTTTAGGCATAACATTTTTTGCCAACTTTAAGTTATCATTCTCGTCACATGTAGCTACTAATTGGTACATATTTAATTGAAATAGGAATATTAAAACTCGTTTAAACAACTGGCCATTTAGCGCCTAACTTACTGGAAGGTTCATTAAAATTTCCATCTGATAATTTATTTCTTTGACGTTGGTACGAAGTGTGATCAAAAATACGGTGAATAATTTTATTACGGACAAAGTAATATAAGCTTACATCTAACTTGAATTAATCTACTTCAAAAACCTCTCCTTCGCTAGCAATGCACTTATTTGAATTTTGATTCAATGATTGGAAGCATTTCCGGTACACTTCTTTCGGAAGGGCCTATACCTGCTCTGTCGAGGCCCTCTCATTGTTGGGAATGGTGTAAAAATGTTTTCCTTTCAGCAGATTTTTTATTTTTGGGAAGTACCAGAAGTCGCTTGGTGCTAAATCTGAAGAGTAAGGTGGATGGGAACATACTGGAATCTTTTTACCTGAAAACTATGGATCAAAAAGTGAGGTGTAGCAAGGGCGTCAGAAGTCGGAGAACGAATTTCGCACTCGCTTGACTCATTTGCAATTATCGATTAAAATTCGTTGTTTGAACTCGTACGAGATGTTTAGTTTTTCAGTAAGCTCTTGGAAGTCGATCAAATGTTTGAACGAACCAGTTTTACTACTTTTTGCACGTTTTCGTCTGATTTGAGGTTGAAGGACATCCCGACCATTCCTCGCTTACATAAGACTCATTTCTGCTTTTAAATCGCTTATGCCACTTGTTAACAGTCTTTAGAGTTATCATATTGTCGCAATACACTAATTTTAAAATTTCATAAGCTTTCGTGGCACTTTTTTGGAACTTAAAAAAAGTTAATTTTAACGCGATGTTCAAAATTCATGATGCATGACAGACACGGTAAACTTGACCTCACTCTTCCGACTCTGACAAGTCGCAACTTGTTCAAACTTGATACTGATTATCTCAAAAAACCAGGCTATTGAACCTTTTACTTCAAATGGACGTAGTGTCTGTAGTTCATACGTAGTAAAATCATTCACCATATTTTTTGATCACATCTCGTAACTTACATGATCTGATTGCCAATCGCAATGCGGCTTGTCCACTGAGCAGCGATGAATTAGAGGATATCAACTTTTAAAGGATCTTTTAATCTTTAATTATATCAAACAATAAATTTTATGAACTATTGTCAGGTTGTATTTTTTAACGTTCGGAAAATTATAATTTATGCGTGTTTACAACGGCAATAATAATATTCTTTCTTTTGAATACAATTTGTCAATTAACTTAAAAATAGGTAAATAATGAGCTGTTAAATTGTCGGTACAATTATTTTGTTTTGTTTTTCAACCATTTGCCTATAGAATAGTTTTAACTTTTAAAGGTTTTCTTAAATAAACTGAATAGCTGCTATTTTCCACTTTGCAAATGTCACCTTCACTTTCTTCACCACAGGGTCTGGCTGTATAGTTGTATACTCTCAGAGGAAAAACTCTAGCAAATGCTTTTACCTGTACCTCTTCTTCTCTTAATGTGTCATTCCTGCTCTCGGGATAAGAAACAGAACTATACTTTGTAGCCGTGGAACTAGCGACTCTAACTACCTGTTATAGGCAATACAAAATTTACGCATCTCTAAATAGAGTAATGAATTAAACTCCAAATGAAGCTATAAAAATGTCTAAAATTACATTGCCCGACGTTTCTTCATATCATTTGATCTTTTTGTTTTGACTGATTCTCATCGATAGAGCACAATTTGTATCTTCCTTTTGATCGGTACTGATCAAATATATTATCTTATCAGGTTTGATATTGCCAGCGATTCTACTCAAGATATTTTGACAAAGAATTTTAGTGCCATTCTTATTATAATTAATTTTAAGTTACAGTGAAAAAATTACAATTTTTTACGAACGTAGGCTATAGTGTTTACGTTAGTAGCCGACAAAAGAATGTACAAAAATTGAGGAAGCATATAGCAAACAACCCTATCTATTCTCTTTCTTCATTGTCTTATTTTTGTAATTCTATTCGTGAAGGGCACGTGTAAATATTCTGCAGTAACATAAAATAATTTCAATTTTGTTCTGTTCCCGAAAGACAAGGGGTAAAACGTATTTGGTAGGCAATATAGTTCTAGAACATAAAGCACTTCAGTAGAAGTTACTCTATTATATTCTGCCGTACCATTAACTAGGTGGTGACATTGGGCGAATTTTATGTAAAAATTTGACTTGACGTCACGCGCAGTGAAAGTTTCGAGCCAATCAGAAAGCAGCATTCTGACAAATATCGTAACACTGAATGAGACGATTTCATCGGTTGATAGCGGATGACGTAATGGGACACTAAAAGCTATCTGATTGGACGATATTAACCAATCAAAATGCCTCATAAGAAGACATCTGATTGGTTAGATTTGGAGCTTGCTATTGGTCAGCAATACTAGAAGCTGATTGGTTAGATATTATCTCTGCCGTCGACGTCACACGCTTGTAATTGTCAACTAGCATGCCTTACTCGTACAACCCAAACATTTCGTTAAGTGTATACCATTTCAAACAGATTTATTTATATTTTATCGGATACGTTAAATACATCAATAGTGACGTTTAAAAAAATTTGTTAGGTAAGTTATTTTTATGTTGATTTATGATCCGATATTGAAATCATATTGTATGATTAAAATTTATACTACTTTCTGCACCAACTGTGTAAATATGCTTTCAACAACTCATTTCTTCTAATGACAAAACTAAAGAATTAGTTTTAAAGTAAGTTTCTTAAGTATCGCAGTAGCCAAAGAACAAGCACAAAAAATAATATAATCCTGATATCTATGAACTTACAGTGTAATAGTCCTACAAGCTAAAGTAGGTCGCTGGTTCGAACATAACATTTTATGAACTATTGTCAGGTTAAGGATTTTAAGGAATTTTAAGGATCTCAACGGGAGATATTAAGGAAAAACAATCCTTGAGTACAGTAATATTAAAAATATAAATCACAGAATAAGAATACATCAACATTCACTTGAAAAAAACCGGAAGCTCTCCCTTCAATATAATACATAAATTAAAAGTAAATAAAAATACTTCTTAGTACAGCTAAAAAACTTACATCAGTTAACATTCAACATAGACTATATTACTTCTATTTTTTGTGTAAAAAAATATAGGTAGAGATTACTGGAACCATCACGGGTTGTTATTGTACGTTAGTTTCCAGTAAAAATTTTAGACACTTGAATTTATAGAAAGATATAAATACTGATCTGATAAACCTGATAAACACTAGGCTAATATATTAGCTTCAAGTTATCGGTGTTACAAATTGCAATTTCCAGTGAAATCGTGAATAACGGGTTTTATGTAAATTGAAGAAGATAAGGAACCAACGCTGTGAAAAGTTTCTCTTCCATTTCAGTACTCAACATACTAGTATTCTTTTAGGTTTAAGTTCTTATGGTAGAAGTAACTTTGCAAGTACATACACTAGGTTCAATAGAAATAAATACTCAAAAATTCCGGACTGTTACATAATCACAAATGTTTGTTATTTCATTTCAGCACGTCTAATCTATTTACAAAATACCATTCACTCACTGACTCGATCACTTCAAACTTCAAACTCTAAACGTTCAGAATTTTAGGATCTAGAAACTTGAAATCTTACAGTTAATTCTTCTTGGGTTGTACATATTCCCTAAGAAAGGATTTTAAAGGAAGAAGATAAAGACGATTAGATGGGTCTAATACTAGGGTAAAAAAAAAAAAATTATATTACAGTTTTACGGTGTACTTCAGCTGGAATTAAAATTGATATATTGAAAAAATTCAAATTCTAAAACTTCTGTATTTAATAAACATTATTTTTTAATATTATGTTCGTATTTAATATGCCTATTTTTTAACTTCATACAGCGGCAGTTCACCACTATCTGAAAAAGAATACCATAAAATGAATTTTTACATCCTTGAGAGTTATTTATACTAATGGGGAAAACAAAAGTTTGAGACTGTAAATCGTGTATTTTGTATTAACACGTTTCTACCGTACTCTTAGGTTACAGAAATTTGTATTTTCCTTTAAAACGTTATTAAAATTGGCTCATTTATTCGACCGATATTGTATTACGAGTATTTTTTTCTCAAATGCTGATATTTGCTTAAAAATTGTAAAAGTTTGTACAGAATTAAAGATTCTATTGTTCGTTGTATGAATTATTGCCATTAAATGTAATATTATGGCAATAATGCTATTTTTAGTTGTTTCAATAAAAATATGTTTCAATAAATAAAAGGAAATCTTTATTAGATTATTACGAAGCAAAGCAACTGTTGAAACATTAGAATGATAATAACATTAATTAAACTGATAACTTTCTAGCGGTTATAAATGAAAAAATAATCTTTAAACAGTAAAAATCATAAACGTAAACACAGAGTTTCGTCGTTTGTATTCAGGGCATTTAGTTTCTGGTAAAGAAAATTGTGAAAGCAGAATTTTAAACTATGACCGTGATAAATTTTTTCGGATATTCTGTCAAAAGCCAAAAAACAATCTATGCATTAGCCAATTGCTGCAATATCTACGTCAATCTAAGAGTTCAGTTAGTCGAAGATGCAAAATTGATTAAAATGTGTAAACCAGTGTATATTTTTTTCGGTTAAATTCATCGCTTGGAGCCACGAGAAAATGGACTACAAATTATTACATATAATATTGTTGTATAGAAGAAAATAATGTAGGTTGTTGATTGCTGCCATGCAGATGGACTTCTAGAAAAGAAGTTTTAAAGGGTCTTGATGTTGGACTTATGAGAAATGAAGCAATCTGGGAAAAGGTTGGAAGGCCAAACAGTGATTAAATTTAAAAAAGACATTGTTGTCGTTAAGAAACCACCGTCGGATAAATGAAGACAGGCAATGTTCGTTTATTCTGCTGGGCCTGTAGTGGCCCAGTAGAATATGTAACTGAACCCGAAGGTAAATAGGACGCCCATTAAAGCAATGGATAAATGGAGTGAGTAATAGTGCCAATGTGCAGTAGAGGTATGTAGGAGGCTGTTTGGATGTATAGGAAGGTATGGCATATAATACGTGAAAAACGGCTACAGTAGCTGCAAAAAATAGTGAAAAAAATCTTCTTGCCAATAATCGCCAGTTAAATCTCATTTTTCTGAACTGTTGACAATATTACACATTATTGGGATGTACCATTATTAGGACTTAATAAAAAAATTAATTTTTATTTTTAGAATAAAGGATACATTGTGAATAGTTGAGCAATAAAGTAAAATTACTACAGATATGAATGACTACTTTAATTTACGTTCATTTTGCTTTAATTATGTTTATGTGTAAGTCAATATTATATTATTACACTATAAAAACATTAGTATATTTCAACAGAAAGTAAACGTTTGTGTTGCTTAATAAAACTGGTAAACTTTAAAGACATCTCTAGAGAATCAAGATGTTTTACATAATACAGCTTCATCTGCTGAGGTATTAAGTTCAATCCCAACGGTTTTTCAGAAACTGTGTGATAGCTAACTGAACATTACACATTGTACATTGCTTTGTTGAGTTTTTCGCTGTAAAACTTTTAACTTTTTTTTAGCTTTCCAAGTTTTACGTTCTGCTTGCTGTAATCTAGTAACGGACGTTTTATTTTACTATCTTATGTGCTTTGTAGCCGTATTTTGTAAAATTTATACTACTTGAATAGATTTACTGTTAGGCGGTATTAAATTTTTATCACAATATTGCATAAAATTTGATGTACTAAGATATTGTATCATGTTTGTAACAGTTTAGTTTCTTCGATAATTTCTGAAATAGAATCTTTTATTATATTTTTTATTGTTGAAATTTTCTTAACGAATACTTAAACAATATTTTATTCATACCTAACACTAAAAATGAATAACTTATAGGCTTTATCTACCATCTATTGAAATAGATTTTTTTAAAAATAAAAAACAATAAATATTTAATGGCATAACGTGTAGCGAATTTTTAGTTTATTAGGCTATATTTTGTGGACGTTTTGGAAATAAAATCCATTCGTTCATATTTTTAATTCACGTTGTCTGTGTAACCTTGAATTGTTCCTTTCGGCAACGATTTTTTATTTATATCCACGTACTTATTAAATTGCATATCTTTAATTTACCCTTCTGAGTATTTGTTCTCGAACCTTTTCTTTCCTCTTATACCCAACATCTTGTCATCAAAAATATTCACAAGGATTGTGTCTATAGGTTTCTTATTCTATTAACCTTTCTTCTAATTTCCGTAAATAATGGGGAACTGACATATGGATCACCATATATTACACAAAATCGATAATAAAATGAAATTAATGATAACGTATGCCTGTTAACTAATTCATGCATTTAAACGTTTAAATGAAAATTTTGAATGAAATGTGATTTCGATACAAGTTCAAACACATTACAGTAATATCGGAAAAGAGGTATTTATTTATTTTACATCGCCTTATAAATGTGTTGCTTTAATGTACCTCACGCCTGATACAACTCAGTAATGTTTTCGTTTTCCAATTGAGTTCCCTGTGTAACATCTGTTAAACGTACAAGTATAGGCCGATACTTATTCAAAATTGTCTCCTCCATGAATAACCAACAAAGCGTTCGTTCGTTTCTACTCCTTTTAAAGATCTTATTTCGTAAAAAGCAGCAACGTTCAATAGCGTAGAACCTTATTTAGCATGAAGACATTATTATAGGAATATATCTCCAAAATATCGTAGGTGTAACTTACCATAAAGGTAGAGTTCAGAATACACAATTTTTTCTTACTTCTTTACGTTTGTAACATTACATATACAAATAAAATAAGCATTTCATCTATAAAAAATATTTGGAATAACTTATAAATATCATTACCTCAAACCTGGTAAATAATTTATTTTTCAATTTAATATAATTAAAATTTTTATTGCAAAACTTTATTTGAAGTTTTCCGTAGTGGGGTATTGTTGGATGGAGCATATTTCAAAATCTTGTGAAATAAACAAAAAATACTGCTCATGTTTCTAATCTATACTTCATAACTGACTTACATCAATAATGTACCCAACTGAGCTGCTTTTGAACTAGAGAAATCGGTTGAACTAACGTTCAACAGGGTTCTGACAATAATATGATATGTACGTCGTGGTTTCTTTTACTGTAATGTATATTTTTTAGATATTTATACGTGCAAGGAGTTATCAATGTGAATAAAAATACTGCATTAGAACTGACGTTTAAACCTTCAGTTTTATTAAACTGAAACTAACGGGTGCAGCAGACTGATACAATGGAAAATAAACTAGTGATTCTTTAAACTAGCGATTCAAACTTTTCAGTTACAAAACATTTTCAAATCAGTCTGGCTCTACGATGTCCTCTTATAGGGTACATCCAGTAACTAAAATATCTAAATCTTATTCCGTTTTCAGTCGAAGGTCCTCCGAGCTATTAAAGCTCCGCCCTATTACATGACAAAACACCACATTTACAGAGACTTTTTTTGACAGTTAAAGAAGAAATTTTCAAATTTTAATACAACAAACGAAAAATGGCTTGAATCGTAGGAAAAGTATTTCGCAATCAACTTATTTGACAACAGTGGAACAATACGAAAGCTAAACCGGAGGCATTGGACACACTTATCTGTTTAGCAACTTAAATTACATTTGTTTTTTTTTTAATTTATCATCATATTTATAGTAAATATTAACTTCTTAACAGGGTTAATTTCTTAAAGTTATCTCAACTAGAAGATTTAATTTCATGATAATTACCGTTGTAATAAACTTATTTATTGTTTTACTACATATTAAAGATACGTTTTGGGTGTAGTGTTTAGGATCGAATTGTCCGGTGAATTGAATCTAAACAAAACCCACAATTTCATCAATCATCCTATCACACCTCGCTAATCACCTCACTGGTTCACAGCCAGAGTTGTAACTCGGGGCCTAGTTCTACCACAGGTAACCCCTTGACAGTCAACCATGGAGGGTCTTTTAAGAAATATTCCACCGGCTGAACCAAATAATATCAGAGTTCAGAGAAGGCAACACTCGGATACGGTGGGCTGCCACTTGGAAGATAACATGTAATCGGAAGCACTGAAATGCCCTAACACTACGCTCTCAAATCGTATTAATACAAAATCCAAAATCAAACAGAAAAGTATCACCTATATTTCCACACACAATGTAAACTTACTCATGCAGACTGTTAAACTAAAGGTAATAAACGACCTTATGGATCAGCACAAAATTCTCATCATGGGACTACAGGAAATTAGAAACACCTACCAGGACGCCATGGAATCTCAAGGATATCGGCTCTACAAAGGTATATCTGGGAAAAGAGTGATGAAAAATTCCCATAGTTTGGAACAGGTTTTTTTATCAGCCTTAAAATAATAAACTCCGTACAGGAATTCAAGTCACACTCCAAGAATCTCAACACTCACCATAAAAACATCCAATAAAATGTATGCTATAATAAATGCCCACGCCCCCACTAATAATAAGAACAACTCACCTAAAGACTGGGAAGCAGAAGAAAAGTTCTGGGATCTACTCGACCAGACCATTAACAACACGCCCAAACACCACGTTAAACTTCTAATTGGAGACTTCAACGCTCAACTAGGAAGAGAAAAAAGATACCGTGACATCATTGGGAAATGGCTAAGGCAAAAGAGAACCAACAAAAATGGACAAAGACTTGTTGAACTCTGTAGAAGCCACAACCTAATCTCAAAATCCACAAATTTCAAGAGGAAACCACAAAAACTCAAAACCTGGAAACACCCCGACTACACTAGAGGAAAGTGGTAGTTAGATCATGTCTTCATGGACAAATACCGTCATAAAGAGATCTTAAATGTGTACGTCTTCCGAGGAATAGACACATTCACACACATTCGTTCGGATCATTATGTAGTAAAAATTAAAATTAAATTTATTCCCCAAAGGAAACGACTGAACCAAACCCTAAAACTAAGAAAAAAATGGACCCTACCCAATTAATTAAAAATAAAAATTACCTAAAAGCAACAGAACAGATAACAATCACTGATAAACTGGAAGATCTAGTCAATAACTTAAAAAAAATTGCAGAAGAATCGGCCACAATCAAATACACAACTTGAGAAAGAATTGGGAGAATATCATGAAAGTTTTAAGCCTTGGAGAAGCTGCTCTGACCAGATCATGACTCTCAAATTAATAATGGACTACCATAGAAGAAGAAGCAAAAATATGGTGATAACATTTGTAGACTTCAAAAAAGCATACGATTGCATTCACAGGGATTCGCTACTAAGAATCTTAAGACACCTTGGATTACACCCTAAACTAATAAACATGATTAAACTGACACTCACAAACACTAAATCAAAAGTAAAATTCACAGGCGAACTCTCAGAACCATTTGAGATCAGGACAGGCCTGCGCCAGTGGAATGGACCCTGAACCCTACTATTCAACTGTGCGCTAGAAATGGTAATGAGGGAATGGCTCAAAAAATTCCCCCCCCCCCCAAAAAAAATAGGTTGCAAAATCAAAGCAAACTGTCTCGGTTTTGCTGACGACTTGGCTCTACTTGCAAACGATATCGATGAAGCGAAAACACAGATACTGGAACTTCAAAAAATAGCAAATAAAATTAGCCTGAAAATATCGTTTGAAAAAACAAAAATTTACCTAATAAACCAACGCGATTAAAAGAAGTAGATGTGAATGGTAACAAAATCAGAGTAGTAACGCAATTTAAATACCTCGGAGAAATAATTAACACAGAACCTAAACGAAAAACCCTCAATCCAAATTAGAACAAACAAATTAACTAGTTCACACAAGGTAACCTGGTACACCTACAGCAAACGATGTTTATCCATAAATGCAAAATTAAGACACTATAACACAGTTATAAAACCAGAGACTACGTATGCATCTGAAACACTCTTCCATCTGAATGAGCAATCAAGGACCAAACGACTCCAAAAAATCGAAAGAATTGTCAGAACCTGCATCAAAAAAAGTATCAGAAAGATGGGCAGTGGCGAATTATACCAAACGAAGTTGTTTAGACGGAGCTTGAACTCATTACTTACACTATGCGTAAGAGAAGACTGAGATTCTTTGGTAATTTATCATGAGGATGCAAGACTCACGACTCCTAAAGCAACTGGTTAAGTAAAACCTCAACTCAAAAAACACCACAACAGGATGCAGATGGATCAGAGAAACAAGAGAGGATCTGAAGGAATTTGGCCTTACTCCAGACGATACAACAGACAAGAAAAAATTAAACAATAAAATCCAAAACAAATACACCCGCTTCACACTTACAAGAAGAAAACTCACTACACGATTTTTTTCAACACCAGAAAGGGCACAAAGATCGGAACGTATGAAGAACTATTGGGAGGACCACAAGGCCTAAACAATCTCATTGAAGAGACTTGGTTAATGGACTGACTAAAGTGATCCTATGCGATCAAAATATAAAACAAATACACTTTTTAATAAAAAAATAAATAAAATAAAATATTTTAGAACATTAGATCCAGAACCATGGAGGAGATAGAACGAAAGTTCTTCGGTATAACATTCGAATATTATTTCGACTGAGCAATTGATTTAAATAATTTAAACAACCAGCTATGTCTTTCACTTGCTAAGTAATACATTTCATAAAAAGTAGTCTAAGCACTAGATAAAATTTATGATTATATAATTACATTTTTTACATTTTCTCGCCTGTATGAATATATAGGAAGGAAAATACTGTTTTCATGTCAATTTTTCGAAATCGAGTTTTCACCGGATATACACGTTTCAGACCCCCTGAACCCAAACAACTTGTTTTTAGCGATGGTGTACGTGTGTGTGTGTGTGTGTGTGTGTGTGTGTGTGTGTGTGTGTGCGTGTGAAAAAAACTAAATATCTCCAGAACGGAACACATGAATATGAAACTTTAAACCTAAGGTAGGTACCACTAGAGAACCCAACACGAACATTTTCATTAAAATCAGTCAACCGGAAGTAGTAGTTACGACGATTTTAATTTAAATCGCCTCATTTGCAGAATTTTGTATTGTCTTAAGGATAGGGTAGGCGCCATGTCTCTTGGAATTCTTGGGAAGGCTGTACTCTTGTAGAAAAAAAGGTTTCCCTAAGGTTGCAGCCTTAAAATGAATTTGACAGCAAAAGTATATAATAATACGATCAACGTTGTAGGCAATTTTAGAGCCTAAAACTTTCATTTCAAACATTTGTTTTGTATAACGTCCAGTTTAGCAGTAATTAGTGATTTTCTGTTTTTTATTAAATGAAAAATCTGTAAAAAATGGATATTTTAATATTTCAGCTTTAGTATGCATTCTACGACAAAAGAGTATTCAATGAAATTTATAAAAAATTAAAATATCTACAACTTTTACACCTATAATTTTTTTCTACAGACCATACGTTAGCGTGAAAAAGTTATTTTCCGTATTATTAAGCCAATAATTAACGTCGGTTTCATTTTGCATCATTCACTAATGATTAATGTTAGGTTATGTTTTTCGAGATTAGTTTCTTGTTTATTTCTAATGTTTTATTACTGATTTTATATTAGTCCTTCGAGCCAGCTCAAACAGTCAGCTGGTAGAAAGACGCTATTTTTTGTTAAGTAACACCTGTTGGGCAAGCGACTTTGTATGGTGATCAGCTGACAGCCATTCATGAACAAACTCTACTGGGGGTCCCTGTTCAAACTCACACCTAATCCACGTCAAATAATACAGCAAAAAGCAGCTATCAAATTGGGTAGTTTTCCATAATGTACAATTCTCTATAACAAATAAAAGCTAAAACAAAATTATTATATTGTTCATTATTTGCATTGGCAAGAGAAAGTCGTGTGGTTGTTTCACACCAGATTTTTACATTATTACCTTAGACTTAGGAACAATTTTTTTCAGTCCTAAACTTCGTAATGATTGCAAATAACCTTATAAATAACTCTGTGGGTATTCTTATTTTCTAGAGATTACCTAAGTATAAAACATAGGCTACTATTATTTTTGTTGTATAGAGTTCATTAAATTCAGTTAAAGATTTTAAGCCATTTCAGACTACTTTTCGAATTTGTCTTGTCGAGGAGTTGCAGCACCTTAACATTCGTACTCATTTGTGAATTTTACGTAATTAATAAGTGCACTAAATTATATTTAGTGATTTGAATAGAATATACTCGTAATTTACCTACTTCATAAATATCACCGATAAACTAAATAATTTTTTTTGTGTAAGTACTGTAATGAAAAAAGTACACTTACAAATTATTTACCACGAGGACAGAATAAAAAATAATTTTTAATTATTTCATTAAATAGAACTTATCATATTGTGCTATTTCTAGTAACAACCACTAGTGATTAAATTCAGAATCTGGCCAAGATTTCCTTAGTATATTAATACTGCAGGCTTGGGTGCTTAACTGACTGATCTATTATACAAAGCCTTATTTGTAATATTAAGATACATTTTGACATCGAGATGAGATTAGGTATTGCTGATTGAGCTATTTGAGATTCTCTGTCCAATTCATTCCAAAGGAATTAACCCAAAATTACAATATCACAAAATCACTACAAAGCTGTAATTAAACCTACCAAAATTTATTACTGATTTAAAGATTATTTAGTTTAACTTCTCTCTTTAAGTTAATGATTTTCGTTGAAATATAAAATAATTACACTTATGTTTTTTTTAAAACCCCGCGATTATAAACCAAGTTAAAAAAATAAGCATTATACGTTGACAAAATTTTATACCCTCTCTTTTCTGTAACTAACACAATTTTGCAACGTGAATTATGAATACCATAAGTAAATGATACTTTCCTACGATTTTTCAGACATTTTAGGTTTTTTGTTATTTGGGCGAACCGTAACTGACCCAATTAACGTGTCATCCAATAATCTACCTAGTAACCGAGGTTTGTGATGTTTTTGAAGCAGAGACCTCCAAAGGTAATTATTTTTCTGTAAAATTTTTGTCTTTCTCTGGCCTATATGAATATATAGAAAGGAAAATGTTGTTTACTTGTAGATTTTTTTAAATCGAGTTTTCACCGGATCTACATGTTTTCAAACCCCCTGAACCCCAAAATTTTTTTTTTTTTTTTTAGCAATTGGTATGTGTGTGTGTGTGTGCGCGCGTTTGTGTGTGCGTGTGTGTGTGTTTGTATGTGTGTGTGCGCGCGCGCGTGTGTGTATGTGTGTGTGTGTGAACAGAATATCTCAAGAACGTTACCTAGATCCTACTAGCAGACCCAACACAAATATTTTCATAAAAATTGATCAACCGGAAATAATAGTTTATTCATGTAATTTTTCACTTATTTTGCAATTTTTTCAAAAACAGCTCGTACAATTTTCTTTAAAATCGCCGCATTTACTACATTTTGTATGCTCTACAAGATAGGGTAAACGCCATGTCTGCTGAAATTCTTGGGAAGGCTATTTTCTCGTAAAAAAGATTTTTTACGATTGTGGCTTTAATATGCATTTTAGCGCAAAAATGTATAAAACAAAAGTTGTAGAGAATTTAAAATTCTCTAAGTTTTATTTTATACTATTTTGTATAACGCTTAGTTTAGCATTAATTAGCGATTTTCTGTTTTTCTCACGAAAACGTGTAAAAAACTATTTTCTTTACGATTGCAGCCTTAAGATTCATTTTACGACAAAGGTTTTTTTAATCAAATTTATAAGAAATTAAAAGATCTACAACTTGTATTCAGCGCATTTTTCTCTACAGAGCCTAGTTTCGCGTGTAAGGGTGATTTTCCGTATTCTTAAGCCAAATTGAGGTTGATTTTCATTTTGCGTCTTTCATTCATGATTAAAATAAGGTTATGTTTTTTGAGGTTAGCTTTTTTTTTATTTCTAATGTTTTATTACTAATGTCAGGTTATTTTGTTTAACATTTTCATTGGCAAGAGAAAGTCGTGTGAGTGTTTCACACCAAATTTTTTAGCTTTTGTTTGTTAACGGGAACTATTCATTATTGACAACTACCCAATTTGATCGTATTGTTTTTCGCTGTATTTTTGAAGTGGATTAAGTGGATTTTTCAGTTTGACAGGGACCCTCAGTAGAGTTTTTGTAGGGCCGTTGAATAAGAGATCTCTATTTAACGGCCCTGGAGTTTTTCACGGATGGCTGTCAGCTGGTCACCATACAAAGTCGCTTGCCCAACTGGTGCTACTTAACAAATAATAGCGACTTTCTACCAGCTGACTGACTTGGCTGGCACGGAGACCAATATTTTTCCGTAAAAATGTAAAAAATTATGTACTGTTGAAAACAAAACAAAAAGAAATAAACTGGATACGTTAGATATATTTTTTCTTAGTCAGTTTCTAAAGTTTATTCGGAGTTCCACTACCGAGTGGTGTTCACCTCTAAATCAAAATTTATAATATCACTCATTTCTGTTTCATTATACTTAATAGTTATTATAATCTTCGTCGCATGAAATTGAGTTCAAGGTCACTTAATATTAGCTGTTCCTCCTCACTCCTCACCTATTAGATTGTCTGCTGCCAGTGCTGTCATATAGTACAGACGAGGGAATACTGAGCGTTTGTCTTGTTATGCAGTGTGCGTGAGTGTACTGTGTAATTGGGCAATACTGCAGTGCCTTCAGTGACCTTGAAGCTCATTTTCGTGTAACGCAGGTTATAGAATTGTACAATTATCCATTTCATAAAAGAACAGCAAATCTGTTTTTACGCATTCCATTTTAAGTACTTATTTATGTCAATAATACGCAACTTCAGAAGTTACAAGAAATAACATATGCTGCCCCGAAAACGTAGTGTACTTACAGGCAGACTACTTTTATAGGATTAAGTTTCATTATAATTAATTTTCTAAAATAATTTTAAATATATGCATAAACTTTAAGAGCAAATCATATTTTCGCAGATGCGGGCAGGACTGCAGAGTTCATAGAGTACTCAATTTTTATGATGATTGACTTAAGTTTGACATCTGACGAGTAACGCCTGAAAGTTTTCACAATGTCGCAGATAACTGTAACTTTAAATGCGTTTGTAAATCACTAAAAATTTCATTATCCAAACTAAAGATATTCTGGGAGAGTCTAACTAGCATGAAAACTTTGTTTATCCACAGTTTAGGTCAAGCCGTTTGGCCTGCAGGCAACTCAAAATAAAAATTGGAGAGAATCGTAAAATTTGAAATTTCGAACAATATTTCCGTGTTTTTCTTCTTCCTTATACTAAAATTTTAGGTATGATTAAAAATACTTTTTAGACGATAACTTTGGGTTTTTTTAAATTTTGCATACTTAACACTATCAAGTTTAATTGATGTAAAATTTGTAGGAATGAAAGAGTTCAGAGTTTCAGATTTTGTATTTTAAAATTTAATAGGATACGGTTAACCTTAGTTTATAGTATTTCTTTTATAAAGTAAGATCAAAATATTCACTGTGTCAGAATATACTAAAGCCGATTTTTCATCTAAGAGATTTTATTTCTTTAAAGTGGGTAAAGATGTACGGATACGAAGTTTACGAGTGGGTTGGATTCGAATGAAGAGTTACGTTAAATATCCCTTTGAGCTTTGGAAAATTCCCTTTGAGTGGCAAGACTGAGCAATTAGTGGTCGGATTGGTGTAACAGGAGAAGAGAAACTGTAGTACGGGAAACGGTAAGCCTTTTGTCGGCCTTCTAAGAGCCACGTCATCATCCGTTCACCCTTCCACTCATTCTTCTCCCAATCGAGCGACGATCTCCGTAGGGACTAAAGAGAGTTCTGTCATATCAAAACAGTTTAATTTGTTCTAAATTCTCTCTAAAATTTCCTTTTCCCATTTCCCCAATCTGTCTTTGTCCCTGACAAGAGACAAGATTCGGCTGAGCTTAGGTCTTTCGATTATTTTCCTGTTATGTTGCAGTGTGAGGACAAAGGCGATGAGGACAAAGGCGATGATACATCTGGTCAATAGTCTATTTACTTATATTCTATTCTGATGGTAAACCTTTCTGACAACTCATAGAAATAATTCTCTGCATGTTCGTGTGCTCTGAGCTTAACTATTAACTTCATCATTAGTATGATCCTCATCTGACATTCTGGAATATTATTATTGTTATTCATATTAACTACTGGATTTATGTAAACCTGTTTTAAAGAGACATTAATACACACGATTGGATTTATGCAAAGATCACAGGTCGTTTGTACTCACAGGAAATAACATTGCTTTTGAAGCTATAATACTATGCCATTAAAATAACTCCCAATCTCTACGTCGTAGAAATTGCCTTTAGCACAGGCAATCCTGTATATGTAAATGTTTTCTTATATAACAATTCTACTTGAGAAATTATCAAAGAGTGAAAGTGAGTCAGTTATCATATTCGAGATATAGGAATATTTCTGTAACTTTTCTCATTTTTGAAATTATTGGCTATCCAAGCTTTTAGTTAGTTTGTATACTGTAATAAAAAAACGCAAATATCAAAATCGAGTTTTAGAATCAAATCCATATTTATCTTGAATTTATTTTAAGATATGTAAATTAAAATGTAGAATAGAATAAATGCAAGTTATTTGATTAAATTATTTAAATATTTCTAAAATATCACATTCAAAAACATGTTTAACGCAAATTCAACTTCCTGGAGTATTATCTGGTACGTTATTCTGGGAGGTATCCTCCTCAAATCCAGTAACTCAGGTTTTTAACACTCGTATTATGATCCGTTTTACTGGTTCTAGTGCACAATTAGAAAACAAATTAAATATCAGTATTACAAAAAACTTCTCGTATGAACTGTTACTACAATTCAGTGATTGTAAGAAAAATTAACTACCTACGTATATAAGTCAATTGACATGCATTTAATAGAACAGCCATTAGGATAAACTTTAACATTGGAAGTGCTTGATTTAAATAAACGTAACCAAATTATGGTTAAATAGAAGGTGTTACAAAAATGCACAATTATCTAAACCGGTACCCGACTCGACTCTTTCACAATAATTGTACAACAAAAGGCAGGTCTACTTGTACTATAAAAACCGTTTATTTTACCCATCTTATTTCTGACGAGTTCTTGGAACCCTATTTATCACTCTTGTTATTTACGTTAACATTTGTGAAATCACGGTCCTCCTCGAAAATTCTTGAACACACATTTCCTTTGGATATTATCACAATACTATTCTCGTAACCTTTTTCCGGTCTAAACCAGCCTCCCGGTTTTTGTTGCTAGAGTCGATCCATGCTTCTACCTGGCTCAGACCTTCCGTTAAATTTCTACTAACATTTTTTTTACATACTTTTCTTAATATTCTTGGTGGAAACAAAGTTAAAATAATATTCAAGTTCATCTAAGAGACACAAAGTTACAGTATAAATGTATTGAAATTTTTTTTAAAGAATTCGTTTATGTCAGTTTAATGTGTTGAATAATTTTCTTGATTTACTTTTATTTCATTTTGTTTTTGATACAATTGTTTTTAACAAATTAATATAAATTACTATTAACGGTAAAACATCTAGTAGGCTCACTACTTCATCCTGTAGCGTTTCTTGAGAAAATGGTGATAGGTCCAAGAAAAATGTTCTTCTAAAACAAATTTAAAAGGCGCAACAGTTCCGATTTTAGAGTTTTTCAAAGAGCCCGATTCAGAAGCGACCACTTTTCCATAAAATTATTTTGTGGAGTCATGTGTTTTAGTTTTTAAGAATAGTAAAACCCTTTGTTTGAAGTTACTATACTATTTAATTTAAATTTAGTTCAAATTAAAATAATAACTAATAACCACAATTAGTACTATTAGTAGTGGTAGATATTAAATTAATACAGTACAAACTTCTCGTATGAACTGTTATTACAATTCAGTGATTGTAAGACAAATTAACTACCTACGTATATAAGTCAATTGACATACATTTAATAGAACAGTCATTAGGCTAAACTTTAACATTGGAAGTGCTTGATTTAAATTTAATATCGTCCAATCGGCTGGCAATCGAAACATTCCCCGCTACTTCTTTAACCAGGTAAATAATCTGATATATTATCGGCTGTAAAAATAACAATATTAAATATTTAATTAATTAATAAATAAAAGTAAATGGGAAACAAAAACAGGAAAACTACTCCAGGTGGTAATCCGAAAGGAGAATCCACACCTCGAAGAAGGAGGTCAGAGAGGCCATCGGATTCTGGAGAGCCTCAACTACCATGCAGGGATGAATCAGAGCATCCCACGTATCAGCAATGTGCACAGAAAATGACCCTTAGAACTAAGAAAAAATACTACTTTGGATCACTTAATGTTAACTCCTTAATTAAGGTAGGAAAAGTGAAGGAATTGACAGACCTAATGAACAGACATAACATCTCAATCATGGCTCTCCAGGAAACAAGATATCTGGACGAGAATGCATTGGAGTCAGACAACTTTCGACTATTGAAAGGAAAACCTGGTAGAATAATTATGAAACAAATGCCTATGTTAGGAACAGCTTTTTGTGTAAATAAGAAATTCCTTGACTCGATTGTGAGCTTTAGGTCACCTTGTGATAGGATCAGCATTCTGACATTGAAATGCGCCAACAAAGTATATGAAATCATAAATGCGCATGCCCCCATTAATGAAGATAACAGAAAGAACCCACAAAAAGTGGAGGAATTTTGGGCAACACTACAGTTTGAGATTAACAGAATTCCTAACAAGCATATTAAAATAATGTTTGGAGATTTTAATACACAAATCGGGAAAGAGAAGCATTTCAAATCCTTAGGAACAGTAGGTAATTTTTCTACTCATAGTAGAACAAATAAAAATGGCGAAAGACTAGTTGACACCTGCTATTCGAATAATATGATCATCAAGACAACAATTTTACAAAAGAATCCTAAAAGGATTAAGACATGGACATCACCCAACCGCAATTTAGGGGAATTTCAAATTGACCATGGTACTATAGATAAGAGAAACTCTAACGAGATCTACAACTATAAAGTTTTGCGTGGTGCCAATTTTGACTCGGACCACTACCCGATGAAAATTAAAATCAAATTTATACCGCAAAGTAAAACAAAAAAGAAAACTATCAACAATCCCAAATTGAATAGAAATAACTTAAATTTTTGTCAAGAGAACGTAGCCAAATTTGAAAAAGAAAATCAAAAAGAATTCCCGTATAATTGGAAAGATTTCAAGAATCAAATCACGGAAGCAGCTAAAGAATCCTTCTTCGAATCAAAGAAAAGAAGACACTGATGGTGGGATGAATCGTGTGAGGAGGCTAGAGAAAAGAGACGTATAGCATGGGAGAAGTGGAACAGCAACAAAACTGAAATAAACAGGATGAACTTTGTGGAACAGAGGAGACTAACATCGAAAATCATAAGATTCTCCAAAAGGAATCATGACAAACAAGAGTTAGAAGAGATTGAGAGGGACTTCCAGAAGAATAAGACGAGGGGATTCTACAGGACTTTTAAAAAAATAACAACAGGCTATCAAGCTCCTAGTTTGAATTTTAAAGATAAAACTGGAGAACTAATTCACAACAATGCAGACAACTGTAAAAGACTTGCAGAGTACTTTGATGAGCTTCTCAATTGTGAATAACCAAAAGGAAGTTTGAAGTATAATGACCTCAACCTCAGTACACCCATATCTTCACCCCCGAATGACGAAGAAATAAGAAAACTCATCAAACAACTCAAAAACAATAAAGCAGCAGGGGAAGACCAGATTATTGCAGAGTTCCTGAAGCTTGCGGAGGGCCGGGTGGTAGAGTGTATGGTAGAAATTTTGAAAGAAATTTGGAGCACAGAAAAAATTCCCGCCGAATGGAAAACAGCGATCATTCATCCAATCTTCAAAAAAGGGCAGAGGACAGATGTTAACAACTACAGGGGTATCTCCTTATTATCAGTTCCATATAAGATTCTTTCTATGGCTATTCTGAATAGAATTGAACCACGTGTAGAAAATTATTTGGGAGAATATCAAGGTGGCTTTCGAAAAGGCAGATCTTGCACGGACCAAATTTTTGCTGTGAAATCGATTCTGAGGTATAGAATGAGAAGTAATAAGAATACAATTGTCACATTCGTAGACTTTAAAAAAGCATATGATTGCATTGATAGGAATGCTCTTTTCAAAATTCTCAACGAAACAGGAATAGATAGCAAAACCCTCAATATCATAAAAGATACTCTGACAAATACAATATCAAAGGTGAAATTTGCAGGGGAAGTGTCAGACCATTTCGAAATTAAATCAGGCGTTAGACAGGGTGATAGCCTGTCACCTCTCCTGTTCAATTACGTTCTGGAGAAGGTGATACGAGAGTGGAGAGAAGTGCTGAGTGAGAAATTCCAAAGTTTGTATCTCGGAACTAAAAATCGTAAAATTGAAATTGATTGCCTAGCGTTTGCAGATGATATATCGATTTTCTCAGAAGGATTGAACCAAGCCAAAATTCAAATTGAGGACCTGAAAGAAATAGCTGAAAAGGTGGGTTTGAGTATATCCTTTGAAAAGACAGAATTCATTGCCACCAGAAGAATCCTAGAGAATAAAATTGAGACCAAGTATGGAACAATATATAGGAAGGATAAATTTAAATATTTAGGTGAATGGATACAGCCGGATGATCAGGAAAAGGAATCTCTTCTCAACAGAAAACAGAGATTAGAATTAGCTGTCAAACTTTCCAGAAACGTCTACAAGAAGCGGTCAATATCAATAAAAGCAAAAATCAGGCACTACAACACAGTAGTTCGACCAGAGGTATTATATGCGGCAGAAAGCCTATCGTTAAATTACAAGGGGCTACTGCATGATCTGGTCAAGATAGAGAGGAAGGTCCTCAGAACAATACTAGGTCCAACGAAAAATGAAGAAGGAGCCTACAGACTAAGGCCAACATCAGAGTTGTACCTCTCGAATGAAGCTGAGAAACTGGAGGATGCTATCAGAAAGAGAAGAGCCAACTACTTTGCACACCTCTTCAGGATGAGTGACAGCAGATTAACCAAAAGAATATTTGACTTTCTGTATAAAAAGAAGAATAAAAATGATTGGTTAAAGGGGGTGATGAGAGATATGGAGGAGATTGGAATCGACGAGGAAGAAATTTTGAATAGAGCTACGTTTAGAGAGGCTGTCAGAGCTTTTGCTGGTTTTCGGGAGCGCGTTTCTTTGAGGAGGACGGTGGAGTGGTCTGCGGAGAGGAGAGAGGCTGCAAGGGTGAAGCTGAAGAAGTACTGGGACGACATCAAAGCCGGTAGGAGGAAAAGGAAATCCTAATGCTGATTGTTTCTCGTGGTCCACAGATGGCCGAAACGAAAAGAAGAACAAAGAAAAGTAAATGTGAATGAAACCATAATCAGTATTAATGGTCCGTTGCGAAAAAATTAAAACCAGCGTAAACTTTTTAACTTTTTCACATATCGCAAAAAAATACAATATAACAAAAATCTTACTATTTTTATTTTTTTAAACCTCCTTTTTCAATAATATCAAGAATTGTCTTTAAAGCAATTCAGTAAGCATTGGGTGAGAAGACAATAAATAAATCCAATTTTTTTTTAATATACTTTCTCTTGTCCTGAATGAAATAGAGGGAAGGAACATTGTTTACATGTTGATTTTCGAAATCGGGTTTTCAGCGGAAATACCTGTTTCAGGTCCCCTGAACCCAAAAAATGTTTCTATCTACCGATTGGTGTTTGTACATCCTTATGTGTGTGTGTGTGTGTGTGTGTGCGCGCGCGCGCACGCGTGTGATATAAAGAAGGGAGAGAAAGCAAGGCTTTGTATCTGAACAAAATATCTTAAAAACGGAATGTCGTACGAAGTTGAATCTCGGAATTTATGTTAGGGACTACCCAACAAAAACATTTTTATCAAAATCGATGAACCGGAAGTAGTAGTTTTATTCACGCTATTTTTCACTTGTGATTTTCTTAAAAACGGCTCCTACAATTTTTTGTTTAAAATCGCTTCGTTTAGCCTACTATAATATTATTTATTTCTCTGCAAGATAGCTGTTGTTTACACAAATGCAGGCGATGAAGAATGCCAGATGAGAGTCGGATGAAAAGCCATTAATTAAAACTGTTGCAACGTTTTTAATTTTTGTTATTGCTTGTATTACCTGCAATTCTTCTATTAAGCACTGCAAACTTGCCATCCGGCTATGCCATCAGGCGGGAGGTAAAGCAACAAACCTTGTTGAGTGAAGTGGAGCATGTACGTACTTAGCGACTACTAACTTGAACCAATCAGAAAACGAGTTCTTTGATTGGTTTACCCTCGCTCGTTGTTTTTTATGAAACCAAATGCAATCGGCCTCGTTCTAATAAGGCAGCTTCATGATCTGACCCAGCCGAGATATTTCTAACGACCATCATCGGTGACATCTGTGAAGCAGACCATCCGCTGGAGAACGTATGTATTGCCATTTCACGATTTCCTTCATTCCCTTGAAACAAAAATGTCTTTTCCTATAAAAAATCCTACTGAAAAAACCAAAATCCTCTCCTTAGTCCTAGGTAATAAAAATTTGATACTTCTATTCTATTTAGTCATAACTATAGACATCCGATTTCAAGCCCATTATTTTTTCTTAATAATTCTTCTTTTAAATAAATCAAACCCCCCTCCATCTGCAAATTTGTTCCCTCAGCAATCAGGTAAATAATTTATGGTGCTGCCCAGTGCGGGTACACACCCATTTCTAACGCGGACTAACAATATGGTATGTCTCTCGCACTCCAATTAAGGGTGCGCCTCAGAAGTACGAGAAAATCGCCGAGCGATTTCAGTTGCTACCGCTAGGTGCGCTCTCATAATCTCAGTACTGTGTAGGTAAAAGTGGGGGCATTTAAAGGCAGTAGTAGGGAGCCGTAGATCAACGTGTGCTGTTATGCATGCGAGCATCTGTGGTCCGGTGTTGCCAAAAGGCTGATTCTATAACATCGAATGATGTCAACCATATGAAATAAAACTAGATTGCCGAATTCTAAGACTACTTACTCTACTACTAAATTATTACTAAAAAATATTTGTATTACAACTTATATTGTTTGGTATAATTTGGTTACAGGTTCCTAAAAACTCATAGTAAAAATATTAAATATTCTACTCTCATAAATAATACAAAATCAAACGGAACTCTTACTTTCATTTGTTGTTGTTAAGGTCATCAGCCAAAAGGCTGGTTTGAACCCGTAGAGGTTTTACTAAGTAAAACGAGGAGTGAGGTGGTTTACCATTGCCTTCCTCACTGAGTAGAAAAGTATGCTTATCAGCATGCCGGGCCCTCTGAAAAGCACATATTTTCCACTCTGCAAATGACACCTTCACTTCATTCACCACAGGGTCTGGCTGTATAGTGAAATTCATTACTTTCAGAGGAGGTAACTCTGACTAGTGTCTTTAACACCTCTACTTCTTCTGTTCTTAAATGATCAGTCATTTAATTGGCTGACCATGTGATAAGAAACAGAACTATTTATTTTAGCCCTGCAACGAACAGATTGAGTGCAAATAATCTGACACTCCACCTGTTTATTATGGGCAGACTTTCATTTACAAATTAATATTAGTATCTATACAGAATTTAAGTTTTAATAATTATTATATTTTAAAATTCAATGAACTTTCATGTATTCAATTTGGTTCTTACGAATTTAAAAACGAAGACACGTTTAATTTAAAGAAATCTAATTTTTAACCTAGGCCTCCTTTAATTTTTATTTTATTTCCTTTAGAAATTATTTTATTTCTTTGTTATTTTATGTTCAACTAAATGTTGTGACATTTTATTAGCAAGCGTAACAAAATACTCTTCCTAATTACAAAAATATTTCTGTAACTTATACTTTTTATGTAGGCCTACAGATACCGCTTTTTGTTTACTTCTCTTAAAAATTTCAGTGCTCTCTTTCAGTTCTCTTAAAAAATGCTATATACTCATAACATGAAAAAGTTAAAAAATTCAATGGATCACTTTTGTTTAACACAACTTGTAATTTTTGTTTCATTAGCCACAGCACACAGCGTAGTCGCTCAATTCCTTCAGATGTAAAACGTCGTAATGAGATTTTATACAAACTTGTCCTTCGCATGTTGGCCCTACTAGAACTATTGAACTTTAATGTAGGTTGTGATATTTTCCATATAGGTTATATCCACCATATTTGATGCAAAAATTAGCCCCCAAAAAATTCAGTAAAACTGTTTTTCACCAGAGGAACTGAAATCAGGGCGAAATTTTTCGTTAGCTGTAACTCGCAAATGAAGCGTTTGCGGACATTATGTTTATATGAACTTTTTTCTTATTTTTAGCTCTACAATAATTTACAAAATCATTTTACCATAATTTAAAACCAGCCTGTTTACTAACAACATAAATCAATACCTCTCCAAATAACAAACATTAATTAAACAAATTAAAAACAATAATCATTCCACATTTAATACCTATAAGACAATAAATATTTACCATTTAACAAAAAATGGTACACGTACATATTATCAAAAACAGACACAGCGATTACAATATATAAACTGAAACTTACATTTAAAAACCTAGTAGACCTACAATCATAAATGAAACAAAACTAAATACCGCAAAAATAGTAAATTGCACTGCTGCCTACATTATACATTAGGTAATTTTTACATAGCATTATGTAGTAAAGGACATTACCGCTAACATAGTAAAACTAAATACAGCTAATAATAAATAGTAAATTTAGTTTATATGAAGAACCAGGTGTTTATAAGATCAAAATGTGATTCAGAAGATTGTGATAATTTTTACATCAGGATAATATCTAGGTCCTTTTAAAAATGATTTTAAGAATATTTACAAGCGTATAAAATATGTTAAACAAAAATATAATAATACATAACACATTCAAATAAATTTTTTTTTTTTTTTTTTTTTTTTTTTTTTTTTTTAACAGTAAGAATTATTTACAAACAGTTTAACAAAAACTTTCAGTAAATGTGTTGATGATGAATAAAACTTGAAGAAGACAGCACTCAGCAGCGTTGCTTCCATGTCATCGTTTGGTTATAGTTGATGAAGGGTTTCTTCTTGGTCTTGGTGACGTACAATTTTTTTTTTTATTTTTATACGGATGAAGTGAATGAAGGTGGAAAAGGAGCGAATGAAAACGTGATACTGATGATCTGTGTAACTGATGATAGAAAATTTATTAGATGATTAATTTTAGATTAATGAGAGTTAGCAAGATTTAGTTTATTAATAAATAAGAGTTGACAACCGCAGTATAATTTTGTGTTTTTGATCTTAAAAGGATGGTTAAACATTTTTGATAAAACGGAATGGAAGATCTAATATTCTCGCCTTCTTGAGTCTTTGGTGTTCAATATTGTCATCGAGAAGATTTATAGCCAAATGATTGGAATGAGTGTCCAACTTGGTTAAATACTTTTCACTCCGACTGCTAATTTCTTCTCCCACCGTAGGTATGCCCAGGTCATGATGGAGTACTTCATTAGGCACATACCAAGGTGCACAGCATATAAGTCGAAGAAACTTCGATTGGAATCTTTGTAATATTTCTACATTAGATGTACTTGCTGTGCCCCAGAGTTCAATTCCATAACTCCAAACTGGTTTTATCATCACCTTGTACAGTGTCAATTTATTTTCCAAAGACAACTGTGATCGCCTCCCAACAAGCCAATATAGTTGTCGTAATTTGAGTCCAAGTTGTTTCCGTTTGGTCCATATATGTTTTCTCCACGTCAATCGCCTGTCTAGATAGATGCCCAAGTATCTCACATCATCTGAATGTGGAATTACGTTGTTGCGAAACGTTACTGGTGAACATGATTCTCGTTTCATCGTAAAGGTTACGTGTGCAGACTTCTGTTCATTTACTTTGATCCTCCATTTTTGGCACCAGTCTTGAATGTCATTTAGATGTTGCTGTAGTTTTTCAGAAGCGTGGACTGGGGAGGCATCAGATGCAATAATAGCAGTGTCATCGGCAAAAGTTGCTGTTGTTACATGTTCATTTACAGGAATATCTGCTGTAAATAGCGTATATAGAAAAGGACTTAAAATGCTACCTTGAGGTACACCTGAACGAATTAGGTGCAAGGTCGATAACTCATCATCAAATTTCACTTGGAAAAAACGATCGGTTAAGAATGATTTTAGAATAGGAAAATAATTATGATCCAGGTTTAATTTAATTTTGTGTAGAAGAGCTAAATGCCATACCTTGTCAAAGGCCTGAGCTATGTCTAAGAAGACGGCTGAGCAAAATTCCTTTTTTTCTAAGGTATATCGAATTTGGTTAACTATCCGATGTACCTGTTCTATCGTAGAATGTTTTTCACGAAAACCGAATTGATGATCCGGGTAAACACTTTCTTCCAAAAAAGGTTTTAGACGATCAAGTAGTAATTTTTCAAAAACTTTTGATGTCACGGATAGAAGACTGATCGGTCTATATGACGTAATTTCGGTAGGTTCCTTGCCAGGTTTGAGAATCATGACTATTTGGGCAACTTTCCATTGAGATGGAAAGCAACCCGTCCTTAGAATTGCGTTGAAAATGAATGTCAGGAGTAAAATTCCCTTCCTTGGGAGTTGCTTTAACACCTCACCGGTAATTAGGTCATAGCCAGGAGCTTTTTTGGAACTCAGGCGCGTTTGGATTGTAGTTATCACTTCAGCCGGAGTGAAAGATTTGATAGGAGGTGATAGCTGAAATGGGGCTTCAAGATGTTCTAAAATGTCTTCTTCTAATTTTCGATCGATATCATCGTCGTGTGGACGGAAGACAGTGGACAGATATTCCGCAAACGCTTCCACTTTTTCTTTTGTGGTCCTAGCCCAATTTCCATCCGTTAGACGAAGAGGTGGAATTTGTTTCTTTGATCGTTTTATGTATCTTGTAGCTTTCCATAATGAATAGTCAGTAGCTGCCGTTGGAGATAATTGAACCAACCTGTCTTGGAAATAATGATTACGCAGTTCTAGAAGCGTGTACTTTAGATGTTGTGCTGCACGATTGAATCTTGTTTTGTCATCTGGGTGTCTGCTATGCTGCCAAATTCGACGTAATCTTCGTTTGTAGTTTATCAATTCTCGAATGGTAGCAGTACAACTGTTGCCATGAGTGTTTTTGTTGGCGTCTGTAGTTGATTTCCATGCGGCATTTTGCACTACCGTATTAAAATGCTCAACCGCTTCCTCAATCTCGTCTTGCGATTTTAATGATACATTTAGAATTATATTTTCGGTAACCAGACGCTTAAAGGAGGCCCAATCTGTGTTTTTGTTACACAGAATAGGGAGTTTCTTCTTTTTTTGTAGTTTACAACCAACGCTGGCGATTATAGGAGTGTGATCTGAGGACAAATCCAGGACCGATTTTACTCGAATAGAATTTTGACTTATATTTTTGGTAACAAAAAAGTCGAGGAGATCCGGAATTCTGCGTCGATCGGTTGGCCAGTACGTTGGTTCACCTGTCGATAACAAGCCTAAATTATCTTTTTGTACAACATTAAACAGAGTTCTACCCCTTGGATTACATAAACGAGAACCCCATGCCTGATTTTTCGCATTGTAATCACCTCCCGCAATAAATTTGTTACCTAAACTTTCAAAAAAAGTTTCAAATTGAGCGGCCGTAATGTGATGCCGTGGGGGAGAGTATAGCGCTGAAATTGTTACTTGTCCGCGCACGTCCTCAATGACAATGTTTGTTGCTTGTAGATAAGGTGTTTCGAATTTTTGAAGTTCGTAATGTTTTATATTATTTTTTATTAATATAGCGGAGCCTCCATGCGCCGTACCATCAGGATGATTAGTAAAGTATAGAGAATAACCGTTGCACCTGATGTAACTCCTGTTAGTGAAATGAGTTTCTGACAAAAGCATGACATCGATGTTGTATATGTTTAAAAATGTGATTAGTTCTTGAATATGTTGACTTAAGCCATTGGTGTTCCAGAGTGCAATTTTATATAATACTTGCTCCATTTTAATTCAATTTCGAAACAACGATTGTAAGTAAATTTAATAGTGTCGCAATTTGTTCTGTTTGTTTTTGTATTACGTTTCGTAGTTCTAGAAATGATTGTTGTAGATTTGAAATCGAATCAGTTTGCAACGGACTGGTTGGGATTGGTTGCGTAGAATTGCCCTTTACGGCTCTCGCATAGTCTAAAATACTGTTACCGTTAGGTGTCTGATGTAATGTTTCCTGGACGCTGTTTTTTGCAACAACTTGGGTGACAAATTTTGAGCTGACCGTCTGAGTTTCCGGTGGTGTAACTGTTCTTTCGCGTAAAGGTGGAAATTTTCGTTGTTTAATCTGTTTGTATATTTCGCAACCTTTGTAGTTAGAGGGATGGTCTCCTCCACACAAAGCGCATAATGGTGGGACGTCCTTCTGTTTACCACAAATAGTAGTGTCATGATTATCACCGCACTTCACACAACGAAATGGTCTGTTGCAGTACGCTCTTGAATGCCCGTACCGTTGACATCGCTTACATTGAATAATATCGTTTTTTTGGTAGGGTGGCTCAAATTTTATTTTGGCGTTTTGCAACAATTCTATTTTATAAATATCTCTGTTATTAGACGCCGGTTCTAAATCCACAAAAAAAAGCGAAAGAGGTTCCTTCGTAATTCTGTGCCGTATGTTCGAGATGTTCCGTACGGCATGGTTATGCGTAGCCAGTTCTTGTATCACGTCGTTGACGTCAACTGAGTAGTGGACGTGACGTAGAACAACCCTGAATGCACGGCACTGTTTTAGCTGGTAGGTGTGGAAGTCGATTTTAGAAGACTTCAGGTTTTTTATTATCGTCGAATATGCACGGCTGTTGCTGGCGTTCAATTTCATTTGACTTCGAGAGATAATTTTGTACACATAATCTGTTTTGTTTACACCATTGCTGGTGATTATATTTAAAAGCAGTTGCAGGTTGCTAACGCTGGGAATAAAGACAGGGGGCGGCTTTGGTTCAGTTGAAGATGAATCGTCTTCCATGTCGGAATTGTCTGACAACACATCGTAAGCGTTGCTAAGTGGAAACGCTGTGGCTGCACTATCGAGTCGCTTCCCTGCACGCAAATCATTTGATGACTTTTCCGCCTTTCTTTTATTATTTCTCGCTCTTACAACAGTAAACTCGTCTTGAGGTTTTAATGGTAATGTCGGTATGTTTTTGTCAACCGATAAATTACGTGATTCATTAACGAGTCTTGGATCCCGAATGAATCGTTTTTCCGATGTGTGATTTGCAAATCTATCAACACATGGTTTAGCAGCGCCTTCTTGATCGGAAGAGGTTGAAAATTTGGCGACCGATAAGTTGTTATTTATAGACATACCACTAGAACAATCAATATCATATGATTGGGTTGAAGAAGAAGAACCCTGTGTCGACATTTTAAAAATTTAACCTAATAATGTTCTTAAAATAAACAAAAAATATAAATTTAAAAAGTCTTTCAGCAACAAATAAAATAAAAAAATTACCAACTTACATATCGATGCAACACTCACACACAATCACACAATAATAACTATTAAATTAACAATGTTTCAACGAAAAAACAGTGGACAAACACAGCAGTGCACTTCACAACACACCAATCCGTACACCACTCCTTCAAATAAATAACGATACATTTTTTTTTTTTTTTTTTTTTTTTTTTTTTTTTTTTTTTTTTTTTTTTTTTATTAAAACACATAACTTTTGGAAACAATTTACAAGAAATACAAAATTCAAACTTCGGAGAAAATTGAAATAGAAACATTAATATGTAGTGATAATTTAATAAAAGAATTAACACAATTTAATAATGATTACTGGTAAAAATCTACCACAGTAGGTCCTCTGTTAACCGACTTAGTGCTGACCGACGGGTCAGCACTAAGTCGATTAACAGAGGGTCTACTGCATAAGTAAAAGTTATCTATAATAAATAAATTTTAGTTCCAATTGCCATTTATGAATAATAATTTTTCTTCATACAATTTTTAAGTCGGTCAAGTGAAAAGCTCAGTTTAACCGAAGAGGTATTTGTCTAATGTTTAAATAATGTAATGTTAAATAATTTATAAATAATGTTTAAATGAATAATTTTTTCTATGATTTTTGTAAAACATTACCCCTACTCTTGTTATTATTTACACTGTACTGTACACGCACACGATTTACACACAAAAATATGCTGATACGAAAATAAACTAACTATGTAATAAAGTATAGGTACTACACAAATAACATAACAAAGTTAAAGGATTCAGTGGATTACTTTTGTTTAACATAACTTGTAATTTTTGTTTGTTTGGCCACAGCACGCTGTGTAATCTGTCCGCTTTTTCAAATGTAAAACGTCAGAGTTTATAAAAATCTGTCCTTCGCATGTTGGTCTACTACTATTGTACTTAACTAATATAGGCCCTAATTAGATTAATACAGTAATAAAAAGTTACGTGATTAATCGTACAAAATTATAAGAAAAATAGTTTACATCAGCTCATGAATTAAAAAACCTTTTTACCTTAAAAAACAAAACCGGAGTTTTAGTGGTCGGCAGGGGGTTCAACGGTTAACCCGGAGAGTCGGATAACAGAAGTCGATTAACAGAGGGTCTACTGCATAAGTAAAAGTTATCTATAGTAAATAAATTTTAGTTCCAATTGCCATTTATGAATAATAATTTTTCTTCATACAATTTTTAAGTTTTATGTATTTTTAACTTGATGAAGCGATGCGCAATGCAAAAGTACTCGTAAATACCAGTAAAAAATACAAGAAATAGCAGAATAGCAAAGTTACTTAAAAAAATTACTTCAATGAAAAAAATTAAGTTTTCATTATGTTTACCCAGAAAAATTATCGAATCATCAAGAACGAATATTTTTCATAATTTTATACTGGTCGGTTTAGTGCAAAGGGATTTTTTTTAAATATCTGCATCACGTTTTTAATTTAACAACATAAATCAATATCTCTCCAAATAACAAACATTAATTAACCAAATTAAAAACAATAATCATTCCACATTTAATACCTATTACAGACAATAAATATTTACCATTTAACAAAAAATGGTACACGTACATATTATCAAAAACAGACACAGCGATTACAATCTATAAACTGAAACTAACAATTAAAAACCTAGTAGACCTACGATAATAAATGAAACAAAACTAAATACCGCAAAAATAGTAAATTACACTACTGCCTATATTATACATTAGTAAATTTTTACATAGCATTATGTAGTAAATGACATTACCGCTAACATAGTAAAACTAAATACAGCTAATAATATATAAATAGTAAATTTAGTTTATAGTTTCCCCAAGAATGTCAGCAGACATGGCGCTTACGCTATCTTGTAAAGCATAAAAATGTGGTAAATGAGGCAATTAATAAAAATATCGTAGGGACCGGTTTTGAGAAAACTGCAAAAGCGTGAAAAATTTTACGAGAAACTGCTACTTTCGGTTGACCGATTTTGATGAAAATGGTCGTGTCGGGCCCCCTTTAGTAGTATGTAACTTAAATTCCAAGTTTCAACTTCGTACGTTATTACGTTCTTTAGATATTTTGTTCACACACACATTCAAAGACCAATCGCTGAAAACATGTTCTTTGGCTGCAGGGAGCCTGAAAACTTATATATAGCCCGTGAAAACTCGTTTAAAAAAATCAACATGAAAACGATACTCTCCTTCCTACAGGCTATATTCACATAGAAAGTAAAAATACTTATAGTATTTTTTATTATTATATAAGTAAAAAATACTTAGGCTATATTCATAGAAAGTAAAAATACCTGGTTTTAAATTTTAAAAATTTAATTTTAAAATTATTATTAGAAAAAATTAGAAATAAAAAAATATTTGTTTTATCCGAACAGTAGGCTACCAATTAATTACAGAAATAACAATCAGTAGGTCTAACAGTATAATATTTTCCTAAACGAACAATTATCCTTTTCATAATCAATTAAAGTTAATCTTTGTGTAGGTTGGGTGAGCGATTAATTTTACTTCTGTCAAAACAAATACTAACGGGAGTAAACAGTCTACAGGAGACAAACGTATTACTCTATCCGGCAACGTTGTATGACCTAGAGCGAAATCAAGCTGAGGGGAAATGTCCTTGATTAGCAGATAATGTAATGTGTAGTAGTTCCGTAACTGTCAGCTCGGAACGCCATCGAACGGCTGGAAAATTTGTGCTTGTAAAGGTTTTTTGGATTGCAAGACATCCCCGCTGATAAATAAGTAAACACGTTAAAGTTTATATTTTTAGAATCTAAAAATGATATTGTTTTTACTGATACAGACTAATTTGCGACAAATACTTTCCTATCTTTAGAAATAATTTTAGAAAACTTTAAAACTTTAAGAGATTTACTTTAATTTTTTAAAGCTTAAACTTAATGCTCATACAAAAAAATTTAACTGGTAAATGGAGCGTATTTTAAGCTTTAAAAGGCATGTCAAACTTTAACTATGACTTGCATAACAACCGAGTTGGTTGTAATCATCTAAACCCTTACATTGAGCGGCGCGGCAGAGGTAGAGCGCACCCTTAAGACACATTAACGAATCCGAGAGGGAGGATAATGTTTTTTTATGTACGACACACCGTAGTTACCACAACCTCAAATGTCAACGCAGCTTTCATCGGCGCAACCATGCACTGCTCTTACGCCGCCTGATTGCCCAGGCAAAACTACTACAAACGAATGGCTCTTTTCAGTGCCACTAATTCTAATAAGATTACTAAACGCCACTATTTATTGTCACCATTCAGTAGCACTAACGTGCACATTTTTGGATTGAAATACACATTTATTTAGTAAATTTGAAAAGCCATTTTTTACAATTTCCATTTTCTTTTGGTAAAAGAAGAATTTAAAACATCGCTTCTTATCGAACAATTACAACCTTAATGGAACCTATAAAACAAATTTTTAATTTCTGGGTCTTGTTTTTCTGTAATTTCGTAATGAGTGAGTGTGTGAGTGAGTCAAAGTGTAGATTTAGCCCAAATTTTACAATAAACAGAAATTTCTCGTATCTACGCGGCAATGTGGTTTTTACTTCGAGGGAATTTTATAGATTTTATTTTTCTCTTTACCATAAGTAGTAGTAATTAACTATGCACCTGTAAACAAACACAGTTTACTTAAAACTAGAGGTACTTAATGTTACAAAGAGTCTGCGTAAGTTTTATAAATTAAACATAGCAGCTCATTACTTCATTTAATAGCGGCTTGGAACTGGGCAAGTATTAATATACAAGCGATATAAGCAAATTTTAATGCGTTTATAGTAATTAAATTAAACAGTTAAAAGTCATTAAGTCTAATAATTATTACTAACACACTCCATGACCCGTTTAATTTTATGCCCTGTATTTAAATATTATTTTATGTTTTAATAAAATTTATGCCTCAAATTTGAAAATTTATCTATGACAAGTTGTATACCTAATTTATATTCTTATTATAGGCTTCGGACTAAAATTTATACACAGTAACGTATTCTAGTTTTATATCGGTAATAAAATTTAATACAGATTCATAACAATTTATTTAACGAGCATTACTTACCCTTTACTGAATTTTAATTATTACAGTTTATGAATTTTAATTTAGGTATTGAATTTTTAATGCGATCATAATTCTAGTTGTTTATTGGTATACATGACAAATAATTATTTATATTGAATTTTTACAAATTCTACAGGGCACTGAATTTTAATATTTAGTGATTTAGTGTATTGGTAGGTAACTGGTAACGTAAATAGTAAAATAAACCAATTTTTAAAGCAAAATATATTTCGAAACCCATCTGTTTTCTTTTATTTCGGGTATGGTAATGTAGTCTTATCGGTACAATTTTCAAAATATGAAACTTAAAAGTAATTTAACAAGCGGAGGGGAATTTTATTGCCAGAAAATGTGGTACCTAGTCGTACTTTCTCCGCTGCGGACTAGCAGTGTTATTTGCTATTTTGATCAAGAAATTTCTGCCTCCTTTCCAATTAAGGTGTGGTACGTTTGGATAGTTCCGTTTAGATTACGGATAATTTCTTTGGGCGACTATTTAGTCGATCTTGAAATTTATTACATAATGACGCGACTAGTTAATTTATTATGTTACTTGTACAATTATTCGGTGTTCAATGACTTTTTACCTTTCCCACTTTTTTTATACATATTTATATTGTTTATGTCAACAGCTGAAAGGCTGGTTTGAACCTCTAGAGATTTTACTAAGTAAAAACGAGGAGTGAGGTTGTTTACTCTTGCCTTCCTCACTGAGTTGAAAGAGTATGCTTATTAGCATGCCAGGCCCTCCGAAAAGCAACCACTTTCCACCCTGCAAATGACACCTTCCCTTCAAACACCATAGGGTCTGGCTGTATAGTGAAATTCATTACTCTCAGAGGAGATAACTCTGACTTGTGTCTTTACACCTCTACCTCTTCTATCCCTAAATAGTTCAGTCATATAGGGTCTAATTGCCTAAATATGTGATATGAAACAGAACTATTTTTTGTAGCCCTGGAACCAACAGATCGAGTGCAATCAATTTAACTCTTTACCTGCGCATTATGGGAAAGACATAATTAGCCTATTATTATTATTATTGTTATTATTATGTATATAAATAAAATATATATATATATATATATATATATATATATATATATATATATATATATATTTTATTTATATATAATATTAATATTATTTTATAATATTATTATAGTACGTATTATATTACTAATAGTATAATAGTATTATAGTAATATTATAATATTATTATTATAGTACGGACGCTGTATTTGTTCTTAAATTGATGATACAAAGAAGAAGGGAGTTTAATCTAGAAACCCATCTAGCGTTCATTGACTTTGAAAAGGCCTTTGATAGTGTTAATAGAGAGCAGCTCTGGGAGATAATGTATGTGCAAGGATATCCCCCACATCTGATATCAGTGGTACAGAGTTTGTATGAAGATACAGCTGTCCATATACAGGTTGGAAATAGACTGACATCAGCGATTGATACAAATAAGGGGGTGAGACAGGGTTGCAGTTTGTCTCCGACGCTTTTTAATATATATATAGATTGGATTCTGAACAAGTGGAAGGAGAGCATAAATGCTGGTGTACAAATCGCCGATTATGATTTAAGCTGTTTGCTATATGCGGATGATCAGGTAATTATCATGGAAACTGAAAATGATTTGCAGAAAGCTGTGTTTGAACTACAAAAGATCTGTGAGGGTTATGGAGTGAAGCTATCTGCCGCTAAGTCAAAGACTATGGCCTTTAAGGGCAAGTATCCAGTCAGAACGAAAATCGTTATAAATGATAAAGTTTTAGAACAAGTCTCGCATTTTAAATATTTAGGATGTGACGTAAGCTTTTTAAAAGATGACGATGTTATGAATAAACTGAATAAGTTTAGAACAATTTGCGGGACAATACATCGAACTTTGAAAAATAAGACAAGAAAGGATACAAGAATTAAACTGTACAAAACTATGGCAGTCCCGGTTTTGCTGTATGGCAGTGAAAGTTGGACCATGACGCAACGAGAGAGAACTCTAATACAAAGTGCAGAAATGAAGTTTTTAAGGGCGACGGCAGGCTATAACAGACTGGACATGAAACGTAATGAAAGTATTAGAGCAGAATTACAGGTCCAACCACTATTAGACGGCATTGCGCGCTACAATTCCAGGTGGTGTGAACATGTGAATAGAATGCGAGAGGAAAGACTACCAGTCCAAATATTAAGTTATGCCCCACGGGGTAGACGTGATAGAGGAAGACCGCTACGAAGATGGGTGCCGGAACAGGCTTTAGGCCTATCCGTGTTTGGGTGATGATGATGATGATTAATATTATTTTATAATATTATTATAGCCTTTTTTTTAAATTCAAAAAGGAAAAAATATTGAAACTGAGCAGCACGGAAAACTGAAGTACACGTTTTCAGAGGATTACTTCGAACTTTTTAATCATCATTACTGCAGCTAAATCTACAATATATTCTAAAACATAAATTTTATTTCAAGGGTTTTTATTTATTTTTCTTGTGATAAAAACTTCTTGATTAGGAAGTCGAACATTATAAAATCATTTTTTGTAATTCTAAAATAAGTCTCTTAAGATTTGTGTTTTTTTGGAATGGCATCTTGACAGACGTTCAACATAGTATCTGTGACAAACCAACCGCGTACATTATAAGACCAGTGTGAACCTATGGGTCTAGTTTTGTGAATTATCTAAACGGCCCCCTTGAAAGCGCATTCACATAATCGAAAAAAATTATTTTCTTTGTTATTATACAACTACTCAATGCCTGTTTTCTGTTACAAACAATAGCTAACGTGATTACAATAAACATCTCCAATACGTATCAGACCTGTCTAATATAAAATATTCTTTACCAATTTCCATGCAATATTCAACAGACGTACTAATCGTCTTACACGGGTAGTAAATAGGCCTACTCTGTATATACCAGATGACTATATAACGAGGCTTTAATGCCAATGTCCACGAGAAGCTCTTGCAGAAAATCGGCGAGAAAGCTGAGGGAAAGAATGCTAGCTTCAAGTGAAATACATTGCTTCTTTTATTTAGAATGTAGCGTCTTTGCTGATGTTTATAAAAGAAATTAAAAAAATTGAAAAATTTTCGAATAAAATAAAAAGACCTTCGTTTCAGTCATTTTAATTGCCGCAAAGTGAGATAGCTAGAAGATTTGAACGCTGTAAGTTGTCTATTTTGGTATTTTGTAGTACTGTCGTGTTTTTGTAGTTGACTGACGGAATATTGTCTAAAATTAACGTACCGTATTTACTCGGATATACCGCGCATCTTTTTCGAACGTGATCGATCCGATAAAATGGTGTGCGCGTTATATTCGAAAAAAATAATAATAAATGACTTTTTTTTCTTTTTTTTTAACGTTAATTTTATTTAGAAACTATACAGTACAGTATAACCATCCAAAAGCTTAACTAAATTTTGAAAAAAACAAATAACTTGATAAATAAACAGAAATATTTTTTTTTAAGTATACATCCCAGTGGATAATTCAAAAGTATAGATTTCAAAAAATAAATTAATAAAAATATAGAACAATTAGATCAATAGATCTCTACTCCATTTTCTTCGTAGGCGTCGGTGTGGTAAGTTTCGTCTTGACATTTGCTGTATTAGGGGATTGATGTGATCTGTTAATTTCCTGTTAAATTTGGAATATTTTATTTTAGCAGTTTCTGTTACAAAAGGGATTTTCAAATCGGAATGCAATGTTAAATTCGTTACGTAATATGGGGCGTTCGTTATCATCCGAAGTATTTTTGACTGATGAGTTTGAATTTTTTGAATGTGAGTTTTCTTTGCGGCCCCAAAAATTTCAATACCGTAATTCCATATCGGTCGTAAATAGGCTTTGTATGTTAATAATTTAAATTTTAATGATAGAGTTGATTTTCTGTTGATGAATTTTGAAAGTAATTTTGTACGGTTATTTAGTTGCAAACGTTTTGTTTTGATATGATATCCCCAAGTCAGTCTACGGTCTAAAAGTAGGCCCAGATATCGTACTTTATTTTCTTGCGGTATCTCATTGTTACCCAGGTAAACAGTTGGACAAGTTCTTCTTCTTAAAGTAAAAGTCACTTGCACAGATTTCAGCGGGTTAACTTTCATTCTCCAGTTTTTGAGCCATGTAGATACCTCATACAAGTGATTTTGGATGTTCATCGAAGTTTCTTCTGGAGATTCACTGCTGCATAACAGAACGGTATCATCTGCGTACGCTGCTACTGTCGTGAAGTCATTTTCCGGGAAGTCAGACGTAAATATGGAGTACAAAGCAGGAGATAATATGGACCCTTGAGGAACTCCTGCTTCGATATGCCAGATATTAGAATATTCCAACATCTTGTATGTGAATATTGCTGGCACCTTAGACATTGAACTATATGGCGTTTCGGACGCGGCGGCTTAACTTTTATTTTAGAAAAAAATAAAGACGTTACATCAAATATTTGTTGATTATTTTCTGCCTTCTCTAGGTCTACAAACAACAGCGGCAAATACTGTTTTGTGCGATGGGACATAACATTCGATACACTGCGTACTGTATGACCTTTCTCCTTCAGTTCTGAAATTATCAGGCTATGATCCATCGACTGGTGCAACCCACGTATGACTACACTGAATGGTTTATCTTCAGAAAGCTGATAGCAGTGAAAGTCAGCATTATTTTCTCTCAAATATTTGACACACTTTCTGTAATCATCACCATTGGAAAGGTAAATAGTGATACCTTGAGTTGTCGAAGAACATTTGAAACTATCTCCGACTAACTTATTTAAAATGTTGCATAACGGAACGTAATTTACGTTTGACTTTAAGAAAATCGGCGGGGGCCGTTGAATGTTCAACTTAGTTTTATCGCTTTCTGAGTTGTCGAATATCAGAAAGTAAGGAATATTTATTACTGACAGGAGTTTTGTTTTCATATAAAATTGAATTTTTCGACCGTGGATCATTCGGGTGTATTTTTTTAATAGCATTTTCATCAATAGAAACGTCAGTAATTTTACGTTTGTTTATTACTTGCCTCCATTCTGTGTTATTGAAACCGTAATTATCTGAATTACTATTTTTGGTTACGTTATCCAAACTCAAACTAGTTTGGATAGTTTGGACAGTCTCCATAGTAGGACACGGGCCGTAACCAACGTTTTTACTCGGTTGCATAGCAACCTAACCTAAAACGAACAAATTTATGGTGTTCGTTGTATTTTCTTGGAACAGTTTTCAATATAAGTAAATTAATTCTGAAAAACACTTACAATGAAACTGAAGACCAGACGATATTATTTTTACGAAAATGTTCAATAGTTCAGTACATTTAACATAAAAAAATGACCAGCACAAAAACATAACAAACATCAGCTGTCTGATAAAAACTTCTAAATGACTTTTAGCAGTAATATATCGGGTACACGGTAATGTTGTGTATCACAGCTGACGGCTATAAATTACCACATTACGTTATTTTCCAGCGTAAAACTATTCCAAATGTTATTGTGTCTGGAATAGTTGTTTAAGCTAATGAAAAGAGCTAGATGGACAACTGTCTTGTTCTGGACTAGATTTATCAGTGCGGGGTGATCTGAATGGAGCATTGCTGACAAAAAGATGTATCCCGGTCTTTGACAGTTTTGCGGACACTTGGCAGATGTTTTGAAAAACTTTCTGCAGCGCCCGAAAACGTATTTATTAACCACACCGGGAGGGTTACTATCGGTACTTCAACCTTTGGACGTTTGCATAAATAAGTCATTCAAAGTTGCTATAAAGAAACTGTATACTCAATGAATGTCAAAAATACTGAGCATATACACACACTTCAGGGAAAAATAAAAAGGCCGAATATGAAACGATCTGCAAGTGGATTAAAACTGCGTGGGTACGGATTTCACCAGAATCAATTTCAAAAAGCTTTCTGAAATGCGGCATTTCTAATGCGCTCGATGGGTAAGAAGACAACACACTTTGGGACGAAAATCCAGACGCGGGTTCTGACAGCGACGACGATACCGACGACAGAGAGTAACTTTTTATAGTTAATTTTATTTCTTTGTTTTAAATTTGTTCTTTTTATTTGAAAGTAACATTTTACAGTTCAGCAGTTGTTTTAGTTTATAATACGTACAATAAGAATATACCTTTTTTCGCTAGCAAATTATTTAAAGTTATAAAGATTTTTCATTGTGTATAAACAATTTGGTAAGTTTTCATTTTCATTTTATTTTGACAGTTTTAATTTTTTCTGGAAGTACCTTCAAAAATCGGGTGCACGGTATATTCGAGAAAGTACGGTATAGCCTTTTATAGCCTAAGCATAAGCCGAAAATATTTTAGTAGTTTATACGAAGTGTATTTAAAGAAAATTAGTTAATGAATAATGAAAGCAGTAACCAGTGTGTGGTGAAGGACTGTATCAACTGAAAGTTGTAAAGAATGGTGATCCTACTTTTTAAGTGGGTTAGATGGGCATGCTTAACCACTTTTTGAGTCGTGTCTCACATGACCGACTTGTTGAATTTTAATTGTTTGCATTTCCTATTTCATCTCCCAGTACAGAGAATTTTTCAACTCAGATTTATTTATTCACAAAAAATTATAGAGAAATTGATGTATTTTATACACATACTCACCTTTGATGATGTAGATAAAACAGTTTTTTTTAGCTTATCATAAAAACTTAATTAGTATTGCTCGTTATTTTTTATGTAGCTCGCGGCGGCTGATCCGATAGTCCGTACATATCCTCAAGTAATATATAAAAGAGTTTCATACAAAATAAAAACATATGAAGGCCCTGAGTAGACAATCATTGCTGTTACATATAAAGGCTCACTCTGTATAAATAATCCTTCAAAAAATTTTTATAGTCCATTTTGTTCAATATTGAACAAATATTTGGCCTCCTCCAAATTGTTCTATGTTTCCCTTTTCCTTGCTTTTTGTGTTCCGTTTAATCTCGTCATTCTTTTGATGTCATCTTCCCGTCACAGTGGTCTTCCGCATCCTCTTTGCTCCTTTCTATGACCTTCATTTTTAATAACGCTATTTCATCTACCGACAATGTTCTTTCATTATGACCCACCCTTTTCAATTTTTCTTGAGCCATTTTTTCTAATACATCAGTACTTGGGTGATTTTATTATGCATTCCTTTTGCTTTTAATGATTCTACTCCTACCATCGATATTCCCATGAAACTTTGCGTTTCTAATTCGCTAATACTGAGCGTGGTAAACACTCATGATTTTGTAAAGTACATTAGCACTGGGAGCACACGAATCAAATACGTTATCTTCAAGTATTGTGGGATGTTATTGTTTTTTTTTAGAATACTCATTCTTCCAAAAAGCAGTCTAACCCAACCGTCTTCTTCTATCGACTTAATATTGTTTGGTTATTTTTTCTAGGTCTAATGAAATCCTAGGTGTATGTATTCAGTTAACACATTATAGTTTTCAGTTATATACAATTATTTTTGGTGATTGTCGTTACGCTTGTTTATCAAGATTTATTAAAAACTATTATAAGGTTAACAATTATCAAAAATTATTTAGCTCTTGCCAATTAAGCTGAAAACCGAATGTTTTATTTGTAGTTCATTACACAAAATAATTAATTAATTGGACTTTGAAAATTAGAACATATATCACTTATTGCCTTAGAAGGATCTATGACTTAAAAATATTTATTTATTATTTTTCCTTGTTTTATTTCACACAAAATGTTTTCTTTGTATTATTTAATGAAGAAAAATGCTGATTTTAAGAATTACAGCTCTTTGGGAATTAACAAAAGTAAATGTGACAATATCGAAAAGGAAAGAGTATTCGAGAGTTTTCTAGAAGGATCGAGAATTTATAAATGTTAACATAAAATTTAATTAATTTTTATATTTAATATAAAAATTAAAAAAGGTAGGCCTGGCTTTTTTTGTCACTCGATATGGCGAGTGTCGGGCGGTTATCTATTTAGATAAATTTGCCTTTTTATAACATCTTTTATTCAATCCTAATTATTGTTTACAGTTGTTAAAATTTATTCAGAAGCCGTCAGAAGGATTTTGTATTTTATTATTGTATCGAAAATCTCTGTGTTTTCTCGAACTCTCCATTAGCCCACCTATTTAAGAACCGATTTGTTTACGATCGGGAGTCAGTATTTGATTTATCTTTCACGAGTGTACATTGCGTAGTGCTTAACGGTTACGTTTGGAGCAGACCAGCGTTCTGTGAATTACTCTCTATTTCTTAAAGTCTATTTAAAATAGAGTCTAATTAATATTAATAAAGAGTATAACCTATAGGCCTATTACTAAAGTATATTTATATGATACTCTGTATCATTTCTGTAAGTAGTATTACGTAAATTAGTAAAATTATTTTTTATTAGTTAATTACATAGCCTAATTAGTTTGGTATTTATTAAATAATTTCATTGTAATATACTTGTAGATTGTAGTCACTTAACTGTAATTCTTAGTCGTAATAAATATTTGAAATATTAAACTTTGTTATGTCAGTTATTTAATTTACCCAGAGTCCGAAACGGACCGTAGAGATAAGTGTCACTTCATGTTTAACACTTTCGGGTGGTTATTCATATTCTTCTGCTTAAGAGCACTGGTCGGAATTCGAATGCTGTACTTTTCCTAAATATAACCAAAATTCAGAGAATACTATTGGCAATTTTTAGAATTGCAGCTACTCGATTAGTTATAGAATTAAAACTTATTGTCATAACGAGGTCAACCCCTCTTAGGCGCAAGAGACCAAAATACAAATTCCTCAGTCCTTCTATTTTAAACCCGTAAGAAACAAACGTGCTATTTTCAGCGTTCTAGTTAATCGGAACTTAGAGAATTAGTGATGAGTTAATGAGTCAGTTGGCACGATCTTTTGACTTAATTGTATTACATATACATAAGTTTTAATACATAAATTATGTTTATTTAAATAATGGATCAGGTAAATCGTTAGCTCTTCGTACCAGTAACAGATTTAACTGTATCTAACCAATTCTCAGAGCTTAATCATTCAGGTTAAAACGCTATTATATCTACCAGAATACGAACAATATATACCAAGCAAGATTAATAAACCCTACCAGATACCGCTAAACAACAGCTATTCAACCAAATACATAATATAGGTACATCTAATTTCATTATCTAATACCATGTAATATTACTATAATATCAAAGGTAATTGAATGTATTTACTTACATCAAAATAAAGGTAAAATAAAATTAATAATAAGATTATTCTTACTATTACCTTCAAAAGAAAACTGTTGTTTTGCCAATAATATCAGTGATGTAATGTATTCTGATGTTTATTTAATATTTTCCGCGATCTGGTTGTTTGTAAATAACAAAACTTCATTTAACTGTAAAACAAGTAATTATTCAAACTAATAAAAAAGACTACCTACGCTTAATTAGAAAGAAAATATCGCCAATCACTAAAAAGAAAAAATAATTGACTCTTACTTATAAATTAAATCAAAACAATAGTGTACACTACACTCAGACCTGAACGTACCATACATAAATAACGTTTTCTTTAAACTCTATTCAAAATTTTGAAAAAAAAACACTCACGAACCACCATAACCCATTGATCACAAATCTGGCTACGCAAACTCTCCCAAAAAATCCAATAAGACGACTTAAACGTCGATGGAGCCGGGATATCATCAATTAATTTAGTAATATAATTGACTATCCGTTGCAGTGATATAAATGCTGCACTTACATATTCACGTCGGAGTTCTGTTACTGGACGGTGTCTCCACTCACGTGTTTCTTTATTATGTTATTTTTTTCTTTTAATTCACTGATTGTATGTAACAGATTGTGAATTTTTTGAATAACTAAAAAAAATGTACATTGTATACTAACTGCCCGACACGCACAAACTTTTTTTAAACTCACGTGTTATGTACAAAACTGGTTTTAATAATTCACTTAATTTAACACTAGTTTCAAAAACGGTTCAACTGACACTTATTAATAATACTGACTATTTTCACAAACTCATTAACAACTTTCCCAATATATCAGCGGCTTTTACATGGAATCCATCCATAGTAGAATTCTATAAGGATAAACAGAATAAAATAAATAAATACATAACAGCACTAGAATTCCAAAATAAATAAGAAATAATATAATTTTACCTTAATCTACCCATTTCTGAAAAAAAACCACTTAGCCACTAGTCGGTGCCCGAATGGTAATAAATAACACATTTTAAAACTCATATAATAGCCGCTTTTATTGTCCTACCTATTATCATTGTATTTGTATTTATTTAATGTCACTGTTTTTTCAAAAAAATTAACGTAACAATGAGAGGGAGAAATATGTAATTTCTTTCGTAACTTCTCAAAAAATATATTAAACTGCTTTAGGTAGGCCTATTCTTGATGTAATTAGTACACAAATTTTAAATCTCTTCTCATGAAGTATAGGACGGATTTCTGAAGGACTTTCGTATGGAATTAATTATACGAATAGCCTAAAGTGTTTCAAGAAATGATACAAAGGTTACAACGTTGTAATTTTCCAAGTATTTAATATTAAGTACAAGGAAAGCTTTCATGTTCTTGGTTTAAGGTCTACAACTTCGATGTTTCATGTGTTTGTTATTGTGTCTAGTTAGTTTTAATTAAATGCAAGAAGAGTTGATGAAAAAGTTTTGTTTATTTTCGTATTACGACAATTCCTTTTATCTCTTCCTTTGAGCAAAACAACCATATAATTAATACGTTTATGTAAGCTTATTTGAAGTAACATAAATTTTTATAATATGGTTCGTACTGCCTCTTAATTTTATCATACTTTATAGAACGTCGTATATAAATCCAGTCATTAAAAAATTAAAACTTTCTCTACTTGTCGTTTAAAGAAACAAGTAAACAAGTTGTTACAAGTTACAACAAGAAAGAAGCTTGGAAACTGATTTCTTACGTGATATTCATGTAATAATTTACTTACAGAAAATTGTCTTATTATTATGATTGAGTTATTCAAGAAAACAAATTATTTTTGAAACTTTTAATTGAAATTTAGTATCTGTTATTATATTAATACAACAATTTCTAAATGTGAAGCTAATGTTCCAAAACTTGATTTACTTGAAGGAGCGTGCGGTCATCACTACAGTACTACAGTTGGCCAAGAAGATCTCTTGGCCAGAGGCGCTTCAACCGTTTGTGCTGAGCACCCGGTATCGCCCTACTGTACATGTTTTGTATGAGAGGGTTGTCATGTAATTCAGTTTTGTCATGCATCGTCTTGTGTAGTTGTTTCGCGACATCAATTACGTATGGGATTTGTAAGTCTTTGTGCAACATGGAGTTTGTGATGTAAAAGGGGCATTGTGTTATCGTTCGTAGAATCTTGTTTTGAATCGCTTGTATACGTTTCGCGTGTGAAGGTTCAGCAGATCCCCAAAGTTGAACTCTATATGTCCAGATTGGTCTTAATTAAATCAATTTAAGAGTAAAAAATAACATACACTAATAAAATATAGCGAAAGCAAAACAAAATCGTCTGATTATAAATACCAAGAAATATAAACTATATAACTTAGTAGTTATGTAAAAATGTGGCATAAGAAGAGTCATCAAAAATTATGTAAGATTTAATTTACTAAAAGTGCTGTTCAATAAAAAGCATAATTTATCTAGGCCTAAAGTATAAAAGATGTTGCTGTCTGATTTCAAGGTATTCCAATCCACTCCATCCACATTTTAATTTTTCTGTAGAAGTGTTTACAAAATCGACAACTTAATCTTTTCAGTTTTTATTTTCGTAGTTATAATATTCATTGACCACCTAGTTTTGTTATACCTAGTATTTTTTAATTATTTGAGTCTTGGATTTTCCAAATGTTTTCCAAGTCAAGACTCAAAGTTACGAAGTAATGAAGAGTTTTGATTGGAAAAATATTGAACTTATAAACTCTCAAATAGTACTCTTTGTAAGTACGTTTGGCTTTTTTATAAACTGCACAATAAGATCAAAAATTTTAAAATAAAACATTTTATTGGGGAATTAGAGAACGTTTAATGAAATAAACGTTTTATTCTGATCAAAAGTTCTTAGGTTGCCGTTATTAATGCACTTATTAAAAATTTATTGCAGTTTAGATAGTCTTAGTTTTAAATTATTTTTGTTGGTAACTGACTTATTAAAATACTTTACGAAAATAAAGAAGAATTGTAGTCTTCACAAGGAATATAACCAAACACAGTAGTATTAAATATTTGTTATAATGTAATAACTAATTAATAAAATTAGTGTAGTAATTTAGTACACAAGTTTTAAAAATGTGTATTACTTTCAATATTTTTGTAAATCGACGATGTTTATTCCATTGTGATCACTGAAAAGTTTTTTCTGTGGCTACATAAATTTAAAATTTGTAAGGCTAGCTTTTGACTTTTAACTTTTGCTTCAAAAGAGGTATTTTCATGGATATTTGCCGGTTTTGTCTTAAAACTTTCTTAGAAATAAGTTTATACAAGACTACGCCAACATTACCAACAACATACTTTAACTTTCTAGCCAAAAGAATTGTATAACTTTTCAAAGTTCAACCCATACCCAAAGATTTGGTTGCTGTGGACACTTTTTGTTATGGTATATTGTGTTTCTGATAAACGTATTCAAGACAAGCCCTTGTGCGATTTGAACGTTGAAAACGACAAATCATATATTTTTTAATCCTGTGTATAATTTAAACGGTTGCAGTAAAAATGTGTCATGATATTTTTATTTTAGATATATATTAAAATTTCATCTTCAATGTCTTAAACAAACTTAAGGGATAAAATACAATTTAATGGATTTACATTTTACGAGATTAAATTGTAATAAAGAACAAAAATTAGAAATCAAAATTACTCCTTAAAATTTTCTGCTTCTTCACTGGACTGAAAGAAACTGAAGACTATGGAAATTAAACATTTTCTTTATTAGATGCAACAAATAACGTAATTCCCAAATATGTATATTTTTCGCAAAGCCGCGTAGTAGTATTGACAAATTTTCACTGTTAATTTAATTCTTTTAATTGTCACTATTAATTTACCTTAGTGTTATTTTTATCAAAGAGAAACAATTTTTTCTGCATGGATAAAATAAGTACTCACAAATCATCATTAATTTGCAAATCTTAAGCAATCTGAAAATTAAAAATAAGGTAATAAGCTGTGTCTTCATATAGGTAAAAACCGTAAACTCTGGTACTACGCATTTTAAATGGAGATTCTGTTTGTCCTTAAACACAGAGTTCTATTAATGGATAAATAATTCTTACATGATTTAAAGAGGGCATTCTTGGAACTCTGCTACGTGGATAAAACGAGACAGGCACTCCATAACAGGTTCAAACAGTTGTAGAGACTTCTTTCACGCAAATCCAAGTTATCAACTACATATAAATTAACCATTTACAGCTCCTACCTTTGACCAATATGGAGCTACGCCAGTCAGCTTTACTCCTGTGCAAAACCATCGGTATTAGCAAAAATTCAGCGTTTCCAATAAAAGCATTTACGTAGGATAGTTAACGCCCCCTAATATGTAACCAATAAAACGCTACACTCAGACCTAAGCGTACCCTAATAAATGACGTTTCCTTAAAACTCTATACAAAATTTAGGAAGAAATTCGTGAACGACCATAACCCATTAATCTCAAATCTGGCTAAGCAGACTGTCCCAAACAATCCAATAAGACGTCTAAAACGTTGATGGAGCGGGAACTCATCTATTAAAGTTGTACTGTAATTGACTATACCACAGTGTTCTAAATGCTGTACTTAATGCTACACTTATCTATTCACGTCAGAGTTCTGTCACTGGACTGTGCCTCCACTCACATTTATTTATCATGTTATTTTTTCCAAATTTTCTGTTATCATATTTACTGATTGTTTCCAACAGATTGTGAATTTCCTAAATAGGGGAAAAAGATGAACACCTTGAAAAATTAGTAGACGTAATTTATACAAGTACGATTAGACATAATATTTTTAAAGTTTCAATAATTTTTAATTTATAAAATAAATGAATACATCTTTATTGTAACGTATAATAAAGTATATTTTAATTTACGATGTCATAAATTTATAAAAAGGAAGTTTTAAGACAATTTAGGATTAACGATATTTAAAAATATAATCGAAAATTAAGAATAGTAAGACTTTTAAAACATGCTCTGCAGACATTAATGACGCCTCTCTTCAAGATTAAAAAGATTTAATTAGTTTCTCTTATTAAGTAGAGATGAGGGATAATTTACTGACAAATAATTATTTTATATTTTCCTAAAAATACACAGCTAAAACGTGCAAAGAAACTGCTATTAGTTACGGCTACTTTGTAAAGTTTTCAGACATCAAATTTTAACAGACGAGTTTATAAAGTGTAGTAATCACTATTAGTCCGTGTGTTATGTATTGAAACAGGTATGCTCTAGAACAAAGATTTTAATGATATTGAAGAAAATATTATATTTTTCCCCTTATTTTCGTATTTCTAGTTAAGTAATTTCTTGATAAGTTCTGCTTCCAATATTGACAACCGCTTTTGTCGTCACACATTTCTGTCAACATTCTGTTGACTTCAGTAGTTGAGCTAACTTACTTACTAAAAGATATTAGGCTGAAGCACGTACGTTTACCTACGTGTTTTGTTTATCTTCAAAACATCTATTTGATTCAGAAACTGATATTACAGTAGGCCTAATTTAAGTTACACAGTTCGTGCTTTTCACAATGAGGGGAATTCCAATTTTACCTAAATAGATCTAGCTTCATTATATTTAATTATTTAATATTAAATAAATTATTGGGTGATAAAACAAAACACATTTTCTTTAATAGAAGTTACACCAAGGACATTCATTAGCTCACTAATAAGGGATCGTTTTGCTAATGGATAATAACAGGGTTATTGTGTTTCACAGCAAAAAGAAACTTAAATTAAAAGGAATTTTTAGTATATTAATCTTCTTATTTTTTTCCTTTTCGAAAAAATTCTGTAATATGAATAACTGCATAAACTGCAACGAATTAAAGCAAAACTTTCATAATGCAGGTGTAAAGGATTGATGTGATCACATGTCGGGTGCCTTGGTTGTTTATTTAAAAAAGTGTTAGAAAATATTGTATATTTTGTCTAGTACATTTATTTAAGACGCGTTGGATAATTTAAAAAAGTAGTTTAATTTTGTATATTAAAAGAAACATCATCTTTATTAACATCATCTTCTTCCTCTACGCATTCTTCTATCACCGTTATTAGTTTGGTTACTTTTTTATTACTGTTATTCATCTTTTATCTAATTAATATTTTAAAAAATTAGTCAATATTTTTTTCTTTTCCGAAGCAATACCGCCCGCTCCGATTATCAGAACCACCCTGGTCCCAATTAGTTCGGATAACTGACGCTCCACTGTAATTGAACTGAAGTTTCAATGCAGTTACTGTTCTGGTGGTGGCGATGCAAAATTTAGTTTGTTATGATGGGTCGTGATGGTAGCGGGACTTGTTTATTTAGAAGATTTTATTTAATTTTATAAATAACAGTAACACAAAACATCGCAAAATAGGATTTAGGCTAAAGTGTAAGTGTCGTTGTGAAATTGGTTGTTAAGAAAAAATTAGTGTTAGTGTGCGATTAATTTGTAATGGTAGTAAACGTTATGGTTATTTTCTACTAATTTATAAGCAGTTTAATGTGTAAAGAAATTGTTTTGTTCATATTTTGTCTCATATTTTTCTGTCATTTACGAATGAATTCGTTTTTATAATCTAAGTAATATTAGTATATTAATAATGTTCATACACCGTGAGACTATATTTAAAAAAAAAATGCTTTCAAGGTCATAAATATTGAATATTGAATTGTGTAATAATTGTTTAAGTTAATTAGTATTATGTATTGCAATATTAATCTCAGTAATTTAACTATGTACTGCAAACAGTGTAAATGATTCCAATGCATAATATCAATACTTGCGCTTTATATTGCAAACACCAATGGATTTTAAAACCGCTCTAGTTTAATTACTATACTTCGTGAAATAGATATTTAATGTAATTATTTTAGAAACTACGTACCCTATGAATTGAACCAAACTAGAGACGTATCTTACTTCGTTTTGTATTATATAAAAATAATTTACTACAATTTTGAAAAATTTGCACAAATTAGAACAGCCGAGTACGAAAGAATGAAAACACTATTGATTTTTGGTTCCGTAAATATTAAAATATTAAATATTATATTAGTATATAAACCTATAGTCGTTTATGTGACACATTATTTAACTGACTTTTTTGTTAATATTTGAATTAAGAATTATTTATAGAGTTAATTTTGTAATGATTATGTATAGATATATATAAAAATACCTTGATAAAATGATAAATAATTATTCAAACCGGTAGGAAGATTATTACAAGACGTACGTAAACATAAACTTTTACATTGTAAGGTCAGAAGCTAAAAATATATCAGAAGACCCACTTTATGAATGGCACCTGTCAAAACCTACATAAAAAATCTTCTATTACCTATTGTTACATTATGTAATGTTAGTTAAAAAATATTATACATATAAAAACATCAATGTATAGGCTTAACTTGTATAAGTAAGCTGTGAGAACAAAATATATCTATGTTAGAATATTCCTATAATTACAATAGAAATAGAATACTTTGAATTATTTATAATTGAGAATTTTATGTTAGTATTTTTTTTAAATTTGATTAAAAAATCACAAATACAAAATTACATTAGTAAAACAAAAACTTAGAAACTCCATCGATGGGTGGTCTGCTTCCATATCTCGTTTATGTTATCATTTTTACCATTGTCACCTTCAGGATATTTATAATTGTAATTTACTTTACAGATACAGATAATAGTATGGTAAAACAATAGTGCGCCAATCGTTGGATAACCCAATTTAGTAAATTTAACCTAGTTAATTATTGATGAAACAAAACTTTCCATTTATGAATTTAATATTTCGTCAATGGAATTTGTTTTATTAACTTATTACAAATAAGTGGTTTCATAAGGATTTCTCTCTTCGGATTTGAATTTTTTGATACTACTTTTACCAAATCGAAAAGCCTGAAACAGTATTTTATTTTTTGCATTATATAGATATTTTAAAATAAACAAACCTTTGGATAGACAAACGACTCATGTGAAGCAATCACTTACAATTTAAACACTCGGAACTGAATAATCATTTAAAATTATATATCCATTATTATCGCGAGATTTGAAGCTAGATTTAAACATTAAAATAAAAATTTCTAGTAATATATTTAAACCTCTACGTACAACACAAACCTCTATACTGAATCCAACTCTTCAGCGTAGCTGCAAAAAGTGACTTTTTAAAATTTATAGTTTTTCAATTTTAATTTTTAAAAACAAGTTTTAATTGAATAAAAGAGTTTTTAACGAAAGAATTGTGGATTTTATACTTAGACCCCCATGATTTGCAGTTACTTCGCAAACAGGGTGTAAAATTTTGGTGATGACCCTATATCGGCCATCATTTCCCGAAATGTGTCAGGTGTTCACTAGATAAAGGTGATGAAAATAAATTATTATAATAATGTTTTGAAATCTAATTGGCCATCATGAATCCATTTTTTAATGTAAATGCAAAAATTAAAATGTTTAAAAGTTCAAGCTTTTCAATCTAAATTCTTATAAACGATTACTAGTTCCCCATAATACATTTCAAATTTAACCCTTCACAATGATCTGAACATGCCCTATGTGAAAAAGTTGTTTAATTAAAGAATTCAGCGTTTCTTAGCCGGCTAAACTCCAATTTTAATACTAAGTACAATGGATTAGAAGAAGAAACTTAATACAAATAAGAAGACGAAAACAAGATGGAGTCGTGATTTTAAATTATCATGATATTTTTATTTTTCCTTATTCTACTAAGTGTTTATGTATTGCATGTATAGTTCTAAGTTTCAAATAAAAATTACAAAAAAATTGTTTGTGCTCCTATATTCTTGTCTCGTAGAAAACCCAATTTATATTGCTGAGGTAAAAATTAATTGAAAGTATCAAAATGTAATTCAAAGGAAGTAAATGTGATCTCATCCAGTATAGGTAGACATTATTAGACCACCGTAGTTTGTTTACTTAAAAGCATTTGAGGTGGTTTTCTGAGTTTAAAGTACATTGCAAGTACTTAGCGTAAAACCTTAGCGTTTGAGGAGGTTAAAGTAGGTGAACAAGAGGTTTACGTTGATAGGGAACAAAAATATTAGACGAGGCATTATATTGCACATTCAAGGGGTGGGTGATTGCATCTATTTTATAAAGAATATCGGTTCTTCCTTCGAACTTGTCCTCAATGCATGTCTTCTTACTCAACTAATGTCTGAATTCATGTCTGCTTACTTATAACAAAACTACTACATTAGCTATTTATAAGAGCGGAATTTAAATTCAAACTACTTACAATAGTTTCTTCCTTATAATTTCCATAATATGTGCACGGTATTGTAATCTTCAAGTTTCACATAAGGGAAATCAACTTTTCTATTCAATAATATTTTTCATCGCTACGATATTTCAATAACAATTTTATATCTTATGCATTTTTATTAAACCTTCTTCAAATAAATATAGTTGTTTTCAAAATGTCTGTATGGTACGGTTTCTGTACTGTTTGATATATTATGTTTATACATACAATTATATTCTGAAACTCTTTACAATTCGTTTGTTTTCTTTTCAATACTAATAGATATAATCAACAGCTCTGGCCATCATTTACGGAATCAGTACGATTTTAATGAAAATATTTTTGTTTCAATGAACATACATGAATATAAATAAAAATGAGATGTTATTTTAATATTATTACCTACTACACAAAAATGAAAACGGGGATTGTTTAAATAGAAAAAGACCGAACAGATAAAAGAGATAGGATAAAAAAAGAGCACACAACACATACAGGAAGAAAGAGATGGAAGAGGAGCATCCCATCTAGAAAATCGTTTGAACCCTTAAACCGGATATTAAAGGAACATAAGCTCCGTAACGGCACACTTAGCATTTCCCTGCCTCATCATTTCACCACCCGCAACTACCTAACTAAGCTTCTTTATACACGTACACAAATGCTACCTAACGTGCGAATACAGATACACTAAAACACCCTACCACTCTTATCCCTTCTTGTAATATACTTCACTTGCTCTATGAATATACACAAAAACAAATTTTTTTTTCTTTATTTTTAATAAGATTTTCTTGTTACTTTTGAAACAACTTGAACCTCGATGAGCTTACTTTTCTTATCTGTTGTTTCGTTACTTAGTAACGTTTTGGATCGATACCCACAAGCCAAAGGTACAGTTTACCCTGCGACAAACAAACAGATTAGACGTGCTTATTGTCAAACAATTGACCTACCTTTAATAATATAATATTACCATTGTAACCACTGCTGAACAGAAGGGTTTCCCACTTACCAGAGGGGTATGGGTCAAATAATCCTTCTTATTATGTCCCAATATTTTTTTAGTCACTTTTGTATTCGTTTGTAATAAAGAGAGGTTACATTTTTCATTATTCATCTTTTATTCATCTTGAAAACCGTCTAAGTTTTTATTGAAAAATTTTGATAATATTTTATTGACTAGAATATATTTTTATAAATTCTCTGAATTAAATCAACAGATAAATGCTATTCCTAGCATTATATTGGTATTTCATAACATTTCTTGCTTTCATTAGTTGCATCCATGTGTCCGCAAAATGGAGAATACAAACATTTTGAGAACTAATAAGCTTGAATATTAACACTATGTTAACGTTCCTACTTTATTAGCAACCATTGTGTGTTACGGTACAGAATAGGTGGATTTTTATGTGTTATAATTCCAGACCATAACCGAGAATCGAACCGGGACCTTCCGTTTTGCGGCGTGCAGTGCATTCAAGCGCTCTAACCACTGAACCATGGAAGAAGTCAGTACAAAATTTTCTTCAGCATATCTTAGACTATTGTTACGAACAGCCGATGGTGGCCACGCACTCGTAATGTGAACCAATTTATTCATCTTCACAAGGCCTAAATATTAACACCATTTTAACCTTCATATTTTTTTTATCAACTGCTATGAGTACGGTACAGAATTGGTGGGTTTTACGGTTAAAGTAATTCCAGACCATAACCGAGAATCGAACCTTCCGTATTCCGGGACCTTCCGTTTTGCCGAGTGCAATGCAGTCGAGCGCTCTAACCACTGAGCCATGGAAGGGGTCAGTACACAATTTTCTTCAGCATTTCTTAGCCAATTTTTGCAAAAAGCCTATGGTAGTGGCCACGCACTCGTAATATGAACTAATTTATTCTTCTTTACGAGGCTTATATCTTCTCTTTTAGCCTGCGTCCATCTCTCCTCCATACGTTTTGATATTATGGCTCTTTCTACTTCTGAGATTTTGGATGTTTTTATTTTTCGTAGAGGTTCAATCTTTAAATTGAAAATAACATTTCTTTAAGTCACTTATACCTGGGCGGGTACGGATTATACGTATGGCGGGCAATACGGATTCCCAATTTTCTGTTCTCCTCCTTCTGTTTCTTTAGGATACCTACCATACTTTTAATTTTGTCAATCTGGTAAAAGACATTTTTATTCAGTCTGTCTTCCGTCACTCAACTACATATCCGTAAAATTTTCTCGTCTTTCTGAGACAATTATTTCGAAAACAAAAAATTATGTAGAAATAAACTCTCGTATATTCTGAAATGTCGTTTAGATCAAGTAATTTTTCATCATTTTAACAGATGCAGATTAGTAAAACTCCGATAAAAAAAATTTACAAAAATGCATTAATAACGGGAGGAAATTGAAGACAAACGGCATGGGGACCCACAAATATTAATATTTTGAACAAGTAATACTGAATCTCAAAATTTTAAGCGAAATTTTAGTTTAGTTATTCTAGAATTTATCTGTATTTTTATGAAAGTAGGACTATAGTCCTATTTATTTAATCTTAATTATTTTAAAATGGTGCTAAACGAAAATCTGAATTTTGTAATCTTAGAAGTACCCTAATTTTGTTACGATACTCTATCGTAAAATCTGTTTTCCAGGGTGAGTTTATTTTTTCATTTATTATTAGTATTATTATTGGGTATTTTAAAACTAATTTTTGCTTTGGAAACATTATATAACGTCTAAGTTGCCTGATTACATTGTATAATTATTACACTAATGAAATAAAAGTGTTTACTATGTTATTATTTTTCATATTACTACTTTGTAAATTTGAAACTTTTTTAATTTTTGTCGGGATACATCTGGTTTGTTATATTCCTTATGAATAGTTGTGTTTATTTTTATTTAGTACTATTATGTAATTTTTATTCTATGAGCCGCTTTCATCACTTCTTTTAAACAAGTTAAAATATATGCATTTAAACGATAGGGGTGTGTAACCAATAACCTTACATTCAAAAAATGTAATTTCCGTTGAGAACCGTTTTAAATACAAGCAGCAACTGCTCATATATTCGTATTTTTTCTAATTTTCTGCAGCTACACAGATTTTTGTTGTAATAAATTTCCAGCGAAGTTTTCATGCAGGGGAAATGCTGATTTTTATATTAAACTTGGTTGTTGCATAAAGATAAGAAAAAGATTAAAACTAGTTTTATATACTAGTATACTTTAAAATAGATTTTATAATCCAGTTTCATGTTTCTTAGAACTAACTCATTCCCGAGGGCAAATATTAAGTTGACATTGCACACGATAGAGCACTGAACTAGCGTTCTGAAGTACTCTTCTTTTATATTGAAAATACACTAGTTTCTTTTTTTTATTAATATTACATTAACTTAAATTTTAATTTACTTATAAAATTAAGTTTTCATATAATTTCATAATTTTATAACGCAATTTAGTAATAACGTTTATATTTCAAGAAATTATAATTTTATAACCAACATTATTTATTTTTTAGATACACATTCACCTTTATTAATTCAACTCACTCATCTTGTTTAGTGAGGGAAAGGAAATTGCCATATCTTACTAACTACGGTCAATCAACGATATTTCAGAATATTTATAAATAGTTAGCTTTCAAAAATATGTTATGGTAAGTGAGCTCACGGTTAACTTTGCATTTTACTTGCAACTACAAGTAAATGATCTCCCGTTCAACTCTGCATTTTTCTACTAAGAACATACATATAAAACAAAAAACATGAACTGAATCCAACATTTATTAACGTACTGGCTAATTGCTACAAATTTATAGATAACCATAGAGAACAAGATATTAGTTTAGAAAGTTATATTGAACCTGTGTACAATATTGTGAATCTAGTAGGTATTAAATTCTTTAAAGATTTCAATCACAAAAATTTCAATTCGTTATGAACAAATGTCACCTTTAGTGGAGATAAACGTATGAAATGCACAAAATATGACTTTTGATTAGATGATCACTAGACATCAGTCTAATCACCTCGTCATCAACTTACTTGACAACAGAATCTTAAAAAGTACACTTAACAGGTACCATTTTTATATCTATCTCTCCGATAATGAAATTATAAAACTGAAATGAAGAAATATATTAGAAGAGCACAATAACAATTATTAATGGATGATTTCTATAGCCACGACACTAAAGTCACAGAAGTTTGATTCGTTATTATAAAATAATAAGACACCATAACCCTGAATGATAAAAGACTTTATTCAACTTTACAACACAAGTTCTTAAAAAAAACTCTTCAAATAATTATTACTGTACACCTATTTATGTAGGTAGCTTATCTAGCCTTCTAGAACGTTCTAAGCTGGATATTACCGAACTTTCCAATAAGTTAACACAATACAAACAACACAAACATTAACGTATGTGACTACGGTATAAAAAAATGAGATAAAAATTTAAAAACGTATAATTATTTTTAATGAGATTAAACATATAAAACTGAACAACACCAAATTATAGTCCGATTCACGAAAGAAAACACCTATTTTTAAACAGCAATATCTTTTGAACCGTTGTGTGTAAAAACAATTACGATACATTAAATTAAATCTTGTTTTATTGTTGGTTAAAGGATTATATTAACAATTTCGGAAATTAATAGTGAATTAAATATAACGAATTACGCATAAAAAGTACGCTGTTTTTAACCACTTTTCCAGCTTCAGGGTACTATTAATTTGTACACGCGTACTTTAAAGTGTATATGGCTATAAATTTATGTTAATGTGATTCTGAAACCAACAATAAAACAATCTTTAATCTGATTTATTGTAATTGTTTTTACATACAACGGTTCAAAACATATTGCTCTTCAAAGAAGGTGTTTTTGTTCGTGAATCGGACTATAGTTGCATGATGATCGCTAGAGGCTTGACTAGTTAGAAGTGAACAATAAAATGTTTCTTTATAATTATTTCATGTTAACCTGTATTATTTTACAGATTATTGTTGAATTTTGCTTACGCCAAAGGAGTTTAACAAGAGATAAATTTCATCGTTACATGATTTGTGTGGTTGGTAAACTAGTTATAAAATAGTAACTTTCTACACTTTAATATTGTTTTACCGTTACTACAGCATTAAAAATAATTTTAAAGAAACTAACCACTTTACGGTCTAATTAACTCACCCTATTTGTGTTTTTAATTTAGGATATTTTTCTTTAAAATTACAACGGATTATTATTAAATAGAAGATATTTCAGCTGTAGTTGTTTTTTTTATACGTTTTTCTTCTATAAAGGTTGCCATGTTTATTTATTGTATAATCCTGTATATTTATTGTAGAAAAAATGTGAGCAGAGTAGGCTTAGTTGTTGTTAGATGAAGGGAAGGAGAAACCTATTTTCAGTTCGCTTTTTGATGAATTACTGGCTGAGATTGATGTGCCGACATATTCCTCCCCTTGCCATTTATTTTCACCCTTTTTCTTGTTTCTATCCAAAATTTATTCTTCGACTATTTTTTCTTACCGCCTATCCAGAACTTATACTTTTTCTCCTCAATATGCTTATCGGTGTTTCTCATCTACAACATTCTTCTTAGTCTTACTTTAGTTTTCATACCTCAGGGTTTTAATCAATGTCTAAACATTTGTTTGAATCGATTCTGCATCATCCTTCACGTTTCTTGTTGAGATTTCTTCCTTGCATGAGCTTTTTTCAGATAGTTAAATAAACTTTTGTTTTATCTATTTTATTTGTTTCTGCTTTCTAAGTTTTCCACTAATTGTTGGTGTTTGTCTCTGCATTGCCTGATTTTAAAGGCTAATTGATTGTTTTCTTTGATTTCGTTAAAATATATTTTTAACAATGACGATATTTTAAAACTTTTCAAATTTTTAATTAGGTAATTCCAAACTTTATTTACTTGTTTGAGCAGTTACCACTGCGTTGTATTATTGGCCATTCTCAAAAAGGCACTAAATTTAGATGAAACTCTAAACTTGTTGTTGTTTAGGTCATCAGGTGAAAGGCTGGTTTGAATCTCTAGAGGCTTTACTAAGTAAAACAAGGAGTAAGGTGATTTACCATTGCCTTTCTCACTAAGTGGAAAAGTATGCATATTTGCATGCCGGGCTCTCCGAATAGAATCTACTTTCCAGTCTGCAAATGATACCTTCACTTCATTCACCACTGGGCCTCTACTAGGTTTTTGGTGCACATTTCCCGTTGTTCGTCTGTGTAGACTTACACTGACTTTTCGCTTCTTTGTGGTCAATTGGGTATGGATTTGATCAAATTTTTGTAGTATGGCGTCTCCTCCACCAGGTCCGTCATCGTTACGTTGAGTTCGGCCATGTCCCTTTAGACCTCTGTGATCCATGTAAAAGTGCTGGTTTTCCGTATGGAGGCCAGAAGTCTCCTTCTTATCCAGAAGTTCTTCTTCTTATAAATAGTCTAGTAAATAGTCCAGAATAGTTTTCTAAGTAACCTTGTCTGTGGAGTTCTCATAATGTGCCCGAAGAAAGATACGCGGTTTTTCCTCATCGCTATTGTAATAGGTTCAATGTCTGTGTACAGTTAGTCGTTTGGTAAAAGTCTGTAGTGTCCATCCACAAAATGTTTTTTATTGATGTAAGTCCTAAGAATCCTGCACTCCAATTTTCTTAACTTTTCCTTGAGGTTGCCATTCTCATGCATACTCATTATAGTCTCGCTTCCATATAACAATAACTTTATTACTAGTTATTAAATTAATTGAAAAGAACGTGCATATAATTTTAAAACATATATTAACAATGTGTACAAAATGTCGCACGATAAAAAAAGGTTTATGTAGTTTAATGGAGTTAAAACAAAAAACATGATACCAAGATGTAAAAAAGTAAGTCTTATAAATTACAATGATAATTATTTTAAAGCTAAAAACTGCTGTGCAAATCTTCATTTTCATGTGAATCGTTTAAAATTGGTTTACAAAAAAATTCCTTTAAACCATTCTCTGCTTTCATGTTTGATAAACAGAAATAAGTCCCGAATGTCTTTCCGTTTTTTTATTAATTCCCACAAATGGAACTGCTTGTAAGCTATTTACAGTGTCTTTTAATTTCCCAAAAGTGAATTTTTTTGCACAAAATTTGAACGGAGTAAACTGTTCCGTGTAAGTTTTAGAACAAAGCAAAGTTCCTTGAGGTGTAAATTTTAACTCAACGTACATTTACTCTCAGTCCAGCAGCACATTCTGTTGGAGGAATATGATACTGAAATTTTGAGGTTATGTACTTTAAAATATGGCGGTTCATTAAAACGATTTACGGAAAAAAGGCGTATGGAAACATACGCCCTTCTTTTACCAGGCTCCTCAATTGTAAAATACGAGTAATAGAACAACACAACTCTGAGCGTCATTATGCGCCAATTATAGCTTATTCCCAAAAAAAACAAACAGCTGAGAAAACAAATAAATTTGGCCAAAGGCGTTTTAAACGTCTTTATTCAGTAACTGGTAGGCCTATCTTCCGTGTACATATTTTGAATGAAAGAGTTGCATGCGTTTTAACTTCTCGTCTATCGTCTTGTATAAAAGTTTTATGGCATAAGTAACGTATGGTGTTTGTAAGCCACTGTACTGCAATGCGTTTGTGACGTGAAAAGGGCATTGCGTTATCGTACGCAATATACTATTTGTTTTTTATCGCTTGTATGCGTTTCGTGTGTATATAATCCTGAGTGCTGAACTTCGTGTGTCCATATAAGTCGTATTAGTCTATTGCAAAATATTTTTGTAATGTGTTTAATTAACAACGCCGATCGAATAGCCTTTTTAATTGATAGAAACTTTTTTTTAGTTTATATTTCATCGAGTATTTGTTACAAATTTCGTAAAAGGTTTGAAAAAAAGTGATATCATAAAAACTGCTTGCATGGATTTTTTAATTTCTTCTATGGCCAACCAGCTTGGGCTTTCTGTCAAGAAAAAATTATAACTTCACAATTTTTTATCGTTAAAATAAATTTATTTAGAAAAGGCTACAAAATTCTCACTTTTTCGTATTTACACGTTAATGGAACTCCACTGCTTAGAATATAAATGGTTAAAAGAATTTACTGTTTGTCTGCAAACTTAATCACTTGAATTAAATAATAAGACTTAATTAGTAATTTGACCGTTGGAACGACTATAGTTTTACAAGGACAATTTTTGATCATGTGATAAAGAAAATTAAAATTGTTTTACTGGAATCAATTATGGCTACCTAAATCGTTAAACAGATAAGGTAGGCCCCTACCATATCGTTGAATATTCCATAGATTAAAACTCGACAAATGTTTTTTAAAGCCTGCCTTTTCGATACTAGGTTTATAACTATTAACTTACTACAATATTACTATTACCTAACTAACTAACTAATAATAAGGGTAATAACTAATAAAAGTTTTATCTTTGAACCTTAACAATAACAAAATCTGACTTCATTGTATTATGCTACATACGACCCACGAAGTTCATAATTAAGAAAATTTGCTAGTTTTATTATCAATATATAAAATAATTAATCTGTCAGAACTGAGTATGTCTAATCATGATTTCATAAAATCATTGTAATCATGTCAGTTTAGAGAAAAATAAAATACCAAAACGAGCTAAGCAATATACATCAGAAAACTTTATGAAACAATCGAACAAAATGCTCTTATGAATTTTCTTCATACGTTGCCATATGGCATGACCTCAATTTTCTTTCCCTTTTCTAATAATTTCAACTTCTTTTTCATTTCCTTTAGATTTCCGACAACCTTTCAGTTTTCTTCGCTTCAGTTACTTTACGGACGTAAATGGAAAATGTTACTTTTATAAAATATTAATTTTAAATAGTTCCTTAATATTTACTTTTTTATCTATTTCATGTAATCATGCGAATAGTGAATTTGTAAAAGTTTCAAGTTTTTATTAACCTTTTAGTGCATGCAAGTTTCAATAACGGTGGAAAAAAATTAATGCAGGAGCAACGGATTATTTTTAACTGAAAATCCATTTCGGTTATTAAATTTTGTTCCATGAAGAAGAATCAATTATTTTTGGGAAGCCTGTTAGTACATAAAAATTTTATTAGCAATTACGCTGGATTTTGGAGTTTTCTCTTTTCGTTAATTACAAATCTATATTAGTGAGTTTCATTTCCGACATCCTAAAATAACAGAAATCTTATTCACAAAACAGGTTTGATTTAATTTAATTTTACTTTTTGCTGCTTAAGTCTTAAATAGTAAAATCATCAAAAATACTTTTTACAGTACTGGGACACTTATCTTAATCATGCCGAAGAAGGTCCGTTTCGGGATCTGGGTAAATGAAATAATGAACACACTAAAGTTAAAAATTCAAGTATTTATTACAACTTAAAACTACAATTAAATTAAGTGTCTAAAATCTACAAGTAAATGACAGTTAAATTACAAAAACGCCATGGCGTTACAAAAACACCATTTATCTGAATAGGTACCCGGCTCGACTCTTTCATAGTGGTTGTACTACAATAGTAGTAATACAGGATAGTAGTAATACAGTAATAGTAGTAATTCAGGCCTGCATGTACTATAATCATTTATAACTATTTCTTTGAAAACCTGTTTATCACTCTTATTAATTACGTTAACATTTTTTAAATCACGGTCATCCTCGAAATTTCTCGAACACACATTCCTTTTAGATATTGTCACAGTACCAACTACATCATTGAAGTTTAGCCATAGTTAGAGTAAATCACTTTCTGTCATGAAATTACCTTAATAACAAAGGAATATTCTAATTTGGATAAAGGAAGAATATCAATCATAAGGCTGACTTATGTCATAATTTTTTGTACAATCGCACTCACACACTTTAGTGTTTATCTCGTTTTTTATATTGTGTTATCTGTTTGGAACATTCTAGGTGACTAGCTTTAGCAACCTTTGAATAGTGTGGTGTGCACTAGTCAACCCACGATTAAACTTGTACTGGAAAGTTGAATAAAGCTTTTGTCGTTCAGATTTTTGATATAATTTTCTATTATAATAACAAATCGTACTGTTGTGGCGTTAAGCCAGATATCACTTCACTTATAGACAAACTAGCTAAAGTACCCGTTCTTCGAATGGTTTCTTGGTGTTCTTGGTTTGCTTGGTTTACTGTGGACGATCTGTTGGTGTACCGAGTTTGATTCCTGTCAGGTCTGAAATTCTTTAATTCAAAGTTATCTACTCGTACCTCCTGTTAACGTCAGCATTATTATGAATGAAAAAAAAATTTGGACGTAAAATAAAACCGTGATCTTGGTATTTTTAAATTAAGATGTGCAGCGCTTTATTTTTTTATAATAAACAAGAAGCAAATCACAATAAGAACACTAGGATGGTTAACTAACGAACTATTAAGAATACAGATTAATTTTTGACAATGTGACCGAGAATGGGTGTGTAGGGTATTGGTGAAATGGGTAGGTAGGTAACTGACTGAATGAATACGGGTTTTACTTACGCGTAGGCCTATATTTATTGTTTTGTTTATTTTGTATGTTAATATTCTAAAAATATTTATGTTTGTTTGTTTCTTAATTGGTAATATCTCTGTTATTATGCATGAAAATGAAAAACTTTACATAATCAAACTTATTTTTCTTTAAACGTTTCATAACTTCGATTATATAACATTTTTTGATGTATTGACTTTTAAACGAGGTATTCCTAGTTTTTTGTTTACCGCTCCTTCTAAAATCCCCCAGCCCTTTATGATATTAAACAAATTTGTAGCCTATTTTCATTTTGACTACTCTCAGAACCTAAATACTGAAATTCATTGAATTTGGTTCAGCGGTTCTTGCGTGATGCCGTAACTTACAAATAGACAAACAGATAAACAAACAGAAAAAAATTCAGCTGAATTTATTTACGGTGTTTACTTGATGGATATGGCGTAGAAACAAAATTTGAGGCATTTTGAAAAACTGCACATACAAAATCACAATTTTATTTATAAATTATATTCTATATTATTTACCCCACACTTAACAACATGCTCATATATTTTAAATATTATAAATATATTTGTATTATCCCAAAGCTTCTTTTTATTTCGCATTTTCTAGCAATAAATACCTCTCTAGAAATAATAAAAAATATACTAATATTATGTTAGAAGAACATAAATAATTAACAGTCGTGTAGTCGGTTCTCTTTGAAAACTTTTCAATAAACTGGTGAAGCAATTTAAGCAACCGGTACAAAAAGATTCATCGAAGAATGTTGTAAGGCAGTCATTTCGAAATGTCTCATTTGTATCTTATTGTTATTGATAACGCATAAGCCTTGAGCTTGTGCGTAGGTAGTGATATGAAGTGATCTAATGATGAAATAATGCCAATAACCGGGAAACGTGAAATGCTGTCTGCCTCTTTCGTAAACACTACCAAAAATGTTATTTTATGTTTAGGCCAACAGCCAACAGGCTGGTTTGAACCTCTAGAGGTTTTACTAAGTAAAACGAGGAGTGAGTTGGTTTACTATTGCCTTCCTCAATGAGTTGAAAGAGTATGCTTATCAGCATGCCAGACCCTCCGAAAAGCACCCACTTTTCACCCTGAAAGTGACACATTCACTTCATTCACCACAGGGTCTGGCTGTTGTAGCGATACGAAATTGACTTGACAGCTGGTTCTGTTTATATTTTGGTTTATTGAAGTGAATGTAAATAAACCCAGCTGGTTGAAATAAAATATTAAAAAATTTTTAAACGTTAATAAATTGTAATAAACAAAACTTGGTTGCTAGACAACTAAAGGAAGGAGAAGAAATTATAAAAATGATTCAGTGTGACCTGGAGATCTAAAGGTGGAGGAGGTCATCACATTCATGCTTAATTGTTCAAATTATATATTTAATACATTAGAACTACATAAATGAAACAATATTAGATAAAGATTTATGTGTTATCATATTCATTATTTACAAAAAAGAGATGTTATATGGAAAGTACAAGACATTAAAAATTGTAGAACGACATTATTAAAAGTAGCAAATAATTGTAACGTAACAAATTGTGTACATGAAAGAGATTATACATTATAATTATATAAAGTTTAATATATTGATTTTGAATTTATTATTTAACGCTACACTGTATAGAGACATTCATTACTCTCAGAGAAGATAACTCTGACTAGTGTCTTTTACACCTTTACCTCTTCTGTTCCTAAATAGTTCTGTCATATAATTGGCTGACTACGTGATAAGAAACAGAACTACTTTTGTAGCTCTGGAACCAACAGATCGATTGCAATTAATTTAACACTCCATCCGCCCATTATGGGCATTATTTAATGTATATACAGAAAGAATATCAATGCTTTACTGATTAATTAATTTACTTCACAATTCATTTCTCTTATCCAAATCATCATCAATATAATATGACTCAATATCAATGTATAACTCTATTATTTGTATATATGATATGCTATAAAATTAATTTTTCTTCATTATATTAATTTATGCAATTCTCACAAAGTCTTTTAATCAGTTTACACTTTTGCAATTCTATTAATGATATTTTCAAATTAATTCGATTACATTTTAATCTTCAAAATAATAATATTTTGATAAATCGATACATTTTCAAACAGGTTTAGTCTTTTAAAATATTTGTCAGAGCTAGTCCCGATCATCTAGTTTCTTCAACGTTCAAGTACCGACAGAATTTTAACAATGCTTTTTTTAAAAATAAATTGTTTTTATAAAAATTAAATAATTATATACGAATAAATTATCTGAATATGAGTTTAAATGAACTTGAGTAATTTATAAAATTTAAACTACTCAAGGCTTTGTAGGCTTTTAAAAATAAAAATTTAATATTTAAATTTGTCAATCTCTAATAAATTGCTTCTTTACAAGCAAGTGCTTAAACCGGTATGGACCTATGGCATGCAGATCTATGGCTGCACCAAAACAAGCAACTTAATTGTTATCCAAAGGTTCCAAAACAGAGTGCTTAGGAACATTATAAATGCTCCGTCGTATGCCCGCAAAAGTGACATCCATCATGACTTACAAGTGAACACAGTAGCAGAAGAAGTGTGTAAGTGTGCCAAAAAACATAAAAATCGTCTTCATGATCACATCAACATTGAAGCAATTCAACTGTTGGATAACAGTATTATCCAACACTAGTAGTTAGGCGTCTAACAAGGTGTAGGCAAGGTAAAGGGGTAGGCGTCTGAAAAGGACTAAGCCTGCAGATCTAGTGTGTTAAAAAGACTATTAAAAATATTGTTAAACTATAAATTAGATTTAAGTCATGTAAATAATATAAGTTTCTAAAACTAATGGTTGGCTATAAATATTAATATTAAGTTACTTTTAAGGCATATTTATTTATATTTATATTATGTATTTATTTATAGTTACATAAGTTATTAAATTAATGTTTTAATTAACAATAGTATTAAGATAGAGATTTAAGAAATTAATATGTGTATAGTACACTGTGTAAGTGATATTAGAAAATAAGTGCTAGCACCAGTGGGTGACTACATGGTTATACAACGAGGGGAGGGAAATAATATCGCTAAAGAAAAACTGTTCGGTAGTTTTAAGTAACTAGTTGCAGTAGATTTAAAATTTTTTTAAATATTTAAAATTAAATTTTGATAAATCAAATTATTTGATTATACCTATATTTATAGGTCTATATACATTATTATTGAACATTCTTTTTTTACAATTTACTTGTTGATCAATAGGCTAATGTTTAATTCTTATAATTTGCTATTGATTAATTATATTACAAAAAAAAATCCTTTTTTAATTTTAAAATCTTGTCAGCTGTTCTTTTCAATTAATCATAAAAATTTTCTAACACTAAGTCGTGGCTAATATTTAAAGCTACAAACCGAACCCCGGACCTGTATCACAGAAGCTGTTTGCACTGATTTCTACCCAATGGTCTTGCTTAAAAGTACTAACAGAATTTTATATTGCATAATTAAATTGCAGATTTCAGCAATAAAATCTTTTGTAATCCATTTAAAATTAAATAAATACGAAAAGTTTTAATTTTGTGAGCGCATGAATTAATCCTTCAAAATTTTTAATCCAACTGGATAAGTAAAAAAGTTTAAGAATTTAAACAGGATTGAAAGTTTCAATTACTCAAAACACTTTTAAATAATAAAAGGAGAGGACAGTTGTCTTAATCTCACAAAAGTACTAATTGGAGTTTATCCTAACACTCTCTGTCTACTCCAGTTGTTATTGTAGACTAATGGAAACAGAAGTGAAAAACAGTTAATCGTTATAACGAACCCTATGGAGTTTATTAAAAGCGAACGGAATCAAATTGATGGCAACCAATACTGAAAGATAACGCGGGGAAGTATTACAAAGCAGATCGTCAATGGTGAAATTAAGAACAAAGATGGAAACTTAGACAGATTCAGTTTTCTTTGCTCTAAATCAGAAAAGGATGATAAAAAGTTACGTAATTTGAAATTAAAATGTGTCATATTGTTAGATAAAGAAAAATAGACGTTATGTAAACGTACAATTTGTTTAATGTGGGTGTAAGTGTAATTTATTTTTAATAAATTTCAGATTTTTTCTATTGATTCTTTATTTTGAAAATATACAAAACAAAACTATGTTTTGTTTGAAGTTACTGAAGAAATGACATGAAAATAACTTTCAAATTTAAAAAAAAAAATAACAGGTATATCTCACTGAATAGAGTTTTTCAAAGATGAGTTTTACTCTAACTTTACTTTTATTTACAACTGTGCAATTTATTTTATGCACAATTTTAATAAAATATGAGACGACAAATTGATAATAACAATAGCGTAAATGTGAATTCGATTCAATGATAGATTTCGCTATATTTTTTTTTTCATATAACTTTTTATTTAATGCATAATCTGTTATAAATAACAATAAATGCAACTTATCAATTAGACACAACTCATGAAAAAATTACACCCCACTGGTGTAATTAACAAATTATAACATGAAAACATTTCATACTGTTCTTAATTAATATTTACAATCAAAATTTTATAGTGATTTTTAAATAAATAAACAAAAAAATAAATAAATAAATATAAAATAAAAAATAACCAAAACTTCCTTTAAAACGAAAAACAAATAAGAAGTAATAAATAATAAGCACATGATTCCGAATATATGTACACCTAACTTTTCCGAAAATAATTCGAAACGTTCATTCAGTAAATTTACAACATTCACACTCAAACACGACAGTCATCTACAAAACACTAACATTATATTATTTACAACTTTAAAATCACACTATCAGAATCGCCCTGGGAGATCCAGTACTGTAGCACGTTTTAGCCTATTGACATCATTACTGTTGTCTAAGAGATTCAGTGCTAAGTGATTTACGTGGTTGTTTAGACGTTCGATGTATTTACAACTGAAACTTCGTATTTCTTCTCGTACCGTCTGCACATCCATATCACGATGTATATCGGCATTGGTAATATACCACGGTGCATTCAGTATGGTCCGTAGAATTTTTGATTGAAACCTTTGCAGAATTTCGATGTTTGAACTTGATGCTGTTCCCCATAACTGAATTCCGTAGGTCCAAATCGGCTTCAGCATGGATTTGTACAAAAGTAGTTTGTTGTCAATCGAAAGCTGAGAACGCCTACCAACGACCCAATACATCTTCCTAAATGTTAAATCCAGCTGTTTCCTTTTCATCTGAATGTGTTTGCGCCAAGTCAGACCTCTATCTAAGTACATTCCTAAATACTTTACATCTTTTGCCTGTGGAATATTCATGCCATTCAGTTGGACAGGAGGACAAGTTGCCCTTCTGGTAGTAAACGTTACATGCGTAGATTTGCCCTCGTTCACCTTGATCGCTATATTTCGCTGTGAAATATGAAGGAATGAAGAGTCAAATATTTAAATTTTTTTTTTTGAATTTAGGAATTTTAACAATGACTTTTGATGAATTTTTTTAAAACAATTTTTATATATATATATATGGAAAGTTAATTCAAAATGTGTTTTATGGTGGTCGGAGTAGATCTCTCAAGTTCTTTTCAGTCGTCTGTTAACATATAGGTCAGACGTTGAAAGACATTTGACGTCATGTTTTACGGTCGCCAGAAGCCAAAAAAGTGATTTCTGTAAGGAGTTTCTTTTCTTCCATTGTCTGTACTCACGCGTAGTCGCCTAGCCGACTCCCAAAAAGGTTTTGCAGTCAACACATGCAGGTTGAAAATTAAGGTTACTTTACTCTTATTTAAAAACGAAAGAAATCATAGTATGTTTTATTTAGAATTTGGGTAAACTTTTCGGTTTTTACAAGATCTATTGGACTTCTAAAGAGAGTGTGAGTGGGCACCTAATAATTTTGAGGACGGGTGGTTCAAATTATTTGTTGCGTTTAAATTGTAAATATTATTTGTATTTATGGCCAACAATGCACAAAAATTTTATATGAAATAAAAAATTAACAAATTTTTTAAATAATGGTAATTTCATTGAAGCCTAGTTTAGTTGCAGTATTCAAATTTCTACGAAAATCGTATTTTTTACTACTACAATGTAACTTTTACTGGTGTGAATTCACAACCAATAAATTTTATAATATTAAAAAAGACAGAAACATTAAAAATGACGTTAAAGAGAACAATACACTACAGCAAAATTCCCTCGGGAGGTAAAAAAAAAATAATGTAGGTAACTGCATATTTCTAATTCAACGCCTACAAAGACAATTTTGCGGGTTAGCTGTAAGTTTCGTGAATTAAGGTAACGTACAAATCGGTTTTTGTTATGAAGAAGTTTGTTTATGAAATGCCTACAAAAGCCAAGTTAACATAGGGATTTTGAGATTATTAAGTTATGTTTCATTTTTGACGTACCAGGGGCATTAGCAGTAATGCGAAGACGTTTCGATTGCACTCAGAAAAGAAGCGTGCAATCTGAAAAGCGTGCACCGTTAGGTATCCCAAACAAAACGTTCACTTAAATATTCTAAACTTCAGTGGGTATGAATGTTCAATCCTTACATTCAAACAAACAATTGAATGTAGCAGTTACTATCAAATTGTTTTTTCGGTTTTCTTAATTCGACTTGATAATCCTCTCATTTGATAGATATTTAACTCAGACATTTTTGTAAAAATCTAAACACTTCATAGATTCACATAAATATTATCTCTTCAAACGCTTCCATATATCTACGTTCGTTGAGTTCATTAGAGTTATTTTTTAGATGGGTTTGATTTTTTTTCATCGAGATCGGCCTGCTTTTATTTCAACTTTCTTTAGGACTCGGAAGAACAAGAGTAATACAACTTTGTTTCTATTTTAGTGCATAAACGTTTAGTAAAATATAAATGTGCGCGTCTTTTAACGTTAGATAATTTTAAGTGTTTATTCAGTGTTGGTCAATGCTTTTCGTGGCAAACAAACCCCCGGGTAACTTTGGACTAAATGTTAGACACTTTTCCTTGAAAAACTAACGTGGTAATTTTCCATTAAAATTTAATTGTACACACCCTAAATTTTTACAATATACAAGCAGAACTAAGAAGCAAAACGTTGTTGTAACAAACCTGCAACAATTTTAACAAAAGTGTTCCATAAAATTATAATACTTATTACGGCATCAGCTTCAAAAATACAAACACGTGTACTATCAGAAACACTGTTCAATTTTATTGTTTCTTATTATATTACCTGCAAAACCTTTACGCCTAAAACATATTTTATGTTAATGGGAATGAATATAAATTGTGATAAAATGTAAATTAATCCTATATTAATAATTAATGAATTAAATTATTTTAATGTTTTAATATAAATCCTTTTTATTTTTGCAGTTTAATTTCGTCGGTAAACTCTTAGGACCAAAAGGAAATTCACTGAAAAGACTTCAAGAGGACACAATGACGAAAATGGCTATTCTTGGGCGAGGATCAATGCGAGACAGGCACAAAGTAATAACATTTTATTTTCTTATTAGTTTGTAGGCTTTTTTATCTCAAATTACAGCACAATATATACAAGTAATTGTTTTTTTTCAAAAACAATTTTTCTGTTGAGTAGTACGATAGAATTTAAATATTTTCTGTTCAAATATCTTAAGTAGAATCGCCGGCAATATCAAACCGGATAAGAGAATATAACTGATCAACACCGAATAACTGCAAGATTCAAATTGTGCTCTATCGACGGGAATCAGTCAAAATCAAAACGGTCAAACGAAATGAAGAAATCCCGGGCGATGTAATTTTAAATATTTCTGTAGCTTTATTTGGAGTGAAATTCATTACTGTATTTTATGATGCGTAAATTTTGTATTGCCCATACGACGTAGTTGGAATGTTAAACACTTTTTGCACTCGATCTGCTAGTTCAACAGCTACAAGAAAATTTCTGTTTCTCATCACAAGAGCAGCCAATTTTCGAATGACACATGTAGGAAGACAAGAGGTACAAATTTAAAAAGCACTTGCCAGAGTTTTCTTCTCTAAAAGTATATGATTATACAGCCAGACGCTGTTGTGAAGATAGTAAGGTGACATTTGCAAGGTGGAAAATAGAATCATTTGAGAAGGCCTGCCATTCTGATGAAAACCCTTTTCCACTTAGTACGACAGCAATAAACCAGAAAAAAAAGTTCAACCATTTCACTTTCAGTTTAATTAAGAAAACCTAAGAAGTTGAAATTAGCCTCTAGGCTAATGAACGAAAAACCAAACCAAATGTACCGACAATTTAACACCTCATCATTTACCAATTTTGAAGTTAATTGACAGATGCCTTTGAAAGAAGAATAATGTTATCGTCGTTAAAATACGCATCAATAACAAGGTGCAGAAGGTTAAAAAATTTAACTTGACAATAGTTCATTAAATGCAATGTTCGAACCAGCGACCTAGTTTAGCGTATATAGGCCTATCACACTGTAAGTTCGTACTAAGTATGAACTTACAGTGTGATAAGTCTTCTCAGAATTATAATATTTTTTGTGCTTGTACTTTGTCTACGGCAGTGATAATTACTGCCGTACAGAGTAATTAAGAGTAAGAGAGAGCTGTCGCTAAACGAATTCTCTGGTCTTGTCATCAGAAAAAATGAGTTTTTGAAAAGATATTAACACAGATGGTGCAGAACGTAAAATATTTAATCAAACATTATGATTTAACTATTGGATCCTAAATCATCAAAGAAATAACCTTAAAAAAACCTTACCTAACAAAAGTTTTTTTGAACTGCACTATTTGTGTGTTTAACGTATCCAAAAAAATGTAAATAAACATATAAGAACTGACATACATTTAACGAAATGTTTTGGTTGTGCGAGTAAGGCGGGCTACGTTTACAATGACGAGCCTGTGACGTCAACGGCTAAGACAATATCTAACCAATTAGATGTCTGCTGATGAGTCATTTTGATGGGTAATATCGTCCAATCAGAGACCTCATAGTATTCCACTACGTCATCTGATATCAACCAATGAAATCGTCTCATTCAGTGTTTTATGTCATTTGTCAGAATGCTGCTTTCTGATTGGTTCGAAACTTTCGATGCGCGTGACGTCAAGTGAAATCTTTACATAAGATCCGCCTAATGTCACCGCCTAGTTTACGATGCGGGAGAATACTATATCAGAGTAACTTCTGCTGAAGTGCTTTACGTTCAAGAACTGTATTGCCTACAAATACGCTCTAACACTTGTTAAAGGTCCTCCGGGAACGGAGAAAAATTGAAATTATTTTATGTTACCTACTGCAGAATATTCATGGGGCCTATCACGAATTGAATTTAAAAAATATGAGAACGAAGTAAAAGAATATGTAGGGTTAACCCGTATGCTTCCTCAATTTTTTACATTTTTTTGTCGGCTACTAAAGTAAATACTAAACGTTTGTAAATAGTTGTAACTTTTTCACTGTAAATTTAAATTAATTTTAATATGAATGACACTAAATTTTAATGTTGAAAAACAATTAGATTAAATTTGATGTTTAAAATGATAAATATTGCTAACTATTGAGTATTTACTTCTTTAATAGTGCATTATAAACAGATAATTTCATTACTTGATTTTTTGTGCTTTCGAATGTGGTTTAAATTTATCTACAAAAATGGAACGGCGTTACATTTTTAATAGCAATCATGCACATTAAAGAGGTTTTAAATTGAAGGACTCTGTTAAGTAAAGTAGTTAACATAAACTGTTTCAACAAATACGAAATTGTTTATGTAATTTGAATTTGGCATTACCATTTTACAGCTGCCAAAATTAAAGCAATTCTAAAGAAAGTAGCGCGTGTACTCAAAACAGGCCGTATAAAATTAAAACCTCTACAAGAAAGAGAGTACGAACTTACTCTTCTTTAAATCTCCTAGAAAGATAGAAATACTTATAGTACATTTTTATTCTTTTTTCTATAAATTCCTTAGAGTAAATATTAACGGTTTTAATACTATGTTATAGATTTAAAATGAACTAGTAAAAGTTATTTTCAGGATTTAATAAATAATACATCATACGTATATAAACTTCTTCACTTACGGATATTTTAGGTTGATATCTACCCTTTTAAGTTGGTTCCATAGAGACTAACACTCGAGAATCCAAATAACTCAAGTCTGTAGTAAATCGAATAGTTTGTTGACCAAGGTCTAACAGCTCTACTTATTTGCCCGTGCGGAGTGGGTTCTGTATAGTGCACCTAATCATGTTTATTTTACGCAATCAACTGGTAATATTGTCTTCATAGTTTATTCAAAGGCATTCGTTTCAGAAAGAACAGAAATATAATTACCAAAATTATTTTTAAAAAACACGTTAACAACTTTATAAATTCGTATAAATTTGTTTTCTTCACGTTTCTTAAAATATTCCTACGAAAGTTTTTCCATGCGATTCAAGTATGCGGAACATTTAAAATTGACTAATGGTGTTTTTCTTAATTGAAATTTGGAGGCGGGGCCAATGCTATTTAAATTTTTTCAGTACATTTGAAATTGGACGTTTGAAATCTAAAAACTAACTAAATTAACAACGAAAATTTGTTTTATACGAGTTATAAATTGAAACGAACTCATTATTTGTTTTGTAATATTAAATTTACAGCAACGGAGGTTAAAATCGTTGTTTTGAGCTTAAATTGCTACTTCTATACACAGCTGCACTACACTAAATTAATAACTATAATTAATTACACAATATTATATGACTTACGTTCATTTTTTTATTTTTAATAGAATATTTCGTATTAATCGGAGTTCCTTAATTATATCATACTGGAAAGATATTAGAGAAATTGTAATAAAACCACACAGAAATCCTTTTGTTCTTTTTTATTAATAGATTTCATTTACAAACTGTTTCTTTTTTTCAGAACAATAAAATATAATCTCGCGAAGAGCGAACTGGTATGATATGGTGACTCCCAGTGGAGAAACGTTACGTTTGACAAATTTAGAGTTCAAATAATCTTATCAGTTTCTATATGTTTCAAATATAATGAAGCTAAATTTCGAAAAACCAAAGTAATAATTTAAGGTACTAAGCAAATAACTCAGTTTGATACCTCTGGTTATTTAAGCTTTCGTATTGTACGACCGGTGTCCAGTAAATTGATCTCCGCATCAGTTTCATGCGATTCGAACCGTTTTATGTAGGCCCTACGCTAAGCAAAAATTTAAATTTTCTCTTTAACTGTTACGTTAAAAAAATTTCTGTTAAATTGGTTGATGGCCAAGGTGCAACTATTATATTAGAACTCTGAAAACTTTAGGTTGAAAACGCTGGATAATTTGATTCACTTGATAAGCCCCTACCTGGATATCGTCGGTACAGCCAGGTTTTTAAAATGGTTTTATTATCAAAATTTTGTTTTGAAGTGATATTTTTTATATCGGTCCGAGTACCCAAAGAATTCTATAGATATCTAAAATAAATGTACAACTTCTATTTTAAACGTGATTTTGTACTTCAATAAATAGTTTAGCGGCAATTAATGATTTTCTGATTTTTTCGACAAAATCTGTAAAAAATTGATGGAATTTTTTAAAATTGTAGTCTTAGAGTGCAGTTTACAAAAACCTGTATTTATTGAAATTTGTTGAACATTTAAAAACCTACAATTTTTATTGGTAGCGTTTCTTGTACAACGCTTAGTTTAGTGGTAGTGATTTTCTGGATTTTACTCATAAAAATCGATAAAAAATGGAATTTTTTGAGATTGCGGCCTTAGTATGCATTTTACGACAAAAGTGTATATTAAAATCAAAGTTATAGGAAATTAAAAATTCTACAACTTTTATTGTAATCGTTTTTCTCTACAATGTCTAGCTTAGAGGCAATTACTGATTTTCGGTGTTTTAGAGGAACAGAGGTTGATTTTCCTATGCGTCATTCACTAACGATTAATATTAGGTAATGTTTTTCATTTTACATTGTTTAGTCATAGTAACTAAAAATGGGTGTATTGTGTATCATCTACATTGCCAAGAGAAAGTCATGTGAGCGTTTCACACCAAATTTTTAATTATTGGTATGATAAAGCAGTATGAAAGTTTCACAGTCTGACTATTTTGGACATAATTCCCGATGTAGTCGATGAAGGGTGACTGATAAAAATGAATAAAAGAATAATTACCGGGAATCGAACCCGGGACCCCCGGGCTTAGAAGTAATTTTTGCTAACTACTACACTAACAGGCCGCTCTAAATATCATCAAATGAGTGAGATAACCTATGGCATTGTGTAAAATGATTCGTGACGATCTTAATAGTCATAATCTTGCGCGAAGCCGTAGAACTTGCGTTGGATTCCTCGTTAAATTCTGAGTTATTTAGTCGTTGGTAACTGTAAAATATATTATCAAAAGTACTATGCATACTTAAAAAAGGCAAATTTTTAATGAACAGACTTGATTTTACTGTTAGTTTGTTAATAACTTGATTTAGGGAAATTTATAAACATAAAGAGTTTTTAACGTTGTGGAAATTTCTTTCTAGACTTAATAGGTGTTATATTTTTACTATAAAACAGTATATTAAAATTTTTTTATCTTTGATTAACAAAATTGACAGTAAATTATAGTAAAACGTACGAATAGGCTGATTACTGGACATGAACACCATTCACCATACTATCGTAATGTACCTATGCCAGGCCGGCCGCATTGGCGCAGTTGGTAACGTGCTCGCCTCTCATCGTGCGGTCTTGGGTTCGAATCCCATTCAGGCATGGCATTTTTTCATACGTTACAAAATATCATTTCATCCTTCACCGTCTGCATTAGCAGTAATTGCAGAACAGTCGGACGTTAAACCAAAAAAAAAAAAAAAAAAAAAGTACCTATGCCAGGAGTAGCCTATATCATACCGCAATGGGGAAAGGACCTTATTTCTAACCTTTTTTTCTCATTTCAGCCCATCTTTTTGTATATTGACACAGAAAAGCTTTGTACTGTAAGTGCATGGTCTTTCTAGTTCATTTACTTTTAAAACAGTTTGTTACCTTGCAACTTCCTCCCGCTCGCTGTTTTTCCAAACCGCATATTATAATAGCAATATATATTCTAAAAATGTGGAGCGAATTTTCACTATTTTGATAAAATAAAAGATGTAATTCAATTTTTCTTTTTCAAATAAAGATGTTGGTATTTTTTAAAACCAACATGTTTTTTTAGTGGTATTTTTTAATAAAGGATTATCTTAAGCATTGAGATAAATTGGTTTAAGACAGTTAGCTTTTTGTCACTGTTAGTAGAAGCTGGAATAAATGTTTGACTCGAGAAAGTTAACGTTTTATAAAAGAAAGGCTTAGTTTGCTGCTAAGTAAGAGATAAAACGGGAAACATTGAAACATTGCAGGCCCACGAAATACCTTAATCACTGAGTGAAGCCGAATGTTTTGCGCTTAACGTATATTGAACTTTACTAAGTAAAGTCTATTTATAGGAATCGAATAATTTAAGCCTAATAAAAGAAGTAAAATATTCTCAAGTTTTGGACGAACCGGTTCCTTACTTTACTGTAAGTTGCATCTACAGTCTGGTGAATAGCGAGTATTGTGGCTTATGAAACCATAGGATTGAACAAGCAAAATTTTGTTATGTCCTCACTGGGAATCAAATCCGGAAAATTTCTCTTTGTAGTAGCTACAGTCAGTGCGCTACTCTCTACGTCACGAAGTCACAAACAAATTTAAAGTAACTAAATTAACAGAATTTTAAAAGTATAATACGTTATTCTAAATAAAAAGTTATTTAGGGTGTTTCAAACTGCTTTAAACGGGCATTTTACTATAAAATAAAATGTTTTTGCCGGCCGCATTGGCGTCGGTACGTACGAATAGGCTGATTACTGGACATGAACACCATTCACCATACTATCGTAATGTACCTATGCCAGGAGTAGCCTATAACATACCGCAATGGGGAAAGGACCTTATTTCTAACATTTTTGTCTCATTTCAGCCCATCTTTTTCCACATATTATACATAATTTATAACGACACTACTACACTAACAGGCCGCCAAAATAATGTTATGGTATTCGACATTATTTTTTGTTACGCCCACAATGTAGTGGTCTTGTTAGTTTAAATAATCATATACTATTTTCATGTAGTAATAAAAAATAAAACTATTTTCATGTAGTAATAAGAGGTATTCGACATTATTTTTTGTTACGCCCACAATGTAGTGGTTTGTTAGTTAAATAATCATATAACCATATTTCATACTTCTGTTTCATATTTTCAGTTACAGTAAAAATGTCTTTTACTGTAGCAAAAGTTAATAATCGTTGCAATCAATACAGTCTTGGAAATAATCTCAGGTATCTATCAGAAGTACGCTGAAAAACAAGAAACTGACACTACACAATTCGGGAAATGTATTGCTCGCATCATAATATAACGTGCTCTTCTTTCATCATGCGGTTTTGGGTTTGAATCCCACTCAGGCACGGCATTTTCATAAGTTACAAAAATCATTTCATCATACACAGTTACAACCCAACGTCGTTGCTAATGATCACAGTAGTTGATGCGACGTTAAATAAACAAAGAAAACAATATTTTTATAAGTGTGAAGTCGCTAGTCCTCTTACGCACGTTCATGTACATTCCTCTTACGTTCTTAAGATAAGACTGTAGACTATAGTGTGTAATACTGTATCAAAAGCTCTTGCATTAGTTGGTTAGTTGTAAAACTTTATTTTACGTACTTAAATTCTACATTTTTAGCTATAAAGAAGAAATAAATGTTAATAGAAATCACATTTATTTGCATTTAATACCTGGCTGAATTTTATTTCATACGGAAACAAAAATGAAAAGTTTTTCTGCTGAAATTACCCAAGGTACACATTATTGTCAACAAGTGACAATAAAGAATACATTAGGGAAACTCAAATTAAATATTCATTACATCATAAAATCTATATATGCTTCTACATGAACGTTATAAAATAATTTGTGTAGAAACCCACTTTTTCTCGTATCATGGGAATTAAAACTATTTTCATGTAGTAATAAGAGGTATTCGACATTATTTTTTGTTACGCCCACAATGTAGTGGTCTTGTTAGTTTAATAATACAGTATATGCATTACAATTTAAAAATATTATGTACGTTTGCTATGAATGTTTTTGAAATAATCAACTTGTGTATTATATATTACATCGTTAGAAAATAAACAAAAAAAAAGGAATCCTAAATGGGGTGAAGTCCACAGTACAGTAATGGAAATGCAGCAGTAATTTATTCATTTCTGTGATATTATAGTCAGATATGAACATAAAAATTCCATACTTCATTCAGAATATGACCTCGTAAATTTTAAAATGCAACATTTATAGATGAACAACAATGATCGTTAGTAACATTTTATTAACCCTATGTCTTTGCCGATATATGTTTTTTATGTATTATTATTATACGTTAGTACTTAAATTTTCATATTGTGTGTGGCTACTACGTATCATATTAAATGTCTTTTGCATTTCTGATTGTAGCAACTTTTGAAGCAATCGTCAAGTTTTATTTCTAAAATATGATTCCCTTTGGAAAAAAAATGTCTTTTACTGTAGCAAAAGTTAATAATCGTTGCAATCAATACAGTCTTGGAAATAATCTCTGGTATCTTTCAGAAGTACGCTGAAAAACAAGAAACTGAGACAATTCGGGAAATGTATTGCTCGCATCATCGTTCTGTTCATCTAACATTACTTATAAATTTTTATATTTTAATCTCCGAGTGAGACTAAAAAGTCCAATGGATGTTGGAAACAACTTACACCAACATGATGGATTGAAACATGTTGGAAACAACTTACACCGACTTCATGTTAGAAACATAATGGATTGAAACATGTTGGAAAAAACTTACACCGATGTCATGTTAGAAACATAATGGATTGAAACATGTTGGAAAAAACTTACACCGATGTCATGTTGGAAAAATGATGGATTGAAACATGTTGAAAGCGACTTACGCCTTGATATCTATCGTGATCTTGAATAAATTGAATCTTATTAGGCCAACACGGCGAAAAGACGAAAAGACTCATGATAAAGACGAGTTTAGAACCAGTTTAGAAAACTAGGCTTAATAAATAAATTGTTTATGACATTTAATAAAGTAAAGTAGGAACCATAGTTATTACGTATTTTATCATAGTGAGGCCTGAAACTATGTATTATTATTTTTTATGAAGTCACATGAAAAGAAATTCCAGACAGCAGAGATGAGGTTTAAGAGGATGACGATAGGCTTTAATAGGTTAGGTACAATAGGAAATGAATTTATATGATTAGAATTGGATATCTGCAACTTGAATGTGAAGATAAAAGAATATCATGAATGTTTGAGGCAGCACGTATAAGGGTATTCGCTGAGATAATACCCTATTTGCGAATCCAATGGTTTGTTCCGAAGTGGAGGGTGACGTTGTCAGACCTAAGAAGAGATGGATATAAATTTAGTATGTTAGTTTGAAACAGGCGTATGCGTAGCCTTGTTTAAAAAAGAAGAAAATCAATTATTGTAAATTTTTGAAAATTTAGTTTGTATTCTAGAAAATTTGGATTACTAAATTAATATCAGTGACACTAGACTACGCTGCACATAGATTTTACAATCATCAACATTTTGCAAAAATACATAAAAATATTGATGTGTTTTTACAGTATGCGTTCAAGTCCGGAAACTAGACAAATATTTTTAGTAGTCTAATGTGTCTTTATCTAAAATAGTTGTTGCTTGCTTTCATTCGATTCTAATAGTGAAATTTGTAAACCCGTATAGGCTAACTAATCTGTATTCCACAACCTTATACAATTGCTAATATGATCTTTCTTTCATAAAAACTAATATGGAAATGATTAACCACACAATAAAAGAAGCCCATAAATTTCCAGGAATATTTTCAGTAGATGAGGATCAGATTTTTTTGGAATGTTTGTAAACGAGACTTGTTTTTTGTTAAAAACCCGACATGCCTTCAAACGTTCATAAATCTTGCATATTTTATTTTTAAATTAATCATATGACATATTTTTAGAACTAAAATATATATTTATCTTTGAAACCACATCAGAATTGTAATTTATACAATAATATATACTTGATGTTGTATATTATTGCCTATACAAAAAATCCGAATATACGGAAACTACATTTTTAATAAAAAAATATTTCAGTAAATAAAAAGACGAGTAAAAAAAAGTAGAAGCATCTTACGAACTTTGCTAGTATGTAAAAATATTTCTGCTCATTTTTTAGATGCCACTTTTTGTTTGAGTATGCAATTTCAACCTTATTAAAATACGAATACGTCTACTGATCATAATGTTTTATAGCAGTTTCCTTATTTTGAACTGTTTCAACGGAAACATTATGTCAACAAAAATAAAAACAAAATGTTTAAAAATGTGAAATTAACTTTCGAAGATAGTAAAGATTTTCTTCAGACTTTTTTATATTTACCCTATAAAATTTTAAGAAATTTTATGTTTGTACTCTCCTTTACCCAAAACTGGCGGGTGAAGTGTTAAATTAATTGCACTCGATCTGTTGGTTCCAGGGCTACAAAAAATAGTTCTGTTTCTTATCATATATTCAGCCAATTACGACTTAACTATTTAAAACCCAAAGAGATAGAGGTGTAAAAGGCACTAGAGGAGTTAAAAACACTCAGAGGAGTTATCTCCTCTGAGAGTAATGAATTTTACTATGCAGCCAGAATCGGTGGTGAATGAAGTAAAGCTGTCATTTGCAGGGTGGAAAGTGGGTGCTTTTCGGAGGACTTGGCAAGCATTATCTTTCAACTCAGTGAGGAAGACAATAGTAAATCACCTAAGTATCCGTTTTTACTTAGTAAAACCTGTATAGGTTCAAACCAGCCTTCCGCCTGTTGACCTAAACAACAATTTCCAAAATATTTTGTAGAGAATAATACTAGGGATTAACAAAAATTACTTTTTATCCCTAATGTGTTTACGTTGCAATCTGTTCAATTCAGAGCAATAAGCAACCCTATAACCCAATGAGATGAGGATGTAGCGTATGACGATCTTGTACAGACCCAGGCCAACCATTCCTGAGAGATTATGGGTAATTGAACCTCAACTATTAAAGTACACCAGTAACCACTGTTCAGTATGTAAATCCATATAATAGTAACTACCATTAGGATTTGATCAAGGAACATTCGTCTCCGGAAATCAACTGTTAAACAGTTGAATCACGACGACGACTTTACCTCTGGACCGACCCGGTGGCTCAAACAATGGTTCGTAACACTTATTGGTATTGGTCCGTTCCGGAATTTGGGTAAAACAAATAATTAACAAACTATTGTTTAGAATTACAGGTATTTATTCCTCACTATAAATTGCAATTAATAGTCGTACTTAAATTTGCTTATAAGTTACATTACTACAATCAAATTGATAAATATAATAAATAATAAGTCATTTAAAATAAATAAACTTAATAGTAACAAGATTATTTCGCACTCAATTACAGCCTACTAACTAACTATAGCCTACTTGCAGCCAATTACACGATGTCTACAGCATAGCTATACCTTTTCACAAACGTAAACTGTTCACGTTACACAAGTCACTCGCTGAAACAACTCAAAACTCAGTGACTGACTAAGCGGCAAGCGCCTTTAAATACCTAACTTATCAATATTACTAGATTAAGAAAGATTTTCAACATAATAGTTAAAATACAAAATCTTTCTCTCAGGTTCTGGATGTCCCTACTTGTAGTTAATCAAAAAGTATAAAATAACTAATCAAAAGGTATACACAATAGAATTGAATAAAGGTAACAATATAACGCCATTACAAAAGAGCAAATTATTTAACTAGATACGGTGCCCTTCTCAGGTAGCCGTCACAACAGTAGGCGTATATTATTCCTAACCATTTCTTGGAAATAATCTAATTTATCATATATAATTATTTACATTATCACTTCTAAAAACTCAGTCCTGCTAGAGAATTCTGGAAAAAACCCTTTCCCCTTTCGATATTGTCAAAGTATTTTTATTTCATTATTAAGAAAAGTAAATCAGTAAAGGAACAAAAACTTTATTTTCTAAAATCTATCTCAAAATTGTAGTGGTCAGAGTGTAATTCGTAAACGTTTGACACCGAATTTCTTATTGATCCAAATAATTTAACAAATACTACTTACAGTTTTCTCATATTAGTCCAGTCTAATTTTGAATATACCAATATAATTAATCTTTCTCTCCCATCAAGCCTCTTCATGCAGTGGTCAGCACAACTGGCTCCTAAGCTGGGGGCCAGAGAAAAATTTCCAGGCAGATCGACATTTTTTTAATAATTCATTTTATATGTAACTCCTCATTGTCTCTGCCAGCCGCATTGGCGTAGTTGGTAACTTGCTCGCCTCTCATCATGTGGTCTTGGGTTCGAATCCCATTCAGGCACGGCATATTTTCATACGTTACAAAAAATAATTTCATTCTTCATCGTCTGCATTAGCAGTAATTGCAGAACAGTCGGACGTTAAACCAAAAAAAAAAAAAATCCTCATTGTCTGCATTAGTGTTAATGTGGAAAACAGTCGGACATAATAAGGGAAAACAGGCTCTTTAAAGGAATACAATTCAAAAATTATTTATTTTAAATCCGTATTTTTTTAAAATTTGTCCCATCATCTATTTGTAAAGAACAACGACGGTGGTTGTTTAATAGTAACTATGGTTTTGAACTTGAGAAAAGTTTCTAGACTTTAGCAAGAATTTAATTCTGGGAGTTTCCTCATTTTACAGCACCACTTGAGCAACGGAGGCAGCAAGACTTTCTTCTTTTAATCGATAAATTGTTTTTTACGAATGTAATTTCTTCTATATTGATTAGGTTCTCAATTTTGTTCGATGAATGTATCGTTTTATATAATGTAGAAATAAAGAAAACTAGGTGTTGAATTTAACATCCTTTATACAAACATCATTCAGTTAGTAGAGCAAAGAGTCTTATGTAAAGCTGTTGTCAATTAAGTATTACAGGAAAGCGCGAATTTAATACTCCCTTATTTATATTTATGGGTTGGCTACAAAACCGATATCGAACAATCAAAATAATTGCCAGAAAATAAGCTAACAAGAGAGTGTTAAGCGTTTAAGCTACACGAACTAACTTTTGCATTAACTAGATTGCTTACTACCTTAATACGCTGGATAATTATCATTAAGGTACATTACCACTGCGCCAAAGTTACACTTGTGAGTACATTATTCATTTTACGAACAATAAACAACTTTTGTGAATAATGTGTTATTAAATTCGACGACCTTTACTTGATTAAATTATGTGTTCGGCTAATTTTTACTTTCTCTTGCCTATATGAATGTAAGTTACAGGAAGGAAAGTATTGTTTTCATGTCAATTTTTTGAAAACGAGTTTTCACCGATCTACACGTTTTCAGACTCCCTGAACCCAAGAAAACATGTTTTTAGCAAATGGTCTGTGTCTCTGTGTGTGTGTATGCGTGTGTGTGTGTGTGTGTATGGTTGTGTGAACAGAATATCTCAAAAACGGAACATCGTACGAACTTGAAACTTGAAATTTAGATTAGATACTGCTACCGGACCCGACAAGAACATTTTTATCAAAATCGGTCAACCGGAAGTAGTAGTTTATTCGTGTCATTTTTCACTTTTTTGCGATTTTCTCAAAAATGGCTCCTACTATTTTTTTTAAAAATCACTTTTCACTTCTTTATGCTCTACAAGATAGGGTACAAGATAGGCCATGTCTGCTGAAATTCTTGGAAAGGCTGTTTTCTCATAATAAAATGGTTTTATTAAGATTGCGACTTAAATATGCATTTAAGCGCAAAAATGTATATTATAAAAGTTGTAAAAAAATTTAAATGCTACAACTTTTATTTAAACAATATTTTGTACAATGCTTAGTTTAGCGGTAATTGGTGATTTTCTGTTTTTTCTCACGAGAACGTGTAAAAAAATCGATTTTTTTTAAAGATTTCAGCCTTAGCATGCATTTTACAGCAAAATTTTATTTATAGTTTAGCGTGAAAGAGTGGTTCTCCGTATTTTTAAGCCAAACTGAGATTGATTTTCATTTTGCGTCTTTTACTCATGATTAATATATATAAGGTTATGTTTTTTAGAGTAGTTTTTTGTTTATTTCTAAAGTTTTATTACTAATATTAGGTTATTGTTCATTATTGCATTGGAAGGAGAAAATCATTTGAGTGTTTCACACCAGATTTTTTTGTAAGATGAACAATACTAATTTTTTTTATTTGTGTACGAAATAATAATACACATAATTTTAATTCCATTTTAAAAATTGAATTATTTAGGCCAGATTTATAGTTTTGCCAATTTTTTTACCATTGAGCCGAATCCACTAATAAAGACATTCGCAGGAGCACCAATGCTGCTACTTTTACAGAGACCATCGAGCTCCCCCACCCCACCCAACGGTTTGGGTTTCCTCCATCCGGGTCTTAACGGCTTGAGTACACCTCAAGTAATCCTTAAGAACAAAACAGTGCATATTGTTTCCATACTTTCCTAAAGAGCTATATAGTTCTAAAAATAATATTCTGTATAGAATATTATTTCATGTATCATCATGCGAATGATACATGAAAAGGTGAAACCTTTGAATGTTGATCTCTTACTTCGTAGAGGTAAAATGAATTTACTACCCTAAAGCAATGAAATTTCCCTTTAGAAATACCATACCTTCTTCAACGTAATCATCACTTTATAGTTGAAATTTTGAAAATGAGTACAAATATTATTGATGTGGGACCTAGAAAAGTAATGAGTGTGACAAAACCGGAGATAGAAAGAAACAAACTTATTTAGTGCATCCCTATTAGGCTAGCAATAAATTCACGCGCAGCGCGAGTAAAATGCTTAGTGTACGCAGATGACATTTTTCTAAATGCTTATTCTTAGTGGCAACTGCTTGCTTTATGAGTTTTACGAGATGAAAATAAAAGCAGTTTGTTTTGAGACTAATTGTTTTATATTAGGACTGTATGTAATCCGATCTGTTAGAAATGTCAAATACTTAAAAACAGCTACTGTTAAAAGGACTTTAGATGACTAGTTTATATTTAAATAGAAAGTAGGTCAAGATGAGACCTCTTAATTTAAAGTTGAAAATACTAAAAGTTTTCATCCATGGACGAGTATTATACGAAGTAACATAAAAGGCTGAAGTAGTAATAGTGACCGTTCAAAAACATCAATCTCATTTAACTTTTAGTTATATTTGAAATGTTCCGCTGAAATATAAACGTTTATAAACGAACTAGTTTAGTCAAACACTTATGTTTGTTTTGTTAAAGCATAAATGATGAATTCATCATAGAACTCTTCTACCAAACTATTAATTTCACGGAAAACCAGTTTACTTTACCAAGTACACAGTTAAATACATTTTAATTACATGACTGAGCCTATTATTTTGTTACTTATAAAAAAATAGTGAACGTGGTATGTATGACATAGTGTCAGTTGTTTAAAAATAATCGATTGCTCTGACGCTGTGCGCGGGTTTATTTCTAGCATCATGGGGTTTTAATTAAAATCGATTTTAAAACATCACTGGTGTTCGTACCCTTTTTTCACAATTAAAGAACATTTTTGAAACTCAAGTGCTTTATTTTCTCCTAACTATATCTATGATTATCGATTTTTAATCGACTGTAGCCCTTATGTAAAGTACATAATATATTACTTAAGGCTAATAATTACCTTTTAGGGCAAATAACTGAAACGCAAATTTTTTAGTTTTTTCTGATTAAACCCAAAGGAACGAGTACGTCAAATTTTAGTTTTCTAAGCCATCTAGAAGTTAGATAATATGTGATCCCACAGACCTGTACGTGAGTACTTACGTGTTTATCCTGTACATACTTACAGGAACTATCGTAAATATTAATTTTCAAGAACTTAGACAAAAAAACTCATCTGTTAGCGTGTAAGCTTTTTGATTCATTAGTTTTAAAATGTTTTAAAATTAAATATTAAATTATTTAATAAATCTTCTTCTTGTTCTGCCTTTCAAGGATTAGGCATCTCTGCCTGTTCTGAACCTCTGAAATCTGCCTATCTCTTTTTGGGCGTCCTCGTTCTCTCCTGCTCTCCGGCTTATAGCCTAGTGTCTGCTTAGGTATTCTATCTTCCCGCATTCGTTTACATGCTCTAACAACACACAGTAATTTACAGTAACGTTGACCTTTTCTAACGTACTGGTATGCACTATGGAATTTATGGAATTCGCTTACTCGATCACAGACAAAACGTAAATTGACTCGGCCGTAAACAAACTGGCTGCTTATACAGGTGGGTTGATGGAAATTTCGAAAAGGGCAGAGAATTTCAACATAAGAATAAAAATAAAAAATCAGTCTGACGGCTACTGGATGAATCTTAACAACTGTAAACAAATTAGGATTGAATAGAAGGTGTTACAAAAAGGCCAATTATCTAAATATTTACCCGCTTTTTCACAATATCTGTACATTAAAAGCCAGGCCTACCTTTACTATAAAAACCCTTTATAACTATTTCTGGTCTATCTATTATTACCTACTTTATTAGTCTATTATTTCTCTTATTATTTACGTTAACATCCTCAAACTCTCGGTCTTTCTCTAAAATTTTCGAATACTCTTTCCTTTCTGATATTGTCACAATACATTGTACTATAATACATTAAACATAACAAATCGTTTTCTCTGATAACAGTTATAAGCAGGCCTACGTAAAAGATTATTTTCCTTACAGTCTGATCATAATATTTCTATTACTATATTCTGCCCAATTTTTTGAATTGTTAGTAACTAATACAAAAATACAAAAATTACTACAAAACATATGTTTTAGAAATACTTTTTATTTTCATTTGTTCTAAAATTTTCTAGTTTTAACTGATTGATATGGATATTAATTTCTGCCTCCTGCAAACCTATATAATATCTATGAATTTTCTTTTCAATTAAAATGTTTTGAAATTAGTAGTGAGTTGTCTACAGAATACAAGAAAAATTGCCGGATGTGTATTTGTATCCAAAAAACTTCGATTGCAGGAACCAATACCTATAAAACAGTTTATACAATTGTAAAAATAAAAACTACAAAATGAACAATACTGTACATACTAAATTAGACTGCAAATTTATATATACAGTTAAGTTCTTGCAAGCCAATGGTATAATGAAGCATTTAGCGTTATGTGAATGACAGATACTGATGAGATATTGATATGTGTATGGTTTGTACTGGGTGGTTTGTGGATAGACGCACGAAAAATTGTGGTTTTCAAAGCGTTAACGGATGTATCGATGTATCTATGTTAATTACGACCGTTCACTTGCTCTAATGGTGATTTATGTGTTGTTTGAAATTAGCATAAAATAGTTTAAATTATGTTTTATTTCTGTATTTAATAAATTGTAAGTGCTTTATTATATTTTTATTCTGGTTTTACTCATTTAGTCGACTCGTTTTCTTCTAAAATCACACGGTATTTTATTTAAATTCAGTTTCTATTACAAAAGTTAAACAAAAAGTTTAAAAAGGGGTAACCTTGAAAACAGGAAAATAATAAAATCTGAGAATAATAAAATTGTAAATGTACTAAATAAAAAAAAATTATGGTGGGTGTGTTTAAAGCAGTATTCGTTCTTTACATAAGAAAATTAAATGCAAAATAAGATAGATGTAAATGGAAGTAGTCAACTTTTAACTACATTTAAAACGTTAAACGAATTTTAATTATTATTTTTTAAATAAAATGTAATTATTTTATGTTTAATCTCTGTATAGTTAATTTCATCTTCCCTCATACTCTTTCTCTTTCATTCCGTTTTTGTTTGCGTATTTTCGTTTGTATTTTTTGTTGAATAAAACACTTCAAAATTTAGTAATGTAAAGAAGGTTTAATTAAATCTCGTAGTTAATAAAAAATTCTGTACAGGAAGGGTATGTGGTACCTACCTCGAATATGCGATAAAAAACTAGAAATATGTTTGATATTGTTTTTTTACGAAAATATTCTTTTGAGTTCTTTTATTTTTACATTTCAATTCTACCAAAAGAAAGTATGCTTTAAATAATTTTTGTATTTTCCTGTATTTGATAGTAAAAATATAAAGTCAAATATTTATTGTGCATAGTACCGCAATATAACAGTAAAGTAAGTTTTATACAACTTTTATTCACGATATTATAATTAGAAGGAAAATAAAAACTTAAATTAGTTAAAAATAAACAAAAATCAATTAACAACATCATTGTAATGAAGATACTACAAACTCTTGTTAAATAGTCGTTTAATTTAATGGTAGACAGCTTTTACAAAAGACATTTATTTGCGAAAACGTGCACACGTTCTACGCGATGAAGCAAGTAATCCAATTGCCTTTTAGTTTCCAACTTTAAGGTAAAAATCTGCGGAGAGTTATCATTAACTTACTATAAATGGTTTAATCATATACTAGTAACAATTCATACTTTTAATTTATATTTCCACGAGAACTTTCATTGAGCTTTAGGAAAGTGTAGATATTAATTAGTTTATTTTTTATTTTAATCATTTAATAAACCATGATAAATATTTATCATGCTATCCTAGAGAGTGTGTGTATCTATGCCGCGGAAGTGTGGGTACTGACAAAGAGATAGAATCGCCTAAAAGCGGTGGAGATGGATTTCTGTGGGCGGAGCTGTGGTGTGTCGCGGATTGATCGAATTCCAAAATTAGAAGGTGAAACGGTGTTCAAGGAAATATCATGGATACCATATCCCGGAAGCAATTAAAGTGGTTTGGCCATTTGCAAAGGATGGAGGATGGTAGGTGGCCAAAGAAAGTATGGGAGAGAACGCCAGCCGGTTGAAGAATGAGAGGTAAACCGGAAGTGACATGGTTTGATGGGGTACAGTAGGTAATGTCTTTGCAGTGGCTCTCCGGTGGGGACTGGCGCGACTGAGAGAGGTGGTGCTTAGGAAGCGATATACGGTTGGGCCTGTAAGTCCTCGCACGAATAATATATAATTAATAAAACTGTAAAAAGTGTTACTTGTAAGTTTCTTGGTGCTGGTTCCGGTGCAGTGCCCACAATAGTATGGAGTAGGTCTCTTGGTCATCGGTACTTCAGCCTTCTACGCGGATTATACGGTAGGGCCTATTTGTAGCGAATGCATCTTCTGTGTTTATGGAATTGTGGGGTGTTTTAAATTTAAAAATTAAATGAATAATAAAGGCATTTCTAATGTCTGTGACGTTTGGCAAAAGTAAGTCGTTGTGTAGTGTGCCGTTTAAGAAATAACATAATTGTTATGTACGAAACAAAATATTAAATTAAGTAAAATGGTAAACTTTTGTGAATAGATCTTGTGAACCTGAATGTTTTACTTCCCTTTGTAAACGATCATTAAACAAAATCACGTCATTTTTTCTAACTGTGTAAAACAGATGCTTTCAATTAATTTATTGTAAATACTTTCTAAATAATGTTCATTTTAGTCTAAACTACATAACATTTTAGGTTTTTATGTAAAGATACATAAAATAAAGATACAGAAATTTATTTTACGTTAAATCGTGTATTTATATGACTAGCATTTTTTGTGAAGAGGAAAAACTCCAAGCTAGAGAAAAGAAATAAAAATGTATCATGAGTATTATTTTAATAATGTTCACAAATTAATTTTTCATTTTCTATTTAACTAAAAATTAAAATACCAAGGAAACATCCGTTTTACACTTTAATTAACCTTAAATACCGTATTAGAAGAAGGTAAGGTAGCACGTAAGTAAATTATGTAAACTTACGGTTCCACTGAACGTGACACCATGTGTTTGCAGATACAAATGAAAACTGCATGTTTCAATTTAATACTTTTAATTAAATAAAATAGGTAGTAAACGAATTATATGAATTACTGAAGAAACAAACAGAAAGCTAAATGCACTAAGTTAGCGTAGTAGTCGTTCATTAAGACAGGTTAGAAGATGAGTTATTCCTCTCACGGAATACTCTACCCACCCTCACGCTTCTGCGTGATTTTTTTTCTTTTGCTGACGTTACCTGAAATAAAAAGAAAAAAACGATAGATTAAATTGCCTGGTTGTGTATTCGCTGTGCATTAAAAGAACTTAATACAACTTTACTTTTATTTTTAATTGTAAAGTAATAATTACGTAGCATGATTTAATTAATGTGCTTCATGTAGTATCTCTGTATTTGTAAAGAAATAAAGTCACCAATGTGCAATAATCAGACAAAATTTTTCCGCTTAATTCAATGTTTACAGTAATTATTTACTTTACTAATTTTTTACTTCTTATTAGAACGTTTAGGAATTTAAAAAAACGACCACCAGAAATTTAATGAAAATGCAAATTGAGAAATAACAGAGTTAATAATATCAAGCTTAACAGTTTTGCTAGAGAGTAGTTAAAACAGTCAGTAATTGTAAATTATAACTAAAAATATTTCATTGATTTATTAATGATTGAAAAGATTAAAAATAAATAATATCCACAAAACCAATCCTTGCCAAATAAAACTGTACAAAGTTCTTTTTTATTTTATTTTGCCTGTATGAATATATAGGAAGGAAAGTATTGTTTTTATATGAATTTTTCTAAATTCTAACACTAATTTCTAAATTCTAAAACTCTAAGTTTTTACTAGATCTACACGTTTAGACGCCCTAAACAAAAAAAAAACATTTTTAGCGTTTGTTCTGTGAGTGTATGAACAAGATACCTCAAGAACGGAATATCATACGAAATTGAAACTTGAAACTTAAGTTAATTATTGCTAGACGACCGAACACGAACATTTTCATTAAAATAGGTTAATCGGAAATAGTAGCCTACTGTATTTGTGTCATGTTTCACGTTTTTGCAATTTTCTCAAAACGGCTCCTACGATTTCTTTTAAAAATTGCCTCATTTACTAAATTTTTTTGTTCTACAAGACTTTTTAAGGTTGCGGCCTTAATATGCATTTTAGCGCAAAAATTTATGTTATAAAAGTTGTAGACAATTTAAAAATCTACAACGTCAATTCAAACATTTTTTTGTGTAACGCTTAGGTTAGCGGTATTTAGTGATTTTCTGTATGTTTTCATGAAAATTGTAAAAAAATGAATTTTTTAAGATTTCGGCCTCAGTATGTATTTTATGACAAAATTGTATGTAATCAAATTTATAGGAAGTTAATATATCTTCAGCCTTTATTTCAAGCCTTTGCATTTTAAGCTTTTATTTTTCTCTACAGAGCCTAGTTTAGCGTGAGAGAGTGATTTTCCGTATTATTAAGCCAAACTGAGGTTGGTTTTCATTTTTCATTATTCACTCATGATTAAAATTAGGTTATGTTTTTGTTTATTTCTAATGTTTTATTACTAATGTTAGGTTATATTGTTCATTTTTGCACTGACAAGAGAACGTCGTGTAAGTATTCACACCAGATTTTTTATCATGTTCACATAATATTTAAACGGTAGGCCTGTAATTTCTGTACCTTACAAATATGAAGGAAGGCAGAAAAATTTTAAAAAAATTCTAAAAATTGATGCTTTGCCTAAAAGTGATGTATGTAACAAAATTTATTTGGTCGTTTTAAATTACTAAACTACTATTTAAAATAATACCTTGCGTGAAATTAAATCAATCTTTGACTGTTTACTGTAAAAAGGTTTTATTATTGTGAGATCCAACATTTTCGCTTATCCACCAGAAATTACAGCATAAAACATTTAAAAATAATTTGTTCATTTAATACGATTTCCTATAAATAAATACTTGTCTTGGTTAGAACAGGAAAGATATGCCTATGCATTTAAAGAAGAATAACTATATAAGATGACAGTTTCTAAAATGTTTTTCCCAATATATTTCATATTTGTACAAAAATACATTTTGCCTTGTATCAGCCGTCAGTAATGATGCATGAAGGCAATAAATAAAGAAGTTCTGTCTCTTAGAAGCCAGTGGGTCTGGCACGATCTAGATGTAAACATTACTGCGTAAAATGTTATTGATTTTTCATGACATCATTATTGGATTTCAGTTTAGCTTTTGTCTTGTATAATAATAGTCTAATAATTTATTATCACAGTAGCTTAAAATTTTTACATTGAAAACATACAAAACTTTTAGCAGCTTCAAAATTCTTATGTTGTTTGGCTGAAAATGATCATGGTTTAAAAAGTTTTAATTTAAACTATGGAATCCAGTTTTATCAGCAAAATCATCCCGTGATAAGATAGTTCAGGTCATAAAAACCAAATTATTCGTGCAATTACGAAATGCCTATTTTAAATGGCAAACAGTTTACTCAGTAGCAATTTACAACTCTGAAATATATCTACTGTAGCTAAATCATTCTACGCCAATTTGCATACAAAATTTGACGTAAATAAATCAACTTATACAAGCAAATAGCACATTGTACATCTAGATAATCCAATGACTAGAGTTAATTGCCAATGGCCACGTGACCTTCTAGAATATCAGTAAGATATTTCAAGGAATTACGTCGATCCAACAAATGGTAAACGTGCATGATAAAGAAAAAAGATTATTTAATTTATTGTTATGAAATATTAACATAATGTAAAAATGAATAATAGTATAAAAATTTGTTGTGAAACACTCACATGGCTTTCTCTTGCCAATACAAATAATGAACAATAACTAACATTTTTAGTAATAAAACATTGGAAAAAACTAACGCCAAAAACATAACCTAATTTTAATCATGAGTGAATGATGCAAAATGAAATCAATTTTAACTTGGCTTAATAGTACGGGAAATAACTCTTTGACGCTAAATTAGGCTCTGTAGAAACAAAATGCTTTAAATAAAAGTTGTAGATCTTTTAACTTCCTATAAATTTTATTACATTTACTGGTAAAATGCATACTACGGCCGTAATGTTAAAAAATCATTTTTTTACAGTTTTTCATGAAAAAAACCAAAAATCACGAATTGCCGCTAAACTAAGCGTTATACAAGAAAATGTTGGAAGTAAACGTTGTATATTTTGACATTGTCTACAACTTTTATTACGTATAGCCCTATAGTTTTGCGATGGAATGTATATTAAGGCCGCAATCTTAAAAAAAAACATTTTTTTTCTACGAAAAGACAGCCTCCCCAGGAATTTCAGCAGACATGGCGCCTACCCTATCTTCTATAGCATAAAGATGTAGTAAATGAGGCGATGTTTAAAAGAAATCGTAGGAGCCGTTTTTTGAGAAAATTGCAAAAAAGTGAAAAATGACACGAATAAACTCTACTTCCGGTTGACCGATTTTGATGAAAATATTCGTGTCGGGTTCTCTAGTGATACCTTACAACGTTTTAAGTTTCAATTTCATAATTATGATGTTCCGTTCTTGAAATATTTTGTTCATACACACACAGACCAATCACTAAAAACTTGTTTTTTGGGTTCAGGGGTTCTGAAAACGTGTATATCCGATGAAAACTCGATTTGGAAAAATCGACATGAAAACAATACTTTCTTTCCTATAATATAGGCAAGAGAAAGTAAAAAAGGTAAGTGACAAATATACAGCCAGTGAGGTATAACAAAAGTATCGTTAACGTTATATATTATAACCAGTTTGTTTGTAAAGATTCATAGCTTTCCACGACTCTTGTGGTTAAAATAATGGATTTGTAAACTTTCCGTCTGAATTGAATATAAATTACCTTACAAGCAGCAGGAGTGCTAAATTAATTGCACTCGATCTGCTAATTTCAAGGCTACAAAAATTGTCCATTTTCTTATCACATGCTAAGCCAATTATATGACTGAAAAAATATAAGTAGGCCTACAGAAGAGGTAGAGGTGTAAAAGGTACTATTCAGAGTTATCTCCTCTGAGAGTAATGAATTTCATTATACAGCTAGACCCTGTAGTGAATGAAGTGAAGGTGTCATTTGCAGGGTGGAAAATAGATGCTTTTTAGAGGGCTTGGCAATGTTGATGAACATACTTTTCCGCTTAGTAAAGAAGGCAATGATAAACCACCTCACTACCTGTTTTACTCAGTATAGCTTCTAGAGGTTTAAAACATCCTTTCAGCTGGCGACCAAACAACAACTAACTATGAAATAACAAATTAAAATATGCGGAGGATAAACTGTGTTTTAACTTTAAACTGTGTACTTTTTGAAATTATAAAAATTATTACTTCAAACACTTCCGCAAATATGCTATGTTTATATAACTTATAGAACTTTAACTTTCCAGCTAGTAATTAGTATTAGGTTAACACATTTTCTTTCATATTTTTAGTCAAAATCCTAAAAAGTATTAAATTTGGATTATTATTAACATATGATTTGACAATTATTTTACAACATTTTTTTTTAAGTTTAATCTCTCTATTAATTTGAATATGTGCAAGTATAGAAATGGGAAAGCTCTAACTGACTGTTTCATCACTGATTCCTAACTTTTCGATCACTTAGAGAGCTGGAATTCGCCGCATTTGTCTCGTAAGCGTTCAACAGAAAAACTAAAGCATTTGTCTCGCCTACTTGAGCCTAAGGGTTAAAAATGGGATTGCTATCCCAAAGTAATACATATTTTATACTTCACCTTCCTGAAAATATACAGTTCCAAATGTCGGAACGGATGTTCTGTAAGCAATATCTAAAAAATAAAAATTTTGAATTCAGACAGTTTCTTCAGAAGAATAGGAAGAGACTAACTGTCCTAAAACAGGAATTTGACTGTACATTCCCAAAAAGCTTTAGTTATGAGATTCGTTATTAGTATTCTTAAGTAATACCTACAACTGTAAAATATAGATTTAAACCAGGAACAATCATAATTCGTAAGCCTCCAACGCGGAAGTCATGGATTTGATTCCCATGTACGGTCTAGAAATTATAACTAGTTAAACTCGTTTAATGTCATTTTTAATAAACTTAAATAAAACAAAATAATGACTATAATAAAACAAAAGATGACTAATCATTGTAGATTGTCTTGCAGATAGTTGAAAATTGTATTTGTTTTCGAATTTGAATGAATTCAGGAAAAAACAGGTTGAATCACAATTACAAATTTTTCAGGAAACGATTTTCTAAATTTGCAGGTGTACCTCTTTTATATTTGAAATATTTTAAATGTTTTTCTCAATACTTATTTAACATACGTCTGTAGATTCAGAGAATATTTTTTTTGTATTTTAATTAAATGAAACCACGCAGATGTTAGACAAATAATAAAACTCCCCATTCTACAAATAAAACCAGGTAAAAACAGGCTCAGTCTTTTGACTCAGCCTCCGTTTCCTCTGCACATCTGGTTAAAATAAAAGTAGTCATGATTTTAATGAACATTATTTTTTGAAAAAATTTACGAATGAGACTTTGGAATAAAACATTGTTTAAATTAATATGGCAGAGTTTTATTTGAAGCTAACAAAGTCTACAGATGATTAATTGAATGGAAAAAATTGAAATATTCTTTGTAAAAACGAAAAGACAGTGTTTATCTATTTTTTTTGTTTTCGGTTTTTGTATGTTTCATTTTATAAAAATCACATGTGACCGTTCACACAAAAACAGACTTGAATGTCATTGAAACCTTTAGGCAATTAACCTTTTGGATAATACTGACAACTGCCACAGACTTAAACATTTCAAAATTTCACATTTTTTTTTCTTGTACGGCCACAGGGGACCACTGTAAGTTCATTTATTGTTCCTTTTCACCCTTAACCTCGCGTGGTAGTTCTTCATTCGGTCAGATCTACTCTTCCTCTCCGCTTCGGATATCACCATTTTTTTCCTGTTGGTTTCCGTTCTCTTGAATTTTATCTTTCCGTCTCTCAGTAGGTTGTAATTTCCAGACTTCTCCTCCAAATCCTTTCTCTCTATATTCAGCTCCCTCATGTCGTCCACAACCATTCTGAGCCACTTGGGTTGGGTTTTCCTCTTCCGGTAAAATTCTGTTAGCTTTTTTAATAGTCTTGTCTCGGGCATTCTTAGGATGTGCCCCAGGGAAGATATCCTCCTCCTTCTCATGACGTCCGTCAGTGGGTCTATCCTCTGGTACACTTCTGCATTGGAGATGTTCTGGTATTTTTCCTCTTGGATGTTCCATTTCCCTATACAGTTCCTAACAATGTTCCTCTCAGTTGTCTCCATTCCTCCTCCTCCATACTTGACTGTCGGATCCCATAATGTTTCACACCCATATAATATCTCTGGTAACACTACTGTCCTGTAATGCCTGATTTTTGTGTTTATAGACATGGTTTTCTTGTTATATATATATTTTTTGTGGTAATTAGGGATCTGATTAATTTATATTAAATTAACCACGATGACTGTCGCCAATCAATTTTACTTTTTATTAGGCGACAATAATTAAAAAATGTTGCATTTATAGAGAAAATTGAAAATCAACTTAACCAACAATGATAATTGATTTTTAAATTGAAGTTGCGGCTGTGGGCGTAATCTCTATCAAGTTTTATTTTCTAATGGCAGAAAATTTACTTATGGTTAAATAATTTAACTGACTGTAAGTAGTATATTTTATTTTTATTTTTTAAATATTTTAAACTTTTATCCCTTATTCAGAAACTATACATCCTAGATTGCATCCTAGTAGATAATGTTAAGCAATCAAAAAAGCAAAAAAGAAAACTAATAAAATTAGAGAACAAACATACGAAAACTTGGATAATAATTACTTGTACCAAGTAATTATATATAGATAGAATACATAGAACAAGAAAGAGTGTAGAAATTAAAAATTTTAACAAGAAAATATTGTATGATAAAATTAATTCTTAAAAAAATATTTACGTCAGTGATAATAATGTGAGGAACGCAAAATAAAATAAGAAATTTTAAATTTTTTATAAGATTTGTACAATAAAATTGATAATGTATTATTGCACACATCGGCCATATTCCTGAATAGTTTGGCTTTCAACAAGTTTTGGCATCTCGGGGTGTTGTAGACTACAAATTACAATCTATATTTTTTTATGCATAGGCCTATTACGGGATTCTTAGATCATTTTTAGAAAATAGATATTATTTGATATGCGTTAACGTCTGGAATATTCTGATACAAGGTATATCGAAGCAGAAGTTCCTGAAGGTTCCATATTACTCCCGCTCTGTTGTAATATAACAAATTTATTGGACATCTGGAGTTGTTTATTTTTTGAGTCTATTAAAATAATAAACATCTCCAGCTGATTGAAAAATTAATACTTTAGAATTATTTAATTCACATTGACAAAATTATTTAAAAAAGTTATTTATTCTAGTTACTAGGCAACTAAAGAAGAAGAAGCGATTTTTGTATAAAATATTTTAATGGACGGTTTAACACCAAAGGAATAACACGTTAAAATTCCACCGTCCATTCAATTATTCATTCAATTACTTATTTAACGTATTAGATTTGTTTTTCTTTATTTTATTCAACTAAATGAAATAAGCTAGCGGTTTTTGAGATCTGACATAACATATATCTTGTTTTATTATGATTGGTTTATCAATGTTTATAAATGCTATAACTAAGAAATGAATGAATGTACAGGCTCGTAATCTTTTTAAGAAATATAAGTAATAATGACCATGTAAAAGTAAGTTAGTACTAAAATGTTGTATACTGCAACCTTATATTAATTATTCATTAATATCTAAACTTCCATTAAAGAAGTACAAAAGCCTAGAAGAAATTGTGTGTCTTTTTATTTTTTATTGTTGTTATTATTTGAACTGAACAAGCATATTGATCACATAAGTAAAATGATAATTAAAAGCATCTCCTTTAAGATAGATAATGGCATTCTCTTGTGTGAGGAATAAGTGATCACTCTACAAATATTTCAATTCTTGTTTGGAAGAAATTTAGTTTGAATTCAAACCCTTGGAATAAGGTTACTTTTTGAATTTCGGCATATCCTTGTGGTGGGAAACGATAGTTTCTTACAAATTTGCCGATCCCTTGTGGGGATACCTCGTGGAGAAATTTATTATCTTACACTGTACTCCATATTTCCCAGAAAATTAATTCACGTTAGTAACACCGTTTACGAACGATACCCTACCATTTTGTTATGCAGCATTGAATCTCCAGAAGAAACATCATTAAATAGTACAACTAAAGTTTAAAAAAAAACAATTCACACAGTAGGGTGTACTGTATTGTAGCAACTGAATGATCAGTTGATTTTGAAACACGTCTGTCTGAACTGACCATGTTTTACCATAACACCGATGATCTGAGTCTTTTGTTTTCCTACATACAGTCTATGTTTTTTAATTGTTATTACATAAAGACACAACCTGTTTAAAAAAACTATTAGTTGATAAAAATAGTAATTGGATTATCCCACAGATAGCAGCTAAACTTGTTTTTTTTAAATTGTGTCAGATGAATTTAATATAATGAATCACTTAAAACTCATCCCCTGTAAATGTGAAAGTAATTGTATATTACCATGCATAAAAAATAAATACAAAATGCTATTATTATTGGATTTTGTATTCTCATTCAGATAATTAAGCACATAGTACAATTTAATCGGATAAATGTAATTTATACTTAATAATCTAGTTTTTTATTTTAGCAGTTTTTCAGCATTTGTAACTTTTTGTTTCATCACCAATTAAAATTTTTGTAAATCAGTATAAAGTACTAGATTTACGAAGACAAAAAGTGTCAAATAAGTGTTGACTACAATATGAAAATATGTATATTAGTTAAAAATGCATTGAAATATCTAAAGCGCGACAAGCAGCAACAGATATAGTAAAAGTATTATTTTCTTTTCATTACATAAAATAAAGCAATCGTTAAATGGATTAGGATGATTGATAGAATTCAACTCCTACGGCCTTGTACAGAACGGGACATAATAATGCTGGAAAAACATTTTGTAACCGCAACTTATAATGGTTTGTACAATGTGTGGTTTCCCATTTCATTAGCGGTTAAGGGAAGTTTAGACTTTCAAAACTTGTTCAAATTGATGAGACTTTTCATTATAAATGAATTGGTGTATAAAATGTATTTGAAGTAACTATCTAGATTCATTTCAACTGTAAAAATAATGCGTGCAATAATTTTGACCAGCGTTGTTTAGTTTACCTCTTTTTAACATTAAAAAGAAATATGTACTTGTCATAAACAAGTGACTTCAAAAATGATTACAATAAAATTATTTACAGTTTATTTTAATCTTGTAACTGCCGCTGACATCCAGAATTGTAACATATATTTCATATAAAAGGACCAATTTGTTTACGAAGTAGTTTCACCACAAAAAACAAAATATTTTATCAAGCCCAAGAAATTTTTAAGGAAATAACAATACACATTTGAACTTTGTGTTCCATGACATTTTTCAATTCATTATTTTTTTTTTAAACAAACATTATTGTAACGTACAAATTAAATTAAATTTTACTCAAACGACGGAATTGATTGTGGAACATTCGTATCCTGTTGGCTTTTAATAAATCACGGAATTGTAACTGAACTAACATTTTAACGCAGTTTTACGGTCTGCTTGTTTATATTTAGGCTAGCAATTTCAGTATTTTTTATTTAGTTGTATTCACATATTTTTAAAGCCTGCCACAACTGGTCTACCACACCCGTGTTTATTACAGTCGTATTAATTTGCGTAAATGTATGAATTGCCTCTAGGGTTATTATGTTTTCCGAATTTTATCAATTATTAGACTCGAGTCAATAGTATACATTATTAAATAAATTAAAATAAATTATTAAATACAAAAACAACTTGAACCACAAAAAAACTCAGGTTTTAAGTAAATGATAATTACTAATTCTTCTGAAAAACCTATTTGTTGAATTACAGAAGTCTGTTCATTTAGGCTTTTATACTTATCAATAAGCTATTTTCAACTCGGATCTCACTATTGTAAATTCTTGCATTCGATCAGTAAATACCTTATAGCAGTGATTCTCAACCTTTTATGCTCCGCGACCCCCAAATAGTAAAAATAAATGAAATTAATATTTCGCAGACCCGCTCCCATAATAATAGTAGCCTAAGCCTTACTATTAATAATTGAATTTTGACTGTAATATGTGAAATGTTTTTTAATATTATATAATCAAACTGCACTAATTTTATGTCTTTAAAAAATATACAGACAGTAAAAAATGCATTGAAAATAGTAATGTCATTCCACGTCTTATCTCTGTGAAAAAAGGTTTCCTCTTTGGTTGCTCTAAAAACGAATTATAGGAATCGTATGTTATCACTCAAGAACAATAATTTACTTTTATATGTTTCTAATGAAAATCCACGTATGAAAAAAATTTTAAATAAAAACAAATCCAACCATCACATTAATAATTAAATAATGATTAATTTCGTTTCTTTACAAGTAAGTGTACTTACTTACGTTGAATGAAATGTAGAAAATATATACATTAGTTTTGTAAACAGTCTACAGTATAACAAAAGGCGAGGGACGGATGGATGTAGTATATGTAAGCTGATTCATTCGAAGCCTCGACGCGCCAGATGACATGCCTATACTTATATCAAATTTACCCAGTAATCTCTAACTCAGGCTTCATAGAAGATGGAGTAGAGATCTCTTGTAACTCTTCTCTTGTACTCATCTCCCTTAAGTCATTCACGTCGTATTTTCACCCATTATCGCAAACAGCAATCCTCAAATGTACCAGTTGTCTGTACACAACAGTCAGGGCTGCAGAACAGTCGTAAATAACAAAACTGAAATAAAAAAAAAACAAATTTACTGAAACAAATTCGCAAGCAAACAATGTTCGGTACCTTGGGATATTTTTAGCTAGGCGGTTGACGTGGAACAAGCACGTCAACCAAAAGCGAATACAGATAAATAACAGATCGAAACAGTTGTACAGGCTATTATCCAAGCGGTCAAAACTACCCATTGCTTACAACTCTTGACGTACAAGGCTTCAACCGATATGGATGTATGGTAGTCAAATTTATGTTGCAGCAAAGCCATCAATAATTTCACAAATACAATGTTTTCAAAGTAAGTCCTTACGACTGATTACTAATTACCCGAGTTACGTATCCAATAGAACACTACACGATGACTTACGCGTTCCTTACGTCAACGACACATATCTAAAACGGTACCGCAGGTTCAGAGACAAACTTCAAAATTATAACAATTCCTTAGTATACAATATGAATTCTACGGACCTACCAGGAATCGCACAAAGACGACTGAAACGCCGATGGAGTAGAGACATGATACATTAACGCAACTGTAACATTATTACGTACACAAAAATATAATTAATTTGAACGAACACATTTATCGTAATCTGGAGAGCTATCGCTGGGTGGTGTCCTCAAAGTCATTAACGCAATCGGATTTTTTTAAATGTTTTCTTTTGGTAATTTAGTTGTGAACGTTTTTGCTAGTTGTTCTTCTTGTTGCTGTTGCAAAATAAATAAAGTAATAAAAAAGTTCACTGGAAAATATTGACAATTGACTACAGGAACGTCTTAAATGTTGCGTAGGTTACCGGATTGATGATTGGATGACAATTTATGTATAAATCTGCAAGGATTATGTAATAACTTCTAGGTAAAAATTTAATTTGTTATAAAATATTTTTAAATTAATAAATTTTCAATCTCAAAAATTTTCATCGTGATGCTAAACTACTAGCCGGAATTTAACATTAGTTGCCCATGACATACAGAAAACATATCAGATTGAACATTATACAATTTATGTAAAAATAGATGGTAATTATTATTAATTTTATAATACTAAACTGTAAATAAAGTATCGTATCGCATCAGAATTATGTTAAATTTTGCAGAATTTTATTATTTAACAAAAACGTTATGTTAGTCACGAATTGACTTATTAGCTTTTAATGTTTCTTTTTTATTTTACATTAGCTATAAAATTTATATTGCTCATAAAATTTACTTTATGTATTTTGCTTAGCTTTACGACGAGCACAGTATGTATGTATTGTAACCGAAGTGTTCAGGTGTTCATATAAGAATATTTTATAGCCGTACAGAAGGGTTTACAGTCTGAGTGTGTAACATATATAACCATGAATGTTCCACAAACTGTGATTAATAATAACTTACACAGTGTATGAATGTAAAATAGAAATAAAAATAATAATCCCATTAAATATTTATCTTTACAATTTGTAACGTGTAACAGGTGAACATTAATTTCTTTCATGTATGCATTCGATAATCTTATGTAAGAAATAATATAATATTAATACCACGTAATTCGTATAAATATATTTTTGATCGACTCATTTCTCGGATAATAAATTCAATATTTTATCTTCACAGTAAGTTACTACAAGCTTAGTATTTATTAGAATTTATTATTGCCATTATATAAATTATTTCCTGGAGATGCACACTAAACATTCACCCACCGGTATAATAGTTAAATAGCATTCCAATGTAAAACTTCTACAATTTGGTAGACAATCGTCTACCAACTAGCGAATCGGTCATCATGTTCGTAGATGATTAAATCTGTTTGTGAATTTATTTGTCTAAATGTAATTAATTAAGATGTATTACTTAACCGAGGATTTCCGTTTAACCTCTGTACCGTACCACATAACTGGTCAGCATTAATTGACCGCATCCTTTTGGCAATATGTCATGCCACTGTGTAACTTGATCGCAGGTTGTAGACGTATGACTATCATACGGTGCACTTGCGTCCCTACTATTAACTCCTATTGTTACGGTAACTTTTGCAATCAAGTTTGAAGAGGTTATATTTAAATATTTAGAGCAAGAAACTTAGGCTGTGTAGCTGTCATCACTAAACAAAAAAATTAAATAAAAGTTGGCTAAAATAAACAGAATAAAATTTTGTATTAAAAATAATTTTATACCTTATTAACAGTTTACATATTCTACGTATAAAACTAACCAGAAGCTAGTTAACACGTTGTAATAAAAACAGTTCAAAGAGATTTTACAGGATTCTTAACAATTTTGTACAAGTCTTGTAAACAAAACTACAACAATGTCGCTCAAAAATTAAATTAAAAATATTTGGTAAATTTTCTTAACTTTCTTTGAATGTTAAAAGTTACCGTCATGATTGGCGTCGTTTTGACTGGTTGGACTACTAATAAAACATTAAAACCATAACGATAAATTAAGTACCTAGTGGAAATTCAGGTTCACGTTAATATTAGTCTACAATCAGTTTCTGGACAGTTAATTTTACGAATACCGTTATCTACCTGATTTCATTGTTGGCAAAATAAAAATATTGTGGATGAATGTGTTGAAAGTTACTTAGTTGAAACATATAAAGCTTTTTTTATTTAAGAGAGATTATCTAGTTTTTCGAACTCGGATGCCTTTAAATGACAAAAGCTGCTGAAGAAACAAAAAGTGCTAAAGTGAGTGTCGTGATATTAAAGTATAAAGTATCTACAAAGATGATAAATCTTTTATAAGATGAATAAAAACTGACATTACACCACTAAGTTAAAAAATAAGTTCTTTAATAAATACGTATATAAAAACTTCTGAGCTGAAAGAGAATTTTCAAATCGCTTAGATAGTTTGATCTATCAAGAAATTTTTTTTAAGTCACAGAGAGGTGGTAGATAGAGTTTGACCAGCACAAAGAAATCTAAGAAGCAAACAATCTAGCAACATTGTAAAAGTTGTTCTTTAGTGTAAAACGTAATAGAAGGAAAGACATTTGTGACATTTTTTTTAACAGGCTTTGGTATCGTTGTTCTTCTGTTCGCTTTTGTAGCCTATATATTTTTTACACTGTGGACTAAATGTTAAACGTATTAGGAAAATTATACACATAAAACTGTATCCGTAACTATTAGATATTTATTGAATTATCTGTACTTATAACTAAATTATCTTAGTTGACTGATATGGGATTACGGAATAATTTTTTTAAAAATTAGAAAGACAAGAATGTAAAAAGAGTAGGTGTTATATTTGTTTAAAACACATCCAGCCCTAGTCCTTGCTGGTATAAATAGATTACAAAATTGAAGTAGGTCATTAAAATACGAAGTAAATATTTTCATAATTTTCGTAGTTACAATATTTTTATTTGTATATTTATCAGTTTCAGTATAAATTGATATTGTGTATACCGCAGTTCAGTTATTCTGATAATTACGGCGCTTTGGAACTTTGGAATGATTAATGAGTCCACTATTTAATAGCTGTGAAATTATAATTGCTTCTAAAATGTTACTCCTATTACCCTATATATTATATTTTAGGAAATTTTCAACTACGGCATTATAATAATATTTTTGTTTGCGTGGGAAACCGGTATTTCCACAAAATGAAACATTTATTCATTTAACTAAACGAACAAAAATAACCGGAATTCATGATGAATTTTCCAGCCATTAAGTTGGCACAACTGTACCAGTTAGTGAGAGTAAAGTGAGTTTTTGATAGGACGGGTGGGAGGTTTTTATGGTGAGGGGGTGCTAATGTGGTCGGTTAGAGTAATTATTTATATGAGGGACATGGTGTATAGGGGTGGATTTATTCAGTGTGGGAATAAACCCAGCTGCTTACACAGATAGCTGGCTGCTTTCGCCGCCGCTCATCTGATCTGACCTTCCACTACAAACCGCTAGTGACTAACCATTATCCCAAAACTGGTAGAGACTTTCATTTGGAGTAAGTACAGCTGATAAAATCCATACTGAGAGGGAAGCAGTTATAAGGGAAATAATGCCTCACCTGTCTAACAGCCTCCTCAATTAGGTTGGTGCGTTAAAGGTGACAGTGACATATTACAAAGAGGACACTCTTTTTACACTGATGTAAAGCACAGTCCATGTATTCACCAAAGTTAATTTTGTCCACATTATACATAATACTAGTACAAAATATAATTTTTCGGTAAAATAAATTTTTCAATATTTTAAAATTTTCAGTATGGCAAACGTATGTTCATGGTATATCGATAATTTTCAATTTTTAAGCAATTCTGTAACTGAATAGAACTGTATTCAACATTTTTGACGTTATATTATAAGGCCATTTATTTTGAAGAATAATAGCCAAAGGTTTATCGGTGCTTACAAAAATCCACTTTAGTTTTTACTGCGAATACAGAAAAAACCGAGCAGAATGATCGTTAAGTCTTAACCGATTACTCAACTTCTTTTACAATAAACATTCAATGCGTAGGAAATTGGAAAAGAAAGACTGACACAACTATTTTTTGTGTTTTTTTACATCATAAGTTAAAAGCAGTCATATTGTAAATTTATTGTTCGTATTATAGTGAAGTTTACTCCAAATTGGGTCAAATTCAAAAGGTTTAAATTAATATTTCGACAAACTGTGAGTAATTTTAAACATTAACAGTTATATAAACACTGATACAATTAGATATTTAAGAATCACTTTTGACATAAGTCTCACATGGGAACAACAAATTTCACTAAACGACAAATACTCTCAGAAGGAAATGCTTATACAGTCTGATAGTTAGACATTCACGTTTTCAGACCTACACGTTTTCAGACCCCCTAAACCCAAAAAAACATGTTTTTCGCGATTGGTGGTGGTGGTGGTGGTGTGTGTGTGTGTGTGTGTGTGTGTGTGTGTGTATGTGGTTGTAGAACATCGTACGAACTTGAAACTTGAAAAATAAGTTAGATACTACTATCGGACCCGATACGAAAATTTTCATCAAAATCCGTTTACCGGAAGTATTAGTTTATTTGTGTCATTTTTAACTTCTTTGCGATTTTCTCAAAAATGGCTCGAACGATTTTTTTTTTAAATCGCCTCATTTACTAAATTTGTTACACTCTACAAAAAAGGGTAGGCACCATGTCTGCTGAAATTCTTAGCAAGCTGTTCACAAAAAAAAACATTTTAACATCTTAAAGTCTTCTTTTTAAGATTAAACAAAAACTTCCCCATCAGTATTACTCAATTATTGCATCTTATTTGGAGGACCGATACTTTACAGTGAAATATAAGGACGAACAATCATCTCTAAAATTAATTGAAGCTGGTGTTCCTCAAGGAAGCGTGCTGTCTCCTGTTTTGTACACCATTTACACTTCTGATCTTCCACAAAATGACAACACTACAGTGGCAACATTTGCCGACGACACAGCCATTCAGGCAATACACGAAGATGCACAAATTGCATCTCATAACTTGCAACGACACTTAGACAGCGTACAAAATTGGCAAAAAAAGTGGCGTATAAAAACAAATGAACACAAGAGTCTGCACGTCACATTTACACTAAAACGGGAAACATGTTCACCAGTATTTTTTAACAACGTACAAATTCCACAATCCGATACGGCAAAGTATCTTGGCCTCCACCTGGACAGGCGTCTAACATGGAGGACTCACATATGGAACAAACGAAAACAGTTAAATCTTAAATACCAACAGCTGTATTGGATGCTTAATGGAAAATCCAAATTATCGGTACAAAACAAATTGTTAATTTATAAAACTGTACTTAAACCTGTGTGGACATATGGGATACAACTTTGGGGCACAGCAAGTCACAGTAACATTGAAATAATTCAACGGTTTCAGTCAAAAATACTTCGAAACATCATGGACTCACCTTGGTACATATCCAACACTATATTGCACAGAGACACGAACACTCCCACGGTACACGAAGCTATACAGAAATTTTGTACCAGTTACCAAACAAGACTTGAAAATCATCAGAATCCAAAAGCCATCAATCTCCTAGACAACAGTGGAACACACAGAAGACTATGCAGACTACACTGAAGTGCTATATTTTAATTCCCCACAAGGGTATGACAAATTTGAAGTAATATTTATTTAATAAAAGATTTGTTATAGGTGTAGGACCGTTACCCCGACTATTTTCATTGTATAGAAAGATGTTGACTAATAAAACGAAACACATTTATACATGAAATACAAGTTTAATTATATCTAAAATAATAATGATTTTTACACACACAGGAGTTACAAATAATACATTTAGAATTATGTTTTTACAAAATGAAAAATAAATAGCGCTTTAAATTGAATTCAGTTTTTTAGTTAAATTCTGTACAGAAATTACTTAGGTTGAAATACCTGGCTATAGCTTTGAAATTTCGTAGATCCCATTAAAGTTGGTAATGTGTAGTTAAATCATTTGTTGGTTGTTAATATTTCATTATTCGTTGTATTTGTAAGTATCTTTTAGCACAAGACGTTCTAGTTTCACTGATTAATTAACTGAAAGTCATTTCATTAGTGTATTATACTATTAAGCACATTGTTAAATTTATCTGTCCTGAGCACACACACATCCTACTTACAGGATTGCTGAAGTGAGACTGGCCTCCCGCTTTTATTCTTAAAGAAGCGTCGTTTTAAACTTCGCCTTGAAACTATTTTTAAATTTACAATATCCAATCATCTTTCAGAATTCAAATTTCTTGACCAATCATATTCATCTGTTACTTCAACTGTTTCCTCGGCACAAGTACTTTGATACAGTCACTGTTTCTGCACGTGTTCAATTATATTAAAAGTTTACTTTCAATAATCAATAAATTTACTTGAGAATTGACGGTTACGATGTTGATTTATTCCCGACAAACGCCTGACTTGACAAATACTAATTACATCCGTTACATTAGTTTTTATTTTTTGACATTATAAATTAATTTATTACTTTAAATACAGCCATATATTTTTATCTCGCTACAAATTACCCCCTATAAAAATATAAAAAAACTTTTTTTTTTTAAATTTAAAACTAAATTTGAAAAAATTTTGAATATTTTTATACAGAAAAATTAAAATCGTTAACAATTTAATGTACACCCTGTGGTTTTTAGCTTTATGAGCACCCTATACTTCACTTACACATATATATATCTAATTACAAACAAAATTACATATTTTATTACGCATTACAAAATAAAGAATGATTATATTTTTATTGTCAATTATTGGTAATGATATCCAAATTAATAATATATACTTCTAAGTTACTGATACTTAATTAATTCTTTTTTCTAAATAAGATTTTAAGTACAAATAAAAACAATTTCTAAGAAAATTTAAAATATTTTTAACCCATCATAAATCCCTACAATCCAATGTGTCTAAAGTATAATGTAATAAACTTTGACATGTCAAACCCATAAATTTATTTTTAAATGTGTTATTTCGTCGTCTCACGGTCAAAACAAAATTAATATTTCTATCCTACTACCATAACCTTTTTTCTAAGAAATCCTTGACTTTATTTTTAGCTTTTACACAATTCAACTTCACCATATGACTTTATTTCCTTTCAAATGTTATTGACCTAATCGTTCGTTTGTTACATTTTGACAATTCACTCTTAATTTTTTAAACAATATTATTTTGATATATCAATTTCTTAGCAGTTCTATTCTCGATATAATTATAACTATTTCCTACTAAACTATTTGTTTTATTTATTATTTTACTTTACTAAATTAATCTAATTTCTAAATACAGTTTATACTACATGATTTTACTTATAATATTTTTTACAAATTAAACGATTCACATAGAACAAATTATTTTTATTGTTTTTTAACAATAGAATATTTTTATTTTCCACTACTTTTACAACATCAAATGGACCTCTGAACCTGTGGGTACACTTTCTGCTATATTTCTTACTTTTATTGGATAATTCAAAATTTTTAAGCAAAACCTGATCACCTACATTAAATTTTATTTTTCCTACTTTATTTTCGCTATATTTTTGTCTTTTAATCGCCACTTCTTCTAATTTCTGTAAAACATTTTTATTTATTAGGTCCAAATCTAAATTTACATTTTTATTTATTATACCAGGAAAATGTATTTTCTGACATGCGACATCAATTACTTTTTTACCAAACATTACCTCAACTGGTCTCTGATTAATGGTAATGTTTACATTATAATTAATTAGATTTTCAATAAACTTAACATACTTGTACCACTCAACGTGGCGTTTACCAGTTAAAAAGATTCTAAGCAAAGTTCCAAGCTGTTGAAGATATCTCTCCGAAATGTTACCTGATGGGTGAAAAATTGATACCATTCCACACTTAACCCCTAAATTTGATAATCCTTTTTGCCAAACTGCACCTGCAAACTGTTTACCATGATCACTGATAATACACTCTGGTTTTCCAACTTCCTTGATAAAACATTTAGCTTTATTTAACACAGTACGTGCATTCCCCTTCCTGATAGGGTATAATTTAACAAATTTAGTAAATCCACACACCATTATAAAAACATATTCCAATCCCAAGTAACTCCTCGGCATTGGACCGAACAAATCACAGTATACTTTTTGTAGTTTTTTATTCGGTACATTGGTTACGCATAAGCCTCTCATGTTACAATTATTTATCTTTACACGCTGACATAGATCACATTTTTTAATTATTTGTTTGACTAATTTTCTTAAACTTTTAACACTACAATTTTCTGAAATATTATAAATAGTTTTCAATACTCCAGTATGTCCCATTTCTTCATGGTACAATTTAATTATTTCTATACGCTTACTAATGGGCACTACAATTTTGAATTTTTGATCGCATGCTTTGCGATGAAATAAGATTTTATTATAAACTACATAATTTTTTACAAATTCGACTCTACCTGACTCTAAGCTGTTTATTATTTTATTACAATACTCACAATTGTCTTGTTCTTTTTTCAAATTATTAAAAACTTTACTAAGCGGTTTACTTTCTACTTTAAATAAAAATATTTTATATCCTACATTCTCATTTTCAATAAACTCCTTCTCATTAATTCGTGATAAAAAATCTGGTACAATGTTTTCCTTTCCTTTAACAAACTCCCATTTTAAATTATACTCTTGCAGATATAATATCCACCTTAAAATCCTTCCATTATTTATCTTACACGATGACATAAAAATTAAAGCTTCATGGTCAGTTCTAACAACAACTGAATTTCCCAACAAATACGTTCTCAATTTACTACAAGCAAATAAAATTCCCAGGAGCTCTTTTTCAGTAGTAGAATATCTTAATTCATGGGAATTAAGTTTACGGCTAACAAAACATATGACTCGCTGATCTCCAAACTCATCAACCTGGTACAACACAGCCCCCAAACTGAATTTATTAGCATCACAACCTAAATAGAATTTTTTACTGAAATCAGGATGTTTAAGCATTACACAGTTTAAAAATCTACATTTAATCTCATTAAAAGCCTTCTCATGTTTCTCACTCCAAATAAACTTATTCTTCTTACTTAAAATATCTGCAAACACACTTGTTAATTCAGAATAATTTTGGTGGAATTTACGGAAAAAATTCACACACCCCAAAAATGCTTGCAATTCCTTTAAACTTCTCGGTGCCTTGTATTCCTGAATGGTTTTGATACGTTCTGGATCTATACTAATCCCTTCTGTGCTAACTACATACCCTAAATACTTGATTTTTTCAGCCAAAAATTCGCTCTTTTTTAATTTTAATGATACATTAAATTTACGCAACCTTTCAAAAAATAAACTTAACCTTTTAACATGTGTTTTTAAATCATTTGAACAAATTATAACATCATCAATGTAAATCAGAACAAAATCTAATACTTCAGGTCCTAAAACAAAATTGAGTGCTTTAATAAATTCACCCACAGAACACTTTAATCCAAATGGTAGTCGTTTGTAACAGTAATTTCGACCATTAAACAAAAAAGAAACATGCTTTCTACTCTCGGGATGCAACAAAACCTGCAGAAAACCACTCGTCAGATCAAACGAACTTATGTACCTAACACCATATAAACGCATTAATATGTTTTCCATTGGTTCAGGCTGAGTACAGTCTGATATTATAGATTTATTTAAATTCCTTGCATCCAAACAAATTCTTAATTCACCAGATGGTTTTTTAACAATAACTAGTGGGTTAGTGAACTCAGAATCACTATATTCTAAGATGTCTTCTGACATTAATTTATTTATTTCAATTTGAGCTGCATTCCGATATGCAAACGGAACTGGATATGATTTTTTATTTACTATAATCTTCTGATCAATATTCAACTTACAATAATAATTTTTTATAAGGCCAGGTTTATCAGAAAAAATATCCTGGTTGTTAGTAAACACTTTTATCATTTCATTTTCACCCTCACCGCTATCTATGCCTTTTCTTAAAATGTTTTTGACACATTGTATTTGTTTACTCCATAAGTCATCCCTTATCCGACCTTCATCTATTGTCTGTAAACTACAACTTTTTAAAATAGTGTTCTTATTTTCAGAAAATTTTACGCTTATATTTTTTATTGAAAATAGGTTATTTTTAAAATCTAATTTGACCTGGTTTTTACACAAAAAATCGCAACCTAACAAAATAAAAGTATTAAGATTTTTAATAATGAAAAATGTGTGATAAAATTCAGTATCCCCAATCTTAAATGTAATAATAACTTGCTTATTTATACCTGACTTCCTTCTACCCGCGGCTGTGATTATCGTAATATCTTTAACTGGCAATTTAGAAAATTTTTCATTAACTTTATTTTCTAACTCTACTAAAAATTCTTGGTTTATTGCACTAATTTGACTTCCTGTGTCACATAATACATTAGCAATTTCACCCTTTATTTCTACCTTAATTTCAACTAATTGAATACTTTTTCTACCTTCTACTTCCCTTTCACTAACCAGTTTTTCTTCCTCCAATAATTCTTCACCCAAGTTGTTATTAAATATAAAATTAACAAGTTTATCATCTTCTCCCTCACTTTCTATCACCATTATTTCATTTTCACTTAAATTTACACTTTCAAATTCAATATTACGTTTTTTGTTTATACTTTTATTTTCAAATTCAATAATATTATTTTTATTTCCATTAAACCCTTCACTTTTTTTAGATGTACAGGATAAATTCTCAACTACAGCCTCCATTTTTCGCACACCCTTACTTAGTTTAAATTCCCTTGTTCATTATGTACCTCTGCTTCAACTAATATAGAATTTACTTTATTCTCTGGTTTTTTATTAAAATTTTCTGTCATTATCAAATCTACCTCTGAAATTATCGCTTTCATTTTTAGTATTCTCCCTATTATAATTAAATCTATTATTTTCCTGTCCCCTGCTGAAATTATCCCGATTACTGTTATAATTAGTAAAATTATCTCTACCCTGGTTTTGAAATCTACTTCTGTAATTATTGTTGGTACCTCTGTAGTTATTATTGTTCACATTTCTAAGATTATTATTATTATTACTATTGTTATAATTACCCATACCAAATTCTTGTTTTCTACTGAAATTTCCTTGTTCACTATCTCTAAAACGATTATTTCCACCTACTTCATTCTCCTGTTCTCTCCCAATCCCAGAACCTTCCATTTCATCCAATAATTTAACAAAATTTTCTACATCTGAAATACATCCAATGGTTTTTGCCCTAACAACACTATTATTAAAATGTCTACACACTAGTTTGATTAATTCACCTTCCGACAATTTAGGTTCTAAATATTTGGCTTTGTTAATTTTATTCATTAAATAAATTGACATTTTAATGTTTTTATTAGGATTAAATTTCCCAAATTGCAAATTCTGCCTTACTTCTGCCTGCACACTGTCACTCCAAAATTTCTCCTTAAATTTACCAATAAATTCCTCCAAGTTATCAATTGTATCCCTAACATACATCCACCAAGTTGAACCCCATAAATCACACATCAAACTCTCATTTATTACACTTTTAATTGTTTTCCATTTCTTTATTTCGTTATTTTTAATCTCGTACTTTAGTGAACTAATGAATTCCATTGGGTTTCTGTTAGAAAATTTTATTTTTATATTACAGTTATTATTATTATTATTATTATTATTTTGACCATCATAAACTCCGTGCTCTACATACTCGCTAAAATCTGATTTTAACTTTTCAACATTGTCATTCACCTCTCCAATAAGCTTATTCTGTTCTAACAACCTATTTTTTACATCGGACAATCCTTTCTTGTTTGTATTTACATCACAAATTACTTTATCTACTTTCAAATTAACTTTATTAACTTTAACTTCATTTGTTTTAAAACCTTCGTCTATTCTAATATTCTGACTTTCAACAACACCTCTTAATAAATCAACCTCATTTTCGTTACCTTTAATTTTACAATCAACATCTTTTATCATTTCTGATTTAAATTGCTCAATTAATTTTAAAGTATCATATTTCACCTCTTCCCTAATAGCCCTAATCTCTTTTCTTAAACTTTTTGCTTGCTCGTCCATTTTTTTTTCTAAACTGCTAACTAATTCTTTCTTTAAATTTTTATTCTGTTCTTTTATTTCCTTCGACTGTTCTAACATTTTATTATTAAAATCATTTCTGAAATCTCTACTTTCTTTTTGTGTTTCTTGGATTACATTAGTTAAATTTAAAATAAGTTGTTGCATTACTTCTACCCCTACTACATTTGGATTATTTGTATTGTTATTAATACTAACATTACTACCACCTAACCCCCTATTTTCTCTATATATATTATTAACCTCATCTACTTCACTATCTGAATCAAATATTCCCCTTATATTTTCTATATTATCATTATTATTATCAATGTTTTCTGTAGGTATCAATTCTTCATCCACACTACTATTATTCAAAAATTCATTTTCCTGGTTTACATTTATTTCACTACTATTACTTGCATCTACGGTTAAAGTGTTATCACTACCTCCAACTAACCCAGTTTCTAATTCTCCAACATGACCCATTTTATTTCTATTTGATCTTAACATTCGCGGCATTTCTAAATATTTTAGTTATTTTTACAATTTAAATTTATATTTATTCAACCCTTTCTATACAATTACTAGTCCCCACAAGGGATGCCAAATTTGAAGTGCTATATTTTAATTCCCCACAAGGGTATGACAAATTTGAAGTAATATTTATTTAATAAAAGATTTGTTATAGGTGTAGGACCGTTACCCCGACTATTTTCATTGTATAGAAAGATGTTGACTAATAAAACGAAACACATTTATACATGAAATACAAGTTTAATTATATCTAAAATAATAATGATTTTTACACACACAGGAGTTACAAATAATACATTTAGAATTATGTTTTTACAAAATGAAAAATAAATAGCGCTTTAAATTGAATTCAGTTTTTTAGTTAAATTCTGTACAGAAATTACTTAGGTTGAAATACCTGGCTATAGCTTTGAAATTTCGTAGATCCCATTAAAGTTGGTAATGTGTAGTTAAATCATTTGTTGGTTGTTAATATTTCATTATTCGTTGTATTTGTAAGTATCTTTTAGCACAAGACGTTCTAGTTTCACTGATTAATTAACTGAAAGTCATTTCATTACTGTATTATACTATTAAGCACATTGTTAAATTTATCTGTCCTGAGCACACACACATCCTACTTACAGGATTGCTGAAGTGAGACTGGCCTCCCGCTTTTATTCTTAAAGAAGCGTCGTTTTAAACTTCGCCTTGAAACTATTTTTAAATTTACAATATCCAATCATCTTTCAGAATTCAAATTTCTTGACCAATCATATTCATCTGTTACTTCAACTGTTTCCTCGGCACAAGTACTTTGATACAGTCACTGTTTCTGCACGTGTTCAATTATATTAAAAGTTTACTTTCAATAATCAATAAATTTACTTGAGAATTGACGGTTACGATGTTGATTTATTCCCGACAAACGCCTGACTTGACAAATACTAATTACATCCGTTACATTAGTTTTTATTTTTTGACATTATAAATTAATTTATTACTTTAAATACAGCCATATATTTTTATCTCGCTACAACACCCTACAGATTTATTTTAATATGTGATTGTGTAATTTATTTTACATTCCTGGCAAGATCACTTCAACAAAATGGGAAATTTTATAGAGTAATACCAAGGGGTATTACTTACTCAAGATTTATACTTACAACACATCTACTCATTGTTCTATGAGAGCAGATCGTAGATTTACAGTTATTCAAAAAAAAAACATCTTAAAGACCATTTGTTTTTTTAAGATTGCGGCTATAATATGGATTTTAGTACAAAAATGTATGTAATAAAATATGTAGAGAATTAAAAATACAACTTTTATTTCAAACATTTGTTTGTATAACGCTTAGTTTAGCGGTAATTAGCGATTATCTGTTTTTTACGAAAACGTGTAAAAGAATCGATTTTTTAAGTTTTCAGCCTTAGTTTGCATTTTACAACAAAAAATTATAGAATTAAATTTATAGGAAATTAAAAGACCTACAACTTTTATTTTAAACATTTTTCTCTACAAAGAGAAAGATTGATTTTCCGTATTTTTAAGTCAAACTGAGGTTGATTTTCATTGTGCGTCTTTCACTCATGATTAAAATAAGGTTAAGTTTTTTGTGTTTTTGTCTAATGTTTTATTACTAATGTTAAGTTAGATTGTCAATTATTTCCATTGGCAAGAGAAAGTTGTGTGAGTGTTTCACACCAGATTTTTCACTTCATAAATATTTTTTATTATCTTAATAAACATTTTGTAAGTGAGTCACTTACTGCCTCATCATGAACGCTCCGGTCAAACGGACCAAACATTTGTTCGTATATTTTTGTAGTTTCTTAGTAAGAGATATCTTTAGTTGGCTATTAATTGGGAATTCGTTGGAGTATCGCAGCAAATGGCAGTAATGTTAAAAGCGGAAATTTACGGCAAGAGTTTTCAAAACGCTACAGGGGTTAATAGACTTTGCTCGTTGCAATATTTTATTACTATTAATATTTTATTAATATTTATTAATATTTTATTCGTATTAAATATTGGAAAAACACATTTATTGGTTGTTAATGCTAGAAGAAATACAGGAAGTTTTATGACCCGTCAAATTAGTTATTGTTTCATTTACGATAATTTAACAGTTTTATTAAAAATTTTATTCGCTTAAAAGATAGTTTGAACTGTCAACCAAAAAAATACGATTTGAAACATCAAAGCACGATTAATTACAATATATTGTATTGAGTTTTAGCATTATTTAAATTAAACCTTTAAAATTGATATGTGTCTTATTTTTCATATAAGTTGGCCGTCGACTAGTTTTGAATATAAAATTTATCTTTTAAGTAAATAGATAAATTTTAATTGCTAGCTGAGAGCTTTAACATTTCAGGACAAGATTATATCTCATGAAAAATGTTTTTAATACATTATGTAGATAATTTTATAGAAAACTAGATAAATCATTAATAGTAGCATAGAAGGGAAAAGGTTTTGAATTTTGTTTTGGTATGGGTAGACAGTGTAGCGGAATGATTTCTATGGTATGCGCTGTTAGAACACAATGAATGAATTAGGTGGACAATAGCTTCGGCTATTGTTATATTATAGCATTGTTGTAAATTGACTGTGTTTTAGGCCTCAACAGTCTCGAATCACTTTTTCCTGAATTACTTTTATTCCCATGAAAATTCATTTGCTGCCGTATAACTTGCTTAATTAAATAAGTTGTAGGGTGGGGACAAACAAATTCAAACTGAGAGAAATATTTAGAAACATTCTAAAGAGAAGTAAACGAGCAGTAACTTGTAGGTGATAATTAATGGAAGAACAGTAAACAATTTTCACGAGCAGTCCCGTTTACATTCACGTTTTGTTAAAGTTGTAACAGAAATACACTTTAAAAGGAATTGGATACTTACGTTGTACCTTTCTGACTACTAAATGCCGAGACATTCGACATTGTTAAGAACACGATCCCTTCTGCTGTTCATAACTACACTTTTTACCAGATACAGAATTCGAATACAATTATTAAATTAATTAAACAATAGTATTTACATTCATCTGACTTTCTATCGGGTAATGTCAGAAAGTTACTTTATAATTTATGTGTATTTTGTAACCTATTTAAAACAACGCTTCAGAATTCAAATAGCGTAGGTAGGCCTATTTACTTTTTACACAAGAGGTGGAAATTTTATTATGCGCTTATTTGGATAGTCTGGAATTTGATTAGATTAATAAGCATAGGTAAAGTTTTGTTTCTGTTTTGAAGCTGTAAAAACAGTATTATATCGACCCAAAATGCAAACGCTAAAGAACTAGTTGTTTGAGTATTTCCAAAATCTAAAGTAATTTTTAAGGTAATAATTTAAAATTTATTGGTAGGTAAAAATAAATATCAAAAGGTATTGTAAACGTAACTTCTTCGATTAATTAAAAATATTACTTATAAAGACTTTTCTCTCCAATTAATTTTTAATTTGGTGAATGAAAAAGTTAAACGTGATGATAAGATTTAATCTCTACATGTACATTCAAAAACCTTATTATCTCACTGTTATTATTAATTTACTAACTTTTCGATCACCTAAAAAGTTGAAATTTGTCACATTATTTTCTTATTATTAGGATTTAACCAAAACAATTAAATCATTTTTATTTCGGCAACTTATTTTGCGTCTAAGGAATAGAAGGAGCGTTATCACCGCAAAAATATATACATTATCACTGTAACTTCCCTAAAACCTGTAGTTTTAAAGATCGGTAGGTTCTTTGAGAAATCTTAAATATGATAGAAAAGACAGTGACAACAACCGTGAAACAAAAAATAAAGTTTCGGTAGCTTTGCAAATGGATGTAATTCTGAAAATATGCATTATTGATTTTAACTTAATACATAATAAGTAATATAAGACGTAAAACCGGGAAATGGAATAGTAAGTTGTTTAAAGCACTGTTATGAGAACAGAAATTACCCCGTGCTAAATGCGACGACAATTTATTGCTAGTTTAAAATATTTAACAAAGTATTATCTGAATCTGTGAAAGTGTTATTAATGTAACTATGCAAGTATAACTTTAAGCCATAATATATATTGATGTCTAATAAAGTAAATAATTTCAGAGACTGGAAAATGAAAAACAAATAACCAAAATCAGAATAAACCGAAATAACGCAAAAATATTGAGTTTTAAGGGTGAGCCCAATGGGAATACCAGAGGCTTTAACAAAATGACCAGTAGGTTCGTTTTACTCAATATTAGACCGGAAAATGTTTTAAAAGTATCATCCTTCACTTCGTTCACAATGCATTAACGAAAAAGCTTTTTCTATAAAGAAATAAATGAAAAAAATATTACTGTGTATTATGTACCTTCTGTTTTATACTTTGCGTACCACTCCATCAGAATGGCTTGCTTTGAGCTGATAAAAATTTTACCGATATGTATCTATATTTTTTGAAAGTTAATTTCTGTTTCCATCTTAACAAATCAGTTTTTCGGTACCACTTCATCGTTTAATTACTTTCATCACCTGGTGTATAATTCAACTGAATATATATTATAACATGTATATATATATATTATATGTTTATACCTGTATATACTTCAAGATGTAGCAATCAAAGACTATAATTTTTAGCAGATAGTCTTGAAGAAGAATACTTGTTACTTTTGAACGTTTATTTCGGGTTCTTTTAAGAAACTGGTTATTTTACTAATAATTAATTTAATTTTAATTTTAATTTAATTTTATAATTTAATTTATATTTTAATTTTATATTTTATTTTATTTTTAATTTTATATTTGATGGCAAATTTAATTTTATATTTAATAGCAAAGATTAATTACAAATTGAGTACTTATATTAAATTATTTCTGTTATTACTACCTAATAGAAAATTTAGCTATTAACTTAAAATTGATTAAATCGATTACAAAAGGTTATTAATAACTGAATAAAAACTTAAATTGAAATTAACTAAAAAGAAATATTGCCGTTTACAATCAATTCTACGTACAAACCAACAATTGTCCAGAAATCGCGCAAGCTCGTGATCCGTGTGAGGTATTTCTATTACGGCATGCAGTGAAACATTATAATTAGGTACTATTCAATAAAAAAATATTTACCGTAATGTTCCCGTCATTATGAAGTAACCTTTCCTTTTATTATTTCAATTTATTCTATAATTTAGTTACACTTTTACTTTTCTTTCATTTTTTTAACAGAATGTATGTATGCTCTTTTACACAATTCTCCGTCACAATTTACTACAACTGATGCAATAATTCGTGTCACCCTTCTGAATGAGTTATCGTTTTTTACGAGAAGACATATTACATTAAAACAAACATATGATAAATACACGTTGAAATTTACTTAACACAAAACACACGAAACAAATAACTTTTGGCGCGTTAACGCACTTTCAATTTCAAAATAAAAATTACTTTAGTTATACACACGCACAAGCACAAATGTACAACTGTGTATTGTGACACGTGTATCCTTCGAGAAAAGCAATAATACGTAGACCTATAATAAATATTTACATGATGACTAAATGTTTTTGTACTGCACGATAAACAAATATATTACGGTTCACACTCTATCTACCACTCCACCCGCCCAACTTTCCAGGCGACAGAAATCATGAGCTGGTGCGCGTATAGTACGATAGCTCCACGATATACAGAACCCGTTTTCAATCCGCAAATGTTATTTAAAAAAATGGTTTTCAATAATTCACTTTATTTAACACTAGTTTACGAAATATTTTACAACCGACACCAACTTGATAATCGCTTACGCGCGACTAACTCTTGGCTACAGAAAGGTCACTTATATAGCCGACCTTCGAATTCGAGAAGTGTAAATAATGCATAGAAAAAAACACCTCAAAAAACATCACATGCATAAAAATCAAGAAAAGAAAAAAAGCAAGAATCAAATTTAAAAAAAAAAAATTTTTAGCCCGGAACAACAAATAAAAAAGTATTACAATAAATACACAAAATAATACTAGGAAACACCAGAAAAAGAAATATTAACAGAAGAAATGCAATAGCTTTACAAATAGAACCCTACATTTTACTAAAAGAACTACAGTTAAGGCTAAAAATTAAACTGAGCTGTAAAAATTAAAGTTAAAAAGTTCCCCATGCAGGAGTGACAAGATATAGATCGTTTTTGGCGTCTTATGGCATGAAGATGCCTCACCTTTGGCCGATTGTGTTGATGTGGCGAATGATATGGAAAACGAGGTCGACTTTTTTAACTCAAAAATTGGCAACTCAAGGTGAAATTACTGTGGAGTGTGACGTGATTTAATTAACTATCGTAATTTGTTTTTATGTTCAAGTCCTTTTTAACTACTTGTTATAATGTATGAGGTTTCCATATTTTTCGTACTTTTGCTCATAAAATGTCTGTGAATATATGGTTTTATATTATTGGATATTGTGACAATAATAGTGAACGACTCTGATAAAGAGAAATGTAAAAATAAAAATACATAAAATGAAGAATTAAATGACGAAATAAAATAAGTAACAACTATAGTAAGACTGTTTGTCATCTACTTTGCTGACGGACTTCCATATATGGCTGCAAACCGCTCTGTGGGAGGAGACGGCTGGATGTACGGGAGTGTGGGAGCCCTGCAAAATAAAAATAAAATACTTCCAATCGGTGCTCTTTCGGCAACAAACCACACCTGTTGAAACTTCATACAAAAGCACTATTGTCAGAAGATAATTGTCCCTATTACACTATAACATTATTAATATGTCACAGTGTATTGGCACATAATGCAATATAAAAGAAACTGGAACTGTTATTCCTGTTGCTTGACGGGTATCCCTGTCTCATTCACCTGTTTTTTAAATTACAATTTTTTAGGTAATGGTATAAAAATAATATCTTGCAGTAAAAATACAGTCAAACTCGGTTAAAACGAATTCCACGGGAGCAAGTAAATTCGTTCGTTAAATCCGTTATTCGCAATAACCGTGACGTGAAATATAAGGGGTGCTTACATATTACGTACAAGAAAACAATGGAATTTTTAGATACTAATCATTAAACGCTATATTAATAGAGACCTAATATTTGAACAAAGAAATATGTATATTTATCTAAAATTAATTTTTTTACAAATAAAATATATATTTTTTATTTAAAAATAAATAAAAAATTGCAAAAACTTACATAAGTAGTATGTATGATGGAGTAAAACTCAAGTTATGGCATAAAAAAATTGTCTATTGTTGTTTGAGTTGTTTTCTTTGAGTACTTCAATTGTCTAAAACTGTTCCTCAAAACACTCAGTTGCTGGAACGTTTCTTCTGTAGAGTTACCTCTAGATTCCAGAAATCCAGAAAGAAGTTCCAAAGCATCTTCTGCATCTTTCCACGAAGTGGTTTTAATGATAGGTGCGTTGTCATCGGATTCGGAGTCACTGCTTTCTTGAACGATAGTGGAAACATTACTTAAGATTTCATCATCGGTCGGAATCCCTGAAGTCACTACTTCAGTATCTATATCCACAAAATCCTCTACTATTACATCCAAAAATCGGCAATCGCTCTTGACATTTCTTGACTTAAGCAATTGTGATAAAGGTAAGTAGTCCTCAGGATCTTCACTGTCATTTGGAAATGTTGCAAGTCCTGGTTTTTTAAAGCAGTTGCGTATCGTGTTTTCTGTCACATTTTCCCATGCATCGCTGAAAAGACGAATTGCTTCGAGACGGAAACTTTGGCATCATAAACAGTTTTATCGGAACTGTTAATTTTTTCAATTAAATTTAAGACCAACAGTCGGCGATAGTTACATTTGAAACTTCTAATTACCCCTTGATCCATTGGCTGTAACACAGACGTACAATTTGCAGGCAAGAAAACCATTTTTATGTTTGTTAAATTGTGCAATGTAGGGTGAGCCGGACAGTTATCAATCAAAAGCAAAATATTTTTTCTCTCTTTTCTCAGTGATTCATCCCACTGCCTGATTTCTTTTTCAAAAATACTAGCCGTCATCCACGCCTTTTTATTAGCAACGTAATTAACGGGAAGACATTTCACATTTCTAAAACACCTTGGCTTTTGCGACTTTCCTATTACCAGGAGCTTTCTCTTATCGGTGCCGGTCATATTAGCGCATACTAAAACTGTAAGTCTGTTTTTAACAAACTTACCACCCACACATTTTTCACCTTTAAACTTTAACGTTTTATCAGGCGTTATATTGTAAAAGACACCTGTTTCATCCGCATTATATATGTTGCTATCACTATAATCCCGCCTTATATCCGGCCACACAGTTTTTAACCAATCGTTGACTACAGTTTGATCAACCGCAGATGCTTCACCACTTATTTTTCCGTACACGATATTGTTCCTGTTTTTAAAGCGATCCAACCATCCATTGTTGCACACAAAGTCCTTGTACCCTAACTGTATGGCAAACTTTTCAGCTTGAACCTTTAATAGTGTTCCACTAATTGGTAAACCACGGGACGATTGCATTTTAAACCAAGAAAGAAGAGCTGTGTCAATGTCACTTTTTTCACATTTTTTAATTTTTTTACAATTTGTCTGATTATTTGCGAAGGCTAACAGTATAGTGTCCCGATTTTTCCAAATTGTAGATGTCGTGGATGCTGATAATCCGTATTTTTTTGACACAGATAAATTAGACGATCCATTTTGTAATTCGCGGATCACTTGCACTTTTTCAGAAACTGAAAAATTTTTACGCTTTGACATTTTAAAAACTGAACTCACAGTACAGCGCTGCAATAATACACCACTTTAACTGAACGATACTACGACACACTACAATGCAATACAGTACAGTGTGCGTATACTGTAGTAAACTCGAGTTTTAAGAAACAAACTGTTGTACGGTACATACAGTATGTATTGAACTAGAGCCGATCAGTGTAAAACTGATTGTTGAGAGTCGGCCAGGTGACACATGTGGGCCTATGCCTATTCATAGCCTATAATGGCTATCTATAAGTGGAGGAACAAAAGGAAAGAACTGAACATACTGTACTAGTGCGATTCTAAGAAGTGAAAGAAAATATTTTTGTGGTCAATAAATTTAGGCGTACAAGTCACAAGGGTCGCTGACCACCATCCAATTACAGTAAAATTGTGTATGTACATACTGTAGTACTGAACTTAGTACAAAGTGAACAATGGGAAAACCAGGTAGGTACACCCTATTCATACTGCGTACAGTGGTGTCTGTTCTAAGAAAACGGTGAAAGTGTTTGTGTTGTCAATATCGTGGACTACCTGTTACAAAAATCATACGTATCTGATTCCGATATTTCCTATTTCTATCACACTGTTAGGTTCGTTATATCCGTTATACGCATTCGTATTAAACGTGAAAACCAATCATAAGAATTAAGTAAAATCAAATCAAACTATCTGATTTGTTCATTTTAACCGTGAATTCGTTGTAACCGTGATCGTTTTAACCAAGTTTGACTGTAATGAAAACAGTCTGAGATAATTAAGTATTCATACCAGGAATGTAAACATGGTTTTGTCGAATATGTTAAGTTAAAAATGAACCTACTTTTATGAAAAAAAATAAACTATTCTGCTAAAAATATTAAAAAAAATTTACCGTACTTTTTAAACTAACTTCTCTTATCATTTACCTACAAAATGTGCTCCATAATTTAATACTCTCGGGAATTTAAAAACTCGAAATGATGTTGTAATCGTATCCCATGTGTAACTTTGTTTTTGTATACGTATGTCAGTCATAAGCTTCTATTAGAAAAAGAGAGTGCAGAAACTGTAATAAAACTCCTTGTTACCTAAAACTACAAGTGCAAGTCGCCTACTTTTGCATTTAATAAACTACTAAAAATCTTTTTATAAAATTTTCTAAAATTATCATTAGCTGATTTATATATTTTTCACATCTATTTCAGTTAACCAAATTCAAAACGATATTATTTGAGTTTTTCTATGAATTAAATATTTTAATTATAAATTATAAATAAATAAATTATATCGAGAAAAAGCAACATTGTTCGCTAACTATTTGTCACAAGTGTTCAAACCTCACGTAGATATTTTTGACGCGCAACATAATCAGTTGGTTATGGATCGGATATCTGAGGCATTACCACTTCAATTGCCACCGAAATTGTTCACCCCTGCTGAAGTTAAACAACAGATTTTCCAACTTCCGCTAAAAAAGTCTCCAGGTTATGACCTTATTACTGCAGAGGTCCTCCGAGAGCTGCCTAGGAAAGGAGTAGTATTCCTTACATATTTATGCAATTCTGTGTTACGAACAACAAAGTTTCCTGCTCAGTGGAAGCTTGCTGAGGTCAAAATGGTTCTTAAACCAGGAAAGCCACCAGATAACCCAACATCCTATCGTCCGATTAGCCTAATGCCAGTCTGCTCCAAAATTTTCGAAATACTACTTCTGAAACGACTACTGCCATTAACTGATCATATAATTCCTAATCATCAGTTTGGTTTCCGTTCTAACCATTCTACAATTCACCAACTGCATAGAGTGGTGGATTATGTTGCTGAAGCTCTCGAACGTAAAGAGTATGCCGCAGGTATTTTTCTGGATATAAGCCAAGCCTTTGATCGGGTTTGGCACAGAGGCCTGCTCGCTAAATTAAAAGTTCTTCCTTCCCATTATTACTTAATAATTCAGTCCTTTTTGATGGAACGTTTCTTCTATGTCTCTGAAAAAAATGCTGATTCTCATTACTGCCCACTACTAGCTGGAGTACCTCAGGGATCTATCTTGGCACCAATTTTATATTCTATTTACACTTCTGATATACCATCCCATCCACATACACTTCTTGCTTCGTACGCGGACGATACTGTAATTTTGTACTCTGCCGATAATCCCGCTCAAGTATCTTATGTCCTTCAACAGCATATTTCCCTCCTGGAATCAAGGCTCACTAAATGGCGGATCAAAGTCAACACTACAAAAACGTCTCACGTTTTATTTACCCTGCGTAAACGTGTCTGTCCTCCTTTGTTTCTTTATGACACTCAACTTCACACTTCTGAATCTGTCCGTTATCTAGGTTTATATCTAGATAAGAGGCTCACATGGAATGTACACGTAAATAAAACGAGAAAGGCACTTCAGAACAGGTTCAAACAGTTGTACAGACTTCTTTCACGCAAATCCAAATTACCAACTACGTCTAAATTAACCATTTACAACTCCTACCTTCGACCAATATGGAGCTATGCCAGTCAGCTTTACTGCTGTGCAAAACCATCGGTATTGGCAAAGATTCAGCGTTTCCAATCAAAGCTTTTGCGGAGGATAGTTAACGCCCCATATTATGTAACCAATAGAACGCTACACCCAGACCTAAACGTACCCTACATAAATGACGTTTTCTTAAAACTATATACAAAATTTAGGAAGAAACTCGTGAACCACCATAACCCATTGATCTCAAACCTGGCTACGCAGACTCTCCCAAACAATCCAATAAGACGTCTAAAACGTCGATGGAGCCGGGACCTCATCTACTAACGTAGTACTGTAATTGACTATCCATTTCAATGTTTTAAATGCTGCACTTAATGCTACACTTGTCTATTCACGTCGGAGTTCTGTCACTTGACTGTGTCTCCACTCACGTTTGTAAACCATGTTAATTTTTCTCAAATTTTGTGATATCACATTCACTGATTGTTTCTAACAGATTGTGAATTTCATAAATAGAAAAAACAAATTATAAAATGTATTAAGTTATAATATAATTCGTTTATCCGGCCGGGTTAACGTAGTTTTTTAACGAGGATTTTTTCTGGTTTACACTTGACTGGTGGACACTTGGTTTGGAGGCCGATAAAAATAATATTAGTCATCCGATCTAACAATAATATAGCGACGTCAATCAAAATGTTTAATATGGTACGCAGGCAATCTAATATTGTATAAATCAAATATTGCAAGACGACATACACGTGTCCTTTATGATAGAAGGAATGAAACAACATAGCACGGTCTGAAAACTTTAGACATACCAAAATCCTTCAGCAATTAACGTACTCGAACACAGTCTCCACCAACACAGCCGTTGAAGTAATAGTCAGCGCAACTGGCTTCCACGGCAAATGTTTTATTTACAAATTTTTGGTTCTATCTTCCATAATGATTGTTATTCATCGTCTTCAAACTAAATTTGTTCGCGTCTCAAAAATATATGAGGTAGAGGTTTCAGTTGTTAAACATACTATTCAGTGTATTCGTTTATCAAGTATTTAAATGTGTGAAAGGAAAGGCATTAACTGGTCAACTGAACTCAATTCTGTGGAGTCTCAACATAAGAAAAGACATAAAGAAACGAATATTTTCAGCAATAGTGGAAGGTACGGTGACATATGGGGCAGAAGTGTGGACCATTACACAAAACATGAAAAATAGAATCAGTACAGTGGAGAACAGATATTGGAGAAGATGTTGCAGATTGACGTTACGAGATAGGGTAACGAATATAAGAGTAAGAGAGATAATGGGCATTGAAGACTCAATAATACACCGTATTGAGAGAAAACAACTGCACTGGTATGGTCACATGCGAAGAATGAGCAACGTACGAATCCCACTGAAGGCGTGGAACCGGAGACCGCAGCGAAATAGAAAAAGAGGAAGACCGAGAGGGAGATGCATGGAAGGTATTGACAGAGCCATGGGGAGAAGAAACATGGAGGAGGAGCCATGGCAAGACAGGCAAAAATGGCGTTTTGACTGCGACAAACGACCCATAGTGTTGTAAATAGTCGCCACTATATATATATAAGTATTAAAATTCAGGCATTGTTCATTTATATTTTAAGTTTTTGTTACTATGTAAATACTGATTTCATAATATTCTTTGCTAAAAAAGTGGGGTCTTTTCTGCTATTCCCCCCTGCATAATTTTCACATTTTGTTAATATTTCGTATGCAATCTTACAGTATTTTTAACGATAAAAACGGAAAAAATATTTAAAAAAATCCTACAGCAATATTATTCAAGTTAAGGTTAAATATAGGTAGGGTGAATTGGTTTTTTCTCAATATTGTTACTGTGAGTAATAATGAAATATAAATTATTATACCATTACACATAATAATTATATCATATTATATTATATATATTATATGTATATACTATGTATGTATTTACTATGTATATTTACTATTATATTATCATTTAATAAATTAACCATTCAATTAATTTAACATAAAATAACCATAATTAAATTAAATATTATTAAATAATTTAGAGATTTCAAAAAATAGTTTAAGTAGTTACGACCACCACCGGGGGGTCTGGGGGGCCAGCTGCAAATTTTATAATTGATCTCTACATAACTACTATAACTTAATAATATGAATAAAAATTAAACTCATTAAGACGGGTATGTTGTTTAATTATATTTAATACGGAATATTTTTTAAATATTTTGTCTGAAGTATTCTTTTAGTAAACATTTCTTCAATTGATTAGGTATAGAATATTCCGACTATTTGATCATTACTGGCATAAATATGCCAGTGGTGATTTTAAAAGCGTTAATTTAGGACCTACATTTAATATTGTGGAAGTTAAGTGTGATTACGCATTCCGCACATCGCTTTCACTTACTTTTTTACCTTAGGGGTGATAACGTGAGGGAGTTCAAACTTTCTCATCTCTTATACGAAAGTTTCTTGCCAAGGTATTCATCAGCTTTACCTTCAAACGTAGTACTAGCCCCCTTACTTTTCTCAATTTATTTCAAAAAAGCGTTCTTTTAAAAAGTATGCAATGTCATTTCATTGTTTCGTAAAACAAGGCTTTAGAAACCTTATTAAAATTTACTCCATGTTGGGTCTTTCATGTGGAATATCGCATTATTTATATTATTGTAGCTCGTATACTATTTTATTTCTTGTTTGAAAAAACAGATCATTTATTTCATTCTTTGAAGAATATTTTGTATTTTAAAACATCAGATAAATTCATTCATCTTTTTCTAAACACTAAACTTTAGCGTCTTTGTTGTATATGACTACGTTATTTTAAATTCGTTTTAAGAAAACAATTTTGTTTTCGTCAAAAATAACGAATAAGTTGAGAGAAAACTGAAGAGGTTTAAATAGCACATTAAATTTTGTTCTTTGAAATGAATTTTCTTTACCAAGGCTATTTGTTGAATGAAGCTAATAGAGGACATATCAATCGTTTTTTCAAACTGGCTTCTAATAATAATTTTTTTAATGTTCAAAAAAGTCTTCTATAGTCTTATTTCGATCTAATTTGAAAGACATCTCAACTTTTATAGCTTTACATAATTACCAGACAGCAAAGCTTACCATAAACGTTTGCTGAATTCATCTATTAATAACTTTATTGTTATAAAACATTAATTTAAAGTCGGAAAACTCCTATTTTCAATTGTTATTTAAATAACTTAAATGTTTTATGTATATGGCACGTTTGACTTAGATTCCCACAGTAATGATAAAACAATATTAGAGTAGTAGGCCTACTTTTGATGATTTGCCGATTACATGCGTATAAAATTTTAGGCAGTTAAATTAATCACAGTAACGCTCGAAAAAAATTAAAAAGCAATAATAAAATGCAATTTGTTGGTTTATAAACTTTAATAAAGAATTAATTTGTGGTATGGTTTAATGTACGATATACATGGTTTCACATTAAATATTGTATAACTGATTTTTTAAAACATTAAAAATTTGTTTAAAGAAACTGTTTTAACAATCTAATTTCACTATTAAACTGTATATATATTCCGAATTATATAGAGAATTAATAACCCAAATTCCAATAATTGTTTTCGGTTGATTGTGCATTACGTTTAATCAGAATTAAATCATCTGTCTCTTCGTTTGTGCCTTGTGTAAAGAGGAAACCATTAGAAAATAGTCGGAAAGTTTTTATTCTACAGGTTAGGCTTTTCTTGCTCGTGATAAACATTTGCCATTTGCTGTGTAATGGTGTGTAAAGTTACAATGATCAGCTCTTTTATTTCTCAATTCTTAGCTTTTCAAAGAGTTACATTACAGAATACTTTGGAAAGGGGTTTAGAGATTGGAATACTTCCAAATGAGAATAATTTAGTCCATAAATTAGGCTTAAAACCTATTTCTTAAAATAAAAATTTATAAACAGAAAATGTATTGTGAGTAATTAATTTTTTAGAAAAAATGTTATTTAGTAGGCCTAGAATGTTATTTTTTAAGCTAAATCACGATGAAGGAAATTATTATCAGAGCCACGGTGTATCCAAAAGTGTTACATAAATTATTTTTATACTACCCTAATGCATTGTAATTAAGAATAAAATGTTAAAATCACAAATTAACCTAATTTTATACTTTGTTTTGCTCATATGAATATATATATTTTTTGTCTTCAACTTTATTTTTTAATTACAACTGTACATTGTTTTTTAAAGCACAACTAGTAAATGAGATGAAATGAATGAGGAATGGCAGTAATGTGAATCGATCCAGTGACCGATTTCGGCGTGAAATTTTGCAAAAAATGTGGTGCCAATATTTGTCAGTGACAATGATTTATAAACTATGGTGGATGATTTTTTTATATGAAATGATTTTTTGGTTTTATGAAATGACAAGTTAAATTGATTGTTTTTTTATGGCAGTCGGAGAAGATCCCTTTCCACCTTCGTTTCAGTCGTCTGTTAACGGGGAGATCGTTAGTGGAAAGAGACTGGACAATTGGATTTATGTGGTCAATTGTCTTGGTGTGTAATGAGTTGTATGTTGCGTTGACAACGTCTGGAATCGTTGGTATTTTCAGGTCTTTGTGAAGGGTATGATTGGTTACGTAAAAACTTGCATGTGTTATTGCTCTAAGTGCTTGTCACTGGTGTCTTTAAAGAATATTCAGTGTTGTATTGTGACAGGCTCCGAAAATTGGTCCACCATATAGCAAAATAGGAAGGAAAGTATAGTTTTCATGTCGATGTTACGAAATCGGGTTTTCACTGGATCTACGCGTTTTCAGACTCCCGGAACCCAAAAATCATGTTTCTAGCAATTTGTCTGCGTGTGTGTGTGTGTGTGTGTGTGTGAATGTGAACAAAATATTTCAAGAACATTTTTCTATACAAAGCCTATTTAGCGGCAAAGAGTGAAATTTTCCGTATTATTAAGCCAAACTAAGGTTGGTTTTCGTGTTTCATCATTCACTCGAAATGCCATCCTAAATGCCACTAAGGTTATGTTTTCTGTTTATTTCTAATGTTTTATTACTAATGTTAAATTATATTGGTCATTATTTACATTGGCAAGAGAAACTCGTGTGAGTGTTTCACACCAGATTTTTTTTATGATGATTTAAGAGCACCTAATAGTTATGTTTGATGAAATTCCTTGTCTTAAATTACATAATTCTGTACGGTGTACGGAATTTTCTTTTTTAAAGCATTGAAGTAAAACCTTTTTCTGTACAAAATGTGTTACTACTTATAACCAACAGTGATGAAGTACAAAGCAAATTACAGATATTCTGACTATATTATCGTCACAGTAGTACAATTCTTTATTCAAAATAAAAAGATTCCTATGATTTGTCCACAGCTCGGTAGCACCTAGACCATAAACCGACCCTTACACACACAAACACACATAGCAACCCCTTACCAGCCTGCCTTACCAGCGTTCTACATAGTTCAGTAGTGAACAATGTAGAACACCGCTAAGGCAAGTATAGGGTGCTGCACGCGCGCGCGCGTGTGTTTGAAAGGGTCGGTTTATGATCTAGTAGGTTCCACGGAGTTGTGTACACATTATAACTGAACGATAACAGATTTTATTTGGCCTAACAGCACAAATTCTTGAATAAGATTCATCAAAGATTCACTAGCACATCTATTTATGTACGTTTCTAAGCTTTTAGAGGCTCCAAACAGAATGTTTCTAAACGTTGTAAACAGTTAACACATCTAAACAATAATATAACTATTAAAGTGTGTGAGTGTAGTTGTACAATAGAACATGACATACTTCAATATTTAAACGTTTCAAGTCGATGTGAATAACAGTATCGTATTTTTAATGTTGGGAAACGATATTGAATTATTGTAGGTTGGGCTAAGTATATATAATCCACAGTCTAGAATTTGTTTGTTCATAATTTATTTCCTTAACAAGAAATAAGTTTAAATAATACTTATAAAATTTTCTAATATTTGTACGTTTTCTTACTAAAAGACATATCTTTGTTATTTCAGGTAAATTTCATAAACCTTAAAATTGATGTATTATTTTTGTCACTAAAATTGTTCTTGACATAATTTTTATGTACTCTTCTAAGAACCTTGGGCAATTTCATCTTTGCCATCATCGTTGTAATTTTAGATATTTGTACAGCTCGATAAATCTATAAATAAACAAAAACTAATCTTAACCGATTGTGTAAAAATATTTAATGTTAATATTTCTAAACTTAACCCATAATTATGACAAATTTTACTCGAAAATATCATAAATGTTTCATAACGTGTGGGTTTAGGAAAGAAAAGAAAAGAAAATATAACGAATCATTAAAAATGGTAGTCAGTAAATAGGGAACAGATCTAAAAGGAAAAAGAAAAAATCAGCTTCAGCTGTTAAGTTGAAAGGTTCATATTTCGGTTCATGTATGGAAATAACAAGTAGGTAAAATAAGACATGCTGGCTGTAAATGCGAAAATACGTTCAAGTGCCTCTATAGAATTTTTTTCTGAACTGAAAATAATGGGATTTCATCTTCTGATAAAAGCGTTATCGATTTGTAGTAAATCAACATTTTTCTTATTACGATGTGTTATATTACATGCAAATAAATCATCAAAAAAATTTAAAATTAAATAATTGAGAAACGCAGAGATTAATTTTTTTTTAATTTACGGTAAATTTTTAAACGTTTTTAATTGAACTTAGATTTCGAACTGTAATAAGATTTTATAGCTGTGCATTACAGGTTTTTTCAATCACATTCCAATTAGTCGATTACGGTCATTAACTTTTAATATTTATTAAGTTAGAAGAATAATTATTTATTAACAAATAGAACAAAACTTATAAAGTGTGCAAACCGTTGCGAATGTTGTGAATTATTTCAATCGAGCTAACGTTTCATTGAACATTGAACTATTGTTGAATTCAGCCAAGTAGTTTTACTGTGGTAGTAAAAATTAAGTCATCCAACGGCACAAAATTAAAAATTATAATTTTTTCAGATGTTTGTTAAAATCGATTTGCTTACTTCATATTGTAGCAAGACCTGAATTAAATGTTTACCAACTACGACTTTCTATGCACAGTTGGTCAAAAGTAAGCACAATAAATCAAAAATGCGTTTGAATATAAAAAATCTGGTGTGAAACACTCACACAACTTTCTCTTGCCAATACAAATAATTAACAAAAAACCTAACATTATTAATAAAATATTAGAATTAAACAAAAACTAACCTCAAAAACATAACCTTATTTTAATCATGAGTGGATGACGCAAAATGAAAATCGAACTCAATTTGGCTGGAAAAAAAACGGAAAATCACACTTTCACCATAAACTAGGCTCTGTAGACAAAAATTCTAAAATAAAAGTTGTAGATCTCTTAATTTTCTGTAAATTTTATTATATACTCTTTTGTCGTAAAATGCTTACTAAAGCCGAAATATTAAAAAAATCGATTTTTCACACGTTTTCATGAGAAAAAACAGAAAATCGCTAATTACCGCTAAACTAAGCGTTATACAAAACAATGTTTGAAATAAAAGTTGTAGAATTTTACATTCTCTACAACTTTTATTGTATAACGTTTTGCGCTAAAATGCATATTAAAGCCGCAATCTTAAAAATAAAATGTTTTTACGTAAAAACAGCCTCACGCAGAATTTTAGAAAACATGGCGCCTACCATATCTTGTAGAGAATAAAAAATTGAGTAAATCAGGCGATTTTTAAAAAAATCTTAGGACTAGTTTTTGAGAAAATCGCAAAAAAGTGAAAAATTATACGAATAAACTACTACTTCCGGTTGACCGATTTTGATGAAAATGTTCGTGTCGGGTCCGGTAGTGGTATGTAACTTAAGTTTCAAGTTTCAAGTTCGTACGATGTACCGTTCTTGAGATATTCTGTTCACACACACACACACACACACACACACACACACACACACACACACAGGTCAATCGCTAAAAACATGTTTTTTGGGTTCAGGGGGTCTGAAAACGTATAGATCCGGTGAAAACTCGATTTTGAAAAATCGACATGAAAACAATAATTTATTTACTATATATTCATATAGGCAAGAGAAAGTAAAAAGGTTTTCAATATATAATTTATTTTTGACAAACATGTACTTGTAAGTATAGAGTTATCTTATATAATTTAGATGTTTAAAATGTCCTCCTCAAGGAAGATAAGGAGATAATTATATAATTCACAATAACTAGAAAAAAATTTATTGTGAAACACTCACACAACTTTCTCTTGCCAATGCAAATATTGAACAATATAACCTAACATAAGTAATAAAACATTAGAAATAAACAAAAAAGGCTAACCTCAATAAGCATAACCTAATTTCAATCATGAGTGAATGATGCAAAATGAAAATCAACCCTAGTTTGGCTTATAAACATAAAAAATCACTCTTTCATGCTAAAATTGGCTTTGTAGAGGAAAATGCTCTGATAAGAGTTGTAGATTTTTTAATTTCCTACAAATTTGATTATGTACACTTTTGTCGTAAAATGCATGCTAAAGCTGAAATCTTAAAAAAAAAGAATTTTTGTACACGTTTTTGTGAGAAAAAAAGAAAATTGCTAAGTACCGCTTAACTAAGCGTTAATCAAAAAAAATTTTTAATTAAAAGTTGTAGGAATTTTAATTTTCTACATCTTTTTATATATACTATTTTGCGCTAAACTGCTTATTAAAGCCGAAATCTTGAAAAAAAAAACAATATGTTTACGAGGAAAACGGCCTTCCAAGAATTTTGCCAGACATTGCGTCTACCATATCTTGTAGATCATAAAAAAATTAGTAAATGAAGCAATTTTTAAAAAAACGTAGGAGCCGTTTTTTGAGAAAATTGCAAAAAAGTGAAAAATGACACGAATAAACTACTACTTTTAGTTGACCGATTTTGATGAAAATGTTCGTGTCCGGTCTGGTATTTAACTAAAAATTTAAATTCGTACGATGTTCCGTTCTTGAGATATTCTGTTCACACATACACAGACCAATCGCTAAAACCATGTTTTTGGGTTCAGGGGGTCTGAAAACGTATAGATCCGATGAAAACTCGATTTCAAAAAATCTACATGAAAACAATAATCTCCTTCCTATATTCATATAAGCAAGAGAAAGTAAAAAGGAAATACTGTACATCCGTACTTTTGGATGTTCATTTGATGTTTGTCAGTTTGGCGAACGGTCTTTTGAATAATAAAGGTTTTTCATGTTCTTTGTACTTTTACTGCGATTAAAGATTTTTGAAAGAATCCTGCAAGTAGGCCTATATTACTGTTTGTCATCTTTTCAAGAAATATATGCATTTCCTCAGAAATCTGTAGTAGGCCTAAATATTAGCATTAATAGAAACATTAGCACACTATTTACATTAGATATGCCAACATTTGGGAACGGTTTAACAACTACATTTTGGCGCATGATTTTCCAATTATATAGTGTAATATAATTATACAGATGCAGTCGCAGCATTAGGGAGTTTACAAGAAGATTTAGATAAAACGGAAAGGTGGTTATCTAAGTGAAAGATACAATAAATATATCAAAATTAAGCCACATGATAAATATTTTACGATGTGACCAGGTTACAGTCCAAATGTAAAAGTAAACAATGAAATTATTCTTAACAATGAAACACTTTGGATTTTTTTTTTGATGAAAGTTTAACGTGGAAAATGTTGTTCTTGTCATCCTCTTTGCCAGTAATCCCGGATTTGATTCTTGGTCAGGCCTGGCATTTATTCATCACTCATTTTCATCAATCATTCTTCTTATCGTCTGTATTAGCAGTCAGGAAAACAATCAGATGTAAAATAAAAAGAAATTGTCAGCCTTTTATCGTATTTTCTACCGCATCTAAAATGGTATACACCGGTCCTGGTCATCTTTGTCTAAACTTTAGAACAAAGTAGATTAGGTTGGCTTTAGTCTTAATGTAATCAGAACTAATTTGAGTATTTTTCTTAATGTATATACACTATATATATAAATAAATAAATTATCACTAAATATCAGTATGTTTTTTTAAGCTGTATAGCTGTTCTTACATTGAAAAGTAAAACTTATTGCGATACAATCGATATTCAATTTTATTAATTTAGTGGATTAATTTAATCATAAATATTAGTGTTATGTCTCATAATTTACTCCTGTTTGTCAGAACATAAAAGTTAGTTTTGAATTGTTAAGTAAAATCGGTTTTTAACGGCCAGCAGACAACCTTATATTAACAAATACGTCTAGTAGTCCTCGTTTCAATTCACGGATTTTTGCCCAAAATTTCAGTAGAATGCAGTAATTAGGCGATTGTTTAAAAACTGAAACATTTCTGGTAACAAAACAGAAGCTAAAGCAAATATATTAGCAGATAATTTCTAAATTGATATGGCTTTCCAATTAGCAACATAATTACATTCCATAACAACAACTACAAAAGTATACAAGGACAATAATATCGTCATTTACACAAGAGAAAATTAGCTTTTAAAACAGTTTACAAACTGTTGCCATAGTTTATCTCTGTCAGAGTTGTTATTAAATGCCGGCGTGTATGTTTATGACAAAGAAATTATTGTTCGATCATTTCATTCAGCCAGCTATTCTATAATACATGAGATCGTGTTTATGTTCACACTTTATTATTTAATTTCAACTTCAAACGTAAAGCGAGATGAACTTTACATTAGAGTAATGATGAATTCTCTCACGTAGGGTGATTGTAATTCATAATAGAGGCGCATCCTTTGATGAGACATAATCTGCGTTACCAGCAAACATATTAATAACATATAATGTAGGCTTACTCTATCTACCAACGCTTACATCCACTACGACTCCATCTACAATATACAATGATACTGATGAGGAACGAGATCTGAACGCCCTCCACCGGGCTCTAACTCAAAGCAAACAAATCAACTGCTCTGACCGTCACCATGTGTGTGTTGGCGTTTTACTGTTCTCCACTCTGTACTGTACATAGACTCGCCATTTCCACCACACCGTACGCGCTAAATGATGGCATACATATTCATGACATTTTACAACTCCTACTTAGTAGTCACAATGTATACTATTATATTAGCTTAACTAAATTAATGCACAATATTAAAATATAAAAATCTCTGTAGAGAAGCCGTAGTAAAATATAAATATATGTAGTATTATTTAATGAGAAAAATGATTCCCTGAAAAATATGCTGTTCAAAATAAAAACACACAAGGCTGTTTCCGTTCTCCATTGGTTAGCATGCTAAGCTGCAAAGCTGAGATCCAGGGTTCATTTCGCTGCTAGAATTTGAAAAATACACGTTCACACCTACTTCTTTACCCAAAGTAGTTTCTAATGAACAAGACGCTGATGTGACAAAATAAACAAAAAATACCAAAACAGATAAGAACTTAATCAACACTCTTTGGCAGTTAACCTTTTTAACAATGGATGACCATTATCGCAAACTTAAAAGTTTAAAATGTTGACTTACGCAACAAACAAAACTAAAAATTAACAGGGACGATTACTGCGTTAAAAAATTTCATTTTGTTTTAATTAGCCGGAAAAGTTTTTATTTCTTTATAGACAAAACTGAAAATAAATTCGTGTTACGCCAGTGGAAGTAGTAATCTCCATAAAGATTTATAATTTCTATTTATAAATAAATTAGGTCATATTATAATTAAATAATTTAATTTATTGTAAATGACCTACTTAAGAGGTAATAAAAAAAACAAAATAAACAGTTTTATATTGTTTTTCATTTTTTTTAAAGTCACATCAACTGCTTGGTTATTAGCGACTACGGTGGATCATGTAACTATGGGGTTTGACTTGTGAAAATTTCCAGACCCTAGCCAGGAATCGAACCCGGCGCCTCGGCGTGGTAGGCTAACGCGATAACCACGACATTACAGAGGCTTTAAAAGGAATAAAAGGGTAATTTTATGTGGTTCATAATTTGGTTCATAACTACTTCATAATTTTCTTTTATAATGTCTACGTCTGTGAGTTTTAATATTGTCTGGGGAAGATTGGATTGATGGAGTTCAAGAAGAATGAATTCACTTCTTAACTTTTTTGAAAGTAGTACACAAGCTTCTACTGTACAAAGCCATACTGAAACCGCTGTGGACTTATGGGTTACCGCTTTGGGGTTCAGCTGCGAAATCGAATCTTGCTATCATTCAACGGTTCCAGTCCAAAGTCTTACGGATAATAACCAATGCTCCATGGTATGTGACAAATAATACATTGCATAATGACTTATGTGCCAACACCGTGAAAGAGGAAATCACGTAACTAAGTTCAAAATATCAAGAAAAATTAGCAGATCACCCGAATTCTTTGGCGCTTAATTTACTTGATAACAGTGAAGACGTGACACGACTGAAACGAATAAAATTGCTTGACTTTCCGTTTATATTTACCGACTAACCTACTTTTTTTTTTATCTTCTTTTGTTTCTTTGCCAATCACCATCTCGCAATCATCATCACTTCATCATCTTCATCATCTTCTTCTACTATCTCCGTTATTAATTTGGTTACCTTTTCTATTAATGTTATTCATCGTTTTCCTTGTTAATATTTTAAAAACTTATACTTAAACTTTTTTCGTTTCCGAAGCAATACCATTGGGTATTGTCTTCGTCATGTGAACCCAATCATACCATTTACTTATAGTTTTTGTTTTTTAAACTGATTTTAAATATCCTCGGATGTTAGAAAAAAAAATTAATTTACCGAGATCCCGGAACGGACCTTAGAGATAAGTGTCACAATATTTTCAAAATATAGCAAACTACTACTTTTTTGTCTTTAATTTTTATTACGGTACTGTACATTGAGCTGCACAATTTCCGTATGTGATATTTAAATGGTGGTGGCGAGTTTCGCTTTAAGGAGAAGAGGTACCCAGTGGTACATTCTTTGTTTATAACTGGGTCAAAATTTTGAAAGTGTCACTTTTTGCAGGTTGATTTGTTCCGAAGCAAAATTTTGAGATTTTTTTGTAAGTAATCCATTCTTTGTATTATAAAAAACTTATTTTTAAAAGGAACCGTCAAAATATTCAATCAGTGAATTTTAATGATTTGTTGAAATATTTTATAACCCACGGTACTGACCTACTATCCACGGTACTGACTTTCACACGGTATTGATATGAAATCCATTGTATTTACATTGCCACAATAATGACAATGTTTTCAATTTATCAAGTACTTCATTCATCTTCACCCAACAGAACTATAAAGGACGTTTCGACAAAACAAAAAAAAATGTTGTAAAAATCGTATATATTTGTATATAATAATATTCTAAAACGAAGTAAACTGTTAAAAACTTAAGAACTAATTCTGATTTTTAATCTAACTAATAACTAATTTCGATTTTTAAATTGTTCTTTCTTTCATAATTATTTTCACTTAAACTGATGCCAAAAAATTGAAATGTTTTTAAATAATCGGGTAAAAAACTCATGCTTTCATTTGCACATAACAATTTTCTTATGTGCACTTTTGGGCGTAGAGTTCACTTACAGGTAGGTCTACTTGAGCAGGGATGAAGTTACTTGATCAGGGTTAGTTTGCTCTTGAAATGCTCAATGAAAATCGGTAAAAAGTTGTCTTACCTTGGAAAAATAGTTTCGGTTACGGAAGTATCTGAAGAATTTGCGTTTTCTTTATAAAAATTTCCTTTTCTCTGTAAGAAGAGAAGTCATCTGCTGCAAATAGATCAGTTGTCAACACTTTTTTAAGATATATCACTTTCACATCATCCACATTGACTGGTTTAACAATAGCAATACGTAGGCACTTTCCTGGATGTTTTGAACCTACTTCTTTTGCAATCACAAGACTGTACGACCCAGCAGTAAGTAAAGATACTTCATGATTTTCCAATTTTTAACGTGCTTTTTGTTCCACAACTTCTTCACTGCCACTAAACACATCGCTAAATTGTAATCTACTTCCATCAGAAGTACTGGGTAATGGCCCAAGTTCCTCATGTTTGGAAATATTTGAATCATCTTCTTCAATGAAAGCGATTTTACCTAGACCACAGTGGGAACATTTATCGTTGTACTCTGGGTCAGAACAAGACATACTCCGAAACCATATTGTTTGAATTCCTGATCTTACTAGCAAATAGTGTACTTTTAAAGTTCCTTTAAATGGTTAATCCTTACCCTTTTGAATTTCATCGTCAAATTTTGCAATGTCCTCTTTTGGAATTAGTTATCTGTCAGTTAAACTGTAACATCTTCCCCAAATAACAGTCTTCTAACCACTTTTGAATTACTTTTCTAAAACTCAGGTGTTATCATCGATATTTTTTACCCTAGTCCTTGGCGTTGCGGTTTCATCATTTCCCTCTGTATTTTTTGTTTTTTTTCTGACGCTGACAACGTTTCTTGTATTTTTGTAATTGTTTTTTTAACGATTTATTTTCTTTTCTTAAAGCTTGTTTTTCTTTATACCGCTTATTTCTATTTTTGTTACGACGTCTTCTGTCTGATTCTTGTTGAAGGTTTTCAGGTTGTTCATCGGAAATTGGAGGACTACTATCTTTTAATAATTTCTTCTCCCTTTCCACATTCTTCATCCTTAATCTGGACAAACTTTTTTGTTCCTTCCATTTTTTTCTAACTTTACGCTGCGTATTTTTACGTTACCAACAGATTAACGTTGTTTTGTAGTTTTTGCTTTAAATATTTTTCATAGTCCTTCCTCTTCTGTTATTGTTTTTAGCAGGGTCATCCCTAATCTTCTTCCTCCTCTATCTTTCTTGCTCCCTCTTCTTACTTAATTTTTCCTCATCGCAAACCTTCTTCTTCTTTGCCATGTCTGAAGTTACCTCGAATAGAATAATAAACTAAAAATTTCTTTTATTTCTTGTTTCAGTGGTTCCCAAACTATATGCTTAACATATAGTCCTTGACTAAGAATGACATGCCGCTTGTATTACTTGAAACCATAATTATGGAACACAACAAAATAGGAATATTTAAATTTAGGCTGCTACTTACAGTATAGTAATAAGTTCATAAAATTTTTTTATTAATACAACTGCTACTGTTTTATTATATCTCATTATTGTCATTTTTAAATCTCTGTAAAATAGGAAAAATTTATTTGTGTGAAGGAAAAATTACGATTGGTTAAAAAACATTTTACTGGCTGAATTCTAATTTAAAACAAAATCAAAATGAGGTACGCTATAGCTCAACGAATTGCTCATACCCTAATATATTTTACAAAATTATAAAATTTTATGAAAATTGTTAGAACCGTTGTAAATACAAAAAATGCGACAACTAACGTTCTGTTTTATTTTGTTAATATTATATTTGTGAATATAGATTACTAGGGCACAGAACAGAAAGATTGTACAAAATATAAATAAAAATTTTACTTCAGCGACAGTACTTTTGACCCAAACAATATTATGTCCGTACCTTGGCTTATTTTGCAGTACCGTGGCATGTAATTTCCATGGTACTGACATTTTTCAGGTTGTATTGTAATTACGGCTCTCAATGTTAAAACAGACAATTAGTAAGTGAACTACAGATTAATATTCTTATAATACTTAATACAATCAAAGTAATATAAATTTAACATACTTGACAGCAAAGTTATAAGGTACACGGTACTGACGATACTAAAGGTTTTTTACGTACTTCGAACATAAAATCGTTAAAAAATATCAATATAAACACTAACTGTATTTAAACAAAATGGCTAACTGAACTCCGACAACAAAATAGGCGAGCGTCATTATACGGAACGGTCCGCCAGTTGATCAATAAGCGCACAATTCAAATTTTTCATTACCCCACGGTACGGACTGAATAACTCCTGGGACATAGTTTGAAAAGCAAAAAATCAAATATCTTAGTAATTAATCTTAATTTTTTTATAATATAAAAATGTAATAAGTAGTAAAGAAAGTAGATATAAATTAAAAAGTGCAAAATTAATTTAGGTAAATAAAAATTTTTAATATGAAAGTGCCAATCCCGGTATCGGGACAGCCACGGTACTGACATTCCATTAATATTTTGCAAGATTTTTCTTATTAAATTTTTTTATTTTACTGGAGGTTAAAAATATAAAGAAAACAAAATATTATGTTTCATTACCGCAGAAGAAAGCTGCATATTTATTGCAATTTTTGTTGTTATACCTTACGGAACATCAAAAGTGACACTTTCAAAATTTTGACCCAACTACGGGTATTATCCGTTATTTAGACAAAGAGGTCTCTACTCCATTTTTCCTTGAGACGTCGTACAGGTGGGCTAGTTGGTTTAGATGGACATCTAGTCGTTCGGGAAATTTACTATACAAGGCCGCTACATATACTACTTTTACATATTGAACTGCGTTTCTATTACGTTAAAATTTAATATTTTTGTGGTGTTAACTATTTCATAGTAAAGCTATATTTGCTTCAACATTCAACCCTGTAAACGAGTCTATATTGTTTTATAATTTTTTTTATCTTTACAAAAGTATACCGCATTTTCACTACAACATAATAGATAATGAAAATTTAATACAATATAATGATAATGACATGATTGAAGAAATCCCCTCGATGGATTAAGTTTGTTGTATGTAGGTTCTTTTCTTGGTTCATGTTACTTTAAAATAACTCAAAATGAATTTGTTTTGGTCTCCGAGTGTCTTTTGAAGTGTCTAAAAGTGTGATAACCAGACTTTTTGTATATGAATCGAATCTTCGAAGTGTTTTTTACTGGATGTGTTAATTTCGTGTTGTACTGAACTTTCTGCGTAGTTTGTTGTTTATTGTATAGCAAGGTAATGTGTTCTGTGATTGTTCTACATAATTTTAATTCATTATTGTTTTACAAAAAGTTTTATTGCCCGAATCAGTTTTTTTTTAAATATCAGTGACAGGAAAATACAAAGTAATTAACGAAGCAGTAAAAGGTACATTGGAGCAAATTCCATCAATATTATTAAACGTGATATTAACAGATTCATTATGGTAACCGTGCAGAATATTTATTATGATTATAAATAATAAAGAGTTAATTTAATGTTATTTTAATATACGTATATTTTTTGAGATGAAATAAATAGGAAGTGATCTCATATAGATATAAAATATTTTTTATAAAAGGAAATGAACTGTCATCCAGTTTGGGTGTGATTTGTTACCCACTCCAATCTTCCGGCAGGTTGATGGATATGACCACTTGAAATTAAAAAAAAAACAACAACAAAAACATTCAAATTTGTATTCGATTTACGAAGATGAATTTAGAACGTCCAGATGATGTACTCGTATATTATTTGAAATTCATGTAGAATTCATAAATTTGTTTTTACCTTTTGTAAAAAATAGATAAATTTTAACAATCAAATTTATAATAATTTTTTACTGTTGTAAATGTTTTAGGAATCTTCTTTACCGTAAACATTAATTTATGTTCATCATCTATCTATGAAAAATTTAAAACAAGATATAATTAACAGATTCGAACTTACTTAAATTAACTGTTTAGGCTATGTTTGTACATCATCCAATGATGGTAACGGTTGGACTGACGCAAGTACAAGGTTAAAACTACCTGTATACTACTAGCAGTCAAATTAAAAATATATAGCGTGTTATAAATTATAATAAGAAACAGTTTGAAAAATAACCCAACATTTTTCGTTGTTTTTGAAATGTGTTATTTACAAAAATATCTGGAGTGAAAAACTCACACGACTTTATTTTCAATGTAAATAACGAATAATATAACCTAACATTAGTAATAAAACATTAGAAATAAACTAAAAAATAACCTTATTTTTCTTTCATGAGTGAATGATGCAAAATGAAAATCAACCTCAGTTTGGCTTAAAATATGGCAAATCACTCTTTCACGCCAAACTAGGCTCTATAGAGAAAAATGCCTCAATTAAAAGTTGTAGAGTTTTTAATTTTCTGTCAATTTGATTGTAACACTTTTGTCGTAAAATGCATACTATGGCCGAAATCTTAAAAAAATCGATTTGTTTCACCTTTTTTTGAGAAAAAAAGAAAATCGCTAATTACCTCTAAACAAAGCAAAGTACAAAAACGTGTTTGTAATAAAATTTGTAGGATTTTGAAATCTCTACAACATTTTATTATATACATTTTGCTGTAAAGTGCATATTAAATTCGTAATCTTAAAAAAACAATTTTTTTACGTGAAAACAACCTTCCCAAGAATTTCAGCAGACATGTCGCCTACCCTATCTTGTAGAGCATGAAAAATATAGTTAATGAGGCGATTTTTAAAAAAAATTTGTAGGAGCCGTTTTTGAGAATATCGCAAAAAAGTGAAAAATGGCACAAATAAACTAATATTTCCGGTTAACCGATTTTGACATGTTCTGTTCACACACACACACACACACACACACACACACACACACACACACACACACACACGCACGCACACACACACACACACACACACACACACACACACACAGACCAATAGCTAAAAACATATTTTTGGGTTTAGGGGGTCTGAAAACGTGTAGATCCGGTGAAAACTCGATTTCGAAAAATCGACATGAAAACAGTACTTACATAGCCTACTTTCTTATCTATATATTTATGCAGGCAAGAGAAAGTAAAAAATGAGGTGTTCAAAATGACCTTGCTCTGAGCCTTGTTTTAGTCTGAACGTGTATTGTTGAAAGCAAGGGTAAAATTTACGTTACTTACTAATTACAAAGTGAAGATACGGAAACTAATCCTTCGTGGATATCCTACATAAAAATTCACAGAATCGTGTGTTTAGGAAGTTCTCCAAAAATTTTAAAAACTACTATACTCGTTCACATGGAACCGTGCAGCACATCAAAACCATAAATGATTATAATTGTTCTTTGTAATTTTTTTTCTTTGCACAGAAAATGTTCTTTGCTTATCAGTTGAAACTTGCTATATACTAATTGAAACATAATTTATACTAATTACAAAATACGACAGTACCAGTTGAAAAAACTCATAGAGTATGCCAATTATTATACATCCGATCTGTCGCCGGTTGTTTTGACTGAAGGCGTTGGTAGAGTGAAACATGATTACGCATCCTTTTTACTGATTTTCAACCCGTAGTCTGTTTATATCTACTGCACGGTTCTTTGGGATGTACTATAGTTAAAAATTTGGTAGGTAATTCTTTACTGATTGTGATTTTATTTGGCTCGCTTAATACATTAAACTTATTGTAAAACACTAGAGAAAGCTACCACTGTTAATTTAACAGCGAGTTGTTTTTTAATACAACATGTAAAAGTATAGAACTAATAATTATTTTCGTCAATTTATATGAATAGACTATTAAAAGGCGAGATAAAGTTCAAAGGAAAAGCAGCTCTTATGATACTTCAATTTTCAAGTTTTTTCTTTACTTGTTTTTAACAGTTTCGTTTTTGTTACTCTGATATTTATAAAATGATGTATAATGTTACGTTTTTTCATAAACTAACTTCAAAAGATTGAGGTTCTTATTTTAGGCTTATTTTACTTTATTATTGGTTTGAAACTGCGCCCTTGCTCTGTACGGACTTATGGCTGGCCTTAGAGGGGTGTATTAACTAAACGTTTATAACATTTCATTAAGTCGTTTCTAGTAGATTCCACACTTTATATTTTATAAGTATCACTGTAAAAGCACTAACGCCGATTTTCAAGGTTACAGCTTTTTTGGAAGGTACAGAAATTATATTTGTTTATTTTGTGGCTATCACTGTTTTTCGCTCCTCAGGTGGATGTTATCAGAATACAAGCGATCTTTCTGTTCAATTCTAAAAAAACAAATACCCTAAATTTTAGCTCTTTAGGTTAGGCTATTTGAAAGGTAGAGTAACTGTGTTAAATGCGGACTTTTACATTTGTAGCTACATTTTTACACAGTATGGACCAATTAAACTGTTACAATAAAATTATCGAAGAATGGTTTAACATAGAAAGTTGAAACAAATTATTTCCTACTAAATCATACCCAAGGAATCCATTAAAAATGAAACCGTTCCCGTTTATATACAGAATGTGCCCTAAACTGAGGTTAAGGGTTCCAATCTTAATATTTTTAAATTTAAACAATTTTTGAGCAGTGTATTATTTTTAAGGTATTTAAATCGTAAATATATTTGTAAAAACAGATTTAAAAAACATTAACACATTCAAAAATGACGGTCACAAACGTAATTAGTAGGCCTATAGATACTAAAGAACGCACCGTCTCTTCGTTTAAACTTACGATAAAACAAAACCTTTATACCAACTTAATACTCTTTAAAAATTTTACAAGCTTTCAAACAAGACCACATTTAAAAAAAATATTTTAGTCTAGAAAATTTAAAAAAACTTACTCAAAAATTTTCAATGGGAAAGTAGGCCTATGTTGTGTTACACACATATTTTAGTCAACCTTGTATTTGGATAGTAATGGTTTTATTTTTATTGGCTTCCTTGGATATTATTTAACGGGAAATAATATTGTGTTTCAACTTTCTATGTTGAACCATTCTTCCGTAATTAAATTGTAACACTTTACGTGGTCCACCCGTATGTATAAATTTATGTACTCATCCCCCAATACTAACAATTTTATAATTTAACCTGAGAATATTCCGTTAAATTATATTATACACAAACGTGATCAATAATATTGATCATTACTACAAAGCAGCTCTACAAATCTAACTGGCTAAACAACAAGTGAGTAGCCTATACTTTCAATTCTTAATTATAAGCTTTTACTACCCATCTGACGTCCTTGCAATAACAGTAAGCGGGCAAATATTTTCAAACTACTACAGATAGCCTACTATAAAATAGTAACAAGCAAGGAAAATGTAGTTTGCTGTGAACATTGTTTCTTTGTTGGTTTGAGACTCGCCATATCTGAATAAAGTAATGAGAAATTAGTATATATATTCGACAGAAAAACTGAAATAATAGATATAAAAGAACACGAAGCTTCATCAAAAAGGGTGATAGATCGGACGCACATTGTGGCAGACAATAAGTAGATGTAATAAGGAGATTTACCAGTTGATTTCCAAGCTGGAATAGAGAGTTAGAGGTGATTCACGAACAATATGGAGAGATGATTTAATCTGGTGCCAAGCTTTAATTGCGTAAAAGAGGAAATTGTAGAGGCAAACTGGGTAGGTTTTTTCCAATATTGGATGACGAAGAGCTGAAGAAGAAAAATATGTAATTGTTTTTATGATACGACACAATCGTACACAATCGTAAGAAAGCTAAAAAATGAGTAGTGTGCTAAACAGAGGCAGCCACACAAAGTTAACCATACTGAAATCCGCCTATTGAATTGATAAGGACTATAGTGAGTGCAGCGAGGGATCAAAGGACCCGTTAAATACAAGATCCTATCTTCAGTATGCATGAGGAGTACACCGATAAAACCTTAATATTCATTTGAGTGTTGTAACATTAACATTTCCACCCAAAAAGCTCTTTCAGTGAAAATGGTTGATGTTTAGAGGAAACATTTTGGAACAAACATAAGAACTGATGTGAACAGTGAAGGATTTTGCATTATAATATTTCAATTACCAAGTGGTGTTACGTAATTAATAACTTAAACAACTTGTTTAGTTACATAACTAAACATCTCTGAATGTCTGCCGTATGTATTTTTCAAGTAAGTGGATGAAATAATAAAACAACCGGAAAAGGTTTACAAAAGTTTTCAAAACTTAAATATTATTTAAAATAGTGGAATTTTAAGTTGTCGTCCAAAAACTTTCTATTATTGCAGAAATTAAGAATACAATCAGTTTTAGTAGATACGAATCTCATAGGTATTTTGTAGATTTAAAAAATCCACAGAAATCCAGAAACGTTGCTTTCGTAATCCTCCCATATAGTTTATTTCATTTAGATCCAACTGGTAGGGTGCCGGATTATTTGTAAATAGATTAACATAAAACGTGTCGTGTAGTTCAATAACATGTTGTTAAATAGGGAATAGATAAATAAATATATAATTTCAATATTATCGCAGAGATTTAAATTTAAATTCTATTGTAAATAAAATAATATAATACAACTAGGAACTTTTATTTTCCGTGTAAACAGTAAACTTTATTTTGTAGAATATTATCTAGAAACTGTGCAAAATCCTTTTTCCAATTTAATAGACACTTACAGCTGGATTTGTGCCCATCGAATTCTATTCGGAGATAAAGATTCTATCATGTTCACCTGGTCTTCCGTGTTGTTTTCTCTTTGGTTATTATTTCTCTGTTTTATGTTTCAATATTTTCCCTTTTGTTCAAATAATACCGTTATTTGAATATTACATAACTCAATTCCCTCAGATTCAAAACCTTAAAGAATTTTTCTGTATAATTTTATAAATTCTCTTAATTAATATATGAAAAAATAACAATCACTCGTTGAATCCACGTGGTATAACTTGTTAGAAATAAAAAAAGAATTTTTGCCAATTCTTATTCCAGTTTATTTTCAGTTGTCTATCTTATTGTACGTTATTATTTTTAAGTCTTTTTTTCAAATAAATAGTTTTTAATAATAACAACAATTAAATTATCGTAAACGTTTGTCCGTATTACTGGACTCTGATCGTTATTCACAACATAAATTAAATCGAAATTGTAATTACGTAGACTATTTATAAGAAAAGGTTGTAAGTTAATTTATAATAAAACTGTAAAGCATGCGTTGATAAATAATTATAAATAAATAGGGGTTTTAATTGGATGCGCAATGAACTAAATACAACTCATTGAATTAATACTCAATGAGTTGGAATGATTATGACAGCGGTTGACTCTAATCAATATTTCCAATTTCAATATGTCTTTACAGCCCGTACTGTTTGGTCTACAAGTGATAATAGCTATTTTAATAAAATGGTTATAAATCTTTTCTATACAAGACGATGCACGACAAATTTGAATTACATGACAACATTCTAATACAAAACATGCATATTAGAGCGATGCTGGTTACATAGAACAGACGTTTAAAACGCCTCTGGCCCAGGGATCTTCTTGGCCAGTTGTAGGACTGCAAGTTCCAGCAAGTAATTTAAATTTCAGAACCTTTAGCGTCATATTTAGAAATTCATGTTTAATATTGTAATTACAGATAATAAATTTTCAATAAAAAAAACGTGTCAAAAAAATTGACTGAGTTTTTTTTCCGCCATGTCCCTTCATATTCCTTGTTCTAAATCATTTATTGATAACAATACCATTCTTTCGGTATTTTACAAAACTTTTCTATAGCATATTAAAAATATGTTTTGTACAAAACTTTTTCGAGCTATGATGTATGCCTGATTTACCTTTAAAAGCACCGCTTCTGTCAAAATTGATATCAACCTTCAAAGTCACTTGATAGATATTCCACTAACTTACACAGTTTCAGAAATAAACTCAAACAGTAATGCCAATTTTATAATATTAATGATTTTTTGATCTGCTGAAATCAATTTTTGAAAAACTGAGTTCAATTGTCTCGTTCGAGTGAACACTTTTACAGTAATTTTGTGAAAAAAGTAGGTTGTATCAATGCAATTAAAAAACAAATTAAGAGCAAACTGTTGAGTAGATAACTAATAAGGTGGGTTCGGAATATGAACACTATACACTATTAAGTATTAATTTGTAGTTAAAATTAGTTTTAGTATAATATTTGGCTGTCCTAGTCAACGTTTTTATTCACAGGTTTCCTTAACCACTCCAAGCAAATGCCTGGTCAATTTCCATTCTGCGTTCTGTGCAGTAATTTATCCATTTTTTTACTTATTTTTTTCTAATTTATTTGTTGTATCGGGTTTTAATAACACTAACAACAAAATCTGGTGTGAAACACTCACACAACTTTCTCTTGCCAATGCAAATGATTAACAATATAACCCAACATAAGTAGTAAAACATAAAAAATTAACAAAAAAACTAACCTTAAAAAACATAATCTTATTTTAATCATTAGTGAAAGACAAAGTAAAAATGTACCTCAGTATAGCTTAAAAATTTGAAAAACCACTCTTTTACGCTAAACTAGGTTCTGTAGAGAAAAATGCTCTAAATAAAAGTTATAGATCTTTTAAGTTAATTATATTTATACTTATGTCGTAAAATCTTGTCGTAAAATCTGTCGTAAAATACACTAAGGCCGAAATCTTTAAAAAATCAATTTTTCACACGTTTTCATGAGAAAAAACAGAAAATCGCTAGTTACCGCTAAAATAAGCGTTACAAAAAAAAATGTTTGAAATAAAAGTTGTAGGATTTTAAATTCTCTACATTTTTTATTACATAATTTTTGCGCTAAAATGCATATATTGAAGCCGTAATCGTAAAAAAACAATTTTTTTACGTGAAAACAGGTACACCAAGAATTTCAGCAAACATGGCGCCTACTCTATCTTGTAAAGCTAAAAAAATTTAGTAAACCAGGCGATTTTTAAAAAAATCGTAGGACCAGTTTTTGAGAAAATCGCAAGAAAGTGAAAAATTACACAAATAAACTACTACTTCCGGTTGACCGATTTTGATGAAAATGTTCGTGTCGGATCTTGTAGTGGTATGTAACTTAAGTTTCAAGTTTCAAGTTCGTACGATGTACCGTTCTTGAGATATTCTGTTCACACACACACACACACACACACACACACACACACACACACACACACACACACACATATCAATCGCTAAAAACATGTTTTTGGGTTCAGGGGGTCTGAAAACGTGTAGATTCGGTGTAAACTCGATTTCGGAAAATCGACATGAAAACAATAATTTCCTTCCTTTATAATCATATAGGCAAGAGAAAGTAAAAATGTAAAAATTGTACATTTACTCGTACTATTCAATTACGTCGTAACAATTTTTATGCATTTTCAAGAGAAACGTTTAAGTGAAAATAAAATAAACTATAAACTATGTAGCAGAAATAACTATGTTACAAAAGTTTTATCAACATTTTAGGTGAGAGGATATGAAATAAGTAAATTGTATCTAAAACGAATACTGACGAAAATTGAAAAGAGAAGTTAAATTAACGGAGAAAGAAGAACAAATTAATTAATATTCCAAAGGTGTAGTCGTTAAAAGTAATCTTACTTTGCTTTTAATTCCCTAAAGCTTTAGGTATCGGATCTCTGCTTAACCTAAATCTTTAGATCTCTTTGTTTCACCGAGAAAATGATGATTTAATTATCAGATGGACATAGACTTTACAGCGTACTTAGATAGTTTCCGTATAGCAGTAATTCTACCGGTAATCACTAGTGTTGGTTGCAGCGTCTGCAATGAAGTAATACTTAGTAATATTATTATACTACTGTATTATTAAGATTAATGTAGAATATTATAATCAAGTTACATTGCTTAACTATTCATAACTCACCATGAATGGCAGATTTAGGGTTCACACAATTAATTGTAATATCGATAGTAAGTAATGTACTTTTTTACGATATCTTAATAACATTGGCTTCACATGAACAATTCCAGCGAGAACTTCCATTCTGAGTTTTAAAATAGATTTATACATTTGAGATTTGTTAATTTCTAAGTATAATTATTGCACAGTTCAGGAGGAAATACGGACTTCTTTTTCAAAGCGTTAGTTGAGCTAAATAAATACGAATGATACGACCAAGCACCCAAAAACAGTAGGCTTGCTTGTTCAATGTAATTAACAAATAGAGAAACTTGTGAATGACTACTGTGTGTATCCTCTATTTACGAGAATTGAACAAGTGACAGCTAAATTTATAAAGGTACTATGTAATTTGCCCATAACAGGCAGATGAACTGTTAAATTATTTGCACTCGATCTGTAGTTCCAGGAATCTGCAAGTTCTATTTTTTTACAAAAAATAGTTCTGTTTCTTATCACATGGTCATTCAAGTATATGACTGAAACATTTAAGAACAGAAGAGGTACCTGGAGGTGTAAAAGACATTAATAAGAGTTATCTCCTGTGAGAGTAATGAATTTCATTATACAGCCAGACCCTGTGGTTAATGTAGTGGAGGTGCTATTTGCAGTCTGGAAAGTAGATGCTTTTTGGAGGGTCTGGCATGCTGGTAAGCATAGACTAATTTTCCACTCAGTGTGGAAGGTATTGGTAAACCACTTCATGCCTCGTTTTACTTTGTAAAGCCTCTAGAGATTCAAACCAGCATTTCAGCTGATGACCTGAACTACACAATTTAATATTATGAAGGTGCATATTTAGTTTTGTAAATAACTTGAAGATTTTTGATTCTACAGTTTAAGGAAATAAATAGTGGTTAAATAGGCTATGTATAGCTTTACCTAATGTTTTGTAGTGTTTAAAGTTCTTCCACCAGAATTCACTACAATCTTACAGACATTATCTGCTAATAATAACTAGCGGATCAATTTCACAATTACATTAACACGAGTATTATTTCGCGTTGATTCTTATCATTTTTTTTTTATAATTGGTTTATTATGGTCGCATCAACATTCTATATTTTTAGCGACCCCGTTACATAAAAAACACTAATTTTATAACATAAGGTTATAACACTGTAGGTTTACAATGATGTTTTTCAGTTAGAAAAAAATTTACACTTTAACAGATGTATCTTACACTTTTAAATTATAAATTATTTTGTATGGATTGCACTTTTATTTGCACTAAAATTGTCTTTGAATATTTAAAAATTGTATAAAGTCCAGTGTCTTTGTGTACTGTGTGTGGTTAACATTTTTCTTATCATTGTTATTTATGAAATAATATAATAATAATAATAATCGTCATGTTCACGAACCTTCAAAATAGACTGAACTTTGCAACGCCACCATCAGAATTGTAACACTAACGAAACTTTAATTCAATTATTTTATTTTACTTTGTAATGTAAGCCGTTATTACGGTAATGTACGGTTATATCATTATCCATTTTCAGATGTTTTGCAGTATCCTGAAAGTGTCTTCTTTACAACAATGTAAATTTTAAAAACATCTGTGTGATAGAACTCTGTATTTAAAGAAAACAAAATCTCCGTTTAAAACACATTCGACCGGGATTTTGCGTTTAACTATATTTTTAAATTACTTTAAAAAAATACGTAAAATAAAAATGGAAAAATTAAATCATAGTTTCTTTATTTTCTTCCTTTTTCTCAAATTTAGTGTCATAAAATTGAATAATTTTTAACACTAGAACAAACACCACCGGGTGTCACTGATTTACTGCATGTCTTCTTCTTTTTAGAAAATTTACTTTATATTATTTTAAGGTGTGAAATATTTTTAAAACAGCTCTTTTAAGCAATCTTTTTGTATTGAAATACCGTCAATTTATGTTTAGATGATGCAGCGTTCATTACAGACTTTTGGTGGATGAGATTGATGTACGCATAAGAAAGTTATCAAAAAAAATTGATATTGAAGAGTAATATTGAATAAAAATTTTGAAGGGCATTTAATTACATAATATAAATTTTTATATAGAGGTATTACCCTTTCCATGTATTACATAGGTAGGCTCTAAAAGACCAAAACATTTACAAAAATCAAAAAATAGAAAGTCGGAAAAACCTTAAATCTTTGATCACAATTTCTCAGAACTATATTTTTTGTTACAATAGCTCTTTCATCCGTAAATCAGCTAAGTAACCTAAGCCAATTAACTACAGTAACCAATTTTTAACAATAATTAAAATTAATTTTCCGAGACTTGTAGACGTACATTTTTAATAGAATAACTTCAAAGTGAGCTAGAATAAGAGAGATAGCTTATGTACATGATGTATTTTAAAATAGTCATGATATGTGACGATAATGCGATGACTGTGTTATAAGATATGTACGAATCCATGTAAGTGAATGTATGTATGTCGGTTTAACATGAAATATATTTGAGTGATATGATGATGTAGTTGTACACATAAGTGTAGAGGCGGCATAGCAAGTTCTATTCGAAGTGCAGAAGGAATTTGAATGTCAAAGTGGGGAACTACCACCTGCCCCATAACACGCTCTCTGTAGTCTGCCATATCCCTGCCAACATGAGAATGTGAGTGCTGTCTATCCGCTCTGAACACATTATGCAGGATTTCTTAGTTCTACCGTTGCTTCTCTATACGATTTTCATTTTTCTTTGTGTGTTTGTACAAGGGACGAGTGGGTGTATGTAAATGTACGCGTGTGGTTATTTCAGTAAGTATGGTGAACATTTCAAGATCTGTACCGTGAGAGAAAACTATGTAGGCAGTCCGCCACCCCTCTTTTCATGAGGGATAGTATGCTTTTGGCTTTACTTAGGACAGCAAAATTTATGAAGCTGGGAAGAAGGAGACATCCCGGTTGAAGCTAACGGGCCGTCTAGTGATCCTTTCTCACTCCCTTCATCTAACCCACATCTTCACTCGTACTCTGCTAGAAACACCCTGCTGAATAATGTTATATTACACATTACATAGAGCGCCACCACTTTTACCAATCCCTTTGGACATAACATATCCTCGTTCGCCGCTGGCAACTATCAACGTCAGTATCATCCGGCTTGGATGGCGACGGTTTTCAGACAACCAGCATTACTCTTTCATTCACTCACTCACTTGTATTATCACATTTATGTTAAAGTAACCGACCGTAATTAATTTCTAACAGTTTATACTCTGTCACGCCTAATTAAAAGCACTTCATCTTTGTTAAGTTTATTGTTTCCTGGAAATCGGCTTTTACAAAAAAATCGTTAAGCCAAAGTAATAATGACATTATTATAACAGGCCTGTGTTTAATATTATAAAGTAAGGAGATAATATTATAAGTTTAATAATGCAGATTTTATATTAAAACAATTATAACTTGTCAGCAATAGCATCACTTTCAAAAACGAAAACTGGGTAAGCTTTTTATGTGTGGGATTTATTAAATAGAGAGAACTTAAAGGTTTATAGATGTGAAAATTAATTTTCGCAAAAGTCCATCAGTATATTTAAATAACTTAAATTTTTTTTTTATAAAAATGTTACAATTCTAAATAAACTTTAGTTAATAGTCCATACTGTACGTTAGTGGTAAAATAATTAAAAAAAAAACAAAAGTTTTTTAAAATTTGTTTTTAGAAGCATGCTATATGCTGCTTAATATGTTGATTGTTTCCGGTTTAGCAAAATATAGCATGTCACCTTGGGGGGTGCTTTTAAACATTAAAGAAGTGTCTTTAATCTAAGAAGAAGCTTAGCGTATGTGGTAAAACTAAAACATCGAGTTGACTTAGTTCAAAATTGAAGTGTGTAATAGATGCAAAATTTGTTGAACTTTTAAAACTCAAGAAACGTTCGTAATTTTTTTTTGAAAATAGATGTATACAATTTTTCATTGAACTAATCTGACATAATTACGCGTTTGACAGATATTCTGGATTACGAGCATGCCAGTCACCTAAGAGCGTAATCATGATAAGGCATTACCTTCTCTTCCACATTTATATTTTTGTCCAGAACCTTACACAAAAATTTCAAAAAAAGTTTATAAATTTGAATTATTTTTTCAACAAAATATGTTGAGAAATTGTATTGACCTAACGTTCAGTTAACATTTTGTTATTGAATTTGTTGCAGGAAGAAGAGCTCCGTAAATCTGGTGATCCAAAATTTTCGCACCTATTAGATGATTTACATGTTGAGATAACATCATTTGCTCCCCCTGCCGAAGCACACGCTCGCATCGCATATGCATTAGCCGAAGTACGTCGATTTTTAGTACCGGTGAGTAACAGTACTTGAAATTATTTGTAAACTTTCTATTTAAATCTCAAAATAAATATAAAATACATCCAGTGTGGTATTAAACTCACCGATTTACTGTAAAAACGTTTTAACTGTTAGGTCATTAGTGACTGTAGCGGTATATGGAACAGTTTTATTTTATTTCACACAATTGAAAATATTCAGTTCAAAATCAATATTAGACTAGCTTAGCTATATATTGTTTTAAGTCGCTCTTGATGCAACTTAAAATATATTAAAAACATTATATAAATTCCATGATTGGATCCCACGATTGCTTTATTTTTTGTTATAAAATGCTATATTTTAATTTCTGTAATCATTGTCGGGTTTTTAAGGTATTTTATTTTATAGTTAGACCAACTGTTATTTTAAATGATGCCAAAATCAATTACTTTTTACTGGTGTATTTAAAGGCGCATCAACAATTCGGTCATTTGCGACTACGGTGGGTCACAAAACTGGAACAGTGAATTTTGACTTGAAACAATTTCCAGACCCTGGCCGGCAAACGAAACCGAGACACTTCGCTCTGTAGACAACCGTGATCCACTACGTCATGGAGGTGGTCACATAAGTCTATATATTGTGACAACATCTAAAAGGAAAGTGTTGGTTCCAGAATTTTCTAGCACAACTGAGATTTAAGAAGTATTATTGTAAATAGTAATAGTCGGGGTATTTCCAAGATATGGTTAGAAATATAGTGAACAAATCGTTAGGTATAGTATAGGACTGTTGTTGTGACGGCTAGCTGGAAGATTCAGTATATCTATGTAGATTTAGATAATTAGCTCTTTTGTAATGGTGTGATGTTGTAATGTGTTTGTTTACCTTAAGTCTGTGTTAACGACTTCCAGAACCCGACAGACAAACCTTGTATTTATATTATTATGGAACTAAAGAAAAATCTCTGTTAATCTAGAACCCCGATGAGTTACAAATTTAAAGGAACCATGGTGGCCTTTCCAGTAAGTCTTGTTCTGTTATTCAATGAGTGAATTGTGTACCGCGTCAAAGCAGTTGTTTTTTTGAAAAGGTCCGAATCGTAAATGTCTGTATTTGTAAGTAGGATTTAGTTAAATTAAGTGCGAGGTAATCTAGTTTACTGGGTAAGTTAATTTATTGTCATTAATTCATTATAATTAAATTATTATTTATTATAATGTCTCCGACCGGGGCCGACGACACGTGGCAAAACCTTGTTTGGAAAATTGGTGGCCCTGGAAAGGGCCGTTGTTGGCGGTCGGAAGCAGCGAGCCGGCGTCATGGAAGCAGAGCCCGAAGAGTGACGGCTCGGCTACCGGGTTCAGGCCTAGCCTTCCCTCAGCGGCAGTTGGGTCCCCATTGCAGCGTGGCCCCCAGAGCCCCACAGTCTCGGGTTGGTGTAAGCCGTCTGCCGATAGCGCGGCCGAGGTGGTTCTCTCCAGGTCGGCGAAGGCTGACCGGTGCGGGAATGTAGCGTCCGCCACCGGTAGCGTAGACCAGGGATGGTGCGTCTGGTTTCGGCTGGGCTCATAGAGTAAGTAAGAATAGAGGGGGAACGCCCATGATACAGTGTTTTAACCTTTTTCGTCTGCTAATATCTTTCCGGCCTCAATTCCTGTAGAATGCGCTAGTAGCGCATACGAGGGAGATTTTGAAATTGGCCTATTACTCTATAGAATATTTCTTTTTTATTTCATTTTACTTTTTGTTTATAATTGAAATTTTTGGACACTAATTTTTTTTTAAAGTCGCATCAACAGTTTGGTTATTGGCGATTACCGTGAGTCATGAAACAGTGGGTTTAGATTAGTTATAATAATTGATATGAAAATTTGTTACTTAAAGAAGTGTTTTCTTTTCGCAGAGGGTTAGGGAACGTGATTTCTTCTGTTTTCCGAAAGCAAAAAACCTGTAAGTATTAGTATGATAAATAAATACGTGTAGGCCAAAATAAATCTTGTATGTGTTTAGGTTAACCGTTAACGGATTGAGTAAACATTAAATGTATAAATTGCCTTTTACTTTTAAATTATTATTATTATTACATAAATCTAGTGCTTAAGTTTGCCTGATGTAATAATAGTTATAGTAGTTTCACATCACATCAATTAAAAAGAAAGCAAACCAGTAAAATGGCTCATGACCTAATCTATATCCCTAACCTAATTATTAATAACCTAATAGTAATTAAGTATCAATTAGGCCTATTTATATTTCAAAAAAACAAAATTATTATACCAGGCTAACTTAATCATTAGAGAATGTGTAAGTACAATAATTAAAGTAGGCAATTCATATATTTCATTATTTACTAATTCGCGAGTAGTAAATGTGCTTTGTAGGTTAACAGTCCGTTAACCTACAAACAAGATGTATTTTGGCGTACACGTATGTACTTATCATTAATACTTACAGGTTTTCGTCTCTTGAAAAACAGAAGAAATGACGTTCCCTATACCTCTGCGAAGAAAATACTTTTTTACCTAATAAAATTTCATTGTAAATAAAATATAGTCTCCAAACAACTGTAGTCTCATACGCCATTACGAAGCTATTAACGTACGATTTGCTCTGCCCACGCTTGGTCTGTATGACGCCTAGGATCCACATTTTAAAGCGACGCCAACACACACTCTATCGACGTACCCCAGTAACAATTAGCAGACGACAAACAGTGTTGCATTTGGCTTATCTCAATTCCCTCTCTATTCTTACTTACTCTATGGCTGGGCTCGTCTTCTTGTGTGGAGCTCTTCTTTCTTGTTCTTCTCCGGTTGAGGGTTGAGTGAGGAATGTGTCTTGAGGGCCAGTGCTCTCGCTTAAATCCCCCCCCACCAGGCGTGACCACTTCATAGTGGGAGGCGCTGTAGGCTCTGCACGTCTGTAGCACTACTTGTGGCAGGCAGGTAGTGCGACCGTCTGCAGGCGCTAATGTTGGTAAGGGAGCCGGCGACAATAATTTTATCTTGACTGTAGTATTTGTAACGTACTAACAGATTACATTTATTTAGATCTAAAGAAGTTTACTTTTTGTAATTTATAGTTTATTATAAGTACGTGTAGTTTTGAACTATAGTTTGTTAATTATTTATTTTAACCAGATCCCGAAACGGACCTTAGCGATAAGTGTCACAATAGTGTTAATGTATATAATTTAAAAATAAAGAATTATCAATCTTATAGTCGTAGTTTTAAATAAGTACATCAAGATTGCGTAATTCCGTTTATGCATAAAATATTCTTAAGTTGATTTTTATTAATTAAATTAATTGTAACTTATCAAAATTAATAAACTAATTTATAGTTTTTGATTTCACGATTATTTTTTGATAATAATATCAAGTCTTCTTTTTCTTATTAAATAGAATCAAACTAACTATTTTTGGAGAACGCTTCTATGACCTCTTAACAACGAAAAAATGGGTGAATTTAAATTGTGAACTATAGGGAGCATTGTAACCCCCTTTTGCTCAGGCGAAACGACAAGGCATCGCAGCCGAAGCAAAATTGGCATGAGGGGACAAAAAAGAAAAAGGAAGCGAAAAACCCCAAAACAGACTGCGGTGATGTGGTATTAAAAAAAATTTACAAAAGATTTAAAAATAGTAAAAAAAATTTAATTTAAAAGCAGTAAAAGGTTTAATTATAATGAATAAAAGATTAAGCAAAATTAATAAGGAGAAGACAAAATATTTTAAATTAGATAAATAAAAGTTACTTAGTTAATCATACGTTAATTACAATTTCCAAATTTTAAATAATTTAATAAAAACATATTAAATGAGCTCAGAAAAATTTTATTATACTGGATCCAGAAAAAATTAAGAAAAATATAGATAAATACCAAATCGGTATTATGAATAAATATTAAAATAGATTGTAATCAGGGTTTTTAAATTTTAACAGATAAAATGAAGAATTTGAAATAAAAAAAACATGCTTGGCATATTATTTTAATTTAGGATTGAATAATTAGAAATTTATTCTTTCTTTCTTTTAATTTTAAAAAGAAAGAGTTTTTTTTTTTTTTAAATATAAAATTTTACAAATTTGTGTAAAACAAAGAATTTGTGTTACCGAAAAGAAATTTTTCATAAATAAAGTTTTATGAAATAAATTATGTGAAATAAGAATAGTATCATTTTACAATTTAAAAAAAAGAAAGCCAAAATTTAGTTTAACAAATTTTAAAGCAGCAGGCTTATAACACGCTTGTACAGAATTATGCAAAGTACATGCTCTTGCCAACATAAAACGTGGCATATTAAAGATTCAATCAATAATTAAGACCGTAATTAATTTATTATTTTATACAAAATATTTAAACAGAATTAATTTTAATTTAAGGAAGAAGAAATTAAAAAAGAGAAAGCAGGTCAATCCTAGCAGAGTTAAGCAGGAAAACCAGCTTTGGCGAAGTATAGCCGATCATAAGGCGACGTGTCCCCTTTTGTAAAAAAAAATCATATGATGATAAGTTGCAAAAGAAATTTATCTTCTCCCAGAAGAAAAGAAAATATAGATGTGTAGATTTAAAAATTAGGTGCCTGAGGTTTTCGGGCGAAGCGGGATAATTCCAATTTGGGCATATTAGTTTCTTGCCTCATGACGAGGGCAGATACATAAAAATTAGAAGAAAACACCCCAAAACAGGTTCAGAGTTGTATCCCCAAAGTTGGTCAAGATTGCTCCCCCAAAACTGGGTCCCTGCAAAGAGCAGAAAACCAGGACTTAGAAAAATGAGGGCCACCAAAAAAGACAAACAAAAGAAAAAGGTAGTAGGTAAACCCCAACAGCATAGAAAAGAAAAAAATTTAAAGAGCGATTAAAATTATAGTATAAATTTAAAAAAATTTTAAATTACCCAAAAGGGTTTAAAAAATTTACAAAATTTACCAAGTTTACAAAATTTAAAAAAAAAACATTTTCGGCTTCAATGGGATTTAGCTACTAGATAAAGAAAAAAACGACTTACCGTTTAAAACGGGAAAACAATTGGTCTAACCAGCAACCGGCAGCATAACGCCCCGAAAAAGTACATAACCATAATTTTACGGCACTGTTAAAGAATCACGATCCTTTCATTGTCGAGACCAATTGCAAAAGAGAGCGAGAAGAAACGAATTTTCCAAAAGGAAACCTCGCCTCTGACGTCACCGATCCCCTCCACCCCACTAGACAAATTATCCAAAAGAAGTAAGCAGGTTCAAACGGAACTCACGCCAGAATTGCCGATAACAGCAGTCGGTAGTACAAAGCAAGACGAAAAACAATTCGGAAACGAGATAACGGAGTGCGGTGAAATAAAAGATAACAAAATTTTAAATGCAGCAAGACTTAATGAGGAAAAGAAGAAATTAATTAAAATTAAAATTACGTAACATTAAAATAAAAATGTTACAGCATTATGAACATTTTACTACAATTTATTTGATATCATACTTTCAAAACAAAGTATTATATTACACTGTTAAGTGCAGGTTCCGATTTTAATTAATTTCCAGTAAATTCAGACCAGAAATTGTTGAGAAATAAAAAGTTCTTTTTCTAATACCGCTTTGGTATCTTTTACTTTGCATAAATATTACTAAGTTCAATCTCACTCTAAACAATCAATAATATTTTAGATTTTTTGAATTTGATATCAAAAATGATAGAAACGCGTGTTTTCATTTTGTAGAGGTAATGAATTGGATAACTTGATTTGAATCCCAAAATTTTTAACTTGTTTTTTTAATTAAAATTTTAGACGATTCAGCCAATACCCTGCAATAGCACTTCACTGCTTGTTAACGTTCCTTGAATTTCCCAATAATGTGCCTGTCAAATTAAGTAAATTTTAAGCATTTGACTTGAGCGTTAAAAATGAACCGACGAAAAATAATTGTAATAAGTTAATTACGTATCTTTGAGTTTTTGTACAAATACGACGATTTTTCTACGTTTGCTGTAAATACGTGGTAAACTTTAGGGGAAGATTTTGTAAAAAATATTTTTGCTGTTTCACTTCGAATGAAAGTAAATGGTAAAAGTATAGTATTAAAAAAAAATACTTCTAAAATAGTTAAAATTTTGAAAAAAATAACTAAATGCCTATGTATTAATTACATTTATCCGTAAATATTTTTCACTTTTTGTCATCATAGGCAAATATTTATGTTGAATCTAAATCATGAGATTGAATGGAAAGTGTGCTATGGATATGAAGATGAAACAGAACTTTTTAAACTTAATTATATAAATTCCCCTAGATTTTTAAGGGAGAATTATTTTTTAAATTTTTTACAAAAATAATATCCTAGAGCATAACAATTATACGACTGGATGGAAGAAAGGCAGAAACGTTGAAACCTACAGAATTTTGATTTATCCTTTGTTATCTTTAATCGAATTGCTTTTTACTGAATGGAATATGTTTTAATCTGTTTTCGCTAAAACAGTGTTTCTTTCCAAACAATTCCAAGTTAAAGAAAAATTAATTGAACAATTGTATTAACTTAGTTTTGTTAACTGATTTGCCATGTGGTTCCCGTTTTCAAGCCAGTATCATGAAATTAATTGCTTTTTAATACGCTAATTTTACATCATTTATATAAAAATTCATTCAGAGAATACCCTCTGAGTTGTTATTATTAAAAATACAATCCGTTTTTACGAAAAAACTATTTGTTTTTTATATTAAAAATCTTTTTCACAATTAAACAATATTTTGGACTTTCTCAAAATTTATACTAAATTTGTACCAAAAATTAGTTTTTATAAATAAAAAAACTTATATTTTGGAATTTCTCAAAACTTCAGATTAAATATAATTATCATAAAATAACCTATCTTTTGCATTGTGTCACTCAATTTTTTTATTAGTTTTCTGTTTATATTGTCTAATTTTGAATTCAATCTAAGTGTTCTTTCTTGTTTTATCGATGATCTCGTTACGATTATTTGTGCATTTTATATATTTTGTGTCTTTTTTGTCATTTGTATGTATTTATATAACGTGGTGGCTGGAGATCTAGTGCCTTCGATGAAAACCTTAAATAAACAAATAAAAAAAACAATATTTTTACAATCAGTTTTATTATGGCCGCATCTACATTTTTAGTTTTTAGCAATCTTATTACTTACAGAACAAAAGCAATTAACATAACAAAGATTACAATGACGTAAAATAGGTTTACAGTAATGATGTACATTAATTAAAAATTAATTATGTATAGAATTAATAAAAGTAATAGGTTTACAAAATTATTGAAAATAATTATTTATTAATATAACAATAGTGTACAATAGGTTAATTACATACAATCAATTTTACTAATAGGTTTAGAATAATTAAAATTAACTACTATAATATTATTTTTTCATAAACAACACCAAAAGATAAGAATATATTATTTAATATTTATAATTATCATTTTAAAAATATTTATTTCATACTTTGCCGATTAATGAACCCAACTTTCTCGTTTCTAACAATTTCCAATTACCTTGTTCATGATTTTCTAGAGTACTATTACATCCTTTTTTAATTCTGTAAGATATTAAATATCTTAAATTTCCGGTTCATCATTTAAATGAAATTTCATCTTGATTTTAAATTCATTAATTAATAATATATTTTGATAGTATTCATTCAGATATATTTATTTATCTTAAGAGTATAATATGAAAGTCCTCACTGACTCATTTACGTAATCTTCACTAATCTTTTGTCCTAGATTAGCGAGGTTGTTGTGTATATAAAATAACGTACTATACTCCAATGAACTTTAGACTCCAGATGAGATCTAGCAAATAATAGCCAAGGTTGGGTGTAAGGTTGCCCCTTTACTAAGTCACACTGTTCCACCAAACTCCAGCTGACTTTTTATTAGGTTGTCATTCTCAACGTGACAACACAGGATACGGTTAACGAAAGTCAATTGGCTCTGTGCTGTTCATATGCTCCGCCTTCATCTGCAGTCTCTAGTTCGTTAAGCTATAAAATCCTGTTTATGCCTAAATAAGATTACGTTATGTTTAAGTCGTAAATATGTTGCTACAACAATGTGTAAGTGAAATTATAAGATAAGTGCTAGCACAAATGGGTAATCGCATAATTATGATAGGAGTGGAATAATATTGCTAAAACAATTATTGTTCATTAATTTTAAATAAATCAGTTGAAGTAGATTTGAAAGGAATATAAATGATTGCAAACGTAATATTAACCCAACCCCTCTGATTCTTTGTTTTGAGGAAAAGTATATTGGAATCTATAACTTTTTAATATCGAGAAAATGATGATCGTTGAACGGTAAGCTACACGGAAAACGCAGCTACTATAATCAAATTAATTAACAGTTTTAGGAGGATAAGGAGAAGAACATATATGTAATTATCCTTCACAAATTACATACTTAGTATTTCATTTCACGGTTTTTTATTCATTAAATAAATTATTTGAGTCGATCATCTGATTGTGTGTTGTGAAGTTCAGTTACTGAATTTGTCCACTATTTTCTGTTAAAACATTAGTAATTTAACAATTATTTTTGTGTGATTGTGTGCGAATGGTGAATAAATATGTAAGTTGCTAATTTTATATATTAATTACTAAACGACTTTTTAAATTTATATTTTTTTGTTTGTTTTATTAAAATAAAACATTGTGAGGTTACATTTTAACCGCATTTTCTTCTTCTTTATAATGAATGACTATTCGAATCACGGAACAGCTGTTTCAGTTAGTCCCAGTGTTGCCGAGTTTGAATTGTGTCATAGCAGTGACGTCACTCACTGCGCCAGTAATGATTGGCGAACCATCCGAGGCAAGAAACGTCAAAATGAAGACATCAACACGTCCAATCACAGTACGAAACGTAATGCATTAACGGATAAAAGTAAAACTTTCAGTAAACAATTTATCGAATTGTCCAATAAATTTGACCAATTAGTATTTGTTGAAAATACTGACATCAACGACCACGACAACCCGTCTACAGAGAAACCGAAGCCGATTTTTATTGACGTTGTTGACATAAATAACACTTTACGTTTAATTGATTCCGTAGCTAAAGATCAGTACATTTATAAGCTGCAGAATAGGAACCAAGTGAAATTGATACCTAATGACACTAAAACTTATGTGCTAATCGCAAAATTATTGGAAAAAGAACGAGTCAGTTTTCATACTTTTCAACTTAGTAATCAACGAAATTTTAGAGTAGTACTGAGAGGAATGCACCATACGGTAGATCTCGATGATTTAAAATCTGACATAGAAAGTAAAGGGCACAGAGTAGTTAGAATCCATAACGTTAAGCACAGAACAACAAAGGAACCGTTAAATTTATTTTTTATTGATATGCTGAAAAACGAAAACAATAAAGACATCCTAGATATTGAATATCTGTTGAACGCGCGTATAAAATTTGAAATGCCTTATGACAAAAAGGAAATAATCCAATGCCAACGATGCCAACGATATGGTCATTCCAAGGGATATTGTCGGCATCCATTTCGCTGTGTGAAGTGCGCAAAAGACCATTCGACTCAGGAGTGTCCTAAGAAAGACAGGGCTACAAAAGCGAAGTGTGTGCTGTGTGATGGTGAGCATCCCGCTAACTACAAGGGATGCTCTATTTATAAGGAGATCAAAATGAGAAAATTTCCTTCACCCAGAAAACGAATTACAACGTACCAAAATGGATGAGATTTAAGCCAGTAGTGTTGTGGTAACAGACTGGATGGGTTCACTTCACATATCCGCTGCTTATTTACCGCCACGATATAGACTGTCTCCTGAAATTCTTGTCACATTTTTCAACAGTTTAGGAAGACGGTTTATAGTTGGAGCTGATTTTAATTCCAAAAGTACATACTCGGGCTCTAGACTAACATCTCCAAGAGGACGAGTTCTACTTACTGTGATTCAAGATCTTCAGTTATCATGCTTGTCTACAGGTGAGCCCACGTATTGGCCGACTGATGAAAACAGAGTGCCAGATCTTTTAGACTTCTTCGTGACGAAAGGTATTCCAGACGTTTATGCGAACATTGAATCAAGTTTCGACCTGTCATCCGATCACTCACCGGTCATCGTTTCGCTCAGTCAAAACCTGCAAACTCAATCGCCTCTTCCAGCCTTACACAATAAACATACTGATTGGGATTCGTTTGGAACTTTAGTGGAAGCAAATCTTGATTGCAACTTGAGATTAAAGTACACGACCGATATCGACAGCGCTGTAGAACATCTAACTAAAACGATTCAAACTGCTGGCTGGGAAGCTACACCGGTTATTAGGCTCTCAAAACAAACCGCATATCTACCAGGTTACTTAAAACAGGCCATTACTGAAAAACGACGACTTCGACGAAATTGGCAACGCTCTAGGAACCCACATGACAAAAGGCTCTTCAATAACGCTGCCCAAACTTTGAAACGAATGTTACGGAATTTTACTAACGACTCAATACAACAATATTTGGAACTCTTGTCTCCTGACAACACGACAAACTATTCTTTGTGGAAGCAAATGAAGAAAGCTAAACGTCCGAAGCAACACACATCTCCATTTAAAACTTCAACTGGTTGGGTTAAAAGTAATCATGACAAGGCTGAAGCGGTTGCCGAGTACCTATCAGAGGTTTTTAAACCTTTCCCATCTGAATGCAATCCAGACGATGAAAAAGAATTATTTAAATTTTTTAGTTCTCCGTTTCAAATGAGTCCTCCAGTAAAAGTATTTAAATTGTCTGAAATAAAACACACCATTAAAGTAAATTTGAGTTCGAATAAAGCACCAGGTTTTGACCTCATCACGGGGAAAATTTTGAAAGAACTTCCTGACAAGGCCCTTAGGCTGATTACAATAATTTTTAATGCAACATTACGTCTGGAGTACTTTCCTTCTTACTGGAAAGTTGCTCAAATTATAATTATCCTAAAACCTGGGAAGCCACCGCACGAAATATCGTCTTACAGACCAATAAGTTTGTTGCCAATTCTTTCAAAAGTATTTGAAAAATTATTGCTTCAGAGATTACGCCCATTACTGGATACCATAAATCTCATTCCGAATTGCCAGTTTGGTTTCAGAGAAGGTCATGGCACGATTGAGCAAATTCACAGAGTTGTAAACAACATCTACAAAGCACTTGAAGAAAAGAAATATTGCTCCACGGCATTTCTTGACATCAAGCAAGCCTTTGACAAAGTGTGGCATGCGGGTCTTCTTTTTAAGATTAAACAAAATCTTCCCCATCAGTATTACTCAATTATTGCATCTTATTTGGAGGACCGATACTTTACAGTGAAATATAAGGACGAACAATCATCTCTAAAATTAATTGAAGCTGGTGTTCCTCAAGGAAGCGTGCTGTCTCCTGTTTTGTACACCATTTACACTTCTGATCTTCCACAAAATGACAACACTACAGTGGCAACATTTGCCGACGACACAGCCATTCAGGCAATACACGAAGATGCACAAATTGCATCTCATAACTTGCAGCAACACTTAGACAGCGTACGAAATTGGCAAAAAAAGTGGCGTATAAAAACAAATGAACACAAGAGTCTGCACGTCACATCTGTACTAAAACGGGAAACATGTTCACCAGTGTTTTTGAACAACGTACAAATTCCACAATCCGATACGGCAAAGTATCTTGGCCTCCACCTGGGCAGGCGTCTAACATGGAGGACTCACATATGGAACAAACGAAAACAGTTAAATCTTAAATACCAACAGCTGTATTGGATGCTTAATGGAAAATCCAAATTATCGTCACAAAACAAATTGTTAATTTATAAAACTGTACTTAAACCTGTGTGGACATATGGGATACAACTCTGGGGCACAGCAAGTCACAGTAACATTGAAATAATTCAACGGTTTCAGTCAAAAATACTTCGAAACATCATGGACTCACCTTGGTACATATCCAACACTATATTGCACAGAGACACGAAACATCATGGACTCACCTTGGTACATATCCAACACTATATTGCACAGAGACACGAACACTCCCACGGTACACGAAGCTATACAGAAATTTTGCACCAGTTACCAAACAAGACTTGAAAATCACCAGAATCCAGAAGCCATCAATCTCCTAGACAACAGTGGAACACACAGAAGACTATGCAGACTACACCCTACAGATTTATTTTAATTTGTGATTGTGTAATTTATTTTACATTCCTGGCAAGCTCAATTCAACAAAGTGGGAAATTTTATAGAGTAATACCAAGGGGTATTACTTACTCAAGATTTATACTTACAACACATCTACTCATTGTTCTATGAGAGCAGATCGTAGATTTACAGTTATTCAAAAAAAAAAATAAAAATAAAAAATAAATAAATAAATTATTTAAGATTTGAAAAAATATATATCACACAAATTGGTAAAAAATCTATATGAAAATTGAGATCAGCTAAATTTTTAGTTAATATTTTAATTCAGTTACGTGGAAACACTTATTTATTAATTGAAATAGGTATTAACATGTTAACTATGTATTACGCTTGAACAAGTATAAAATTAATCGCAGTTCTTGTTAGAGTTAGTAAACAGTCTCGTGTCTCCTGCTGCATTTCTCCCTCCTGTCAAAAGAATAATGGGAAAACTAGTGTTCCCTCCCTTGCACACTTGTTGCATAGTACTTCCACCTTAGAAAAAAAAAATCCACAGTCTATGTTTTAATGGGTACACTAAGATAATTCTACTGTATATTATTATTCTAACTCATGTTAATTTTTGTTTAGTAAAATTGAGCTGTGTTTCTGTGCGCTTGTTCTTTTCTCTACCGTCAATTTATTACTACTCTTTTTCACTTTATTTATTTTTATCTGCATTTGTGGGGTTTTGCACAACCAGCAATTACGGGTATAATATATATATATATATATATATATATATATATATAAAAATGACGATGCACGTTGAAGGAGGACACCACTCATTATTAGGACTCCTGCAGTTACGTACTACAATTAGTTTTTTTCACAGGTTAATTATTAAGATTAGTTATAATTATTAATAGTAAGTTGGATGATTATGTTTGTTTTCTTATTCAGCGTAGTTAAATTTAAACTGTATTGATTAAGGTTAACCCAAGTCTCTGCTCCACCTCCTGCTGAGCCAACGATATGGATTACTTGGAAAATGTAGAGAACTTAGTAAACGAATCAATGGGTTGGAGTTGTTAAGTAATTTTAATCTAAAGCGTTGATACAACGCGTTAATGACAACGGTGTTGAAATATTGGATCGTGTTTATTTCAGTGACGAAGGATGTTTTCACTTGGATGGTTACATCAACAGCCAAAACTGCCGAATATGGAACGCTCATAATCCTCACACATTTCATGAACATCCACTACACGCACGTAAAATTGGTGTTTGGTGTGCGATCTCCCGGCGTCGTATTGTTGGGCCTTTATTTTTTGACACATCTGTAGATGGTGTGGTGTACCGCAGCTTAATTGAACAATTTATAGCGTTGTTAGAATTACACGATCGAGATTGTTGGTTTCAGCAGGATAACGCAACGTGCCATACTTCTACTGAAACGCTGAATATGTTACGAGAATTTTTTGGCCATCGTGTGATATCAAAAGGATTGTGGCCACTAAGATCCCCAGATCTTACTCCTGCGGATTTTTTTCTTTGGGGGAATTTAAAGAGTAAGGTTTTCAAAACCGATCCTCATACAATTGAAGAATTGAAGGATAATATTGAAAGTGAGATTACAAACATTAATCAGCAAACACTACGAAAAGTGGCTGCAAATGTTTTGAAACGTGTCCGAACTTGAATTACAAGCGGAGGAACTCATTTTGAACATTTATTTTGAAGTTTTAAAGGTAATCTGAATGTTATAAAGGTAATAATTTCATACCGTATAATTTGTAATTACTTAATGTAATAAATTAGCGTTCTCAAACTTCGAAGTGCGTCCTTTTTGAAACACCCGTTAGTAATCAGAGAGTTTTTTGACACGCTCGTAATACGTTCTAGTGAACAAAGCCCTTGTATAATAAACTATACTTGTCAATATCAAAAAAGTACCTTGACAATATTTCTGATGTAAACGATTTTTTTACTAATATTTTATTCTGTGTTTGATTTTTATGCTTCAATTATATCATAGACGAACAATTTTCTGAAGATGGAAATCTTTAGAAGATTAAGTGCTCAGAAAATTTATGGACATATTTGTTACAACATTCATTTGAAATAGTAATAATAGTTCAGTAAATAATTTTTGTTCAAATTTTATAACTACGGCAGAATGTAATTATGTATCAAAATTATCTCCTTATCTTTAATTTGTAGAGAAGATATATTTCTCTATTCTTGTCAGTGTTATTAAATTATAACTATTTACTAAAAGTAATCATAACTAGGTCTAATTGTAAATTTTGTCTGAATAAAATTTGAAAAATTTTTTGGACTCTCAGAACGGTTAAAAAATATGTAAGGACAATAATTACCCAAATGAGTGGTGTTTCCGTGGCGTTACTTCGGCTCGTTATAATATTTAAACTACTGTACTTTGTTGCACATTTAACGTTTAGTTTTCCAAAGACCTCCTCTTTACGTCATGACACGTACAGGAGCTAAGTTATCTACGAGTTTTATATAGTGCGTTGTATGGGTTTAATATTGACAAAGCTTATTGTGAGTTCCAAAATCTTATTCTCGTGTAAAAATCGCTTAAACAATAAAGTACATTTATATAAAAGTTTAAAATTATGCCAATATTGACGTACTAATTTAAAAAATATTTGGCTGTCCAAAAATAGTAACATTTACCGACTTGAGAATTTTCATTCTAAATTATAACGCTTAGTCACAAGTGCATTATCATACGTATCAAATTCAATGTACAAAATATATTTTTAAATTTCTTTTGTATATGAAATCGCAAAATAGTTTTATAAAACCTTTCACAAAAGACTACAACAACACATCAATCTACTTGTTCATCGCATCCACAACCAAGAAAACAATTTTTCACGATATCGAAGCTGATGTAGTAGAGATGGACTAAACTAACAGAATATCAACCTCATGTCAAATTTTATTTTATATTTTTTTTGTCTACACTAAATTTTTTCAATTTATTAACTATTAATTTGTATAAGTTCAAATAATTATCTTATTTTTAAGTTCATTTTTCATTTAACCTCATTAAATTAGATATTTTTAAATAAGTAAATTTTTATCCGTTGCTTATTAATTTACTATTATTTGGAAACTTGTTATTGCACATTTATTTTTGAAGTAAGTACTTCTTTTGGCGCCTCTGGACTGTGGTTTTTGCACGAAAAATTTTTTTTCTTTGTCGTTTCGTCATGCTCGGCTATTAACAATAACTATGGAATCAATTACCATTATTAATACACAAAATCTTTTTTTATTTAATTTCTTAATTTAATATATTAATTATTAAGTAGTAACTTCTGTCGGCCAGTCCCGCTAATGCTATTTTTTTATATATTTTTATGTTACTTTTTTTATATATATTATCAACTCGTTGTTTTGTACATTACAGTTCCGAATAAAAATTACAGTAAAAAATCCATATCCTATGGGGGATTTACTGTTGAGGATTGATCTTCAGGAGTAAGTCTACGTTCAAAATGTTTTTGAAGGTTATTTCGCTATTTTCTAAAGAGTATTATTATGCATAAAATAGTATTTTATTTTTATTTTATTAATAGAATTTGTTTTGCGCTAATAAATACTAAAAATTTAAGAAAATTCAAAATACTAAACATTTAAGAAAATTCAATAATTTCATTTGTGAAAATTTAATTTTTTGAACATTAATATATCGTTCAATAGCACTAGAAAATATGTGCTTTTCAGAGGGCTCGGCATGCTGATAAGCGTACTTTTCCACTCAGTGAGGAAGGCAATGGTAAACCACCTCACTCCTCGTTTTACTTAGTAAAACCTCTAGAGGTTCAAACCAGCCTTTTGGCTGATGACCTAAACAACAACAACAGCACTAGAAATATAAGTTGTAACCAATTCTTTTTAGTAATCAACCTATGACCTCCTTAACCAAATTACTAGTTATTTTTGTTAATAAATTACAGATTTTATTCTCCAGATTTTTTACATGAAAAAAATAACTGTATTATGAAACTTAAAAAAAAATATTTTGTTTCTTTGTTGGTTGCAATATTTACTCGTGTTAAATATTTTGTACTTTCGCTTGCCCATATGAATATATACGAAGGAAAGTATTGTTTTCATGTCCATTTTTCAAAATCGAGTTTTCACCGGTTATACACGTTTTCAGACAACCTGAATCCAAAAAAAAACTCGTTTATAGCGATTGGTCTGTGTGTGATATATCTCAAGAACGGAACATCGTACAAGTTAAAACTTAAAACTTAAGTTAGGTACTACTGGAGGACCCGACACAAACATTTTCATCAAAATCGGTCAACAACGAGTAGCAGTTTATTCGAGCGATTTTTAACTTTTTTTATTTTTAAATTTATTTTCATTTATTTATTTACTTATTTGTTTTATTTAGTTAAAAATAATACATTTATTACTATACTAAGCTATAAACAATATTTTTAATTTAATATTCTTACACGCAAGAACTCTTCTTCACGAAGAGTTCTGTCCGCGCATAGGAGTAAACAAAACAATAAATTATTTAAACAAATTTATAAATACTAATAACTACTATAAAAAATACTATTATAAAATTTAAAAAGGGTAGGCCTACTAGAAATACATTAAATAGTTTTTGTAAAAAGCATTAAAAATAAATGTTAAATAAATTTGGGCTGTAGTATCCATTTTACGACAAAATTGTGCATAATATTACCAAATTTATAGAAAATTGAAAAAACTACAACTTTAATTGAAGCGTTTTTCTCTAGAGAGCCTATTTTAGCGTCAGAAAGTTATTTTCCATTTTATTAGGCTAAACTAAGGTTGTTTTTCATTTTGCATCATTCGTAGTGGTTATCGCAACTGGCTTCTACGCCGCGGTCCCGGGTGTGATTCCCGGTTAGGTCTGGTATTTTTTAATTACTCATTTTCATTATCATCATTATGCACCGTCTGCATTAGCAGAAATTGCAAAAGTCAGAGGTAAAACAAAAAAAAAAATTCGCTCATGATTAAAATAAGGTTATGTTTTACCGGGTTTTTTGTTTATTTCTAATGTTAGGTCACATTGTTCATTATTTGTATTGGCAATAGAAAATCGTGTGAGTGTTTCACACCAGATTTTTAAAAATAGTATTACGAAAGTTGTGCAACCATATTCACGATGCTTCAGAATGGGGGTTTTCCTTACATTTGATACCAATTTCATATACGTTGTTTAAAGTACACTCACTTTATAATTCCAGAAACTTGTGGCTGCTTTTGAACCCCCAACTAGGTTTTAAGGGAAGAGGGTACAATTTTTAAGTAAAACGTAGTCAGTAGTAAATAAAAACTCTGGATGCACTTAAAAGTAATAGGCACAAAAAATCCATGTTAGAAATTCTTTTTGAAGGTAGAGTGCCCCTCTAAAGTAATTTTTCTTGTCATTTCCAATGTTATTATCAAATTTACAGATCAGTTGCACATATACGAATATAGGTTAAAAGAAAACAACTTTTGAGTTCGTTTTTACCAAACTTAATAGCCTACGTACTGTATAATTGTATACCTTACTAACTCACTTAATTTCATGAAATACATATTATGTTTATAATAACTTAATACAAGACAAAAAATTTATATATTTTTATATAGTAACCTAACTTAAATAATAAATTTTAAAAATTATAGACATAATCATTCATCATCATTTTTGTTCTGTTTTAGTAGTATGTTTTTATATTATCTATTTTTTTTTGTTTTATATGTTTGTATTTAATTACTTTAAAAATATGTTATATTTACATTATATAAACGTTTGTGACAATGTATTCTTTTATTGATATATTTGTTGAAATGAAAAACAATATGAAAACAAATTTATTTACATTCCAATTGAATTTTATTTGTGTTGAAATATACATTTTGTATAGTTTTCTACAAATTTCAATGTACGTACAGTGTTTTAATATTTTACATTTACAAAAAAGAAATATTTGATTACGTGGGCGTGGAATTTATTTATAAAAATTCAGATTTTATTAATTCTTGAGTTTGAATATTTTCAAAAATAAAAACAATTTAGTTTCACATCCAATTAATATTATTAGAAGTGGCGCTTCACTGTGCTGTTTGTTACATTGTATTTTAATATCAGTATAGAACGGAAAAAGTGGTTTCATTTTTTTATTTTTTATTTGAACGCGTAATTAACAAGCTCGTGGGGGTTTGAAAACTTGTTTTGCTAAAGGCGGACATTTCATTTAAAAAATTAGCGAGAAACTTTGTTTGTGAATTCAAATACATGTTAGTGCACAATTAAACTAACATTGTTTATAAATTGAAATACTGGCAAAGTTTTTTTCATTTTCATAATGCAGCTTCGGTCGCTCCGTCAATCGATATTTCTATATAAATAATTAAAATTTTTTAAAGTGGTTTGGTGAAGTATTACTGTGTTCCTTGCCCATTTACATGTATGTTCTCCTACCACCATCTATAGCAATTTTTATGTTATTTTACAATAAATTGGATTAAAATTAATTTCAAATAACAAGTCTTTGAAGGAAAACGAATTGTAAATAATGTAACCATTAAAATAAAATATACAAACAGATTTAATTTTAATTGACAAAAAATGTACGTTGTAGGTACTGAAGGCGTTTTTGCACGTTAACACTTACTTCATGAAACTAATCGCTCTTTACCGAAACAAAAAGAAATGAAAATACTTAAACATATCAAGGATACTAATATGTAGGACAAATTGTGAAGGTCAATTCTGTACACGAGTAACTTTTTCGTATAGGGTAGAAAGTTGAATTGTTTTCCAATAGTTTTTATTATGTTTAATTGTTATTTATATCTTTAGATTATTCTATTGTGTATGTATTTATATGCAATATTCTTTGCAGAAAGTAGATAATAGACAATAGATAATATTGTAGATAATGCTCTAAGGTTTTTTTACTTTAAACGGCTTTGCTTCTGGGATAGTCAATACTCTAGAAACCTTTGTCTTCTCTAAAGAAAACAAAGAGATTATTTTGCTCAATAGTTAAATCAGATGCATTCGCCTCTTTGTCATTCATTCTGAGTATCCACAAAAACCATCAGCATACAGCTGTAGTAAGAGCAATAGCATCAGCATCTGCCAAAATGTTCAGAGGAGTCTAACATACACACAATACTGTTTTCTTGTCTGCAGTTACATTCAACAAACATAAGTGATTATTACACGAAATCAAACATTGACCGAGAAAATATAAAAGTTACAATAGATTTGCAATAACAGACAAAAATTATTGTCCCTTCACTGACAACTGCTTATAAATTTTAAATGTAAAATAAAGAACTAAAATATGTTATCGTTCCAAAAAGAAATAAAACAGGTTCAATAATGTTATGTAGTTTAGACCAATAATTAATAACGAGTATTTTATTGAGGACGCAACCCTGATTATAAGAAGATAGAAGTAATACATCGGTAAATTTTCTGTCCCCCAATCGGTATTTTGGCAACAGTGTACTCAAGGCCAACTACCTAAGACAGTTAAAATGTTCCAGTCAAGCATTAGTGTGGTGACAGCAGTCGTTTCGTTATATTGTGTCAGCAATAGTTTTTTCCAAGGAAGAACGCGCGTTTATTGTAGAGACTTACATAGCGAGTAAATCTTTCCAATGTGTGCAAGATAAGTTTCAGTTGAAATTTCCCCGTTCTGCCGTTCCGAATAAATCGTCAATATTGCGTTTGATAAATAAATTCTGTAGAACTGAGAGTGTACTCAATGAGTAATCACCTCGCCAGCCAACACAGTTGGTAAAACACCCAACTTTGTTGGATGGCGAGGTGGTTTCAATGGAGAACGTACAAGATAAGTTGGTTTCTCCATTGTACAAGATAAGTTTCAGTTGAAATTTCCCCGTTCTGCCGTTCTGAATAACTCATCAATATTGCGTTTGATAAATTAATTCCGTAGAACTGAGAGTGTACTCTATGAGAAACCACCTGGCGAGGTGATTACTCATCGAGTACACTACCAGTTCTACGGAATTTATTTATCAAACGCAATATTGACGAGTTATTCGGAACGGCAGAACGGGAAAATTTCAACTGAAACTTATTTTGCACACATTTGCCTTTACTCTTATTCCCCGATTGTACAATGCTGATAACAATCTTCTTTGCACAGTTCTAACTTATTACAGGTGACGTCTCAGATATAGTGCCAAACTAAAACTACTCCAGCAGTGATCTCACTAAGGACTTGTTATCTAAATATTGTAATGCTAGAACGAAATATTCAAGTCACTCAAAACAGCAATCGACGATTTATCCTGAACTGGGATACTTATAAATAATTATTATTATGATAATAACAATAAACAAATAAATATAAGTACATAGTATGTGATATAGTTGTTGAGGTTGAAAGTGGGCTTATGGTGATCACACTATGACAAAATCTATCGATCACCACATAGAGATCCACAGTGGTGCAAAAAGGCATTTATAATTAGCTCGTACGAGTATATAAAGAAATTCTAAACCCTCCGACTGCGTTCTTCCTAATTTTATTATCCAGATTGATAATCTTCTTTTACTTATATTTGAGGAAATGTATCAGTATCTCTGGTACACAACAGATTTTTTAATTAGTATTTTTAACCTCAATTATGATCTAGTGTTTGTTACAACTAGGTACATAATTATTTATGTATTTCGAAAAAAATTCAATAAATTATGATTTTTATCTGTATTTTTACAACTGTAATAAGGAAATTTTCTAAAAATAGAAGGAAAGTACATGAAATAGATCTTTGACATCCAGTGGTATTTTTTTTAGAGTGAAAAACGGTTCAATTTTAGGCTACCAAACTAAATTTCGAAAAACAAACAGGAAATATAGAAAAAATATTATTTTGATTCAACGTTTTTTAATTTATTTTTTAAGGTTTTTTTAATTTTTAAGGTTAAGACTATCAGAGGGGACTTCATCAAAAAAATAAAAGTTTCTGAATTTCTGCGAGTTGGAACATGGAATGTTAGGAGTTTAAAACAAACTGGTAGGTTAGAGAATTTAAAAAGGGAAATGGATAGTTTGAAGTTAGATATTGTAGGCATTGGTGAGGTACACTGGGATGATGATCAAGACTTTTGCTCCGGGGATTTTAGGGTTATTAACACTGAAGCCATCGGAGGGCAGGGCGGAGTGGGTCTAGTAATGATTAAAAAAATTGGACAAAGAGTGACTTACTATAAGCAGTGTAGTGATAGGATTATCATGGTTAGAGTAGACACGAAACCAAAGTCTACCACTATAGTGCAGGTCTACATGCCTACGTCTTCACACAGAGAGGAAGAAATAGAACAAGTATATGAGGAATTAGATGAAGTAATAAAATATGTCAAGGATGATGAAAATTTGATAGTTATGGGAGACTGGAATGCAGTAGTTGGAGAAGGAAAAGAAGGAAAGATAGTCGGAGAATATGGTCTAGGGAAGAGAAATGACAGAGGGAGTCGGCTGGTAGATTTCTGCTCCAAATATAATTTAGTGATAGGCAATACACTTTTTAAGAATCACAAAAGGAGGTTATACACTTGGATGATGCCAGGTGACAAGGGAAGATACCAAATAGATTACATAATGGTTAGACAAAGATTCAAAAACCAGATTATGAACTGTAAAGCCTATCCAGGTGCAGACATAGGGAGTGATCATAACTTAGTAGTAATGGATAGCAGGCTTAAACTTAAAAAACTGAAGAAGGGACAGGGAAATGCTAGGTGGGATGTAGACAAACTAAGAGAACAAGACAACCAGGTAGGTTTCCAGGAGAGTATTCAAAAAGGGATAGAAGAAAGAGGTAATGACACAGGAAATGTAGAGGAGGAGTGGATAAACTTCAAGGAGGTGGTAGTGAAAGCAGCGGAAGAATGGTTAGGACATACTAAAAGAAGAGGTAGGAAACCGTGGATTACTAATGATATTTTAGAACTGATGGATGAGCTAAGAAAATATAAAAACGCAAAGGACGAGAGAGGTAAAAGGCAATATTGCTACTTGAGAAATACCATAAACAAAAGGTGTAAGAAAGCGAAGGAAGAGTGGATCAGAGCGAAATGTACGGACATTGAAAGTAAAATGGCAGTTGGTAAAGTGGACGCAGCTTATAGAAAAATAAGGGAAAACTTTGGAGAACGAAAGATGAAAGCTGTTAATTTACAAAGCGCAGGTGGTAAACCATTGTTGAATGGCCAAGAGAGAGCTGAAAGATGGAAGGAATACGTAAATCAACTCTACATGGGAAAAGAATTAGAATATGATGCGATAGAACAAGAAACTGATGTTGAAGAAGATCAAAAAGGGGACCCTATACTACGAGAAGAATTCGATCGGGCACTTAAGGATATGAATATGAATAAGACACCAGGAATAGATAACATACCATCGTAATTATTATTACGATGTGGCAAAGTTGCTCAAAACAAATTATACAAACTTGTGTGCAGAATGTATGAGAGTGGAGAGGTACCATCGGACTTTAAAAAAAATATTATGATTCCAATACCAAAAAAGTCAGGAGCGGAGAAGTGTGAACATTACAGAACCATCAGCCTAACATGCCATGCATCTAAGATACTGACAAGAATTATATACAGGAGAATAGAACACCGAGTAGAAGAAGTATTGGACGATGACCAATTTGGATTTAGAAGGAGAATGGGAACTCGAGATGCAATATTGGCTCTGAGACTGATTATTGAGAAAAGGATACAGAAAAATAAAACTACTTTTATGGCATTTGTAGATTTAGAGAAAGCATTTGACAATCTGGACTGGAGTAAAATGTTTAAAACTTTGAAAAGGCTAGGAATTAAATACAAAGAAAGGAAAGTTATCTACAGTCTTTATAAGAATCAAACGGCTGTTTTGAGAATCGAGGGGTACGAAAAAGAGGCTGCTGTAAGAAAAGGTGTACGACAAGGTTGTTCTTTGTCATCACTACTTTTTAACTTGTATATAGAAGAGGCTATAAATGAAGTGAAGGAAAAATTTGACGTAGGAATAAAAATTCAAGGAGAAACAATAAAAATGTTGAGATTCGCCGATGATATAGTAGTATTAGCCGAGGCAAAGAATGAACTAGAGAATGCCTTAAATGGAATGGATGAGATCTTGAAGAAGGATTACTTCATGAAAATTAATAAGAACAAAACGAAAGTATTGTGCAGCAGCAAGAGTGGTTTAGAAGAGATGGGAAATTTAAAAGTAGGCAACGAAAACATACAGGAAGTTGGGGTATTCTGCTATCTAGGGAGGAAAATAACAAAGGATGGTAGAAGCACGAGTGATATCAAGAGTAGAATTGCTCAAGCTAGAAAAGCCTTTGAAATGAAACACAGCTTACTGACTACAAACATTGATTTACAGATTAGGAAAAATTTCTTAAAACATTATGTTTGGAGTGTAGCATTATACGGAAGTGAAACGTGGGTGATAGGGGCTGTAGAACGGAAGAGGATAGAAGCTTTTGAAATGTGGTGTTATAGGAAAATGTTAAAGATTAGGTGGGTGGACAAAATAAGTAATTTAGAGGTTCTTAGGCGAGTGGATGAAAAAAGAAGTATATGGAAGCATCTTACCAAAAGAAGGGATAGGCTAGTGGGGCATATCCTAAGACATCCAGGTATTGGGCTATCAATAATGGAGGGTAACATTGAGGGAGTAAATTGTAGAGGGAGGCAACGATTAGAATATATAAAGCAAATTACAAAAGATGTAGGGTGTTACAGGTATGTAGATATGAAACGACTTGCGCAAGATAGACAGGTTGGAGAACTGCATCAAACCAGTCGAGAGACTGATGACAAAAAAAAAAGGTTAATTTGTTCTGTCTCATCAGGTCTCTATTGCATAATCTTCACCGTCACTTTAGTGGATCCTCAGGAAGATTTAATTTTGCAATTCTTTTATATTAACTTGTAATGATTGTCGGTTAGTCTGTTGTAGAATCGTACGTAACTTGTGCTTATTTCGTGTTTAATGAAGTGCATTGGAGATGATCTTAGAGAGTTTTTTTGCTCACGTAGTAATGTGTCGAAGAAGTTTAGATTGGAATGGTTGTGACTTGTTGATGTTGCTTGGTCCAGCAAATCCGAAAATTTAATTTACATAAGCCCAAACGGTTTGAATAAAGATTTGTACAGTAACATTTTTGTACGTACATATAGTCTTGATCGTTTTCCAATTAGTCGAGTAGTTCTTTAAATTTTAAGTTCAAAGTCATTCGTTTAGGTTTTATGATCTCCAGGCGTCCAGGCAAGCCTTTTATATAAAAATGTACTCGTAGGTATTGATTTTTGTTCTTCTGAGGTTTGAGCACGTTGACTAATGATAAAATGTTTGTAAAAAAATGTTCACTTTTTTATGAAAAAAGTGATGGTCAAAACTAAACTCCGTCAAAACTAATGTGGCAGCCCAATTAATTAATTGTTCTGACCCACTCAATGACAAGAGTTATTAATCAGTATCTTACAGGGTCCCTTCCTACAAAACCAATTAATTCAATTTTCGTGTACAGGTTTTCGCGTACATAAGCATAGGTTATACGAGCTTCATAGATTCTGTAAAAGAAAAAGTCTTAAAAGAGAATGGAAATATATTTTATATCAATAAGTATATTAAAAAGTGTAGGTAACATGCTCCAAATTCGACACTGTGATATACCTATAGTCCGATTCATGAAAGAAAACACCTGTCTTTAAAGAGCAATATCTTTTGAACAGTTGTATGTAAAAACAATTACGATACATCAAATTAAAGCTTGTTTTATCGTTGGTTACAGGATATACATTTAAATTTTTGTAAATTAATAGTATATTAAATATAATGAATTACCCATAAAAAGTACACAGTTTTTAACCACTTTTCCACTATACTCAACTTCAAGGTACTTTTAGTTTGTTCACGCGTACTTTAAAATTTGTATAGGGCTACAAAGAATTATGTGTTAATGTTATCCTGTAGCCAACAATAAAACAAGCTTTAATTTGATGTATCGTAATTGTTTTTACATACAGCGGTTCAAAAGATATTGCTGTTTAATGACAGGTGTTTTCTTTCGTGAATCGGACTATAGTTTCATTTAATAAGTCTTTTACTATATCAATTATCATCACATTGTCAGTTTATAGACTACTTTAATCTTATTATATTAAATTTCTTTTCAATACCAGACGGAAAAGTTACAAATAATGTGAAACCAGGTTATACTTCTATTAGAGGAACTATTATCTGGACAAAACACACAAGTCCAGTATTATCACTTTGAGGTTAGTACGTCAGCGATGACATAAATAGTGAAATGAATTACAGTGAGATATGTTCATAATTCCAGAAGTAGATCGAAGTAACGTCCAGTAAATGTTACAATAAAACAGAATTATCACTGATATTAACTATATTCCACTTTGTGAACACGTCATACGTAAACTTGAATACGATTGTTGTAACACGTACTACTTATAGTTTATCACTAAAGTTATTAAGTTCAAAGTGTGATTTTACTTCCGGGAAGGTACTATAAATGTTAACGTAAGAGGATTTGATCTTCTCAGCTTAGTTAGAAACTTAATCCTTTCGAAACACATATGATGCGTGAGCTAATATTTGCTCATACTCAACTATGTGATATATAATATACATATACAAGTAATTTTATTCGTTTCACATATCTTGTTAATATTTTTGAATATTTACATTATCTCGAAGTAGCGGCATATTTGTTGGTTTAATAAGATGAAAACATACGTAATGATTAAACCCATCTGTAAACTAAGAAGTACGTTTTTTTACCTAAAAAATTGAATTTTTCTATCAAAATTTATACACACTACTCAGTATTCAATTTATGTAGTTAAATAGAATTAATTATTCATACATATTATCACAATAAAAATAAAATAGCACATACAAATAATAAGGAAACAGAATTTAACCACTCATATTTTTATCATTTACATTAGTTACATTATGTATTTTATTTTATTGTAATCTAAATACTGTGCATTAAAAAATTTGAAGCATATCTTGCTGCTTGTGTGGTTTAGTCTGATAGTGTTTAATTTTTGAGCGGTTAACTTTGACTCGAGTCAAGTTAAATTTTGAAAATTTTGAAATAGCTTCATTGTCCAACATCGTTGCTAATAACCTAGACGTTAATGTGCCATTCAATAAAAGAAATAGCACAGTCCGTTTTGTATAAAAAATTGTGAGTTTTTAATATTTTTCTATTACTATTTTGTAATAATTGCGAAACACATGTGCCTACGTATTCTCAATACTTTACAATTGTTTCGAAATAAGAATGTTATGAAATTTTATTGAAAATTTCAAAAAGCAATTTAAACTAAATAAATTAAATAATTAATTAGCTACAACTTTTTTTAAATTAGTTAATTTACTCACAACTGTACAAAATACAACCAGTGAATGTTGTAACGTTAAATAATAAATTCAAAATCAATATATTAAACTTCATATAATTATAATGTATAATCTCTTTCATTCACACAATTTGTTACGTTACAATTATTTGCTATTTTTAATAATGTCGTTCTACAATCTTTTAATGTCTTGTACTTTCCATATAATGTTTGTTTTTTGTAAATAATGAATATAATAACACATAAATCTTTATCTTTTGTTGTCATTTATGTATTTCTAATGTGTTAAATAGATAATTTAAACAATTAAGCATTAATGTGATGACCTCCTCATCCTTTCAATCTCCAGGCCCCACTAAATCATTTTTACCATTTCTTCCCCTTCCTTTAGTTGTCTAGCAACCAGATTTTGTTTATAACTTTCTTAAAATTAAATTATTTTTTTATTATTTTATTTCCACCAGCTGGGTCTATTTACATTTACTTCAGACCAAAACATAAACAAAGCCAGCTGTCAATGATTTTGAGTCGTCACAAATTACCCCCCATTTAAATTTTGAAAACAAAGAGAAATTTAACCAAAATTATAATTTGAATTTTTAATTTGTTTGATAAATTTAAATATAATAAAACTTGGCCGAAATGTTTGAAATATAAGTTGCTAAACAGCCTTACAATACTTTATCATTATACAGAAGACATTAACAGAATACAAGGTAATAAATTATTAAATAAGAACACAACTGAACATAACCAAATACATATATACACAACTTTTTCCTTACATTTATCATGATCAGTATATCTATTATCAACATTTATTATAAGCATATTAACTTCAACAAAACTCATTAACCTTAACACAAATTTGAACATTTCAGTAAAACTAACTACCTTTATGTATAAAACTTTTTACATAACATCCTATTTACAAAAAATTCAACTTGATTCTTCAAATTTTTCAGTTTTAAGACATTTCTATTTTTATAAATATCTAAAATTTGATAAGGCCCTTTATATCTGTGACAAAACTTCCTACAAAATTTTATACTTTTCTTAGATAACTGAAATTTTTTTATCGATACATACTCCCCAATCTTAAATTTTATTCTACTAGTTTTTAGCTTACTCAAAGTCATACGCCTTTTTGCTATCTTTTCCAGTCTTTCCAATACTTTGCTATTAATTAAAGCCTCATCCAATTCAACTCCTTTTGTCACATCATTATCCGGGTATTTTATTTTTTTACAAGCTACATCAACAATCCTACGACCAAACATTATTTCCACAGGCCTACTATCAACAGTAACATTTACATTGAAATTCAACAAATTTTCAATATCCCTAACAAATTTGTACCATTGTAGATGTTTTTTATTAGTAAGGAATATCTTAAGTAACTCCCCCACCTGTTTTAAGTATCGTTCACTAACATTGCTATGGGGACGAAATATAGAAACCGTCCGTGGCTTAATTTCCAATTCTTCCAACCCCTTCTACCAAACCTTGCTCATAAATTGTTTCCCATGATCAGAGATGACATACTCCGGTCTTCCTATCTCTATAATGTAATTTTTAATCTTATTTACAAGTGTTTTAGAATCAGCCTTCCTAATTGAATACAATTTTACATACTTAGAAAAATTATCAACAATTATAAACACAAACTTATACATACACAACAAACCTCCACCTGTATCCCGACCATCACTTTCTATATTATGGAGTACATTTTTAAATACAATTTCAGATTCTACTTTTTCTGTTGGTCCAGGTATTTGTTTAACTCCCAGGCCACTCCTTTTCTCCTCATCCTGCACATCACTCCCGGCTGAACGGCCGCTACCTTTCCTTGTTACATCAGAATTATAAGCTGAACTGCCGCTAGTGCTAACTTGTGCTGGTATTTTTTCATCATCCTCCGTTTCATTTAAGATTGATACCCTTCGATTTACACTATTTCTCTTTCCTTCTGGCGATTTTAAACCGTTTTGACTGGCACTGGCATAACTACTTGTTTCTACTTCAACATTATCTTCATCTGGTTTAATATTTTCAGTTAATATTTCATCATTTTTACTACTTACTGATTCATTTTTTAATATACTTTCCCTTGTTTTTACTATATCATTATTTTCATCTGGTTTAATATTTTCAGTCAATATTTTATCATCTTTACTATTTACTGATATGTCTATTGTTAATTTATCCACTTTATTGATTAAATTTTCTATTAAATTTTTATTCTCTTCAGCCTGTTCTTTTATTAAATTTTTAATCTCTTCTGCTTGTTCTTTTCCCTGTTTATGTATTTTAGTAAACAACAACATGAGTTGTTGTAACATGTTGGTCGATATAGTATTATTATTATCATTATTATTATTACTATAACTATTGCCACCTACATCTGTTACTCCAGTATTCCTTGTCTCCTGATTCATATTCATGTCGTCAACATCAGCTCCGTCATGAAGATTATTTTACATATTCTCTTACATATTCTTTTACTTAAATTCTTTTACATATTCTTTTACATATATTTTTTTCATATTCTTTTACGTAGATTCTTTTACAGATTCTGTTCCCCACAAGTTGGATGCCAAATTTGAAATATAACAAATAATAAATATCAAACAAACAATTATTACTTTATTTAAATGTTCATAATTCATATTACTACTTGTATTTATATTAAATATATAATTTGAACAATTACGCATCAATGTGATGACCTCCTTCAATATTTCTACCAATTTCTTTAACAACTCCACTAGCCACCTAGCAACCCGATTTTGTTTATACCTTTCTTAAAAATTAAATTATTTTTTTTATTATTTTATTTCCACCAGCTGGGTCTATTTACATTTATTTCAGACCAAAACATAAACAAAGCCAGCTGTCAATGATTTTGAGTCGTCACAATGTGATGTTATTAACAAAACATTGGCGTTATGACATTAAGGAGACCGCCATTCAATAGTTCCACTCCAACTTTGGTTTAATTTTGAATAATAAATTGATGTAATTTATATCTGCGTTTTGATATCTCTACACCATCGTCGTTTCAGTCTGCGTTGTGTATTTCTGGGTAAGTTTTGGGATGTCAGCGTTTCAATGAGATGAATTTTTATAATACTCAAGTTTGCATTTTAACCGAGAATAGATGTGATAAAATATGTCGTCAATGTATGGAACACGTAAATAGTTGTTCAATAAGTGATTATTAACGTAAAAGGGTGTGTCAGTTATTTGTCTAAGTAATTTGCATTGAAATTGTTGAGTTCGTAACTACAACTAATAACATTTGAAAATATTACATCGTCATATTGTTTAATAAAACAAAAATTACCATGAGAAAAAATTACTCATGGTAATTTTTGTTTTATTCTGAAGACAAGTTATAAAAAAATGTACTGCATAAATACACTATTTTGTAAAATATGATTTATAACTTCAATTGTACTGCAGTGAAAGAAGAAAAAACGTATTTGAAATGTGAAGACGAAAATTATATTCCTGGACACTTTTGAATTGTCTTCACATTTTATGAAGCCTATAGTCGTCGTACGATATATTTATGGAGGTAAATCTTTATTTTTAAAATATTAATATTTTGCATCTAACTGATTCTCTCGATAAAATTCAAATATTTTCCAACTGATCGTCAGTTATGTTGTTTATGTCAAGGCATAATGTATGGTGAATAAAATGTCAATTTCAGGGTTGACTAGCAACCGCAGGTCGTTGGGCTCGTTATTATAATATAAAATAAAGTTTTTCAACTCAGGGAAACGTACTAGTAAACAACCCAAATAAATTTATGATAAATATTCGAGCTTTTCAGAGGATGACTAAAGTTATCATGGTGCGAGAATCGCTCTCCACTTGTTGACACCTAACGGCAAACTTTAACAACAGCTTTTGAACCGCATTTCATGCTTAATTCATCTGTTGCAATCGCTTAAAACCAAACATGTTGGCTGGCCATTTACAAATCAATAGAATTACCGCTAGTTTCAAAATTATTTAAAATTTATAATCTGCAACTTGAGTAAATTAATTTCTTTTGTTGTACGTAGGCCTACATTATTTTTTTTTTATTTTATCAGAAATGAAATTATTCAAAATTCCATTAAATGGTGAATATATGCTACTTTGTTTAATAAATTTATTTATTTATAGCCAGTTATAAATTTGGAAAAATTATTGGAATTGACTTAACATAACAAGAGAGGAAACCACCCACTGACAATACAATAACTATTTTTTTTTTTATACAAAAGGATAGTTTATATTTTGTATATTGATGTAATAATATAAAACAGAAATAAAATTAGTCTAAAATTAGAGAGAGTAATTTGGGTTTTAAGAACAACAAATAGGATTAATATAATAAAAATTGATACATTTTTGAAACTTTTAGAATATAAGAAATAAAAAGTAGCTTTTATAAACCATAATTAGTAGAGAGGTTTTCTGTCAAAATTGGATAGTACTAATAAATAATAACAATTGGATAATAATAACAGACTAGTGCTATTAATGGTAATAGTAATGACATTAATGATAAAGAAATAAATTAATGGATGTCAATCAATTATAATGCTTTTTACGGTTGATGAGCTCTGCTGTTCCACGCGTTTAGACCAATCAGAACGTTCGCCAGCGTTGTCAGATTGTGCTTGATAAACATTACGTGCGCATGCATTTAAGAGCCACAGTAGTTCACTTGTGTCTTGCATCTCGTACCGAACACATCGATTATAAAGCACGTTACATGCAACACTATATCATATAATCAGCTGGTTGTATGATTATAGGTTATAATTGTAATTGAAAGACCAAAAAAAATATGGCTGACGAAATGTATAACAGCTACATGGCCAAGTACTGGCAACGTTGCTCGCCGGTCATTGGCTAGCTATAAAATGGGTAGGGGGGCAATGCATACGTTCAGAGCTCATCAGCTTTGAAAAATAGTATAGTAGCAGTAACGGTGGTGAGAATAAAAATAATTTGTTTTCTACTTTTTATATAAGTTTAATAATAAAAACACTGAAGTGAAACAATAACATATCTTTCTCTTACCAATGTAGATAATGAACAATGAAAACTATGTTTAATCATGAATAAACAAAGCAAAACGACAAACATAGCCTAATTATAATCATGAGGGAATGATATAAAATAAAAATTTTAAAATACGTATAACTTAAAAATACGGAAAATCAAAAATTGCCTCTAACCTAGGTTCTGTTGATAAAAATACTTTAAATAAAGTTGTTGGTTGTTAAATTATCTACAAGTTTAATTATGTACACTTTGTTGTAAAAGGCACACTAAGGCCGCAATCTTAAAAAATCTTATTGTTACCGCTTTTGATTAAAAAAAAACCAGAAAATCGGTAGTTGCCGCTAAACTAAACGTTCTACAAAAAAAATTGTCGTAAAATGCATATTAAGGCCGCAATCTTAAAAAATCCCATCTTTACCGATTTTGATGAAAAACCAGAAAATCAGTAGTTGCCGCTAAACTAAGCGTTGTACAAAAAACAACGCTATAAAAATAGTTGTAAATTTTTGAATGTCATACAACTTAGCTTATATACTACTCTTATATCGTAAGATGCATATAAGGCCGCAATCTTAAAAAGTCCCATTTTTTACCGATTTTGATGAAAAAGAACAGAAAATCACATTGCTGCTAAATTAAGCATTGTACACAACCGCTATAAAAATGTATTGATTTTTTAGTGTTCTACAACTTTAATTATATAAACTGTTGTTGTTAAATACGTAGTACTAAGGCCGTAATCTTAAAAATTCACATTTTTACATATTTTGATGGAATAAACCGTAAATCACGAATTCCACAAAAAAATTACTTGTAAAAATGAATTTCATTTTTAACAAGTAATGCATTACGTTTATTGCAAAAAGTTAAGGCAAATTTATGTGAAAAAATACAATTTTTGTTTTGTCTGTGACATTGTAAACAAATAAATAATAATAATAATAATTATCATTATTATTATTATTATTATTATTATTATGTTTATTGCTCTTATATAGGTCCTTATTCCTATGTATTATTCATAGTTAAACATTCATCCTAATTAATCCCTTGGTATTTCATTGTATTGCTCTAAGCAATTATTTTATCATTTAGATTTACATCCGGGCAATTAAATTACCATTCCTTTACTAACTAATTATTGTTTTATTATAACTAATATAATTCTTCCTAGATCTCTTGACGTTTGTACTTCATTTAATTTGCATTTGGAATGTTCCTAGAAATCTGTTAGGATTCGTATAAAGTGCAAGACATGTAATATCAAAACGTAAAACTGTACTTTTTGAAGTAGCATAAAATGTTTTTCTAGTCTTTATAATTTATTTCGCATTGTTTTAATTGTAGCTCAATGTTATTAATAAGCGATTTAAAAATCTATAAATAGTTCTTTTAAATAAAATTCTCTGAAATAAATGCTCATTATTACATTAATGTAAGAATAACATAAATATTGAAACTATTTCATCTTCTGTTTCAGGATTATAATGACGAAATAAGACAAGAGCAGATGTGGGAAATGCACGTAATTAATTCAGGAGGAAAACAACAAGGTCAGCCTTTACAACAGCCTCAACCAGGACAAGGAGTAACGACACAAACAGCAACGGATGCAGGAGCTTTGAGTGAATGTTCCGAGGCTCCGAGCTCTGCGCACTCCAGTCACGGGTCACTCTCACCTCCTACGCAACCTCCCGTCTCGCCACCTCACCCTGCCCTAAGAGACATAACACCACCAGGTTGGTACACACTCCATAAAATGTAGTCCTGGATTACATATTTATAAGTTCGTAGGCGTGTAATTTATATTTTTTCTTTCGTTTTTGGAACTTTTAGTTGTTTTCCGCTGCCGTAGGACGGGTTGGTATCATTGCTCATTATTCAACTTCAGCACAGTAAATCATAACATAAATATTCATTCCATTTTATTATAAACATTTCAAAGATATCAAATATGAAATATTAAATTCTAAACATCTCCTTAAGTCATCGGGAACCAGCCTTACTTCTCGCCTACATTTTTTCATCTTTCGACATCGATTTCCCGTCAAAATTTATTATGGTTTATAGGTTTCATTTAATATAAATCAAAAGTAACAGTTCGTTATTCAAGATTTTCATGTTAATCAGTGTAGGGAGAAAGGTATTTTTGTATTGTTTTAACAGTTAAAGAGATTGAAAATACATACAATCTACTAAAGAAAACATGTATTCTGTCCTTCAAACTTTAAAAAAAATTGCAATGTGACTAATGTCATTAAACAGAAAAACTCTTAAGTATTCAACCACCAAAAAAACGAATTTAATATCCTTAATTATTTGTACATTAATAATAAAGAAGGTAAAATTCATTTTGCTTTTATTCATATAATTGTGTTTAACAAAAAACATTAGTTTCATAACTGGACCACACGTGATTCTTATTTCAAGATTAACAGTGTTATATATATATTTTATAAAATTACAATTACATAGCGTACATCCGACTCCCACAGCATATTAATAATCTACTTCTAACCAATAATTATTTGCAGGTTTTTTCAGAAGATCTCTTCCGGGGTTTACTGCTAAGACATAGTAAATTTCAGGGATTAAATTCTTTTTTTAAATGTATCAAAACTGTTCTATTTGGTTCCATAATCTGTCAATATTTTTCGGTTTTTATTTAATAAAAACGGTAATTTTTTTGTAAGAAACTGATTTAGATTCCAATGCAATTATTTAAATTAAAATTCGCTATCAAAAAATTGCTATCAAAATATTATTTTATCAAATATCATAATGGATATTTTCATTTTTCTGTTCTTTAACATCTTACTATTTCTTAGTGAAGTAATTATATTATCTTAATTGTCCTAATTTTTCTTTATTTCCGTATTTATTCGTATTTTTATGGAAAAAACGTTACATTTGATCTTTTACTTGGCCTAGCAGTTTCAGTACTAGGTTGCGTTGCACGTCAATCTGGCTTCGATTGGCGGCTAATGCCATGATGAGAATGTTATGTAAGACTTAGGCCTATATTTAAGACATAGTAATGTACAAACTCAGGCTAATCCTGAAAAGTATGGTTAATTGAACCTTAACCATAAAAATACGTAGGTAACCATTGTTTAGTATTCAAATTCGTATTAAAGTAATTACCTTTTTTTGAATTAGGATTTTTTAAATTACATTTTTGTTTAAGGATTAGGATTTGAACCATGGTTCCTTTGTCTCTCCAAAAATCAGCTATTAAGCAGCTGACTCGCAACAAATTTACCCCTAGACCAACCCGGTGGGTTAAGTAAATATAAATCACTTTAACTCACAATTACGTAACTATAAAACTATTATTGCATTGAAAAGTCTAGAGATAATCTAATATCAAAAATTTTAAACTTAAAACGTGAAAAACATAAAGTTTCTCTACTTCTGTTCTCATAAGAACAAATTCATGTTTTTAATTATTTACTTTAACGTATTTTTAGATTGACTTGTAGAGTAGTCGCTTGTTCTGATTTACATTTCTAAAATAATTTTTATTATATCATTATTTTGATTAAAAGTATCAGAAGGTAGGCCTACTATTTTTTTTTTGCAATTAACATTTCGTTTTCTCCTAACTGCCTTTAGATAGCTATTAATTTTTATTTGGTTATAGATATGGATTCACAATGCATAAAACAATTGTAGGTAAATAAGTTATCCAGAACACAGAAAATATAAGAATATGAAAAAACTTTATTGTACACCAATAATTCATATCCGTGCGCTTCGTTTACATAGGGTTAAAATTCCAGATTTCATTTATTATTTTGCAGGACCAGGAACTACAGGAAGAAAGCGACCCTTAATTCCAGGCACTAGACCAACAATGTCGCCGACCAAAAGGACAGTACTCAGTATTTTAGCGCGGGCGAGAGCAGCACAGGCAAAAGAATTGGGAGTAACGCCGCCATATCCACATATAACGAATGGGTAAGTGAGACACCAATCACAATTTTCAAAGTACGGCAAAATACCATTACGATTATGCATTATTTTATTAAGTGCACGTAATAGTAAAATGTAAAACCGGGATTTAGTATAATTCAAAGCCATAATGTAAAAATGTTATAGATTCTTGCATCTGTATATTCTTTTTTTGCCCTTCCAGGGGGTTATATTTCTTTATATTAGTTTTAAAAAAATCAATCTCTAGCTCTACCCATAGTTTCGAACGACTGACATTACCGAATGCTTTTTCGGTCATGGAAAAAGGAAAATACTCGTAGCTTAGGAAAAAGACTGGTGACGACTACCTCCTTATTGCAGTGATGTATGATGATGTCGGTTATGATCCAGAAGTGTGAGGATTATCGACAACAAGCACTCTTCACTCTAACCAAAAAGATGGAAGAATAATGTGAAGGTATCAGTATATAAGACAAAAGTCATGGCATTCTTTTGAAAGACCTCATTTAGATCAAAAAAAGTCATTAATGGACACATACTAGAGCAAGTGAGCCGCTATAAATAAATTGAAACTGATGTCTCATATAATAATGACTATGATGAGATAAATAAACTATATAAATTTAATCAGATACGTGGGATGATTCATAGGACACTGAGGCCAAAGACAAGACCCGAATCAAGGTTAAAGTTTTATAAGAAGGTGGCAGTTCCAGCCTTGATATACGGCAGTGAAACATTGATGATGAGGAAATCGGAGAAAAGAAACATCCAAACTACAGAAATTAAATTCTTAAGGTTTATCAAGGGTTGTGCAAGACTAGACAGGATAAGAAATGAAGAAATAAGGTAAGGATTGGGAATTTTTCCACTCAACGAAAAAATTAAATGGCTTCAAGTCCAATAGGTCGATCATTTAAATAGAATACCAGAAAGCTTCTTGCCTAGTGTAGCGAGAAGATACAAGCCAGTGAGAAATAAAGACATTGGCAGGCAGAAGAAAAGATGGGTGCCGGAACCGGTAGAAATGCCTAACCCGTGAAGAGAAGACGAAGAAGAAGAATTCTCTCATGAATTATTTTATTTGTCATTTCGTTGTAAATACACTATAATTAACAATAATTTAACGAAAAAATTAATACACTTTCGGGATAGCCTTATCAACCTTAAGATCGCTCGTTTTAAGATTATGTTAATTGTTCGAGTTGGGCAAGTATATTAAGGAAACAAATTAAAATCACGTAACAATTGTTTGTTTTTTCAAATTATTAAGATAATGAATAGCATCTAACAAAAACAATATAATATTCCTCTGATGATGGTCATTTTTGTGGCAGTAATGTGAATCGTCTTAGTGCCAAAAGTAATTTTATACGCCGTAGTTTTAAAAAAAAATGGTTATCGATTGATTTCTATCAATGCAAAATAATGTTATTAATATGCTCACTGTTCATTAATTAATTACGGTGAGTATTAATGTTCCAATAAAACATTTATTAAAAAAATATGTCACATCAAGTCCGCATTTATTTATTTTATTGTATATTATAAAAAGTTTTATAATTAAAATAAAATTGTTGTACTCTTACATAGATTCAATAAATCTGTATTTTATTGTCCGAGTTTTTTCGTAATATTATTTAATAAAGCGCTTATGGAAATAACATATTGTTAGCTGGTACACATTTCTGTATTGTTTTAAATTAATTAGTTCACATTTTCAATTTGTTAAATACGTCATTTCGGAAACGAATTGAATGTAATATTGTATTCCATTATTAAAATAGTTTATTAATAAAACTTTTGTTTTAATATAAATTCAAACACGGTTAGTAATTTTTATCTTGTTATAAAACAATAATATTTCCAAACATATTCTCTAATTAAAAATTAATCAATAACATTGTCAATGAGTTATTAATTCTAGTTAAAACTATGAGTGAATTATAGTCTTTGATTATATCAAAGTAGGCTGATTATCATATAATAGTGGTAAATAGGTGTTAGAAGGAATTTTAAAGGGATGCTTGTACTGTAAGGCATAATGTTTTTGACTGAAATACCTGAATGCATTAAAAATTAAAATTTTTAGTGGAACCGTAAATTTGGAAGCCGTAAATCAATATAGGTTTCAAAACAGAACAATACTAGCGTAAATTTTGTACCCTGGTGGTAATTTTGTTGTTTTTTTTTATTTTAATCACTACAATAAACTACAAAGCAGTACTTTGGTCTAACCGTTATGCAAATCGTATTGAATCGAACCTACAACCTTTGTAGCAAACTATAATTATTTTATCATCGATACATACAAGAATTATTTTAAACAAATTTCATTATAAAAAAAATTGTTTTTTTATAAAACTTTTTTTCATGCAAATCTGTTGTATAACAATAAATGCAACTTGTCGATTAGATTAAACAAATAAAAAAAATACAACCCACTGGCGTAATTAACAAATTATAACATTAAAACATGTTATACTGTTTGTTTTTAATTATTATTTAAATCAACATTAGATATTGTTTTTAAAAAAACTTAATAAAAAATAACCAAAACCTTCTTTAAAACGAAAAACAAAACGAGAAGTAATAAATAATAAGCACATGATTCCGAAATATGTACACTTTACTGGAGGTAATTAAAACTGTTCATTCAGTTATTTACACCATTCACACTCAAGCACGCCAGTCATCTACGGATATTAACATTATATTATTTATAATTTAAAATCACATTATCAGAATCGCTCTGTTAGATCCAGTACTGTAGCACGTTTCAGTCTATGAACATCATTTCTGTTGTCGAAGAGATTCAGTGCAAAAAATTGTTGCATAAATGTTTACGTCTGTGACTGAATCCGACCCGGTATTTCATTCCTAATTATCTAAAATAATACAAATCCAATTTCCTGTTTATTTGATATTGTTGAATACTGTTAATTAAAAATTGGTGTAAAACATTCACGGGACTTTCTCTCACCAATGCAAATAATCACCAATATAACCTGAGATTAGTAATATAACAATAAAAAGTGAACAACAAAACTAACCTCAAAAACATAAGTTTATTTTAATCTTGAGAGAATGATGCAAAATGAAAATCAACCTTAGTTTGGCTCAGTAGTTCGGAGAATAACTCATTGACGCTAAACTAGGCTCTGCGGAGAAAAATGTTTAGAAAACAAAAGTTGTCGATCTTTTAATTTCCTATAAATTTTATTATATTCACTTTTTATAGTAAAGTGCATACTAAGGTTGAAATCTTAAAAATCAATTTTTTACGGTTTTTCATGGAAAAAACCAGAAAATCACTAATTACCGCTAAACTAAGCGTTATACAAACAAATGTTTGAAATAAAACTTGTAGGATGTTAAATTCTGTACAACTTTTACCCTTTTGCCCTAAAACGCATATTAAGACCGCAATCTTAAAAAAAAAAAAACATTTTTTCACGAGACAACAGCCTCTCCAAGAATTTCAACAGACATGACGCTTACGCTATCTTGTAGAGGATCAAAAATGTAGTAAATAAGGCGATTTAAAAAAAAATCTTTGGAACCGTTTTTTGAGAAAATCGCAAAAAGTGAAAAATTACACTGATAAACTACTATTTCTAGTTGAACGATTGTGATGAAAATGTTGCGTCAATCCTTAATGGTACCTAACCTAAGTTTTAAGTTCAAACGTCGTACAATGTTGCGTTCTTGAGATATTCTGTTCACACACAGACACACAGACCAATCGCTAAAAACGTGTTATTTGTGTTTAGGGGTCTAAAAACGTGTATACCCGGTGAAAATTCGATTTTGAAAAATTGACATGGAAACAATACTTTCCTTCCTTTACATTCATATAGACAAGAGAAAGTAAAAATACGAATCCAATTTTCTGTTTATTTCATATCGTTGAATATTGTTAATTAAAAAATGCATATGTGATACACTCATTTCCGATTGTTTCAATGAATTTCTGTCTGCTAATCCTTTATTGTATGTATTTTCACGCAACGATTCGTGTAATTACTGCATCCGTTGGATCGAACAATACAGATACAATCAAACAAAGGAACTGATCAGGACTGAATTTATACTACTTCATGTAATAACAATTACAATCCCACTTTTTATATTACAAATTAAATTTTAAATTGGTTAGCTTGTTTTTAAAGTAATTACTGGTGCTAAATCTAATTATACGTTTAGAATGAGAACAGTGATGATGAGGTACTGACACTTCTTTCGTTGTTTTAAGTTCGACTGATTTGCATAATGATGTAGACAATGAAAAACGATAGATAAAAGTACGTAATAAAAGACGATTTTGACCGGAAAATCGAACACAGGACCTTTATTTTAGATTACGGCTGTTCTAAAGAGAGGAAAGAGCCTTTTTCTTAGATGTTCTTAAATTAACAAAAATTATGTTTTTGTTATAATTATCTTTCTATATTAATGCAATCTGTTTTTTACTTTCTCTTGCCGATATGAATATAAAATATTCATTCCTATATTATAGGAAGGAAAGTATTGTTTTAATGTTGATTTTTCGAAATCAAGGTTTTACCGGATATACACGTTTTCAGATCCCGGAACCCAGAAAAAAATGTTTTTAGCGATTGGTCAGTATGTGTGTGCGTGCGCGCGTGTGTGTGTGTGAAAAAAATATCTGAAGAACGGAACATTGTACGAAATTTGAACTTAAAACTTAAGTAAGGTAACACTAAAGGACTCGACACGAACATATCCATCAGAATCGGCCAATCGGAAATAGTAATTTATTCGTGTAATTTTTCACTTTTTGCAATTTTCTCAGAAACGGCTCCTACGATTTTCATAAAACGCCTGATTTACTACAGTTTTTTTTTTTTTTTTTTTTTTTGGTTTAACGTCCGACTGTTTTGCAAATTGCTGCTAATGCAGACGGTGAAGGATGAAATGAATTTTTTGTAACGTATGAAAAAATGCCATGCCCGAGTGGGATTCGAACCCAAGACCGCGTGATGAGAGGCGAGCACGTTACCAACATCGCCAACGCGGCCGGCTACTACAGTTTTGATGCTCTACATTCTACAAGATAGGGTAGTCGCCGTGTCTGTTGAAATTCTGGGGAAGGCTGTTTTCTCGAAGAAAAAAACTTTTTTTTAGATTGCGGCCTTAATATGCATTTTAGCGCAAAAATGTATCCAACAAAAGTTTTAGAGAATTAAAGAATCTACAACTTTTAATTTAACATTTCTTTATATAAGGCTTAGTTTAGTGGCAATTTTGTAGTTAGTGATTTTCTGGTTTTTTTCATAAAAATCTGTAAAAAATTGATATTTCAAGATTTCAGCCTCTTAGTATGCATTTTACGACAAAAGTGTAAATAATCAAATTTGTAGAAAATTAAAAAATCTACAAATTCTTTTAAGCATTGTTCTCTACAGAGACCCGTGATTTTCAGATCCCGTGATTTTCCGTATTATTAAGCCAAACTGAGGTTGATTTTCATTTTGCAGCATTCACTCATGAATAAAATTAGGTTATATTTTCTGAGTTTAGTTTTTTGTTTATTTCCAATGTTTCCTTACTAATGTGAGGTTATATTTTTTATTATTTTCATTGGCAAGAGAAAGTTGTGCGAGTGTTTCACACCAGATTTTTTAAGTTAATTCAAATTTTAATGCTTGGGGCACATATGTTAGTTCAGCTGTTACGGGTTTTTGTTTATAAGTTAGGGAATATGTAATTGAAATATTAATGCGAACTTGTTGCAATAAAAATTAAAAAATATTTCTGTGAGCTACATTTTTCTTATTGTATAGTATCCACAAGAACAGTAACCTCGATTTTTTGTCAGCTTCTACTTTCCATTCGATTCAAATTAAATCTAGTGAACTGTGAAACTCAAGTTGACCTTTCCAGTTTACTATTCAGTAAAAGCTTCTACCCATGGTTGCTAAATACGTTTGTTAACTAATTGGTAAAATACGTAATGTGAACCTTTTACATTCAGGAACATACTTATTTATTTAAAGCTCTTTAGTTTTTCTTTAAATTGTCCTGAATTTTTTAATACCTTAATAGTTTACAAAATTAAACTCATATTATTCTGTTAAATTTTTATCTTAAATAAATTTGACACACAGAAACATTTTACAGAAATAAATCACGGGATAAATAGCAATTTGATAAATTTATTGTATGATAACGGCAGGTATTTTCCTATAAATAAACGGAAACTCTACAGTGGTTGTAGATTAACAAAAGTTTTGAGCATTCCTGAAAAATTCTTGAAATTTATTTGAGAGAGACTAATAAATTTCTTAAAACGGATTAATATCTGAACTAATTGCTGCAGACTCAATCCTCTATTTATTTCTAATAGTTAGAATAAAAGACACGTAAAAGTAATATTGACACGGCGCAAAATGGTTTACGGTTACCAAATAGCACAATGAACAATATTTGACCAACAAATCAAAATGAAGTTAGTTTCATACATTTCCTATAAAATTTAATTGAGCATCTTCTTTCAAAAGATTACTCTTAGAAAACCAATTATAAAACTATTTATGCGGTTATAATCTAGGATAGGACTAAAAATAGTAATTTAATACAAATAGAATTACAATTATTCTATTAGAGGGCCTCCGTGACCCAGAGGTTGTAGCGTTGACTGTACTGCAAGGCTGAAGGTACTGGGTTCGTTTCCGGGCTAGGGTCTGAAAATTGTAAACAGTTGAACATATCAATTTTGTTTGAATTCGACTTTGCGAAAAAATCAAAAGTTTGCATAACATAAGTATCCTAAATACCTAAATAAGTACCTAAAGAACCTAATAAGTACCTAATTATCAACTTGGGTTTCTTCAATTTTGTAAACTGATTAAGGCATTCTTCTAATAAATGAAATTTGGAAATTGTTTTTGGCTTTTAGTGAAGTATTAAAATTTTTTTTAAACTTTGAAATTTACTAAAGTTTTAAACTAGAAGTGTTTCGATTGCTGTTTCTCGCTTTTTTGAACATTTTATGTTGTACTCATTTCGTTGAGTCCTTTCTTTAAATTATGCAAATTTTTCATCACCCAGTGTTATTTCCAAAATTCCGAATAATGCAAGTAAAAGAAACTGCGCTTTTTCCGATAACCTGTGTTTTTGGACATTGAGTGCACCGATGCCATGGATAGCCACTTTATGAGCTTTGAAAAATGAAATTCCTCTGATTTGTGGAAGCTGATTTTGTTATATCTGTTCTTTGTTTGTGTAGAAATTTACCGTTTTAAATATCCTGGAAATTGGCAGCTGTTCTCTTACCAGTTTTAAGATTCGTAATTTTCATAAATATTTAGGCGTACGAAACGAAAATGTATATGCCGTGTCCATGTTTAAGGGCTACCGGGTTTCGTACTGTAAAGTACGTGCTATCTCTAACAACAATAATTTAATTAATATTGTGTAATTTATTGCGAGTAGTTACTCTTATATTACCTCGGTTATTCAAGTACTGATAGCTTAAAAAATATTGAAAGTAAAATCAACCATGAATACTATGCTTATCGGAACGAGATATCACTATAGCGAGAGTAAAGCAGGGTCCGTTGGTGTAGTGGGGAGTTTTTGACGTCACACCCAGCGTGAGAGTATCAAGCAATCAGAGACCGGGATTCTCAACCAATGAAAAGCTTAAATCATCAGTTTGATAAGAATACTCCGCTGTGTTTGATCGATATCAACCAATCGAAAAGTACAATTTAGAGTAACCTAATTAGTCAGTATGCTGTGTTATGATTGGTTGATATTTTCACTGCTTAAAATGTCACGTAGTGGTCATTCACAAAAGGTCTCTTATCGATAGAGAGTGTTGAGCACACGATAGGGAAATTGTGCAATGTAACTTTTATTCAGTTGTAAATTTTCTTACAACGGCAATGACAAAATAAGTTTTATTTCTTATAGATACTCTGTATATTGAAGGAAGTTTGAAATTATTTTCGGCTTTTTGCAGAATATTTAACTGTTTTAATCATCAAAACTCACTTATGTTTTAAGCTTAATGTCATTACTTGACATTACTCGCTTTTTTAAACACTATATTGTTGATTAGGATTGTTGGATAGGCTAGTGGGGTATATCCTAAGACATCCAGGTATTAGGCTATCAATAATGGAGGGTAATATTGAGGGAGTAAATTGTAGAGGGAGGCAAAGATTAGAATATATAAAGCAAATTACAAAAGATGTAGGGTGTTACAGGTATGTAGATATGAAACGACTTGCGCAAGATATAACAGGCTGGAGAACTGCATCAAACCAGTCGAGAGACTGATGACAAAAAGAATTGTTGATTGATAGTAAAATAATTCTGGTCTACTTATGAAGGCAACTCACAACAAGATATCAGGATAGCGAAAGTGAATAACCCTTCGTTGGTTTCTAAAAGCCATTTCACAATACCTAGTTTGTACATACTTAGACAATAAAAAACATATAACAACACATATTTAGGTAATGAATAATTAAACAAATAAAGATCGTTCGCGAAGACGGATGACGCTAATCGGGTTCATTCAATATTTTTACTCTAACGGCGCGTCGGCATAGCAAAGCTATCGTAATTCTTGCCTTAATGTCCTAATCAGTACGACGCTTGAACTAACAACGAAGGAAAATTGTAGGAAATTTATCTTGACGTTTGTAGTTTTTCTTTATAATAATAATCAATAAAATATCTTAAATAACGATGAGTGTTTAAGTATTTGTATGTGCGTTCGCGTGTGCGTAACATTATTTTACACTGATAATAATACAAGTAATTCACTAAAGGTTTTGCAGATGGATTAATGCAGTTAACTTCAAAATATTTAGCAGCACAAGAGAAAATATCTGTATGTTTGCAAGCAGCCTGGACCAATTTTTGTTCTTCTAAATTTTACAGTTGTGCTGTAAAATCAACTTTTTTTTGTTTTTCGTTTTGGTCGCAAGTATTAAAATATATTAATTTTTTTCTGTTTAATTCTAAAATTTTAGTTATGAGGAGCTGTATGTTATATACGTTGATAAAAATAACATGATTAGTGTATAGCCAAGTAAGTGAACCATTAATTTACCCCAAATTTGAATCTTGTTTAGAGAACAAAATGCTGATTGTTTATCAGATTTTATTTGTGTTTTTACCTTATCGTGAAAACTAACTTTCCTCTCGCTATAATGAGATACCAATATTACTATTATTTTAAATTATCTGTACGGTTTCTCTTAGTTTAAAAAATATATGGATAATATTAATAATGAATATGAATTCCTACTAACTGTATTAAAGAACATCGAATTATTTTTTCTTGAAGTCATTTGATAAAATTGTTTATACAGAAATTGTTTGTAAAATACGGATCTACTTGCGGTAGAATCCCTAGGTTATATCTACGTCGCGATGGGAAGTTACTTTTCCACTTATTTAGGCCTATTAAAATTGTCTCCTTTGAAGATAACTGAAAAGTTAAAGTCAACCTCTTTTGAATTTTACATTTTAAGTTAAAATGTTAAAGGATTAGTGGGCGTGTGCAGAAGTTGAAGGGGGATTGTGTTACACAGATGTTTGTTAAAACTTTTCCGGTTTCTAACTTACGTCGTTCTTGGCCAATTAACTTGGTGAGGTTCCCTCATTACATTCATTCGTTCATTCATTTGAAAATTCAGGTTTTTTTTAGTGTCGTACTTATGATGTAGTTAACTTTAACGTTGAACTCTTTCTATTGGGAAATATAACGTACATAAAAGAATTAAATGACTGTAATTTAAATTATGACATGAAAATTAAGTGCTAAAGTACGAATTTAACTGTTAATAAAAACATTTAATTAAAAAGACGTAAGTAATTTCAACCATTAAAAACTGTTGAAATAATTCGTATTTCTATTGTGATAATAATAATAATAATAGCCTAATAATAAAAGAAGTTATTCTATTAATGTGAAACCTACAAGTACTCCATGCATATATCGTCACGTATGTCTCTGTTTATATTTAAACAGTAGCTTTTCACTTTTCCTTTTATTATCTACCACAGCTGTTCAATACTAACTAATGAATAATATGAAGATTATGAGAACTAATTCTCATTATTTCTTGGAGGAAAACAATAAACAACTGTAATTCCAAAACGACTTAAAATATTCTTTTCACTTTTCGTTTTATTATCCACAGCACCTGTTTAGTACTAACTAATGAATAACATGAAGATTATGAGAACTAATTCTCGGTATATCTTGAAGGAAAACAATACACAAGTGTATGATTCCAAAAGGACTTAATTGTATTAAAAAGAATAGATTTTCATTTAGCAGAAACTTACTATTGAGGTCCCTATTTGTCTGTGCGATTGCCTTAAAATGACCGGGAAGGCTGGTGTAAGAGAAATAGAGAAATTTAAGAGAATGATACTTCACAAGATAATGGGTACGATGATAGTAGATGGACAGTAAGATTGTGAAGAAGACAAAAACTCTACAAGAATAAATGAAAGATTAAAGTAAACGATCATAAAATATTGATTGAAGGTCTTCGGACACCTGAATAGCATGGATGACAAATGATTAATGAAAAATATTTTTAAGACTTTTTGCAGTACGCAATTTTTCGAATAAGTGTTTTAAATTAGTCATTGGGAAAACTGGATTATAACAAGTAAGTGTAATAAACCAAACCAAATTCAGACTATTGATTACTGACTTCAAGGACTTCCAAGGAGAAATCAAGCAAAACACGAGATGGAAGGAAAATTAAAAGCCTATGGTGAAAGAGTACTGAGAGTGTAGGCTGAAAAACAGCGTTCAAAAATATCTATAGTTCCTTTACGTGATGTAAAATACCCAATTAAGTGTCCTAATTCAGGAACGTTGCCAGGTCGATTATTAGATGGCACGTTACGTATTAACCAGTGAAGATTATTTTGTAATTTCTTCCTAAAAACTCTGTAAAATAGTAGGAAAGATTAATTTAGATCTGGTATTTTTAGAAAATTATTCAGGACGGTGTCAGTTTCATAAAAAAGTCTATAACGTGTCAAAATGTTTTAAAGAGTAATCATTAAATTTTGTTAATTCGGAGGGTTTTGCAGTCATGTCCTTAACTGGTTCACGTCCAGATAGGTTTTAGAAATAATTCATACACTGGTTTTTATGCCGACAAACTAATTTCATAATTAAATATATTATCACTCAATATAATTTATATGAAAGACTTCAGTACAGTAATCCCATGTAGTTAATACCAGAAAGATAATCAGTACAATAGTATTTCCGTTTATCATGAAATGGAAATTATAATGATGGTTCAAAACGGTTGATCAATTTAATTAATGAAACAGTATGAAGCCTACTGAAATTTCTTGTGGAATAATATTGTTTGCAAATCAAATGCTTATAAATGGGTGAGAATGAGTATATTCAGTGGAGATAATTAGACTTGTTTAATTGAATGTGTAATTTCATTGAAACTGTAATGCACAGAATTTCCATTAAATATCACGTTAAATATACATGCATCAATACATACCAATATGCAAATTTGATAATTGACTTAATTTTATGAACGAATAAATATGCAGTTATGAAACGAAACTTATATCTGTATTAATCAACGTTGTTAGTGAATTCAACCTTGCCCTTTATTGTTCAGAAAACGTTATGTCTTAATTAAATAGGATTTCAAATTTAGGGCAAACATTAATAATCTAGACGTCACTAGTAACTAATTAGAATGTAACAACATGGATAGCATAAACGCTCACCGTTATACGATGAGATAATACGAGTCGAGTGGAAGGAGTGCGGTGACCAGACAGATTGATAGCAAAATGGGTGATGAAGTGGGATACGTACCAATAACAGGCCTCGAGATGTTCACATTAGTGCATATAGTTACATAATTCCAGCTAAAGGACTAAAATGCGAAGCAAACTTGACTACAAATTCGAGCAGTATGTATGTCTGTGTCGGTTGACTGGTGGTAGTTGGAATGGGGAATTCGATCAACACAAATACAATGCAGAGTAGCTACTGTAGGTGGTTGGTCATCAGTATGTTGTTAGGAGCAAAAGGTAGGTAATGACAAAGGCATTAGGGGAATTTATGCCTCCACGGACTGGACCGTAATCAGAAATGGTAATTATCTCCAGTATTTAGTGAACTAATAAGCATAGTTGCAGGGATGCACGCACGTATACTACTCAATTCTACAAACAGCATTGGACCTATCGTATTACGGGTTCTACACTGGACCATTTGGAAACCTTACATTATTATCACACAAACTGACGTAAATTTTATTCACGTATAATTAAATTATAATAATAACCTGTGGTTCTACTCAATCTATAAATACAATTCTCTTTATACAGATAAATATGTAATGGTATCTAGATATAATTTTATAAAAAAAATATTGAAAAACGTTCATATAAAAAATATGAAGCATACCGTATTTGACACAGATGAAAGGCGTAAAAAATTTGAATACCACTATTTAATTTTTCTTGTGAGTTAAATATTTGACTGGATTGTAGAAATGTAAATTTTACTGTTTGTTTAGTGCCAAGATTCTTAAATTCCTCAATTTATTGGTCAACAAACTATACTCTATTTCAGCTAAGTTTAGACCTAGTTAAAACAGTTTGAAATAAAAATATTATGCAGCGCGATTCATCCATAAAGTTTACGTTCGTTATACAGGAAATTTACAATTTTATTAATTTTGTAATAATAGACTATTAATTTATATTCGTACTACTAAAACTTATAAACTAAATGTATCTTAATGTATCTAATTATTTTAAACATTTATTTGTAACTAGGCTTAAGATTGTTCATTGTAAACAAAGTACTGAAATAGGTTACAATGTGTGGAACTCTTGCTTGGCACACGATCTTGTGTACGCCGTACTTGGCGGGAGGTGTGGAAGTCATGCATTTCTGAAAACATACATCGCACTTCACTGTTCTTTTAAAAACTGTCAACAGCCGCTGTTCGCGTTCGAGTAAATTATAAACTGATTATGTCATATATCACACATAGAAATATAAAACAAGAATTGATAACATTAGAACGTTCATTATTTAACTGATTTTATTACGTTGAGTAATACTTAATTATACTTTAATTAACATCAGTGTTGTAGTGTCGATATCATAGATCTGCAATATTCCTCGCATTTTCATAGCAGTGTTTCTATAAGTTAATGTTTACGTGTGTTTTCGTTACTATACTGCAGGTACTTAGGTACAAGTATTAAGTGACAACTGCGTGGTCCTTATCTTATTTCTCTTTTTCAAACAAAACGGCGGAAAATAAAATTTTAATTGCAAGTTCGGTAGTTTTATAATTAGAGCGCCAACCTGATCAATTTGCAAGAATTTTTTTCAGTTAATATAGACCACAGTCAAACTTAAACTTTATGTAAATATTTCATTTTATATGTTTGCAAGTAACCACATGTATTAATCGATTTATTGTAACAAAACAACCTCAGTGTAGGTATTAAAGTAAATGAAACATATAAATGTATTAGTTTAAAATGATATGTTTGAATAAATACTTAGACGTTCGTATTAAGTGGAGCAAATGTTTTAGGAGAGACTAGTATGGCGACGGCAGCGGTGCGCCGAGCTGCAGTTCCATGCACTGCACTTTATTGTAATTCTTTTACACCCGACAAAACTTCATTAGACGACATATCATCCTCATTGTCACTACTTGAATCACGCTCCAAATTAACAACTTTTTCTACCTGAGCTTCACTGAAAGAATCTAAATTCCTCATATTTTAGAAGATCGATTAAGAATCTTTTCCTCTCTTACCAAATCGTAATATTGTCCCCAACAATTAGATTAGAAGAAATAAATAAACTTAAACAACGGACTGTTTCGATTGCTAGTACAGCATTATACTGAAATTTACAGTAAAAAATTGTAATTTGTATCTTATTTTAGTTGTGATAGTAAATTTTTTTAATCCAACCTTACTTGGTAAAATGTTGTTTACAGTAGTTCTCGTCTGTAAAGAAACAGAGTATATTACCAATAACAGACGTAATTTCAATCACTAGATCTCCGAATTTCTGCATAACTGTCAGATCGCTCTCTTCGTCGATATAATAACCAACTACTTCCTGACACAGCTCATACTTTTTATTGGGCTTTTTTTTTGTACATTTGTGCCTGTGTATTGTTTTACTATAACAAATAACCTGATGTTGACTATTATGCAAATAATAACATGAAAGACACAAAGAAGCAGACTAACCATTCATTGAGCTACAATGTTTTTATTTTTCCAGTCTAAATTTGAGTTATTGTTAGCAGTCTTATTATGAACTTCTGAATTTTCAAGGGTTCAAAAAAATCTCTGTTCCAACTTCTCTATAGCTTTTTTGGAGGGTTGTTCGAAAAATCAACTAAGCTAATCGTCCTAATAGTTTCTTTTATATCATGCTAATTTCCTGTAAAAGAAAATAGAAAAATAAAAAGTTTTTCAAGTTTTGAGAGGTTAGAAAAGTCAAAAAAAGGAATTTTGGTGAAAAGTTGGTACTATTTAAGGTGTGTATTGTTGGTATTATTGATATGGAAATTAAAATGAAATGTAGCTCAAAATGAATAGTCCATTTCGTACGTACCAAAAGGCGACCTTGTTAATTCGACGCGCGTTGGACTGTTAGGACTGTAATCGAGTTATATTCCTCGTTTTAGAAGACACACAAATGTTGGAATCATACGTTCAGATCGGTTTCAGAAAGTTAATGATATAGTACTTACTTAATCTTAACTTCATTGTTTGTTCATTAGATTAGTCAAGGCTGCCGTTTTGGTTAACTCGATGTAAGTACAACTGTAAATCATACGGCCAAATTTTAATAATTTTAACCACCACTTTTCATATAGTATCATCCAAGGCAGGTGCTAAGAACTGTTCATGCGTTTATAAAAATTTTAGGTTGCAACAGATAAACTGAAGATGTTTTTGGATGACATGAATCATTCTAAAAATGTAAAACGTGTTTAACAAAGCTTTTTTTTTAATTGTGCAAGAAATATAAGCGCGTTAACTTATACAAAACATGTTTTAGCATATTCAAGATTCTGTAGATACGACCTATTATTTACTTTCTCTTGCCTATTATATGAATATATAGGAAGGAAAGTATTGTTTTCATGTCGATTTTTCGAAATCGAGTTTACACCGGATATACAAGTTTTCAGACTCCCTGAACCCAAAAAGCATGTTTTTTAGCGACTGGTCTGTGTGTGATCAGAATATCTCAAGAACGGAACATTGTACGAAGTTGAAAATTGAACTTAATTTAGATACTACTAGATAACCCGATACGAACATTTTCATCAAAATCGGCCAACGGAAATTATAGTTTATTCGCGTAATTTTTCACGCTTTTGCAATTTTATCAAAAAGGCTCGTACGATATCTTTAAAATCGCCTCATTTACTAAATTTTTTATGTTCTACATGATAGGGTAAGCGCCACGTCTGCTGAAATTCTTGGGGAGGCTATACTCACGTAGAAAAAAAATGTTTTTTTTAAGATTGCGGCCTTAATATGCGTTCTAGAGGAAAAGTGTATAAATAATCAATTTTATAGAAATTAACAGATCTACTACTTTTATTTGATGCAGTTTTTTCTACAGAGCCTAGTTTAGCGTCAAAGAGTGATTTTCCATATTATTAAGCCAAACTAAGGTTTGTTTTCATTTTGAATCATTCACTCATCATGTGGTCTTGGGTTCGAATCCCATTCAGGCACGGCATATTTTCATACGTTACAAAAATCATTTCATCCTTCACCGTCTGCATTAGCAGTAATTGCAGAACAGTCGGACGTTAAACCAAAAAAAAAAAAAAAAAAGAATCATTCACTCATGATTAAAATTAGGTTATGTTTTTTGAGATTAGTTTTTTATTTCTAATGTTTTGTTACTAATGTTAAGTTATATTGTTCATTATTATTCATAGGCAAAAGAAAGTCGTGTGAGTGTTTCACACCAGATTTTTCTTTGTAGAATACAAAGTATTTATTTTAAGTAAAGTGTTTATTTTTAAAATAAAGATATTTAAAATAATCTAAACATTAAAATTAGGTTATCAGCGATAATTTAAAAAATAAATAAACCATAGAAGCTTGATCATCACAGTTTGCCTACTGTTTAGGACTGCCTTTAACCGTTCTGTCGACTATTTAAATATTAGCAGCAAAAATGAATTTTGTGCGGTAATTATAAGGTTGAACGGTGTGGCATTTTCCAAACCCTAGCTAGAAATCGAAAGCGGAAACTTCTTCTTAGCAGTTTAAAAATTTACCACTGCCATGAATGTGGCCCCATTGTTAATCATCACGAGTACAGCTAGTGGCTGAACCGTGGATCAGTAAGATGTGGTAATATTTTTGGTGTTTTGGTAGGTCTGGAGAATTCATGTTGCATTAAGGTAAAACTGTATGATGGTTTTGACTGAAAATTTATATTTCATGTTTTTAATGCTTATCAATAGTTTAAACCTAGATCTTCCAGAAAAACATTAAATTACGTCAAAAAAATTATTTTTTGAAAAAATTAAGGAGTTTTTATCAGGTTTACTCAAAAAAATTGTCATCAAGTCACCGGCCCCAATCTCTTTTCCTGGATAGGGAAATTTTCACGTAAGTTTTTGGTATTTACCAACAATCCGCTATTATATGATTGTAAATGCAGGTTTGTTAAGTAAATGGTATTTAATGGGATTTTTAATAGAAATTTAAAAAATTTTTACTGAATGTACAAATAAATAATTGTTACTGTGAAAACTAAGACGGTGAATAAAATATATTTCAACCATTATATACAAATCTGTGTAGAAAGGAAAGGTTCTACAAAAGAAACTGAGAATGGAAAAATAAATGGACATTTAAATCTTTCGTAGAACTCTGCATCATGAATCCTTCTTTTTAGGCAAATAAAATGAAAAAACCTCCGTCTTTTCTGTGGAGATTATAAGCCTGCTGGCTTATCTCGTGGTAAGCTGTTCGAGATTTGCCATTCAATGTGTATTCGATCAAACCACCAGTTGACTGTAATCGATCAAAGAAGCCGTAATCAGAATACTTTCTCTGAATTAAATGTCTATATTGAAACGCGCATTGACAAATGATTGGAATAATTTTATCACACGTATACTGCCTTTTTAAATAAAGTAGTAAAGATTTTTTTTAAATTTTACGTAACCAGTAAACCAGCAAACATTTTTCACTTAGATATTTATCAATTGACATTGGCATTAGATATTTATCAATATTATATATTCACTAATAAATTCACATAAATTATAGACTACAAATTCACATTATTATAGACACTAATACATTCGGACAGAGTATTAGTATAAGAAATTAGTAAAAGTTACCATTTTTGGTTTAGGTTGCAAATGTTTTTTAATTTTTAATTTTTGGTTTAAGGTGTATGTTGTCCGTTAAATTAATAGACTAATGCTTCATATCACAAAATGATATAAAGTAATGTTTTATTACTTTTGTTTTTCTTAACAATTTTGAATGTTGAAAATAATTGAATGAACATTTCTAATCTTCAGGAAAGTTTGGTGTACATATATTTCGAGATCATGTACTATTAATTGTTTTATTTATTAAGGAAGGTTTTTGTTTTTTCTTTTTTATATTCATTTAATTTATTGGTAAATATGATATAAGAACAGTAAAATATGTTTTATATTATAATTTGTTTTTCAAATGTTTTTATATTATAATTGTGCACTGGGTTGTAATTTTTTATGAGTTAGTTTAAGGGATATATATTGCATTTATTGTTATACAGTAGATTAAGCATCAAAAAGGATATATTAAAAAAAATTACTGTGAATAGCAGTGGCCAATTTAGTTAAGTTTGTACTAATTGCCAAGAGTTCTAACAAGTTACTTATAAATTTGGAATATATTGCCGATGTACTCGTCAAAATATTGGTGAAAAATAACTTTAAAATTTTTACGAGGAATGGAAGTTAGAACCCACAACTTGGCAATCAATTTCCAATAAAATTAATAAGGAATTCAGAATAACAGTTATTAATTTTTGTTTATGTTAAGTTGCACAAATCAATCAGCCAAAATAAAAATTGAACTGCAATGACAGAGCAGTGGTTTTGATAACCAGCACGCTTCTCAGTCATGTTTTCCGGAGAAGATGCAGACCCAACTTGTTAACATTCACAAATGGTGTAGAAATGGAAAAAGATTAATGAGGATAAGTCAACAAACGTAAAGTAAAGAAACCAACATTTCCGGAGGTCATCTTTGACAATACAGTTATCCCAAAAAAGAAGAAGTTAAATATTTGGGATTACATTAGATCAAAGCTAACATGGGGAAATCAAATATGGACTAAACGAAAGCAAATTGAGTTGAAGTTAAGCCAATTGTTCTGAAATTTCGGCAGTCAGTTTCAACTTGCCCTTGAAAAATGAAGTTCACTTATATATAAAGTCATTCTCGAACTTGTTTAGACTTACCGGTTAGAGCTATGGAATACAGCTTTCAACGAATATAGAAATACTGCAGCGCTTTTAATCAAAATGCCTGAAATTGATAATTATTTAAACCTGCTCTTCAAAAAATAATAAATAACAAAGTAGTGTAAAACATTTAAAAAAATTAAAAGAACATTAAAATAGTTACGCAATCAATCTCTGTTACAACAGCGAAGGTATTTACAGACTGAAAAGCTTTAAAACATTGGAATTTACCATTCCGTAAATCACAAATAATTATTATGTTTTTCTACTCCTATTACTAATCTTCATCGGCGGTGTTAACAGGTATGGTCATACAGTGTAATCGGCATCATTATTATCTCCATCATGGTCGTATAGTCTTTATGGTTGTATAATGGTGTGTAGTCATTATTATTTCCACTATGGTCGTATAGTAGTCACTACTATTTAGTGGGTTTTTTGAAACTCACGTTATAATAATTTTGTATTTACATTTTAAAAATCGATTGCAAAGAATCACACTATGCTAAAACAATTCAAACATTTTTTTCATAATATCAGCATAAAGTAGGGAATAGAATTGCATAATCGTAGGATTGAAGTAAGTTAGAAGATTCAGTGATTGTTTAAAAATTAATAGTTCCGACCGGTAAATAAAAGTAAAACAAAGAAAAAGCTTTCTCAGTTTCTTGAAGTTTTTCATCTCAGCCGACAATTCGAAGAAATTGTGTACCATAAAAAATACTTCATTTTATTTGTGTGAAAAAGATTACCTCTTGTTTTACTTTTGACTAAAGTTTATATTTCACTTGTTAATACAATAAAGGTGAAACACTACTGTCAATACAATAAGTATGGAGACTCTAAAATTTAACAAAATTACTTTTATAAAATACTTACTGTTGTTGTTTAGGTCATCAGCCAAAAGGCTGGTTTAAATCTTTAGGACTTTACTAAGCAAACGAGGAGCACGGTGGTTTGCCATGTCTTCCTCACTGAGTGGAATAGTATGCTTATCACCATGGCAAGCCCTCTGAAAAGTACCTACTTTTCACCCTACAAACCTTCACTTCATTCACCACAGGGCCTGTCTGTGTAATGAAATTCATTACTCTCAAAGAAGATAATTCTGACTAGTGTCTTTTACACTTCTACCTCTTCTGTTCTTAAATGCTTCAGTCATATAATAGGCTCACCATGTGTTACGAAACAGAACTATTTTTTGTAGCCCTGGGACTAGCAGATCGAGTGCAAATAATTTAACACTCCATCTGCCTGTTATGGGCTTTATAAGTAAGTATATATAACTATCATGCCTTCAATACATCAGTGCAACTGAATTCTACGCTAGGAGAGACCCGGGTTTTATTCTCGGTCAGCTCTTTTTTATCTTTTATTTTGATTGCGGTACTGTACATTGAGCTGCACAACTTCCATGTATGATATTTATAAGGTGTGGGGAATTACAATTTAAGGTTAACAGGTACCCAGTGGTACATTTTTTGTTTGAAACTACAGGTATTGTCCGTTATTCAGAACAAGAGGTCTCTACTCCATTTCCGCTTTAGACATCGCACAGTTGGAAAGTTCCTTGTAGCTAGATCACGGGCCAGTTAGTTTGGATGGTCATCTAGTCTTTCGTGAAATGTACTACTATATAAGGATGCAGTTTGCTCCTTTAGTGTAGGAATTTTGAAATCGTCGTGGAGGGTTTTATTGGTTATATAATTTTTTTTAACGTCCAACTGTTCTGCAAGTTTCTCCAGAAACGAGTCTTGAGAATTTTGATTGAAAGGCCTGGATAAGCTTTAAATTACTCTCCCACTACTCCAAAGAGCTGGACACCAAAGGTCCAGATTAGTCTCAAAAGGGATTTGTATATTAAAATTTTGGAACGGAGGTACAATCTTGATCGAGGGTTAATATTCAGCAGAAGAGTAGCTTCTGGTGGCAGTTAAGTTCTAAATGTTTTGTACGCAGATGATGCTTCCAAGTTAGATACCTGTCCAGCCATAACCAAGTTATCGCACCACTATGACCTGTAAGATATGAATTTTATTGAGCATCACAGGTAGACAAGTTTGATGTCGTAAGGTCAACGTAACCTGTGTTGAAAAAATTGGGTTCATCTTTATACGCCAACGGGTAATCCAATCCTGTATAATAACAGATGACGCTGAGCCAGTCTGGAAGCTTCATTCGCACTCTTTTCCCGTACAAGAATTGCTGAGTCTTTAGCCCAAGTCGCGGTTACCGATGTATCCAAAATAGGCATATCCGATGTAAATACGCTATACAGAAATGGGGATAGTACTGCCCCTTGGCGTACTCCAGTGTCAATTTTGTGCAGCTTACAGTAAGCAGTACCGTACTGGACCTTAAAAATCTATACTCTAAAAATGATTTTATAACCAAGCATTTCGAGTCATATTTGTTTCAATTCAAAAAGAAGTCGTTCACGACATACGTGTCGAATGCGGAATTGATATTCAAGAAATGCCAGTGGCGTACGCCTCCCTTTTTAGACTCTCAATGAAGCCCATAACTCGGTGCAGTTGTGTTGTCGAGTATAGCGATCGAAGTTTAGCGGTGTAGCGGTTAGCTCTGGCATTTTTGATCAATTATTTTTATGTATTGTCGCCCTTTATTATCTCCATTAGCAGCAATTTGCAAAACAGCGGTCGTAAAACAAATCAAAATACATCAGACTACCTAACTAAAATATGGAAATCCGTGGTCACGAATTGTCATGTATAAAATAAACATATATAAATTAAAATGTATAAAGCATACAAATTTATTTATCTAAATAATCAATACTGGTGATTTATTGTATTGCTTAAATGTTCGTAATGTCAAGTACCTATATTTGATTAGAAGACAATAATAAAAATAAAAATTTTGTTGTCGAGTATACCGTTTTTTGAAATATTTCTGTCGTTTATAAAAACAAAAATCATGAATTTTGGTTTATAAAAATAAGTAATAAAATGTGGATTTTTTATATTTATGGAAGAACCTCAGGGCAACAAATTTTTATTGTATCTACACCCTTGAGTTATTAAATACATAATATTTTACGAGTAAAACCATACGGCCTACGTTTTACAGCGTACTTCATATAGGTTGTATGATATCCCGTGTTTTATTTTGATAAAATATTTTTTATATGTTCATGGATTGATGGGTTGCAATCAGTTCAGTTTACCAACCTTTTCTAGCCGGCTTATGTCGGGTGTAAACTTTATTTTATTGGTATTTAATCCTCTGGATAAGCTGCTACAAGATGAAACCTCTAAATGAGAGTGACACTGCAATTAAAAATAAATGATAATTACAAAGAGCCATCCCATTTTTTCTTTATCCTTCATGACTCCTATATTACAAATTTTTTTAAAAAGAATCAATTGTGAAACAGTTGAGTTTAATTCATACAAATGTTTGTGTGTTGTGGACAAACAGTTAGAAAACTGTGGAAAGTCCCCGTGTTATATAATCCAATTGTAAACGGCAAATTTTGTGAATAGAATTTTTTAAGGTAATTTGGAACGGTTTTGTAATTAGAGAGTTTTTAACAAATTAAAGCGTTCGTGTGGTATCAGATATACTCGTGATTTTTTTAATTAAATTTTTATTTTAAGAAAGTTTACTTAAGTTACTACAAATTATTTGTTTTATAGAAATGAGGAGATTGGGATGAAATGAAAATTATATGAGAAGAGGTTTAAAAACAGATTATTATGAAATGTAGTTTAAAAGCAAATACAGCTAAGAGGATACTTTGAAACAACTAAGTTGCAATGGTTTGGACGCCTGACTAAAATTGATGATCGAAGATTTCATGAGTTTTCCACATAAAAACTGTGGATATACTGAACACATCGTAAAAGAAGCGTCACAAGCAGAAAATGAGTTGACTTGGCTCAGAGAGAAAAGGAATGGTGTGAGAGATTAAGTCAAAGCTAGATGAGCATGGAAATCTCTGACAACCTCCCTCTGCACCTGAGGGTTCAAGAGAAGCCGATTAAGTAAGTTTTCCTATCTCCCTTCAGGCATTCAGCGAGTTGCTTGTTATGTAGGTAACTTTTCGTGGCTTGTTCCTCAATACCGTATTGTATTCGTTTCTTTGTTATTATATGCGTACAGTATTGTTTGTATATTACTTATAGCGTTATGGTATAATCTACGTAAATATAAATTAAACATACCGCCTCCGGCTGCCATTCACAGTAATTTTTACACTTTTCGGAAGATTTTGTAAATATTTCTTTTACATTCAATGTATTAAGATTTACAATCATGCACTCAACATCAACCTTTCAGCTACTACTAAATGCTTTGAGTTTCACAAATCATTTTGCAACTATTTGTTGCAAAATTTGAGCCTTTCTCTGAACCGCTTGGTAAGTTTGGATTGTATGTATTTAATACAGTTCATTGCACGCACTGATAACTTATTACCCAAATAACTGCTAATACACCTCTAGTCGCTAAAGGCCAAGTTTTTGATAAAACTTTAAATAAATAAACTAAAATAAAATATATTTCTTCTTTCTCTTACTAACGATAGAGATTGAGGTTAGTAAAACAGTAAGTCAGCAACACCACACTACAAAACGACCAGTTATCTTGAACCTTGCAAAATACCTTTATAATTTTTTCACATTAAATTTCATACAGACCTCCACAAAACCCCGCGCACAAAGCAGGTGTATTCGCGACACATACCAGGTAATCCGTGAAAAATATTCGAGCACCTATGACCAAAAGAACTCCAAACGAACTAGTGTAAATGCTGGAGCAATACAGCACCAAAAATTCTATACAAGTAAATTGTTTACAGTTTTCAATTTCAAATTCGCAACCCACCGGGTCTATTCTAGATCAACTCACCGGGTTGGTCTAGAGGTAAACTCGTCGCCAAAATCAGCTGTTTAACAGCTGATTTTCGGAGACGAAGGTTCCTGGTTCAAATCCTAGTAAAGGCAGTTACTTTTATACGGATTTAAATACTAAATTATGGTTGCCGGTGTACTTTGATGGTTGGGGTTCAATTAACCATACTCTCTCAGGAATGGTTGACCTGGGTCTGTACAAGACTACACCCCATTTACACGTCATACACATCATCCTCATCTCATTGCGTCATGGAGTTGCTCATTGTTCTGAATTGAACAGATTGCAACGTACACATATTAGGAATTCCAAAAAAAAAATCGCAAACGTTTGTTTACCTACAAATAGTAAAATAACTAAATAATGTGTAAAAAAGTGTAATACACTAATAACAACCTTACATTAAACATGCTTAATTGGTAGAAATAAAGATTTAAAAGTATCGAAATTTTAACGTATTTCAATTAAACTGTAATCAATCAGATGACAAAAACTTTCGTTTAGAAGATTGGAAGTGAACCGTTCGTCAAAGAAATTTTAAACTTAGGGGTTCCATTATGTGAACCTGGAAGTCTTCTCTTCGTCACTTTAAAAGAACGTTTTATAGGCATCTAGCAATGTAGAGTTGATAAAAAACCCTATCCTTGACTAGTTCGCCTCTATTACTATAAAATTTTAATAATTGAAATATATCTTTCCTTGAAATACAATAAAAATAATACTGGATTAAATTAACCTGGAAAATCAGATACTTATGAAATAAGATAAATTCCCCATAACAGCCGTTCGTTGATAAAAGGAAATGAAATGTTCAAAAAGTGGACTGATAATTTCAGAGAAAGATTCTTTAAATGCTCAAAAATATTGATGATAATTATTAAATATTTTCAAAGTCAGTGTAGTTATTACTTCAATAATTTACTTAACCACTGAAATTTTTAGATCGGGCATTCACTCTCAAGAGTAGTGAATCACATTGTTGGAAAGCTTTTTATCAATAAAAAATTATATTATGGCTTATTTGTTTTGTAAATTATAAGATTAGAATATGCATTTCAATGCAATACTTTTAAAAGAATTTTTTTATGTGTGTCCTTCTATCCACAAAACTAAACTTTCTTGAGCACAAAAAAGTTATTTTACAAACTAAATCAACTGAAACAAATGAAACCAAACTGACGCCAGATTGAACTGATGGTTACAATTCAGAAAAAACTTTGAATATTATCTAGGCCTATATGAAATTGAAAAAAGTACGTGACCAAAATCCTCCACTGGATAAAGAATGTTAGGGATTCGGATTTCTGACCAGCTGATGAGTGATTTGCATACTGATAATCTCAATGACGTTTGTTTGCTTTTTGAGTTGGCATTTTAAAGGATTTATTGGTGTTTCATTTTAATTTGCGATATTTTACGTCAATCTGTAACAGATTTAATGTATGCACTGAACTACTTACGCAGGAGTTATTTTCTGGATATGTAAAAGTATCCTGCAAACATAAATTGTTTATTTCTACAGAAAATGACGACTATAGTAACCATGAAATTGCGAGCCTGGATCAAGTTAAACAGTATTGCAGTGTTGCCGTATTTGGCATAGTGCAAACGAGTTTTTTATCGTGTTTTATTATCTTATCATAAAAATTATAAAATAATTTTGTTCTTGATCAGAATTGTTAGACAAATTTTGAAAAACTTATAAACTTTACTGATTATTTATTTCTTTTGTTTTCTTAGTCATTCTTTCGATAATGACGGTCGCTATTCGGAATCGATTTACCGGATTGTTCGTCAAAATCACTGAATTCATTCATATTTACAAACTAAAAAATACATTAAATATAGGCCTACTGAAAAATAACGAATAAAATTTTAAAGCCGGCCGCATTGGCTAGTTGGTAACGTACTCGCCTCTCATCATGCGGTCCTGGGTTCGAATCCCACTCAGGCACGGCATATTTTCATACGTTACAAAAAATCATTTAATATTTCATTGTACATAGTTTACACCCCAACGTCGTCGCTAATGACCGTTGTAGTTGATGCGACGTTAAATAAATAAATTTAAAAAAAATAAAAATAAAATTTTAAAATCTTATCAACGAAAGTTTTAAACAAATTAAACGCAAGCCTATATAATAAACAAATTATTAAAACGAAAATTGCTTTAACAAAACAGCCAAAAAACGTTACAAAATATTGTGTGTGTCAACGTTGCATTGAACTGACTGAAAAAATTCCAATGCCACGGGCCGGGCTGGTGGAGTGGCAACACTGTATGGTATGACGGGTGGAGGTACACGACTGCTTGGTTTGCTAGGAAGCTCGCGATTTCGTGGCTAATAGTAGCCTACGTGGTTAAAATTTACTCGGATAATAAAAAGTGAAAATAGAATACAAAAATTTATTTCCAGTTTTTGAGTATAAGGAGAAATTTGAAAAAATACAAAATACTGAACTAACACAGCGCTTTAGAAATAGAGCATATTAGAGCATAATAGAGATAGAGTATATTTCTGGTGTTGTGATTTGCTTACTTAATTGTTAATAATACAGTATTTTGGAAGTATCAAATTTTTTTGAATGTTAAATTTAAGAAATTTCTTTAGTTGTTATAATATTTAACCAATATTGTATGCGTAAAAACAGCTATTAATAGTTAAGAGTAGTTTAAATAAGCATTAAAATTTTTGAATTTATATATTCTAACAGTTACTAGTGCTTCTTCACTCCACACTTTAATTTTTCTACGTATTAAAGAAAACTAATGCCGATTTTCATAATTACAGTTCTTTGAGTAGGTACTGAATTAATATTTATTGCTTTCAGTTACTTTACTCCCACGTAGGAGAAATGGCAAAAGCGGTTTTGGTAAAATTCTCAGAGTTCGAGGAAACAAAAATTTTAACAGTGCTGCAAGAAATCTTAATTAAGTCTTGTATCAATCGTAGAATGAAACTCTAGAGAAATATCTATTCACGTTGTTGTCAGACCAGACCGATCATTTATTAGGTTTGAAAAGTACTACGGACGATCGAACGAATCAAAACACAAATTTCACTATCAGTAATATTAAATAACGCCTGGATCAAGACTAATAAGGTACAAAGAGAAACTTTCACTTTTACCGAAAAACCGTTTTGCAGCCGTTCAATTCTGAGTTATCACCGAAGGGAGTATGGGAAATTTATTACTATGTAGCAGCCTCTTTACAATATCACCACCAATCAATAACAATACTTGACTAACGGAAATATTCACAAATAAGAAAGATGAAAAATAACAAAATCATCCGGGTTTGATCATATTTCGGAAAAGAGGAGAATCTGAACATATTCTCAGATAGATCTGCAAGATACTTGGTTACATTTTTATTTAATAGTGCCCTCGTTCCAACGTCAACTATAGCGGTGGGAAAATTCTTAAATATGAAAAAAAAATAATAAAAAAATTTGGCGCCAGCTCTATCAGTAGAGCATGAGAAAAAAAATAGATAAGACTATATCTCCTTTTAAACTAAATATTTTTAATGAATAATAAACTAATGAATACTTATATGAAACTACAACAGAATAATCCTTAACCAATTTAAAAAAGTAGCCAACCTTTTTTCTGCCGCAACTTATATATAAAAAAACTTAACAAACCCTTGATAAATACGAAATGAAATTACATCAAATATTTTTCCCCCTTTTTCTTCTTCCCCTCGTTCTCCGTCAACCCTGGTTCTCCTACTTACTTCTTCAAAAACTGCTCCTTCTTAACGAGCTGTTCAAAACTTAAGTCTCAATGGAACTGACTTAAGTTTCCAGGCTTCAAACCAGGAACCCTTTGGTTCACAAGCCTCCCTCTCTCACCAACTGTTCAACCAACCTGGAGGACCAACGGAAAGGAGAACCACCCCAATGATTGGCTGTAAGTTGGTAGGTGGAGAAAGGCCCAAAAACACAGTGGGAGAAATACACCGGCCAAATGAATATAAGATGATTGATCGTTGGCTATATTTACAACCTATTGTCTAACTGCTATTCTAATGTAACTTATTCTAACAATGGGGTTTTTTCCTTATATTATTTATATGGTTTTTATCCTAATAATGGAAGTTACGGTAATTAGGAATTACCATAACTTCCACTTACAACTGTAGTTCTGTTAATAATTAATATTCATACAGCTTTTTAAAACATAATTTTTCAGAGCAGTCACCCCATTGTACTACTCCTTTTTAGGTGTAAGTTATTATATATATACAAACTTTTAGCTTCTCTGTTCAATCTCAAAGAACAAATGTGCCGAACCTAAACTCTCTAGGTGATCGGAATGTTACAGAATTGTTAGTGACTAGTGAATGAATCAGTGAGTCGGTGAAGGCTTCTGCATTTATATAAATACAGATGTAATATTCTCTGAACAAAATGAAATATGAATTTTTATAGTCTTGAGTTTTCTTGTGAAAGGTGCTAAAAGTAATTCACACTTAAAGATAGTACGACAATTGAATTACCATAAAATTGGATACACCAGTTTATTAATTTCGTGACCTACAAATTTCTTCCTATTATATTTTATAATAAGTAAACTACGAGTATGGTATTTTCCTGAAAGGTAATGTAAATGTCAAGTCAGTAATTCTTTTGTGACAATAAAAAACATGAAAATTACATGTGTTAGTTTTTTGTTACATTATTACTGACTGGATGAAACATGGAAGAAGAAACCTGTATTTGTGAAATAAACAGGTAATGCGAAATTTATATACCTGAGTTGAATGCAGGAACTGAACAAATAAGTAAATAAATGAATACAGCAGGTAAATACAATGAAGATAAAATTGAAATTCATGGAAGGGTAAAAATGGAGGGTAATAAGATGTAGTACCAGAACTCATAGAAGGGTTGTTTTAATTAATAATAAAATTTATTCGGTTCATAGTACGTATACTGGCTGTATAACGTAAGAGACAAGAGCAAGATTAATACGATGGGAAAAGGTACGTAAAGAGAGGGACGAACGGTCGGACGACGCTTTCACACTGATTAACTTGATAATTTGTCGTAACACATGCACCAACTATATTTACCCCTTTTCTACCCACCCTTTCACACCCACAAATTTACGTCGCTATCCCTATTAAAACAAACAACAAACAGCAGATTGTATCTATCTTCAGCCAGAGCAAAGGCTTAGTTTGCCGTTTCACTGGCAAAACTGAAGTTATTCAAGGATATTATTAGTATTTGAAATAATTATTAAATTGTACATAATATATTACAAATGTTTCTAATGGATTAAACTCTTTAATAATTGAAATATACTACGGAATACTGATAGGATACTTTTGCACACTGTTTCTAATTCATTCTTTTCGGTGATAATTGTATTCATTCGATTATAATTGAATTTGTTGTCGATAAAGTTACACAAATCGATTTAATTGATACATTTTATCTCTTATAAGGAAATGTCGGTGGCAGACCTTAATATGGCAGTTAATATATTATTATTATGTTACAACATAATTTAATAACATTAACATATTATAATCTTTATTATTAATATGTTAGTTAATATTACTAAGATGATATTTGGATGAAAACACTCTAGACCTTACATGGAATCGAATCCAGGACCCCGGCATGGAAGTGAGTGCTCTGACCATTACACCACGACCATTATTACCACGGGCCGGCAAGCTATTATTAATTTATTGTTGAGTTTATTTAAAATCAGTTTAAAATACCTGCAAGTAAATATTTCCAGACCCTAGCCGGTAATCTAACCCGGGACCTTTTGCTTTTTAGGCTAGCGCGCTAGTCACTACGCCACGGAGGTGGTAAAATTTTAACACGTTAAAACCCACCTTTATAGTACCAAAACCCACAGTAGTTGCTAATGACCAAGCTGTCGATGCGACTCTATATAAACTAAGAAAAGTATATAAATATGATAAAATGTATTATTTACAAGAAGACAATACCCAGTGGTTTTCTTTCTAAAAGAAAAACAAAATTAATTACAATCTTGAAAACACTGAATCGATACGAAAGACGGATACCAGATGTATAAGTTAAATTTAAAAGAAAAACTAAATGAATAGGTACGGATTAACGGATGCAAATAAAAGGAATGTTGCCGTCCGTGGTTTGTAAATACTAACTGAAAGTTAACTGCTCTTTTTAATAAAAACATTTGACTAAACACTTTCTAAACGTTTCTGTCTCTGAAACTCGGATATTTTGAATAAATAAATGCAATTTTGTTGTCCCTTATTGTTCATACCTATTAACTTTAAAAAGAGTTTGTGGCTGTGTGTACGGATAAAGACTGAAGGTGTTCAAGACTCTTTTGAAATACAAGCCGAGTTTTGTGTTCTGAAATGTTTCTGTAGGTATTTTGCTATCAACCTTGTATATCATTGACAAAATATTACAATTTTTACCTTATATTCAATAATGGAAATAAAAAAAGGAACTTTTTTTTTAGTTACAGTCGCATCAACTTCTTGGTTATTAGCGACTACATTGGGTTGAGAAACGGTGGGTTTGAACTTATAATAATTTTCGAGACTCTGGCTTGGAATTGAACCCGGGACCTCCACTTCACAGTGTAGCACGCTAACCACTGGGCCACAAAGGCGTCAAAACAGAATTGTAAATATTTACAAGTAAGATTAAATATAATAACAGCACACCCTCCACAATGTTTAAATGAAAAGAAGTTTTAGAGTTGCATTTTAGTATCGTAAGACTTTTTTATTGTGGCGTTTGTAACCAAAATTGAAGGGAAAAATTTTTCTTCATATTTCACTTTCAGTTACAGACAAACTTAGGTACCTTTGTTTAATACTTGACAGATGTCTCACGTGGAAACCACACGTTGCGCACGTCAGAGCAACCTCAGACTCACGATTCCGTATGTTGTATGGCGTCTTAGATCGCAAGTCCTCGCTACCTCTACACTTAAAAGTCATCCTCTATAAATCACTAGTACGGCCAATTTGGCTATATGGTGGACCAATTTTTAGAGACTTTCACAATACAACACTGAATATTCTTCAAAGACACCAGTCAAAAGCACTTAGAGCAAAAACAAACGCACCTTTTTACGTAACCAATCATACCCTTCACAAAGACCTGAAGTACCAACAGTTTGAGACATTGTAAACGCAACATACAACTCTTACACATAAAGACAATTGACCACATAAATCCAAATGTCCAATCTCTTTCAACTAACGATCTCCCTGTTAACAGACGACTGAACCAAAGTGGAATAGGGATATTCTCCGACCACCATATAAATAACAAAAAAACATTTCAATTTAACTTGTCATGCCTGTTTTCTTTCATAAAAAATTCATAAAAAAACTTTCATAAAAAATTAATTTTATAAAAAAGAAAATCATCCATCATAGTTTATAAATCATTATTATTAAAAATTGGTACCACATCCTTGAAACATTTCACGCCTAAATCGGTCACTCGATCGATTCATATTCATGGCACATTCCCGCCATTCCTCATTCGTTACATCTCATTTACTAGTTGTGCTTAAAAAATTGTACAGTTGTAAATAAAAATTAAATTGAAGCCAAAAAAAATATTTCGCTTTCAACTGACCACTGTTCTCACTCAACCAGAATAACTTCACTTTGCCGGCAGCATTGGCGTAGTTGGTAACGTGCTCGCCTCTCATCATGCGGTCCTGGGTTCGAATCCCACTCAGGCAAGGCATATTTTCATACGTTACAAAAAGTCATTTCATCATCATTACGCACAGTTACACCCCAAAGTCATCGCTAATGACCTTGCTGTTGATGCGACGTAAAAAAAAACTTCACTTATGTCAGCTGGGCGTTTTTCCTGCAATGCATAATTTATGACAATTTATAACTATTTGTAAAAGCGTTCTTTTCTTTCACTATTTATTTTTGTACAGCTAAAGTGATACAACTTTGCTGTTGATGAAGACATTGTACTCCATGAATATGTTTTATCGCAAGATATAAAACAATGGTTGCCTGATATTGGAAGAAAAGTAGGCACTTCATTCGTTCTACCAAATAAGTTTCTGTTTAATTAATAATGAAATTACAGAAATATATTTTTAACGAACGGACAGTTTGTTGTACCATTGGCTCCTCCCTGTTGATATAAACCGTAACTAAAATACTGATTATAGGACAGTTAATTGAACTCCCAAATGACACAAGTTTGATTAAATTTGTGCAAACCCGCGAAACTTTATAATTGTTATTGGAGCTAAAATACAAACAACTCAAAACATTACTGGGACAATATTCCATTTATTCCATTGCTTTCAGTGCACCCCACCAAAACAGGAAATTGCTAATCCCGAAGAGAATAATCAGTATTATTTTACATGGTATTTGAGAAATAAAAACAAATTTATCGATCTGGATTTTCATTTTTAATTATTATTCAAAACTTGCACGGGACATCAAAACCAGCTTTATGACTACAATAATAAAAACTATTCAGTTTATTAAGTAAAACGTGGTTTTATTAAGCCACTAGGTTTGTCTAGTGATAAAGTCGTCCCTGCGAATCACAATCGTTTAATAGTTGATTTTCAGAAACTGTGGTTTCGTAGTTCAAGTCTTAGTAAAGGTATTTACTGTTACATGGTTTTGAATACTACACCATTGTTACCGGTGTACTTTGATCGTTGGGATTCATTTAACCATACGTTCTCAGGAATGGTTGGCCTGAAACAATACCTCATTTACGTGGTATACATATCATCCTCACTCATCTCATTCACGGTATGTAGAGATAGGGGATGTGTGACGTGCATGTTGTCTTCTGCAGTTGCGTCGTCATACGCACCGCTCTATACCCATAACAGGCAGGTGGAGTGGTGAATTAATTGTACTCGATCTGCAGGTTCCAGGGCTACAAAAAATAGTTCTGTTTCTTAACACATGGTCAGCCAATTAAATGACTGAATCATTTAAGAACAGAAGAGGTAGAGGTGTAAGGGACACTAGTCAGAGTTATCTCCTCTGAGAGTAATTAATTTCACTAAGCAGTCAAACCCTGTGGTGAATGAAGTGAAAGTGTTATTTGCGGGTTGGAAAGCATGTGCTTTTCGGAGTGTCTAGCATGCTGATAAGCATACTTTTTCAACTCAGAGAGGAAGGCAGTTGTAAACCATCTCAATTCTTGTTTTACTTAGTAAAACCTCTAGAGATTCAAACCATCCTTTCGGCTGTTGACCTAAACAACAACACGCACCGTTCATGTTGAGATACCCAACCCAGAAGTAACGCTATCTGTTTCTATTCTAACTTGTTTTGATTGTACTCTTCATAACAAACTACAAACATTAATTACCATTATACAGAACCAAATGCTAAATAAATAATTTAATTTCATATAGAAAATAATTTCGTTTTACAATTTATTTTTTCTTTTGATAATTCACAGAAACTGTTAACACTACACGTAAGTTACTTTTGAAAAACAAAATTCTAAGTTTAATTATAGTGTTAGACAAAAAGAACATTGTAAATAATTATTATCTCAAAAAAATAAATTTAGTGTAATTAATTTTGTTTACCACTGTCATGTCGATTTTGCGACAGACGAAGTTGGGCAGGTGACGTCACAAACTCGGTTGACTACTGCGCATCACTGGTCTGGCATACACCATTGCTCTAAATACCGTGATCTCATTGAAGTTGATTATTGTTTTCAATTTAACAGATTACAATGTACGAGTAAACATATTAGAGATTAAAAAATTGTAAGTCTAGTATTGAAGAAAAAAGTCTAGCCTATATTACGGAAGTTTATTTAGCGAGTGAATGTTTATCCAACGGAGTAAACAAAATGTGGTTGCTATGGATACGTCTTAGTATATCCTTTCATCCGTGGCGAGTTATGAGTGCAGTAACAACCAACATACGTAACATACGTTATCTAGACTTTCACTCAGACCCTCGGTTTTCGTTTCTTATTCTGAACATTGTATTTTATCGAGGGGAATTTAATATCATCAAAAACATCTACGCACTACTCTATACAACTATACGGCTAGTTGCTGTAAAATTTTACGCTACTTACAATAAATGAAAATAAACGCAATGATTTCAGCTTAATCTTTAAAATAAACTACAAAAATTAAAAAATGATGGTTTAAAAGATTACTTTCAATGTATTCGTTCAGTTTAATTATTTATTTGTTTAACAAAATTAGGAAAAATTTATACCTTGTTTGAAGAAGTTTATCTGAAAATATATGTCTCAGGAAATACTTTAATAATAACAATATTCGTTCTGTTAAAAAAAATCTGGTGTGAAACACTCACACAACTTTCTCTTGCCAATGCAAATTATGAATAATATAACCTAATGTTAGTAATAAAACATTAGAAATAAACAAAAACCTAACTTCAAAAAACATAACCTTATTTTAATCATGAGTGAATGATGCAAAATGAAATCGACTTCAGTTTGAGTTAATAACACGGAAACTCACTCTTTCACGCTAACGTAGACTCTGCAGAGAAATATGCTTAAATTAAAAGTTGCAGATCTATTAATTTCCTATAAATTTGATTATACACATTTTTGTCGTAAAATGCTTACTAAGGCTAAAATCGTATAAAATCGATTTTTTGCCGATTTTCATGAAAAAAAATAGAAAATCGCTGATTACCGCTAAACTAAGCGTTATACAAAATAAACTGAAATAAAAGTTGTAGGTTTAAAAATTCTCTACAACTTTTATTATATACTCTTTTGCCCTAAAATTCATATTAAAGCTGCCATCTTAAAAAAAAAACTTTTCTACGAGAGCACAGCCTCCCCAAGAATTTTGGCTTACATGGTGCTTACTCTATCTTGTAGAGTATAAAAATCATAATAAATGAGGAAATTTTTTTTAAAAAATCGTAGAAGCCGTTTTTAAGAAAATTGCAAAAAATTAAAAAATGGCACGAATTAACTACTACTTTCTGTCAACCTATTTTGATGAAAATGTTTATGTCGAATTCTGTAGTAGTATCTAACTTAAGTTTTAAGTTTCAGCTTCGTACGATGTTCCGTTATTGAGATATTTCGTTCACACACACACACACACACACACACAGACCAACCGCTAAAAACATGTTTTTGAGTTCATTGGATCTGAAAACGTGTATATCCGTTGAAAACTCAATTTCCAAAAATCGCCATGAAAACAATACTGTCCTTATATATTCGCAAAGGAAAGAGAAAGTAATAATCAATAAATGTTTTTTACTTTCTCTTGCCTATATGAATATATAGGAAGGAAAGTATTGTTTTCATGTCGATTTTTCGAAATCGAGTTTTCACCGGATCTATACGTTTTCAGACCCCCTGAACCCAAAAACATGTTTTTTAGCGATTGGTCTGTGTGTGTGTCTGTGTGTGTGTATATACAAAATATCTCAAGAACGGAACATCGTACGGACTTGAAACTTGAAACTTAAGTTACATACTACTACCGGCCCTGACACGAACATTTTCATCAAAATCGGTCAACCAGAAGTAGTAGTTTATTCGTGTAATTTTTCACTGTTTTGCGATTTTCTCAAAAACTGGTCCTACGATTTTTTTTAAAATCGCTTTATTTACTAAACTTTTTATTCTCTACAAGATAGGGTAGGCGCCATTTTTGCTGAAATTCTGGGTAAGGCTGTTTTCACGTAAAAACATTTTCCTTTTAAGATTGCGGCTTTAATATGCATTTTAGCGCAAAACGTTATATAATAAATGTTGTAGAGAATGTAAAATTCTACTACTTTTATTTCAAACATTTTTTTGTAAAACGCTTAGTTTAGCGGTAATTAGCGATTTTCTGTTTTTTTCTCAGAAAACGTGTGAAAAATCGATTTTTTTAAGATTTCGGCCTTAGTATGCACTTTACGACAAAAGTATATATAATTATATTTATAGGAAATTAAAAGATCTACAACTTTTATTCAGAGCATTTTTCTCTACAGAGCCTAGTTTAGCGTGAAAGAATGATTTTCCGTATTTTGAAGCCAAACAAGTCGATTTTCATTTTGCATCTTTCACTCATGATTAAAATAAGGTTATGTTTATTGAGTTTATTGAGGTTAGTTTTTTGTTTATTTTCAATGTTTTATTACTAATGTTAGGTTTATTGTTAATTATTTGCACTGGCAAGAGAAGGTTGTGTGAGTGTTTCACACCAGATTTTTTGTTTAAAAGAAGTCTATTAAAGAAAACCGATTTTTAATGTTTTTAATTATTTTGTTTGAATAAAATGTTACCATTGAACTCACTATTAAAACCAGGATTCCGGTCCAACTTAGTCAGGCAATTGACCAATAGCAATTGTTGGATGTTTAAATAACACTGGTTGGGCCAGTGACTTGTTTAGGTGACCTACTAACATCCAAAAATGAAGCCTTACCGCGGTAGTACGTTCTTGTTTGAATTTAACAAAAGAAGTGCTGAGAAACACAGAACAATCCAAATGGTGATTTTTTTCAACATTATGAACTCCTTGATGACCGACAAATTATAAATCATTTATATGAAATTAAACTATAACCATGATACAAAAGTGTAAAAACGTAAACAAAAGTATAAATCCCTAGGTATCACTAGGATTAATTTATACTTTATGAACAATATGTGTTTACTCGCTTATGATATTATCCTTTTCATAAGTTGGCAGAACTCATAATGTTTTTTATATTTTGCTGTAAGTTGTTAAATTTAGTTTCGGAGAACAGATTACATGAAATATTCATAATACTAAACACAAACCTTTCTTACAAAATACGTTTAAGAACTTCAACAGTGTAGAATGAAATGTAGATCGGTAATAACGTAAATCTAATATTTCTAATCCATAACAAGCGAGAAAAGGGCTGGGCCTCAAAACTCACAAAATCCAAGAATCTTAAAACCTAGAAAGTTGACACTAAAACATCGGTTTGATCGAAATTTTCATATTTTTTTTACTCCAAATTTTTAATGATTTCGATTATTTCGTTTGATTAGAATTATTGCTACCATTAAACTCACCTATTACTACTAGGCTTGCGGTCCACCTTAGCCAGCCAACTGACGGATAGCTATTATTCTTCCGAAGTCCTCCTGAGACGTGACGGTATAGTATACCATATATTGTACCATTGATAATAAGACCCAGCAGCTTTTTACGTGGTGCCTGGCTTGAAACCTATTGTATAGTGTACCATACAAAACATATTGCACTGTTTGAGTTCTGATGAGAAAAATTACGATGTGTGTTTGAAACTAATGGTATAGTATACTATACCTTAATTTCACTGGCATTTCATATACGTAATATCATCTATTTCATTTGACATCTTAGCAGTGGACTCTATCTACTGGATCTTTGTTGTACTACAAATAAGAATTTCCTTGTATTTTATTTATTCCTATGAAAATTGTAAAAGACGCTTTAACTCCATCTCCAAGTGGAAAATTTTTCTCAGGACTCGACCCTTACAGGTATAGTATACAGTACTATACCTACGGGTCTCTATCAATGCACATCACTACGGATACGTCAAGAATCAACCAAAGCAACCTTCAAGTATAGAAAAGTATACGCAACCCAAAAAAATACCTCAGATCCCAAGAGGTTACATAGGTAGCCCTCCTTGACACCTAACATGAACATGAGCTTCACTTAAGGTTCTGGGTACGCCCTTGTACGTACATATTTTATGTAAGTGTAAATAAACAACGAATGAAAAACACTTCTTCTAATGGTTTCGTATAACATTTAAAGTAAAAATAAGCCAGACCATTCATCAATATTGTAACTAACGTTGTAAATACATGTCATATAACATATTTTACTGAAAAATATTTTAATAATAAATTACAAATATTAAAATAAAATAACTGTCCGTATTATTACCGACTAGTGTAACTACATTGATTAATAACTGATATAGCCTTATATAATGAACTTAATTAGTATTGTATAAACTTAAGCGTTAATTAAGCGCTTTATATTGTACTACCATTTTAGTCACATACAAAAGCATAGAACAATGGATCTTGGGATGGTTTTGAAATGAACTAAGGTTCATGTTAACATAATGTTATGCTACTACATTGAATGAAGTATAACACTAGATGCAACTGTTTATAACGTCCACTAATTCATTATTCAGCTGTTATTAATATTACAATATCGATATTTCTAATTATATTGAAAATAAGAAAACCAAAAGAGTAATAATAAAACATGATCATTAATATTAAACTTTATTTTATTTTAGCATTCTCTTTATGACACATTTTCATTCTGAAATATTAACATTTATCTGAAAATCTGTGTATATTTTAACCTATATTACTATCAGGAATACAATATTCAAAATAGATAATATTTCATAGTAAAGTAGGGTATATACACTAAATTAAAACTTTATGCAGGTAAATATTTATAGTACAAAGCATTTTAATGACCCATCTATAAACACATAGGTAAGTACTAGATTAGTTTACATACTGAAGAAATCTTACAGTTAAAATATAATCACCAAAAGAGTTATCTGTGAGATTTATAATACCGGAGGTAGCTTCTTTTTTTCTGGCTAGACTAATATAGTATGTTTATCAACAAAGATTTTCATCGTAATTAAAATAGTGATTTCTAGAACTTTCAGTAACTTATCATGAGTTTAATTCATCTGACTCAAGTTAATGTAAAAAGCCTGGAACGGTCAAATTTTTAAAAAAATAATACTATACACCGATTAATTTATGCCGAGCATCTCATTAAGTTCTCGCCATGCCTCGATGAAATATTTTATAAACGACAAAAATTGTAAATGTGCAGTTTGTGTAAGTGTTATAAAAATCATGAATACTTTTAATGGAAGAGCATCTTATCATATAATACCAAGCTTGACATTGAATTTATCATTTGTGAAAAATGAACTAGCTAGCGATTGTGCAGCTTATTGTTAGCTTCAGAAAGGGCGCATTAAAATATTACTGGGTTAATAAAAAATTGCAATTATTAGTATTACAATATAGTACGTGCTGTGCTAATCTGTTTGTATTACAATGCTTAAACTAGGAGGTAGGGTCTATAAATCTTAGGTATTTTCTATGACGTAGAATATAAGCATTCCGATAGTCAGAACTGTAGATCTTCGAGAAGGTACAGAAATTACGAGTATTACTTTTTCACGCCATTTTTACTCTTCGGTGGAAGGAACCGAACCATAAATGCTTACGTGTTTTCTTATTTAACTTCTAAGGAAAAGATATCACTCTAGAATCTAGATGATTACAAAGTTGGAGAACTTGTGATGAGTCAATTAGTAAGGGACTTTCCCATTTTACGCGCAATTTTGACGGCGATATTGCTCAATGAAATAAATAATTTTCCAAACAATTTCCCAAACAGCTTAGAATTTGGAGTTATTACAATTAACATACCTAAACTATGTAATACTTTAGCGTGTCGATAATCCATCCCACAAAATTTATACCAAGCCTATATAAAGGATGTAAGCCAACTGAAAGTAGATTGGGTAATTAATTTTACCATAGGAGTTTTAGACCATGAAGATTACAGTTTTATTAAGTATGTTAACATAAAAGTAGGTAGTGTTTTATTACGTATTTTAACAAACCATTTGAAACTTGATACATTTTCAAACAAATAGTATTAATCCTATAATAGGTTTTTACTTAATATTGAAGTTTCAATAACCGTGAAGTGATTAATTTACTTATTAGTTTAATATAGTGTATTCTATGATAGAACCTCAGATGTTTAGTATATATATATTTGTTGATTTATTAATAATATTACTCGCTCAAATAGGCGTAACACCTGATGGAGAACATTAAATAACAAAACCATGTAGAATACAATTTATAAGATGCACAATAAAAAGAAAACAAAAAACACCCTACACTCTATTTCACGTTCAGAATACAATACAGCTCTTATGAGAAGCCGTTGTGTTATCAGACGTACGGAAAACATCAGGCACATCCAAAACAATACCTCTCCTCCACCGACACCACCCGAAGGTCACTGACAAAAATATTTAGGGTTTCGCTTACCACGCTCTAACAAGCTCATTTTTAAACAAAAAGTACTGAAAAATTTACTTTCGCTTCGAAATGAATTGTAGTTTATTACGCTATAAATGTTATTAGTGTACTCAGATATTTAGATAAGATACGCTCGTACAAATTTAGACGTTTAAATCTCGTCACATTTTGTGCATGTCACATAATATAACTTTTTTCTTTCAATGACGACATACGTGTTTTATTATTCTGGTATAAAATATAGAATTTTTGTCCGTAATTTTATGTATGAAAAGTAACATGTTGGACAGAAACAGAAATGAAAAACGAGTTTGAAAAAATCACTGATGTTTTCGTATTACGTTATTCAGTAGAAGTTTGTAAATGAGACCTGTTGTGGCGCGGAGTTGATATTTTTACTTAGTGTAGTAGCGGTCAAACTCCCATATTAATACATTACTTATGGACTTACATTTTTCATTCTGAACGTAAAATCAACTATAGTAGTGCGATACGACCAGAATATTATTTTACAGTTAGTAAGAGTTATGTAACAATAATTTATTTAATCAGCCGTTTTTTTTGTTACTGAGGAGGTAGGCTATAATTATTACATAATGCCTTAAATATATACGAGTTGTTGTTCAGGTCATCAGCCAAAAGGCTAGTTTGAACCTGTGGAGGTTTTACTAAGTAAAACGAGGAATGAGGTGGTTTACCATTGCCTTCCTCACTGAGTGGAAAAGTACGCTTGTCAGCATGCCGGCCCCTCTGAAAATCACATACTTTCCACTCTCCAAATGACACTTTCACTTCATTCACCACTGGGTCCGGCTCTATAATAAATTATTTTACTTTCAGAGGAGATAAATCTGATTAGTGTCTTTTACACCTCTGTCTCTTCTGTTCTTAAATTAATATACGAGTATTAATTACTGAACATGTGCTAAATAAAAGCGCTAAAACGCTACTAAACATGCACTAAATAAACTATTAATATAACCCTGTGTGTGTGTGTGTGTGTGTGTGTGTGTGTGTGTGTGTGTGTGTGTGTGTGTGTGTGTGTGTGTGTGTATGTGTGTGTGTGCGCGCGCGCGCGCGCCTTCGAACAGAATATCTTAAGAACCGAACATCGTACGAACTTGAAATTTGAAACTTAAGTTAAATACCATTAGAGGATTGACATGAACATTTTCATAAAAATTGGTCAACCAGAAGTAATAGTCTATTTGTGCCATTTTTCACTTTTTGCGATTTTCTCAAAAATGTCTCCTATGATTTTTTTAAATCGCCACATTTACTACATTTTTATGCTCTACAAGATAAGGTAGGCGCCATGTTTGCTGAAATTCGTGGAGAGGGTGTTTTCTCGTAAAAAAATTGTTTTTATTAAATTTCGACTTTAATATGCACTTTAGCGCAAAAATGTATATTATAGAGAAGTTGTAGAGAATTTAAAATCCTACAACTTTTATTTTAAACATTTATTGTATAACGCTTGGTTTAGCGGTAGTTTGCGATTTTCTGTTTTTCTCACAAAAACTTGTAAAATATCGATTTTTTAAAGATTTCAGCCATAGTGCATTTTACGATAAAAGTGTACGTAGTTAAATTTATAGGAAATTAAATGATCTAAAATTTTTATTTAAAACATTTTTCTCTAAAGAGCCTAGTTTAGCGTGAAAGAGTTTCACACCAGATTTTTTTACTTTGTCAATGTTATTGACAACTGTATTTATGAAGGGTGAAAATAGTATGAAGTTCATTTACATTTCATAGTGTTCATAGTTCATAATGTTCATTTTCATTTACTTATAATTAATAACAAAAGATTACTCGTAGCTTCTTTTAAATACTTTAAACTCAACAAATGAATGAAGTCGGTGCCAAGTAATGACTATACGCAACAATTGCTATTGTCAAAACTCAACTCAAAAGCTATTGTTGTTAAAACATAATTTCCCCATCACCCGATTGCTGAGCCCATAAATTGTCTGTGTCACTATATTATTAGGAAACAATATTTGGTTCAGTGAAAAATGTTACAATTTGTTTTTTGTTTAACGGCGGCTATCTCCTGTTAAAAGACGGGACAGTGTTTTCTATCGTCCATTAAATTCGTTCCTAGAATCAGTAAATAACTGTCCATAGCTTGTTAGATATTCAAGTACATTTTATAATTCACTGAGAGGTGTTTATTAAAGACTTGTTGATAAATTTAAATCATTAAACATTTATGACTACAAGTAGTGGTACTTATGACGTCGAGTTAGTTAATACCTCGTCTTGTATTTACAGTGTAACTCCAGTGAGAGTTTCCTTTTTTATAAACAACAAAAAAAGAAGAATTTAGTTTCTCTGAGCTTAAAACGAGCAAAACCAAAGAGGGTAGTCGTAAAAAGGGAGAGTCGGGAGAGAAGTAGTGACAGTAGGGAGTTTCAGGAGTTCACGAGGTTAATAGATTTGCTCTTCAACCACTCCAGTGCGTGGTGCCGGGAATGGTTCTGATGGAGTGGTAGTGTTAAAGCCTTTTTTTGTGCTTAACTTTATCCACTTTTTAAGGTAAAATGCATTTAGAAATGTTCTTTTTTGTACGAGTTAGAGTTCTACTTATCATGAGTCCAACATGAGTAAAATACTGTGTGCAAATTCATTTACAGTACACGTTTTTGACACACGATTAATTAAAATTGCATCGGCATCGGTAAATTATTACGCAATTCAAAGATATTCTGATTACAAATTTTAGCCTTGGTACAACATAAAATTTTTTGAACAACTAATGGAACTACCTTTAAAAAAATGTTCAACAAACATTGTAATTTTTAAAAAATTTTAACTTTTGTAAAATTTTTAAAAAATGCTATAAAATATTTAAACGAAAGACCAATGTTCTCTATAAAGGTATGGCTCTTGCTATAATCTTTTCTTGACACATTTTTATTGAAGTTTTAGTGCCTTTTATTACAATAATATGACAATTTCTAAATATGACGCTAAGGTTCTAAAACTTGAATTACTTGGTGAAGCTTGCAGTCATCACTGCAGTCCTATAATTGGCCAAGAAGATCCCTTGGCCAGAGGCGTTTTATACGTCTGTGCTGGGGACTCGGCATCTTTGTATGAAAGGGTTGTCATGTAATTAAAATTAGTCGTGCATCCATCATCTTGTATAGTTGTTTCCTGACGTCATTTACGTATGGGATTTGTAAGTCTTTGTGCAACATTTAGGTTGTGACGCAGACCCAAAAGAGATATTGCGTTATCCGTCGTAGAATCTTGTTTTGAAGCGCTTGTATACGTTTTGTGTGTGAAGGTATAGCAGACCTTCAAAGTTGAACTCCATATGTCCAGAATGGTCATCGTATATTTAAAACATAAAATCTGTCTTAATGTATCTACATTGTTTATTTAATTCAGATTGTTATTTATTTACATGGTTGTAAAGAGGACACTTTCAGGATTCTGTACAAAAACTCTAAAATGAAAATTGGTAAAAGCTGTAATAAATTCCACAAAGTAAATAACAACACAATTTTGAATTTAAGTTACAATGGTGCTACTATTCTGGTAGAGACGATACGATATTTAGTTTGTTTACGAGGAATCGTTGTCGTAATTTAATTGTTTATTTAGGCGTATATCCTATTTTACAAACAACAAATACACAGAAATTGCAAAATAGGACTATATTTTATGGTAAGGTAAATGTGAGACTGATTTTTCAAAATATACTATGTTATTGTGCGAATGAATTTGCAAGGGTCGGCTAGTTTAGTTTAGAATGAAAATGTCAATTATAGTAAATATTAGCTGTCATACTTCACTAAATAATTGTCCTAGTATTAGCCTATTTGTATAAAACGTGTATCGATGTCAAATAAACCGAAATTGGAGTGAAATCAACATCCACTATCATTTTGTTTATTTCTGTAATTTTGTTACAAGTTCTGATATTAACGTAAGATAGTCGTAAGATAGTGCTAAAGTAAACATTTTTTACTTAAACTCCTTGATGAGAAGTTTAAATATTTTTATGTCGTATCTTCATATGCTTTCGTTACCGAATACAATAAAACATTGCAATGCATGTTTAAAATAGAATTTAACGTAGCCTACTTCGCGAATATTTTTTGGAACACGTTGTAAATATAAATTCGTTTATTGATATATATTATTTTACTTTCTTATTTTTCGTAAAATGCATTCCTGGAAATAAAATTCCGTTTTTTTATTTTATAGTTATATTTGTTTTCATCTTTAAATATTTCCAATTACTTATACGTTTATTCATAAAATGAAGACTACAAAAGAGGGAAATTAACAGATCAAAAACATACAAGGTGTAGACACCCATTACTCAAAAATGTTGACGATAAATTTGGCGTATTTATTTCTTTCAGATTTGTTTAATTTTATCCTAATTTATATTTTTATTTGAGTATTAACTTAGAGTTTTAAAGAAATTTTGGTTACTTTAATGTAACAAACAGAAAAAAATCTGTATAAAACTTCAATGTTTTTAAAGTAAATTAACTTGATATCATTATACTTTTATAATAGCTTTAAAACCATGAAAATAGGTATTTGCTCAAAATAATTCCATTTATTTAAAATTATTAATTTGTCCTATACAATGACTTTTAGGAAATTGTTAAACTGTAAAGAGCAGTTTTCAACAGGCACTATAAACCAAGAGAACAGTAGGCTGCCTTGCGCGATTTCATATTATTGTACACAATTCAAGCAAGTTATAACCTTTACCGCCTCTGAATCATACCGAATCCCATTGAAGACAGAAAAAAATACTACCTCTATGTTATTTTAATATGCTCTGTTGTGTTATTTCATAACTTCAACCCAACTCTTTCTGATTCAATTCAATTTCCTGCAGAAGAACAGAAATTGCGCTAGCTAGTTTGTTTTATGTAATGCACACTTGAATTTTCACTGTTGTGTATTTTTATATTTATTAAAGGTAAACAGGGTAATATTCTCATGACTAAGGGAATATAATAAACGAATAAAGCTGTAATATAAAACACCCTGTAGCCTGACAAAATAATCATAACCTGAAAATGTGATTTCCATTCCATATTCATTTTTAATAAAATAGTTTTATGAATATAAGAATATCAAATAATAAAGAATTTTTAACCTTCTCTGGTTTTAGCTGTATAAGTAAACCGTTATTACATTTTTAACTGTTAAAACATTTTACTTTCTCTTGTTTAGATGAATATAGACTAAAGGAAGGAAAGTACTGTTTTCATGTCGAGTTTTCACCGGATATACACGTTTTCAAACACCCTGAACCCAAAAAAACATGTTTTTAGCAATTGATCTGTGTGTGAACAAAACATCTCAAGAACGGAACATTGTAGCTACGAAGTTGAAACTTGACGCTTAAGTTTGGTACAACTAGAGGACCCGACAAGAACATTTTCATTAACATCGTATTTTGTTTCACTTTTTTGCGATTTTCTCAAAAACGGCTCCTACGATTTTTTTTAAAACTTGCCTCATTTACTACATTTTTTAATACTCTAAAATATAGGGTAGGCGCCATGTCTGCTGAAATTCTTGGGCAGGCTGTGCTATCGTAGAAAAAATGTATTTTTTTAAGATTGTGGCCATTTTAGGGCAAAAGTGTATAGTATATAAACAAAGTAGCAGAACATGTGAGAACCTAAAACATTTTTTTCAAACATTTCTTTGCATAACGTTTAGTTTAGCGGTAACTAGTGATTTTCGGTTTTTTTTTTCATGAAAATCTGTAAAAATAGATTTTTGAAGATTTCGGCCTTAGTATGCATTTTACAACAGAAGTCTACATAAAATAAAATTTATCGGAAATTCAAAGATCTACAACTTTTATTTGAGAATTTTTCTCTGCAAAGCATAGTTTAGCGTCAAAGAGTGATTTTCCTATTACTAAGCCATACCGAGGTTGGTTTTCATTTTTTCATCATTCACTAATGATTTAAATAAAGTTATGTTTTTTGGTTTATATCTAATGTTTTAGTACTAATGTTAGATTATATTATTGTTCATTATTTTAATTGGGAAGAGAAAGTCGCGTGTGTTTTGCACCAGATTTTTAAAAATATGCCTATAATTTTATCAATATGAAAATATCAAAAAAGTAAAGAATTTTTAACCGCCTCTGATTTTAGCTGTATAAGTAAATACTTATAAATTTTTTTTATTGTTAAAACACTTTTTTTATTATATTTTTTTAACGTCGCATTAACTGCAACGGTCATAAGTGACGACGTTGTGGTGTAACAGACTGCAATGGAGGATGAAATGATTTCTTAGTAACGTATGAAAATATGCCGCTCGTAAGTGGGATTCGAACCCACGACGATATGATGAGACGCGAGCACGTTACCAACTTTGCCAATGCGGCCGGCTAAAACATTCTTATTAAACGATCATGTTTAGTCCATGTTGGAAAGACAAAGTGTTTAGTAAACATTCAATTACTTAAATTTAATAAAAATTAGGTTTTTTTATAAAACAACAAGAAATAGGTTAAAATTAACAACAGGTTAAAAATGAAGAGAATACGAAAGATGTGTAAATTATAAGAAAGATGTCTTTATTGTGAAGGAAATAATAAACTAATAGTATGTTTCCAGAAACAATTTAAAATATGTTTAAATTACCTATCCAAACAGCGATTGCCTTCATGAAGCTAACCTAACAGACTCTGAGCAAGAATCAGAAGTGCTAGGATTTGAACGGCTGTCCAATGCAGATACTGTTAACAAATTCAACTTCGGAATAATATTCCCTTTCTGGATTGCTCAGCCTATTATTCATGTCAAACAAAATAAAACTAATGTTATTTAAACTGCGGAAAGGGGTAATGTGAATTAATGTGCTATTTCAGGTTCAGGGTAATGAAGTTATTGTTTTTATACAAGGTAGTTCTATTCTCCATTTAATCCCTCGGAACCTGATTCTAAACTTGTAGAAACATTTCATATAAATATAAATTTTGCTATAATAATTTTAAAATTTTAAACATCAAACGGCTATACTTCAAACTGGTATATTTTATAAATAACGACTTAATGCTTTTCTCCTTAATACTAAAGATTTTGCAACTGTTTAGATGTTAAGGGTACCCGGAACGAAAGAAATTGAAAATTTTCACATGTCCGGTTTTTTGCAAATTCAGAGTATTCTGCATCCAACTATATTGGTATAATTTGTTGGAGGCTTTGCAGTTATTTTTTAAATTAAAAATAAATATGTAGAATCCTTACGTTATTTTTTAAACGTTACCATTTGGGTAACATCTCTATTTTTATGAATGACAACTGATAATTACTTAATATTTTTATTTTGTTCGATATTTTTTGTTTTAAAACTTTAAGTTAGCACCAGACCACTTAGGAATAATATATTATCTTCTGAACTGTAAAAAAAATAACATATTCAATTATTTACCGTAAAATGTGTTCTCTTTTAGTTTTTTCTTATTTCCCGTAAATAGCAATTTTTGACGCATAAGGACCATTTTCTCAGCCAACTGTGAATAGGTTTAAATGAAGATTTTGCACAGCCTATCATATCATCATTTCAATGTCCTGAGTTAATATTCCAGTAAAATAATTTGTTTAAATATTTATTTTTCACTTCAATAGGCAAAAAGTTATGATTTTCAAAAGTGGTACATTAAAAAAAAGTCTTATCTTCCTAACAATATATCAAGATGTTAATAACTTAGTGGATGTAGAATAGGCTGACAAGTTACCACAAGAAAATTTGACAGGATAACTCTTAACAGTTTTTGAGAAAATGTTTCTTACATTAACATTACGGAGATAGGCATTCTGGGTCGCCTAAATGATTCTAGTTTATTTTGAGATTGTTTTCCATTTTTTGAGGAGACGTTATCATATTTTACAAAAAAGATCTCTACGTAAGAATTTTGCATCCTAGTTTTTTCTGAAGAACAAAAATATTCAATAAACAGTAACCTTTTTTGCATTAAAAGTTTAAATATATAAATATAGGCAATATTACCTAAGGACACCTATTTGTACTTTTATTAGCCCGTAAAACATTTTGTAATTGTATTAACAGAGCCGCTCGTTTTGTACATCCTTGAATTTATTAACACAATCGCTCATAAATACAACCTATTAATTTTCCTATTATATCCCATAAATAAGTCTATTAAAACGAAAACTTCTCTATAATAACACCAAACAGTAATACTTGTTTAAAAGTACATATAAATTGCTGTATACTTCTAAGACTTGAACAATATTGGAGTACTTAATGCAGTAAACCTTTTATATGGTTCTTAAGCATTAAACGTGATCAACGTGTAACAACATGTGGAGGTTCTCTCACCAATAATGGAAGTACTTTAATAATGATCATCTTGAACACGTACTTTCAATTTAACTAACTATAAGATACTCCGTTCAGTATTGTGTAACTATTATATCAATAGTTTTTTTGGTCTTTTCTTATGTATATCATTTAGTTTGCTTACATATTATAAATGGAAATAATGTTTTATTTTTCAGTATTGCTTATTATTAACATTACCCCTAGCATATTAGTGTATTAGTGTACACAGTACCTGAAAAACTTCCAAAAAACTTCTAATACCTTCTGAAAACTTCCTTCAGTACGTGTCACTATATCAATCACACCACTATAAATTCCTTACATTAAACATTATAGTACTAGGCCTAACTGTGTTTTCGATGCTTCAGATACGCCTTTATTATTACAAACAAATGACAAAAAGAGACAAAAATTTCACTTACATAGAATAAATAACTAGTTGCATTGCGGTAAAGTCGCTCTATTTACTCTAATTACTCTAACGATGTCGGTACTGTGTTTTAAAATGAGGGATCAGACATGAGGTAGTAACCGGAGTTATGTTTATAACAGAATAAAATTTTTTAACATGCTTTGTTTATCGTAATTGAGAAAAAGTACAATTTCAGCTATTTCTTTGTTGTATTTAGTTATATTTTCCGCTTATTATAAACCCGTAGTATGCAATCGTATCTTTATAAAGAAATTTACTATTTATTATAAAAGTTTTGCGCTGAAATAGTATTGCAATCCTTTTTATTAATCCAACAAATAATTACAACCAAAACCATGATATTGTTATAAAAATTTAAAAAAAAAATACAAATAATAACTACAATACGATGGTAAACAATAATGATATAAGGAAACAAAAAATTATTTTAATTTTATACATACAAAAATAAAATAAATTTATGTTATGTACCAGTAAATTAATGGCCAGTACAACGATTACAATATAATTTAAAATTTACTATCATAACTTTTAGTGGATAGTTGGAACAAAATATAATAACAATGACGTGAATTAAGAAACTTCCAACGATCCTTATGCACAAATTCAGTAAAAATGTGACAATTAATTTCAGTCACTTTTCAGGTTGTTTAAAAATTTAGTTAAAAAGAAATAAAATTTCTGGCATAATATTTTAAAGTCATATGTTCGAAGGCGCAGTATTAATCCTACTTTTGCACCATTCTATTGTGTGTACTTTTTTGAAGCATACGAAATAATTCAGTGTTAGAAAATACATTCCTTGTTTATCCTAATTGGCTCCGTAGTGAAACATTATTAAAATAATTTGACAATCGAAATTCAATTGAAGTTTTAGTTTTGTAATTCCAAGAAGCTAAAAAGTGATTTTCGAGAGGTTGTTCAGTTGTGAGTTTGTGTATCTATATCACTGTAACAATCAGACCACCATAAATCCCTTATGTCAAATATTATTTCTTGATTTACAACGTTAAAATTTAAATTATCTACTTTCAGATTAGTATAAAAGTAGGAACTTTTTTAAAACCAACACATCATCTGAAAACAACGTTTGAATTTATTGCAGCCGATCTTTAACACTAATAAGAGAAGCTATTGTTCCAAATGTAAAATTTCTTTAACGAACTAAAATAATATTTAAAATTGAGAGAGAGCTTTACAGGCTTTAACTTCAGTTATCGTACGATTCCAGGCACTTGTTAGTTTAAATAAGTTGGTGAAGGACAGTGCACCAATAATTCAGTATTTTGTTTTAACAAACTTACATTTCACATGGTCACAACTTAATTACGACAAAAAGCATTACTTAAATTTTTAAAATAATTATTGAAATAGAATAATATTTAAAATTGAGAGAGAGCTTTACAGGCTTTAACTTCAGTTATCGTACGATTCCAGGCACTTGTTAGTTTAAATAAGTTGGTGAAGGACAGTGCACCAATAATTCAGTATTTTGTTTTAACAAACTTACATTTCACATGGTCACAACTTAATTACGACAAAAAGCATTACTTAAATTTTTAAAATAATTATTGAAATAGAAAACACATACTATGTACATATTTATAATCTATGCATAATTTTGATCGTCAAAAGATCAATATTACAACTGTGGGGTTGCGCTAGGGAAAGCCAGACAAGAATAATTTTATAAGCCTGGTCGTTTCAGAACAAGAACTATGCCATGGCTTTTGCTGCTCAGTATATTATTAGAACTAGTGGTTTGCACGGAGATCTTGACACCACTTTTGTATGCAATGAGATAAAAAGATTTTCTGTCAAACAAGAAGCTCATCTACGTGGTCACGTCAATCCTGAAGTTTTTCGATTCCTCGGTAATGGAAATAAATATTCCTTGAAGGTTTAAAAGAATAAAGTCTTTTGAACTAAAGTAGCATCTCAAGATAATTTTTTAAAGCAAAGCCGTGCACAGTACGATAACTAATGAAGTTATTAGCGTCATAGAACATTGAGCGATCGACTATATATCAATTAAGTATTTTTCTTAAGATATTACGAATTGAAAATGAATAGTTGATCTTTTAGATCTGTTTAACTCAACAGTAAATAGAAATAATCAAAATTAAAATGTCTGTTTTATTTGTTAGTTCAAGAAGAGATTTACATGACCATATTCGTTAAAAGCACTTTATTTCTTTATGTTGGGATAACAGTTACTGCTTAAGTAATGAAATTTCTTAATTACACTTCAAAAGGAGTTGTACAGCGACTATTAAAAATTTATGAATATTAAATAACTGCAAAAGACTAGAGTACTGGACATGTAAAATCCGTGAACAAATAATATTTTTCATTTCTTTTAAACTCAATACTTTCCTTACAAATTATAACTTGAATATCGTAAGTTAGGTAAGTTATAGAAGTGAATTTTATGTGAACGTTTATTTAGAAGTTAGTTAAGGCCATTTAGAATTTAATTTTACTGAAAATGTAACTTAACACTCGGATGAGCTAAACACTACTAAAACTCTTTCTATTTTATTAAAAAAGCAGATTGTACAATATTACGGAAATGGGTCTCTATAAACTCGTGGATTCATTGCTGTTATCTAACAAAGTTTATTCATAAATAATATGTGCCTTCCTACTTTTAAAATATGCAGTTGTTTCATAAATTGTCTACATTATGGCCATATTATTCGAATTACCTCGTTTAAATTTACGTTCGTAGAAGGCTAACAGTATTATGTTATTAAAAAATGTAGTCAAAAAATGAAAATAAGTTACCGCTTTATTTTGTTAGGCGATTTCTTCCGAAATTTATAAAAATCGGTACACGCTTTTGTAATTTAAATTACTTATTTTAAATGCATTATGTATCTTCATAATTTTCAAACATCCATTTTGACGAGTAAATACTATACAAATCAATTCTTCCTTCTTTCAACTGCACTACATCCAGTGTTGTGTCTTGGTCTTCTCAGTCATGAGCCTCCCTTCAATTCCCTTCCACGCCCTGCTGACAGTAACTAAATTTTTTAACCCGACTTTTCCCTTGTAGTATTATATAAACAGTACCGAGGGAGAATTGTTGCTGATGTCGGATCAAGTGGTCAGGCGGCGGGTTTTTGGTTGGTAATGCGGTTGCGGCCTCCTAGGTCCTGGACGAAGACGCCTCAATTGAGTCAAACACTACTTCTCCCATTGTGAGGGAGTTAACATGAGTTTTTCTCGCCGCCTCAAATATAAAAAATAAAAAGTCATGAGCCTCCGTCTTTTCCTCCCATAACTTTCAGGTCCATCAACACATCACTCACCCTAATCTTGGTCAACCTGTACCATAGTTTGTAGGGCTATATTCCATGTTGCCTTAATCTGGTCATTCTGTTTAATTGTAATCCGTTTATCCGAACTGATCCAAAGCTCAATATTTGGATTTAAGACTAGGATTTCTACAGGAGAGAGACAGTTAGCTTCTAGCAAAACATCCATTTTTCGCCAGTCCTCCAGCCTGTAGGACTGAAAGTTTTTCATGGTTATTTCTTTCTCTTAGTCAGGGGATCTCAATTTAAAGTGCTGGGCTTCCTTCTCAGTCTTTTCTTACGAGGATTGGTAAAACGATTCCAGTATGTAACCTTACTCGGTATTGTACAGCTGACGTCGTATAATGGTATCAATGCTAATATCTAGGTAGGCATCCAGCCATTTTCCTACACTGCAACCACTGCAGTTACGGGTTCCTTCTTTTTGAAGCGTACCAAGTGTTGTGAAACAATCGGGGAGCACAGTTCAACGTCCACAAGTTGAGAAAATGTACAGTGTAAATTTTAATATAAAATTATATATTTTAAAGTAATTTTCTTTAATTTTACTACAAAATTAAAGACAAAAAAGTAATACTATGCTGCCTTTAACAAGATATTTCTTCTAGGAATTATACAAGAGAAAATTTTTGCACGAGGTTAATAAAGCAAGATGAATTTAAGCCCGGTAAATAGAAGAGGCAGAAGGGGTCATGGGCATACCGGCCGTTATGAGTAAATACTATCACTACCAAATGACGTCACCGGTGCGGGAAGCACCAGTTTTTTAACTTCGTTCTTCTACATTCAAGACTAATATTGGGATATAATAATTATGTTTTGTCTACTATAGTAATAACAGCGAGAATAATAATGATAAAGAACTTTAATGAAATGTAAGTAATATATAAAATAATTTACTGCCATTTTTCGTTGACGATTTAAGTAAACAGATTGTCTTTAGATATTCACATTATGAAATAAAAATGTTTAAGCAAGTCTGTAATTGTAATATAAATAAATTCATGATATTCGGTAGCCTACTTGTAGGAAAATAAAATGGTTGTGAATATTTAACAGTTAGGCCTAAAGTTATATGTTATTTTCCGCAAAAAGATGTTTTAAACTCGTATTCAGCGAGTTTTTTTTTAAATCTGTGTTTTCTGCTTTAATATAAATTATTTATCGCAAAAGTTCAGTAATTTTTTCTCGCAGACACAAATTTTCATTTCTCAACACTATAAAATCTTCAGATTCTTTTGCGTTGTAGGTTCGGTGTGAAATAGGATTATTTTCATTAGCAATAAGGCTCATAACAACCATAATTTTCTCCTTGCGAAACAAGAAATTCTACTATTTTTCTCTTTTTTCATGTGTCAAATTTCTTTCGGGGTCACTAAAATTTTAAACAGTTTCGCGAATCGGTATCTTATGATGTGGAACTGCAGACGATTTTAATCTTTCTGTAGCTTTAAAGTTACACAGTTCAGAGTTTAAATCGCGTTCGACCTCACAGTCTTCAACATAAGTACCACAAACACGCGTAGAATCAACCGAAAATTGTCTGCACGTCGACAAGCATGCAATCATGCTTTTCTTAAGGTTTCATCTTTCGGAAAACGGTGAAACGAAAATATTTTATGTAGCCTATATTTTTTTCATTGTTAGCACAACCCGCAACAATTTCCAATGTAATTATATTAGAACTCACTAGATACAAACACGTAGCCTACTAAGTATTAGAAATAACAAAAGAAAATAATTACATAATAACTATTATTAGGCCTAAATATTTACTAGTTTTTGTTATGTTCAATAACATATTCGATTAAATTAATGCACAAAGAATTCGCATAATACCATTAGGCGTTAATTAGACGGACTGACAACATTCACAAATACCGAAATGATGCAAACAGCTGGCCGTGTTATTAAGCACCGATGACGTCATCGGCTACTGTGCATCCGAACGTGACCCCTACCGTCTCTTCAATTTACCGTGAATTTAAGGATTCAATGATACTTTCAACTTCTTTTTCAATCTGCTTGTTCAAAATTCTATTACTACTTTGTACCAAAATTTTCGTTTTTCCTTCCAACAAAATTTAATTTAGATTCGATTATTTTTTGTATCAAACTGCCTATATTATTTCTGACAATAAAAATATTAAATACTTTATTAATAATGAAAATCTATGCAGTTAAGTTGTTATTTGTTTTATTGGGGCATCCTTATCACTACCACTACCATCTATTAGTCTATATGTTACATGTTTTAACGAAATTTAATAAAATAAAGTTTAAGGAAATTTTAATAAATAAATTTTATTCATTTGTTTGCTTTAGGGAATAATTATGAATTTAATAGTACAATACTGTTATTATAATTCCTGATCTACCTGTTTTGTTAAAATCTTATCTACCTGCTAGTTAACGTTTCTTTATTTATTTTGTTATTGAATTTGTGTTTATGTATTGTTAATGTATACTATAATAATCTGTTGTATGTATTACCTATATTATATTATCTCTTGTACTTTACAAAGAAAAATGTAGCAACTCCATTTACATAGGGCAAGCCCCAAAAGCAAATGAAATTATTATTAGTATTATTTTATGAAACGGCAAATAAAGCAAGAAAAATCTAATTTTACTTTCTTTCCAACAGTTTGTTTCGCTGTTTTGATTGGAAAATTTTAATAAATTAGTTACACTACGGGCTTTGGCCTCTGTTACACCTGCATCGTAAAATTTCGTGTAATGAATTTTCCGTGAATAATTGAAACTAGTTTTAAAAAATTATCAAAATGTCAACTACGAATAATTCGCTATTAGTAAAATAATCGAAAAAAATTATTGTTTTCGATTATTTTACTGATTTGTTACGCGAGTGCAAAAAATTTCTTTAACGTTATGAAAATGTATGTGTTGTGTGATTTAGCTGAGATATAAATTTAGTTATTTATATAAACATACAGTTTGATAATATTATTAGGATAATTTCAGGTCCTGTAATAATTTGAGTAACCGACAGTTTACTCAGTTGGATAAGAGAAGTAAATTTTGATAATAATGTTCCACTTATTGAAACGTTGAAGTTTCAGTTGTAGAACCCTAACAAGATCATTACCGTTGATTTAATGACTCATCTTCCTGCCGAGATGGTGGAATAATGTTATTTTTTGAACAAGTCGTCATCTTCACTGAATTGACACAAATCTTCGAACATTTTCAAATGATTTATACGTACTTGTAAATATTACTACATGTAATTAGCTGTCCACAAAGCATAAAAATTTATACTTTTACATTATATTTTTGTAGTTTTATACTCAACATTATTTTGACTCAATACGACGTAATTATCATAGTTACAAAAGTTTTAGCGTACTTTTCCACTTATTATATTTATTTTTAACAAAATTCCACGTGGACTTATTTCTGATGTCGGTGAATACCCAAAAACAGCCCAAATATTTGTTTACTTACAGGTTCAAAGATAGTCAAGGGGAACGAGGGAACAAACTGTTGAATTTGAATCTCTAACATACTAATAAATTAATGAAACATTTTTACCAACTGTAAATTCCTTTCTTGACTAGATTACTGTTAATAATTTTTTTAAATCATCTTTAGACGTTCACCACCTTTTAACTGTAATGTATTAAAAGTCGCATCAACAGCTCGGTTATTAGCGACTTCGGTGGGTTTTAACTTTCTAAAATTTCCAGACCCTGGCCGAGAATCAAACCCGGGATCTCCGTGTGGTAGGCGAGCGTGCTACCACTACGCTACAGGGTCAGTCAATTTTATAGTTAATGTTAAACTTACAATCGGTAGGATTTTAGTAAGAAATCGAGTTGTTAGTCTATTAATTGCGTAAAAATCTTTCAGATATACTATGCAGAGGCCTGGGTTCGATTTCCGGTCAGGTCTGGTATGTTTTCTATTTCTCATTTTCATCTATCACCCTTAATAGTCTGGATTAGCAGTAATGTGTAGGACAGTCGCACCTAAAACAAAACAAAAACAGACATACTAGGCCTACTAACCAAGCATTGCAAAAATATTGTTAATGTACTATATTTATAAATTCTTCTTTTTTTTAATGTTCTTATTTATTACATTGAAATTCTATATATGTTACTCATTCACGACAGCAGATGGATGACCATTATTTTTGTTCCACTTTTCGGTAATCATTAGATAATAATTTTTAGTCTTGGAAAATTTTTCTTGTTATTATTTTGTGAAAAATTTCATCGGCTTGTTCTGTACTATTTTTTTTATTAATTTACTTTAATTGTAAGATCTTTTTGTTTTCTAATTTTATTATTTAACTGTTGTTTTGGTCTAGCACAGGTGGATGCCTGTTTGCCCCCAATATTCCAAAATCATTTAATTTATATTTTTGTAATTTTGAAGGCTATGTTAAAAATTGAATAGGTATCTTTTGAATCTGAGTCAGTTTTTAAGTTGTCTAATACTTCACTTTAAATTTGATGTATTTTTTTTAAATTAAACGTTTTATAGGATGAATTTTTATTTCTAATGCGCGCTACTTAAAATGAATTTTATAACATTTTTCAACTTACGCGTTAAGTTGGATTTATAGGTTATTTCAGAAGAATTTCATAAAAATAAAATATTATTAACTTCGTTAAGCATGTTGATAAGATGCGAAGAGAATTTGTTATAAGATAGCATGCGAGGTCGTTGTTAAACCCTTCAGTGGAACACCTGCAGTGCACTAAGTCCGGGATTAAATTATTTTACCTTTTGCATCGAGTCACGAGTGCCACAACGTCCTCCGCCAGCCCTTCTCCCTATAACCATAGCCACGGTATTAGGCGATAAGGAAATTGTGGAGATGCTTGCTTGCCTGAAAGTACACGAGGTACGAGAGCGACAAGATTGAAGAGAACCGAGTTGGCGCCCGAGTCACGTGGCAGGTGGTAGTATGTCTTCACTTTCCCGATAGCAGAACAGAATATCAGACATGCCGACACAACTTCACCACCCATCTCTCATGGGATTAAATTCACCGTCCTTCCTCCCACCTTCCGTAACCGACTCGAGCATGAAAATTACCACAAAATCTTCAATCAACTCCCTTGACGTCGTAAAAAAGTATCGGTGCGACTTTTGACTTTTATTAGACCTCTATGTTTGTTGTTCATCTTTTTGCGTTGATTTACGTAAAAGTCAACGTAGTGGAGGTAATTTCTGAAAAGCAAGAACAGCAACAATCTTCTACAGTTAATCCTTAGAGCTTTGTTAAAATTTATGACAGTTCACAGCAAAATACATCAACGTGTGCTTCGTGGTTTTCATAGCTCAGTTTTACGTTATGGCTGAGTCACGGAGTGAAATTTTACCATCTTCCAAAAGCCGTCACCATAATGATAATGAAGCGTGTATAAGAAACTTGAAGAAGATTGAAAAGTTTTCTACTAACAAAGTCATAACTTGTATAAATTTTGTAAATAAACTGAGTTCATAATGAGTGATTTAGAACTAGAGACGATGATTAAGTAAGTTTATAAATTCTTAATAAACAAAACTTTTACACCTTTACCGTTATTCGATAATGACTTATAAGAAGTTTTCTACTAAAATGTTTTTTTCGTAATTTTTTAAACCTCTAAGCAAAATTGTGTGCATTAAACCATTTAAAAAAAAGCTTTTAAAAATTAAATAAGCTTTTCTCAAAAATAATTTACGTAACTGTTTTTCAGTCGTACTAAAATATTCATTGCAAGATTATTGTTATTATTATTATTTTCTCTTTTACTTTTTCCGTAACAAACTGCTTGAAACTTGTTCATATAAATAATTAATTCTGCTAAATTTACAAATTCGTTACAGTTATGATTATAATACTGTCTCCTTAGACAATATAAAGTAACAAAGTATAAAAATCAAGAAGACAAACCTTAAAAACTTTTTAAGATTGTGGTAAGTTCATAAAAATAATAACCCTAAAAAGTATACTAATAATAATAATAGTTCTGTGCACTCTTTGCTCTTGTCCGAGAGTGATAAACAGTGTGTTTTATAAGGAAGTTATATTAAATAATAAATAAGTTTGAAAATTTTTGCCATATTTCCGTTAATAATAAAAAGTAAACTAGGTTAATACATAATTCTTGAAAGTACGTTAAATATTAAGATGGTTTTAAAAATTGTTCAATGTATTTCCAAATAATTTACTTTAAAAAATTTGTTTCACTTTAATTGGTTTATTTACGACTGTGCTGCTTTGCACAACCAGTAAATATGCATACAAAATATTTAAAAAAATAACATTACATTGGAAGTTAATTTTGTTTTTGTTTTACGTCTGACTGTTTTGCAATATTGCTGCTAATGCAGACGGTGCCATTCATGAAGATGAATGATGAATAAATGCCAGACCTGACAGGGGATAGAACCCGGAACCCTGGCGTAGAAGCCAACCACTACGCCAAGGGGCTGGCCATTAGGTGTTAAAGGAGGACTCCTGCAGTAAATTACTGAAGTCAGATTAAAAATTAAGACTATTTAATTAATCATAATAATTTTATTTATTTTTTATGTTTTTATTAAGTTTAATTAAATTTTTCTTTTCTTTCTCAACGTGTAACTAGGACTTATTTAAGTTAACGCAAGTCTCTGTTCCACCTCCTGCTGAGCCGATGATACGGATTGCCTAGTAAATGTAGAGAACTTAGTTCGCGAAGCAATGGGTTGGAGTTGTTATGTAATGTTAATTTAAATCGTTGAAACATTTCGAGAATAGTGTCATTAATAAATGGGATTTACGGGATAAATACTCACCGTAGCCTTGAACCCCTCGAATTAAATATTAAATATTATTATTATATGTTAAAGAAACTTTTGATGAATATTGTAAATAAATGAATTTTCAAAATTTCATAGAATACAATTTGTATTTTTTAAATAAAAATTTTTATTTAATTTAATGTAGAAGCCGAAACTAACAATAAAATTTGGGTTTGTCGACAGACACAGACCAGACTAGACAGTTGTATAAAATAAGTTCATGATATTTGAAGATTTAAGATAATCTAATCACTATTATTTATTAAAAAGAAAGCGGGGATGATACAATAAATATAACAGAAGAAATATAGAAAGATATAAATCCATTTTTGATAATAAAAAAATTATTTTTTTTTAAATGTTAAAGTACTGTACAATAAGCCTATATATAGCGAAGCCTAAACAATTCAATTGAAGAAATATTAAATACATATAAGTGTAATTATACCAAAAGAGTTAAGGTAGGTAAATTCTGGTAGATCGTTATTCTAAATTTAAATTTAAAATAAACTATTCATTTTTGATAATAAAATAATTAATTTATAAAAAAGTAGAAATACAATAGGCCTACATATAGCAAAGCTAAAACAATTAATTAATGAAATATTAAATATATAAGTATAACTATAAATATATAAGTATATAAGTATAAGTATTAACTCTTCTGGTAATATACCAGAAGAGTTAAGGTAAGGAAATTCTGTTAGATCATTGTTCAAAATTTAAATTTAAAATAAAGTAACTTTATTTCATTTCAGTAAATTCACTTTAAACATTTTTAATTTTTCAAATATAAAAAGCTAGCCTAGGTCAAAGTTTAAACATTATCAACATATCAAAAACATTTTTGATACTGAAATCAAAGAAATTGTAAAATTTTATTTTAATTACCAATATATTAGGTAGTTTTCAATAAAATGTTAATTTTCATTGCCTTAATCGTTTGTTCATTTTTTATCCCTAATGTGTACGTTGCAATCTGTTCAATTTATAACAATAAGCAATCTCATGACCCAATGAGATGATGATGGTGGCCATGACTTGTAAATGAAGTGTAATCTTGAAACGACTCAGACCAACCATTTCTGAGAAAGTATGGTCAATAGAATCCCAACCATCAAAGTACACCGGTAACCACTGTCTAGTAGTCAAATCCGTATAAAAGAAACTACTTTAACTAGGATTTGAACCACAAACCTTCGTCTCCGAAAAACAGTTTTTAAACAGTTGACTTGCGGTGACGACTTTACCTCTAGACCAACCCGGTGGATTTGGTTAATTTCTAAACGCTACAATTGTAACCTTGAATTTTGAGTTCAAGTATTCTCTAACAGATAGTTGCTATTAATTATAATGTTCGCATAATTTATCCAAATATTTATATTAAAATCTGAGTTTTTTCCTTAATTGGTTTTAAGTTGGAATCTCCAAAAATGCAATCGTTGATTATGTATGAGGGTATGTTTCATAGTGTTTCAGATGATTTTTGAAACTGTTCTACAATTTTTATCTTGGAATTTGCCGAAATATCCTTAAGTTTTATTCCATATGTACAAACAGGGTTTAAAATAAATTCATACAGATTTATTTTGTTTGCTTTTGACAGGTAAAATTTATTGCTCAAAAGTCAATAATATGTATTTTTAGTGATAAATTCTAGTAACTAACAAACAGACGTAAAAAACTAATTCAGTTTTACAAACCTGAAGTAATTTAGACAACAAGACTTTCTCTTTAATTGAATATACTCTTTCATTTAATTTCCTATCAGTTAATAAATAATAGAGTTTGGGTGTCATTAAATACACTCAAACGGTATCTTTAAGTATTCACTCTTAGATAAAGGCAATATGATTACAAATATTCACTAAACTAAGCGTTTAAGTACGGGACTTGTAACGGTTTTAATTAGCCTGTCTTTAATTCAAAGCTATAATTTTGAAAGAAATATATATTTCGATTTAAAATTTAGCACACGTACAACCTTGTGGAAACAAATGTATAGTTTCAGTGGATCATAGAACCTAAAAACTTGTTGACATCCAGGAAGAATGTTAAGCGTGAGAAACGTAAATGAAATTAATATTTACATGAACTACTTTACAAAATTAACATTTTCAGACAGTATAAAAATAACACTTTGTTTGAACGTGTTACAAAAATTCAACTAGTTTACGTCAAATATTGGTAAGCAAAGAAAATATTTTGCGATGAACGGTTACAAAACAAAAACATAAAAATACTTTTTAATCGAGAAAGAATTATTTTATTACAAAAGAATTTCATTACGAATAATATACACTGAAGCGAGCAGCTTTAACTCCGTTGTTCAAAAAACTTTGCTATTTTTTCAGTGAATATTAAAAATTCGTTAACATTATTATTTTTCTAAAAGAAATTATTTCATTTTAAACTGTATAATGGAAACTCTTTTTAATCATCCGTTAGGTTGTTATAGATTTTAATTTTGGTTATATACAGTATTGACTGTATTGTTGTTAAAGTACAAGATAATTTAGTAACTAAAAATTACTATAAAAATCTGGTGTGACACATTCACACAACTTTCTCTCGCCAATGCAAATAATGAACAATATAACTTAACATTAGTAATAAAACATTAGAAGTAAAAAAAAAACTAATCTCAAAACACATAACCTTATTTTAATCATGAGTGAAAGACACAAAATCAAAATCAACTTCAGTTTGCTTAAAAATACAGGAAATGACTCTTTCATGCTAAACTAGACTCTGTAGTGAAGAAAGTTTAAAATAAAAGTTGTAGATCTTTTAATTTCCTACAAATTTTATTATATTCATTTTTGTCATAAAATGCATTCTAAGGCTGAAATCTTTAAAAATCGATTTTTTACAAGTTTTCGTGAGGAAAAAAAACAGAAAATCGCTAATTACTGCTAAACTAAGCGTTATACAAAGAAATATTTGAAATAAACATTGTAAGATTTTAAAATCTTTACAACTTTTATCATATACAGTTTTGCGCCAAAATGCATATTAAAGTCGCAATCTTAAAAAAAATAATTTTTTTACGAGAAAACAGCCTTTCCAAGAATTTCAGCAGACATGGTGCCTACCCCATCTTGTAGAGCATAAAAAATTTAAAAAACCGTAGGAGCCGTTTTTGAGAAAATCGCAAAAAAGTTAAAAATGACACGAATTAACTACTACTTCCGGTTGACCGATTTTGATTAAAATGTTTGTGTCAGATCCTTTACTGGTATATCTGACTTAAGTTTCAAGTTCGTACGATATTTCGTTCTTGAGATATTCTATTCACTTACACACACACACGCACACACAGACCAATCGCTAACATGTTTTTTGGGTTCAGGGGGTTTTAAAACGTGTAGATCCAGTGAAAACTCGATATCGAAAAATCGACATGAAAACAATATTTTCCTTCCTATATATTCGTATAGGTAAGAGAAAGTAAAAATAGTACGGGATTATTGTTAGCTCAGAGGGGCTGAGGTGAAATTGGATTCGCACATATCACTGACTGCAGATTCTCGATTTATTGGTCTCGCATTTACCGTGGCGGTGGATTTAACGTCATTCAATTGAGTGAAGAATAATTTCGCCCCCACCCTAAACGTCACTTTCTTGAGATTTTTTAAGAGTTTTCTACGATAATGCATAAATATGGCAGCACTTGTAGTTACATAATTATTCACTTCGGTCATTTTTTTGGTCAGGTAGTAAGTATTCTCCTAAGATTGTAAATAAAAAAGTAATAAATAAATGTAAACAAGTTACCATTGAGGTCACACTTCTTTATTCAATAACTTCTTTAGTCTATATTATGATTAATATCCTATTGTAAGTTCTAATGAAGTACATAAAATCACATTACAGTAGGTAAATCGAGGACCAACCGTACTTATATTGGAATACATAATATGTATTCCATATAAAAAGAGATCTAAAAATCTACATGTTATGTAGATTTTTAGATCTCTTTTTGTTTCGAAATATAGCGAAAATTATTTATTTTGTAGGTTAGTAACCTTTCTCTTTTTCAGGTGCAATTAGTCGTATCTGAAATGCTCAATTTTATTAATAGCTTTTATTTTACTCGAGTAAGCATACCAATTCTCGCAACTATAGCTCTTAGCGGTGGTTCAAAAATAATATTTATGACTTTCCTATTTTGTGGGCCCGCTGTTTGCTTCTGAAGGGAAAGTTTCTGTAATATAAATAGGCCTACTTTAGTTTTTTTGTCTAACTTGTAGTTCTATATTCTAACTTATAGTTCTAAAGACGTACAAAAGTTTTTGTAACGCCTTGATGTACAGTAAAAATAATTTTGAGTCATAAATAATTATTAATAAAGTTTAATTTTGTCAAAATTTATGAAATTTTGAGCGCATTATTATTTTATAGTCTGAAACCTTGTTTAGTATGATGGTTTTATTAAAATTCTGAAAGACAATTTTAACTTGTTCTCTGAGTCTTCAGTAAATCAAAGAGTTCTACAAAATTTAATTAAATTATTTAATTAAGTAGTTAAAAACATTTTCCGCTTTGTGTTCTTTCTCGAGTTAAGTTGTGATCAAAAGACAATGTAAAGAGTGAACGATAACAAAATAAGAATAATAAATTATAATGGTTTGCTTTGTGCTAACTTTATGAGGACAATAATGAATAAATAAAAAGAAATTCAGGGAAATTAAATATCACTTAATCCTGTCATTACCACTTATTACGTCATATAACTGACATTACTTACAGAAATAAATATTAACGGATTTTTTTTGTTTTATTAATCAAACCCGTATACACCCTCGCCAGCCCACTCACACAGCTAGTACTGTGTGGCAACGATTTGATTCCCTCTTGCGGAGAGGAGCACAATCGGCCCGCTACTAGCCTTTTCAATAACATTTCATTTAAAAAAACAATGTTTGTAACCCTGTAAAATGCTGTAGTCTTATGTAAAATCTTGATACGCATCTTTTTGTCCTGTTAACTTTTACGATAAATGAAATGGTTAAAAAGTTATTAGTGATTTAAGAAAAAAACTAAATAGCCGTGAAATAGGACGATTTTTCTTTTCCACGATGATTACTTATTAACTGGAAGTCTGAAATTGAGGAATTGAATAGAAAAGAGGCGTAATTCAGAAACCGAGATTTTGAGAAAACAAACATTAAAGTTTTTAATTAACTATAAAATATTGACTTTCTTTTCAAAATACTTGAAAATAAGCATTGTTATTCAGTATTTCCTGGTTTGAACAAAATTTTAATTTTTAGAAATATATCTTCAGTAAATATATTATATAATCTAATAATTATAATATATTTGTAACCACCCGTATTCCATTCACCAGGTCAACACTGGCCTTCGTTCATTCAACAACCAATGAATGGAAAAAGGGCATTTCTATTAAGCTACTTTTATGTGTATGTAAACCTACTGCAAGCTTAAAAATAATAGTAACAGCCTGAAGAAAATGATTTAAAACAAAAATAATGATATATAATCTAATAAAAATGATTTAATGTTTTATTATTTACGGTTTTCAAATGTTTATATTATAATATTCCAAGTAGTTTCAATAGTAAAATACCACAGCTAAACAACCACATAATACGACAAAACGAAAGAACATCACACAGCTGTGGTGCTTAAAATCGACTGTCAAATTCTCAGAAAAAGTATGCCACCACCACAAGGAACAAGATATCGAAACAAAACTTTTCAGGTGTACCAAATGAACTACGGAGATTCTAAAAAAGCATTGAACGGAAAAAGGGCAGAACATGGTTTAGGCCCGTGTTCCATAGAGCTCCTCAATTGATAAAATTTCATACACGGGAACTTGATACATCGAGAAAACTTACAGATCAAATGAAAATGTATATTTGTTAGTGATTTCAATATTATAACCACATATTTTGTAAAAAAAATTGATTGACTTACTCCCGGACTTGAAAAAGTCTTGTCGCGAGAAAGCTTTCGGCTTATAATTATTTTTCTATATACATGCAGCGTAATAGAGTATGTTGATGTTTTTTTGTATGTAGTTTAGAAAGTGAATTTATTTTTAGTGAAAGAATTACGCAATTTTGATTACCCCTTCAAACGTTAACGACCTGTAAATATTGGCGTTTGAATTGTTATTGAATACACTAATCTGCAATCAAGAAAGATTGACAAAAAAGATGCGTATCATGATTTTACATAAGACTAGAGCATTTTACAGTGTTATAAAAATATTTTTTCCAAATGAAATGTTATTGAGAAGGCTATAGTCGTTTGCACGTTCAGTTGACATAACGTAGCAGTAAGGACAAAGTATTTCATATGGGGCTGACTTTAATTAATAATTAACACTATAAGTTTATACTCAACTTCATATGCGGATTACGAATTTGAAATATTTTTTTCAGTATCTGGAACCTATTCTGTTATTTCACATCATTAAAATATCTTGTGAATGCACCTTTACTGTTCAACCCAGCCATCGCCAGCGCGTGCTCTGTACTGTTCGACTAGCAATCGCCTGGTTTTTTTTATTTCGGTTGTTTTCATTTTTATTTAACTTTAACTGTATGTTATTATTTAAATGGAACTGTAAATGATTGCTCGATAATCCAACTTCGTAATAGCGAGAAATGTGTCGCTTCTTAGAAGTTTACTAATTCTGCAGACTGGTTAATTACTCACCCAACGATCCTGGCCAGTGGTGTTCAGTATCATATCGTGTCTATTTAAATATGCAATATTCCTTTCTCTTGAAGGAAATGTATAGCTCTTTCCTTAGTAGAAATAATAGGAGCCAATTCCAAAAGATACATTATGTATTGATCAGAACACGTGCGAAGAAAACAACCACCTAATGTGTATCAATAAACATAAAACAATATCTACAATTAATTATAGTGAATGGGAGTCATCAGTAATAATAGTAAAGATGCGTTTACACGAGACAACTTTAAGGTTACAGATGATGTGATGTGAAATAACGAAATAGGTCCGGTATCTGTACTGGGAAAATTTTTTTAGATTTTGTAATAACCGATTGTGTAATTTGTTTACATTTATCACGCAGTGTTGAAAAAGTCTGGCGAGGAAATGTGAAGACGACATTAGTAGGTCTGCAGTAAAATAGATAAGTTATTCATTTTACCCCCCCCCCACTCCTTATAGAAGAAAATGTTTTTACAGTTTTATTGATTTTTTACAATTCATTAAACATTGTACATAATACACAATTTTTTTCTGTTAAGCAAAACAATTTTTTTTCTGTGGTGCAACTTAATTTTGTTTAAATGTTTTATCCTAGTTATAAAAAAAGCGTTGCATATTTACAAATTATTTTATTAAATCGCATCAACATTTCGAACTACCACCAGCCTGTAGGCCTACTAGTAAAACTATGTGCTTTCTCGACGTCAGCCAGGAGTCAAACTTTAGTACGTCAGCTTAGCATTCTTAAACTTGTGAGCCACCAAGATATTTCACAAAAAATAAATCAGTTAAATACCAATATTGAATTGATTGAGCAATTGTTCTATTAATGGTTAAAACTACTGCATAAGTTACCGGGATCACAAGAAAAAGAGGAGTTATTTTTAAGTGCTGCTAAAATACTGGGAAAGTTAGTGAAGGTTATTCTGAAAGATTACTATTTAAAAATTATCCTAAGCATTTTAATAACGTGTTCATTGAAAGTCAAATCGGCTTAAATTTTTGAAGTAATATAACAAAATAGCTGTTATATTACTTCAAAAATTTAAGCCGATTTGTCAAATCGGAAAAGAATAAAAATAAGATTGAGTTAATAAAAGATTAAGATTAAGTAATAAGATTAAGATTAAGAAGAATAAGATTGAGTTAACAGAAAAAGGTGGGGTGATTAAAGGTGGGGTAAGATTGATTTTATTGATTGAAAAAGTAAATGGGTATATTGAAAAATTGAGTGAAGTTCGGAAACTGTTTCTTAACCAATTACTGTAACTACAGTTCACTGAGCATAAGAATTCGTAAATCTAATATTCTATAAGCCTTCGTTACATATTTAAATTTAAAAAAATAATAAAGTGATAATTCGTAAATTGGAAATGCACTACTGAAATTGTTTCATGTTCATTTATCGTTAACCAAATTTTTTTATTATTCTCGAAAAATTGTAACAATTTATTTTTAAGATTTGTTAGGAATAGACTATAAGATAAATTTATATCAAATTTGAGTATTTCTCAAAATATGAGAATAAAAGTAATTTACATCAGTTCATAAAGGTCCCTATTGTGTCTCTCCGATATTATTGCGAGTAGCAATCTCTAAAAAAAGCTTTATTATTAGCCTGAATAAGCAGGTCTCTTCCGAACCATCTTTGTGTAAATTGAACGGGATTGTTACCTAGTTGTAAGCATAATCGCCAGAAGAAACGTCGTTAGATATTCAAACTCTTGCATGAGGTATCATGGTTAAAAACGTGCAAGGAAGTTAACTACTGAATTATGTCGAATCACATTTACTTTAACCCTTTATAGGGCAATACTACGAAGGAAATTTTATAGATATGTTGTGAAATGTTAAATTTTGCTGTACAGAGACTTAAATAATGTATTTCTAGTGCCAAACAGAAGGATATTTTTTGTTTAAAGTTAAGCTCTGATTAATATACTTACCAAAGAACATTTATTGAAATGAAAATCACATAATGTTTAGTGGTAAGAAAGCTTAATAAAACAACTTGTATTACTATACAGCAAAAAAGTGTAGAATAACCAACTTACGTAACTTTATATTAGCATGAATGCTTGCTTTAGCGTAAAAACTAGAATTTTCTAAGCACTGTACTAAAGTAACAACAAAACAACACGGTAGTATACGCTGGTATGAATCCTTACCACATTCGTGCAACTCACGAAGCAAATGGTCGCTGCGCACTAAATTCAAAATTTGGATAACCTACTTACCAGAGAACATTTATAACACTATAAATGCCAATAAAGTTCAACGGCATAGCTCATTCTTAAATAATATCGACCTTATTGCCAGTGGTAAGCATACTTACCAAAGACCAATAAAGGTTTAAGAAGAAGAACGTATCCGCCTGTATACCTGGATAACAATGAAATACCACAGGAAAATGAAGTTCGGTATTTGGGCCTCCATTGAGACGTAGACGTGGGGATACCATACTAAAACAAAACGTTTGACTCTAAATAATCGTACAAAATGACTCTCAAAATTTATCAACAGAAAGTTACATTTACCATTAAAATTTAAGGTATTACCATGTAAAACCTATTTGGAATTACGTATCAAAATTTTTGGGACCGCAAAGAAAGGTCCCATTCAGAAAATTTAACCCGTCACTCAAATGTTACCTCACATGATAATGAACCCCCCCCCCCACATTACGTAACAAATTCAACATTGGAATCCGACTTCAAATTTCCTTTAATAACAGAAGCTGCTAAAATCAAGTATTGAAATTTTGCAGACCACAATCCTCCAATACTGCAAATTCAAAACGAAATTTAACAGCCTACGAAGAAAGTGGAATAGAGATCTTCTGATCTACTTGAAAAACCTTTTTATAGAGATTAAAAAGTTTTCAAGTTTTATTTTTTATTGTAGGTTTTTATCAAAATTTCACTTTGTAACTTATAGTTATATCTTGTGTTGTTTACATTGTTAATACTTATGTAAATGTTACTATTTTAAAAAGATTTCATTTTGTTTTATCGTAGGCCTACATTATAATTTTATTTTAAATCTGTACCCTATTTCTTGTTTTTTGCATTCTATGTTATTTTTGTCATATATATTATTTTATTATTCTATTTTTCGTATGCTTGTTCTCTATATTTATTAATTATATTTGTATTGTTTATCTCTTGAATTATCCACGGGGATGTATTCTTTAAACAAATTCTTCTGTTGTATCAGGTCGTTTTTGTTACTTTTACAAAATTGGTTAAACTTATTGATTGTTATGTATCGTATCTAAATAAGTAATAAACATTTAAAAAATTTGTCAAATGAAAAGTGAACGTATGAGTGGGTTGTTCTGTTGTGAAAATATGAAAGTAGACGTACGTGTGGGTTGTTTCGTTGTGAAAACGTTCATACAGATAAAATGTTCGTTAGAAGTTTAGACAAAAGGTTCAACGTTGAGGCTTTTACATTTTGTTTGCAAATGTCTACGTAAGTTTTTCACTCACACATATTTTGTTTAAAATATACTGAACGTACACTGTTCTAAAAAATTTTTTGTCTTTAATTTTTATTACGGTACTGTACATTGAGCTACACAACTTCTGTGTATCGTATTTAAATGACTGTGGGGAGTTTCACTCTAAGGAGAATAGGTAGCCAGTGGTACATTCTTCGTTATTCAAACCAAGAGGTCTCTACTCCATTTTCGCTTTAGACGTCGCACAGTTGGGAAGTTCCTTGTAGCTAGATCGCGAGCTAGTTAGTTTGGTAGGTCATCTAGTCTTTCGTGAAATGTACTACACAAAGACGCGGTTAGCTCCTTACTGTCAGAATTTTGGAATCGTCATGGAGGGTTTTATTGCTTACGGTTGGACAATAAATTCCTATCAATATTTTCCAAGTCAGCAACATTACAATCCATTCACGTTACATTAAACGACACGTTAAATTGAACGAATTGCATTATAATAAACGTTCATTTAGTGCATCGGTTAATGAAAGAATTACTGTTGTCCTAATAAAGGAGACAAATTTTAAAACAATAACTATGGAAATTAGAATCTATAACGTAAACGTAATACACTGTCTTTTCTGTCTGTCTGTCTGTCTGTGTGTGTGTGTGTGTCTGAACAAAATATCTAAAGAACAGAACATCGTACTAAGTTGAAACTTTAAACTTAAGTTAGGTACTATTAGAGGATTCGACACAAAACATTTTCATTAAAATCGGTCAACCGAAAGTAGTAACTTTTTGCAATTTTCTCAAAAACAGCTCCAACTATTTATTTAAAAATCGCGCTGTTTACTATATTTTTTATGCTCTACAAGATGGGGTAGGCGTCATGTCTGCTGAAATTCTTGGGGAGACTGTGCTCTCGTAGAAAAAATACTGTTTTCAATATTGCAGTCTTAATATGCGTTTTAGCGCCAAATTTTACATAATAAAAGTTGTAGAAAAATTAAAAGCCTACAAACTTTTATTTCAAACATTTTGTTTTAACGGTTAGTTTAGCGGTAATTAGTAATTTTAGGTTATTTAATGAAAATCTGTAAAATAAATGGATATTTTAAGATTTCAGCCTCAGTGTGCATTTTACGACGAAAGTGTATACGTTTAAATTTATAGGAAATTAAAAGATCTACAACTTTTATTTCAAGCATTTTTCTCTACAGAACCTAGTTTAGCGTGAAAGTGATTTTCCGTATTATTAAGCCAAACTAAAGTGGTTTTCATTTTTCATCATTCACTCAGGATTAAAATTAGGTTATCTATGTTTTTTGAGGTTAGTTTTTTATTTATTGCTAATGGTTTATCACTAATGTTAGGTTACATTGTTTATTATTTGCATTGGCAAGAGAAAGTTGTGTGAGTTTTCCCACCAAGTTTTTTTTATGTACCGTGAATTTGCAGTGCTTGCCGTAAAAATGTGTTGGGAACGTTCTAATATGTTTATAAATGACGTGCTGGATGTATTCCACAATATTGAATCCTGTATGCTTGTATAGGGTTTTAAAGAAATTTTCATAAAATAATTCTTTATTCGCTTTACAAAGGTAAATCGTTTTCTAATAAGCATTGTAAATTATGTACCGCCAGCTCAAGTTACCTCTTTTTTATTATGTGCGATATTTCCACATAAGATAACGCTGCGGTCCTCAGTAATTTATTTTGTAATAAAAAATTATAAATTTTTTGTTAACAATTTTGTTGAAATATTTTTGGAAACACTTGTAATGTTTTCAACAAATGTCATTAAAAGTGATCTTACAGTTGAATTTGATACATTACTACAAAATTATAAGTATTTTTATACTTTTAGGGTTTTTGGATCTCCTCTATATTGATGGGGTGTAGGGGAAGAGGAATTCAAAGAATCAGTTTAATGTTGGGGAAATTTTTTTTCACGCAATTATAGTCTGTTAGACCGTGTTCTATTCTATCCCTTTCTCCCAAATAGCATACGCGGAAGGCCTTTGGTCCTATCTCTATTTTTCTCTCCCAAAACGGTTGTCATAGCACTGAATGTCTTATACAACTATGAAAATATTTCGTTGGCTTCACTAAATAAACGACAATTTTTTAATTCAGATTTGTGTTTCGCTTACTCTAAAAAACAGGCTTACTCAAAAAAACTCTAAATACAGGCCTAATTTGTTTTTAGAAATAGATGTACAGATATAGCAGAATTAACAAGAAAAATTACTAAACCTAAAAAGCAATAATTTTTATTCAGTATTTCCTCCCACGTTTGTTTAAATGTAATAAATGTCTGTCAGAAAGACAGCCATTTTATCAGTATAATTCTCGGCTTTTGTACAGGAATTAGCCGCAGGTGAATTCAGTACAAATCCAATCGGCACAAAAATCCTTTTAGGATTATTTTGAATAATTTAATATATCGTAACCCCATTTATGGTCCTCAATTTAATATAAATGTGTAGAAAAAACACCTTTTTCTATCTAGACACTATGTATACGTAAAATCCGCTAAAATCTCATACTTTACCAATTTATTAATATTATCAGATGTTTCCATTACGGTTGAAAAAGGAGAAAACAGAAATTGTTCAGCACATTTCAAGCGATCAATTTTAGGATTCATTTTATCTCTAGCCTTTTATATAATTACATTTTAAACCGTAACTATAGTGTTGCAATATTGATTCTGTCCAAGTATTTTGTCTGTTATATGACTATTTTAGTGTTTTCTTCGGGTAATATTTAAATTATCAGTTGTAGCTTTTGATCAAAATTTAATTTAATTGTTTTATGGTAGCAATGTAAACTGTGGTTGAGCCAATTAACTATAAGCTGTCTGCGGGTAATTTTTAATCTTAGGAGAGGAGAATAGATTAATTTTTGTATTTTTGTTTATTTTGTGTTGTGTTGTTTATAAATGTTAATTATGTAGGATCTTGTTGTTTCGTTCATTTCTTGGCAATTGGTGTTTTAATAATTTTTTGTTTTTTGTTTTTATGTTTTCTTATAATAAAAATATATCCGACAAAATTGTCCATAACAGGCAGGTGGAGTGTTAAACTATTTCCACTGGATCTGCTAGTTTCAGGGCTACAAAAAATACTTCTGTTTCTTATCATATTGTCAACCAATTATATAGTAGAAGTATTTAAGAACAGAAGAGGTAGAGGTGTAAAAGACACTAGTCAGCGTTATCTCCTCTTGATGTAATGGATTTTATCAATATACACCCCGACTAACCCTGTGGTGAATAAAGAGTCATTTTCAGGTAGACAAGTAGATGCTTTACAGAGGACCTGGCATGCTGATAAGTATAAAGAAAACAAGGTAAACCACCTCACTCCTCGTTTTACCTAGTAAAGCCTCTAGAGGTTCAGACCAGCCTTTCGGCTGATGATCTAAACATCATACGACACAGCACATATAGATCGGCTTGTAAATATAACCAATATTTATTAACGAGTACGCCAAGAATGTAACTCTGACTAGACTACAGTAGTCGCCTTACAACAATAAATCATAATATTTCCAAACATTTCGACCCAAAAAACGTTCAAATTTTCCATGATTTCGGTAGATCAGGCAGTCCTAAAATTCAATCGAAAATGTTTGTTTAAGTGAATATATAAGGGATAACCGTATGTATGCTGTTTATTCATTCTCTTATTTTTTTATTCAATTCGTGAAGAGCACGTATAAATATTCTAAAATTAGGCTTCAAAAAAATCATTTAATATTCGTTCCGTACTCGGAAGACCTTTAACAAGTGATAAGAAAGTATTTCATAGATTTGTCAGATTTGGAGCTTGCTCATTGGTCAGGAAAACTAGACCGTGATTGGTTAGATATAATCTCTGCCGACGACGTCACACGCTCGTGATTGTCAACGTAGCCCGCCTTACTCGAACAACCCAAACGTTTCGTTAACTGTATGTCAGTTCTAATAGATTTTTTTTTAATTTTTCAGATAGACTAAGTTAAACACACAAATAGTGGAGATCAAAAGAATTTGGTTAGGTAAAGTGTTTTTAATTTTATTTCTTTGATGATTTAAAATCCAATATTAGAATCATAATGTTTGATTAAAATTTTTACTTTCTGTTTCAACTGTGTAAATATCTTTTCAACAACTCATTTTTTCTAATGACATAACCAGAGAATTTGTTTAGCGACAGCTCTCTCTTAATTATTGCCGTAGGCAAAGTATAGGACAAAAAATATTATAATCCTAACAACTATGAACTTACTTATAGTTTGATAGGCCTATATACGCTAAACTTGGTCGCTGAGTCAAACATTATATTTTATGAACTATTGTCAGGTTATATTTTTTATGTTCTGCAATTTGTAATTTATGTGTTATTTAACGACGATAACAATTTACTTCTTTCAAAGGCAATCTGTCAAATAACTTAAAAATACGTAAATATTGAGCTGTTAAATTGTAGGTACAATTAGTTTGGTTTTACGTTCATTAGCCCAGAGGCTAGTTTAAACTTTATAGTTTTTCTTTGTTAAACGGAAAAGTGAAAATGTTTCTTGTTTTTTGCCGTCTCACTCAATAGAAAAGTAATTTTATCATCATTGAAGGCCTTCTCAAATGATTCTATTTTCCACCTTGCAAATGTCACCTTACTTTCTTCACGAGAGCGTCTGGCTGTATAATCATATACTCTCAGAGGAGAAAACTCTAGCAAGAAATTTTTAATACCGTACGTCTTCTTCTTAATGTGTCATTCGAAAATTGGCTGCTCTCGTGATGAGAAACAGAAATGTTTTTGTAGCTGTTGACTAGCAGATCGAGTGTAAAAAGAGTTTAACATTTTAAATATCTGGTATGGGCAATACAAAATTTACGCATCATAAAATACAGTAATGAATCTAACTCAAAATAAAGCTACAGCAATATTTAAAATTTACACCACCCAAGGTCTCTTCATTTTGTTTGAACGTTTTTGTTTTGACTGATTCTCGTCGAAAGAGCACAATTTGTGTTATCAATTATTCGGTATTGATCGGTTATATTTTCTTATCCGGTTTTATATTGTCGGCGATTCTATTCAAGATATTTGGACAGAGAAATTTCAGTGAATTTCTTATTATAATTTTTTTAAATTTACAGTGAAAAAATCACAATTTTTTACAAACGTATAGTATTTACTTTAGTAGCCGACAGAAAAATGTATAAAAATTTAGAAAGCTTATAAGGGTCAACCCTATTTATTCTCGTTCTTCATTCTCATATTTTATTTTAAATTCAATTCGTGAAGCGCCCCGTGAATATTCTGCAGTAACATAAAATAATTTCAATTTTGTTCCGTTCCCGGAAGACCTTTAACAATGTTAGAACGTAATTATTTGGTAGGCAATATAGTTCTTAAAAGTAAAGCACTTCAGTAGAAATTACTCTGATATATTCTGTCGAATCGTTATCTAGGCGGTGACATTGGGCGGATCTTATGTGAAAATTTTACTTGACGTCACGCGCAGCGAGAATTCCGAACTAATCAGAAAGCAGCATTCTGACAAATAAGGTAATACTGAATGGGACGATTTCATTGGTTGATATCGGATGACGTAGTGGAACATTATGATCTCTCTGATTGGACAATGAAAATGACTCAAAAGAAGAAATCTGATTGGTTAAATATTATGTTGGCCGTTGACGTCACAGACTGGTCATTGTCAACGTTGCCCGCCTTATTTTCACAACCAAATCATTTTATTAACTGTATATCAGTTCTTATAGATTTGTATAAAATTTTTCCGGATACGTTAAACACACAAATAGTGCAACGACAGAGCACAGTTTGTGTCTTACAATTTGGTGTTGATCAGTTATATTTTCTTATCCGGATTGATATCGCCGGCTATTCTACTCAAGATATTTGGACAGAGAAATTTCAGTGTCATTCTTATTATAATTATTTTAAATTTACAGTGAAAAAGTCACATTTTTTTACAACCGTACAGTATTTACTTTAGTAGCCTACAGAAAAATGTACAAACATTGAGGAAGCTTATAAGGAGCAACCTTATCTATTCTCTTTCTTTGTTCCCATATTTTTTTAAAAATTTAATTCGTGAAGTGCAACGTAAATATTCTGCAGTAAGATAAAATAATTTCAATTTTTTTCCATTCTCGGAAAACGTTTAACAATTGGTAGAACGTCTTTGATAGGTAATATAGTTCTAGATTGTAAAGCAGTTCAGTAGACGTTACTCTGATGTATTCTACAGTATCGTTAGCTAGGCGGGACATTGGGCGGATCTTATGTGAAAATTTCACTTGACGTCACGTGTAGCGAAAGTTCGAAACCAATCAGAAAGTGGCATTCTGACAAATGACGTAACACTCAATGAGACGATTTCATTGGTTGATATCGGATGACGTAGTTGAACACTATGAGCTCTCTAATTGGACGATATTATTAAATGACTCAAACGAAGACATTTGATTGGTTAGATATTATCTCTGCCGTTGACGCCACAGACTTGTCATTGTCAACGTAGCCCACCTTACTCGCACAATTTTAACATTTTGTTAACTGTACGTCAGTTCTAATAGATTTATTTACAATTTGTCGGATACTTTAAACACACAAATAGTGCAGTTCAAAAAAACTTTGTTAGGTAACGTTTTTTAAGGTTATTTCTTTGTTGATTTAGGATGTGATAGTTAAATCAGAACATATGATTTAAATGTATACTTCCTCCACCAGGTGTTTAAATATCCTTTCAACAACTCATTTTTCTTCTGATGACTACACCAGAGAATAAATTTACTGACAGCTCACTCTCCTAATTGTTGCAGTAGCCAAAGTACAAGTAGAAGGAATATTATAATCCTGGTAGGTATGAACTTACGGTGTAATAGGCCTATATTACCTAAAAGAAACGCTGGTTTGAACATTAGGTATTATGAACTATTGTCAAGTTATATTTTTTAACATTTTCCAATTCGTAGTTTACGCGTTCGTATAACGACAATAATAATATTCTTTCTTTCAAATGCAACTGTCAATAACTTAAAAATAGGTAAATAATGTGCTGTTAAATTTTCGTTACAATTAATTTGGTTTCTTGGATCATGAGCCTAGAGGCTAGGTCAACTTTTAAAAGTTTTTCTTAATTAAACTGAAAAAAGAAAGGTTTTATTATTTTTTGCTGGTTATTTTCAGTTTCACTGAGTGGAAAAGGGTTTTAATCAGCATGGCAGGGCCTTCTCAAAAGCTTCTATTTTCCACTTTGCATATGTCACTTTCACTTCTTCACCACAGTGTCTGGCTGTATAATTATGTACTCCCACAGGAGAAAACTCTGGCAAGTGCTTTTTACACGAGTACCTTTTCTTTTCCTATATGTGTCAGTCAAAACGTGACTGCTTTCGTGATAAGAAACAGAACCATTTTTTGTAACCGTGGAACTTTTAAAACCGCAGATCGAGTGTAATAAATGTTTAACAGCTCAAGTACCCGTAATGGGCAATACTAAATTTACGAATCTTAAAATACAGTAATGAATGTAACTCCAAATCAAGCTACAAAAATGTCTAAAATTACATCGCACGGGGTTTGTTCATTTCATTTTACCGTTTTTTTTTTTGACCTATTCTCGTCAATAGAGTAAAATTTGTGTCTTGCTATTAATTGGTATTGATCAGGTTTATTCTCTTATCCGGTTTGATATTGCCGGCGATTCTACTCAAAATATTTTGACATAGAAATTTCAGCGTCATCGTTATTATAATTATTTTAGTTTACAGGGATAAATGTCACAATTTTTTATGTATGTATGGTGTTTATTTTAGTAGCCGACAAAAGAATGTACAAAAATTGAGGAAGCATATTATTGCAATAGGCAAATTATTTGACCTAAACAATACTCAGTTGCATTAAAAATTTCAATTAATCCAGTATGCTTAATTCTTGCAAACAAGCATTAATTAATTGCTCAAAGAGATTCCAACGTTAAAGAAACTGTAATTAATCGCATCGTAACAATTTGACCTATGTCGAATTGTATCATATATTATCTAATGATTTCTTTGTAATAACTCATCAGTCTTTTCTCTTATGTTTTTTTGAGCTGGCATTATTGAACCAGGGTACGCGCATATATTATGAACTCAGCTTCACCGTTTATAAACGTTCACTTTTATTGAATAAGGAATATTTATTAATCTATCCAAAACCTACATCAATGAAAATTATAATTACAGTTTAATTTTTTGTACTATGCAAAAATACACTATTAAATTTAATATGGGAAATCCACTGTTCAAATGGCACTACTGATTGGCAATCTCGTTGAAGTCATTTTGTAGTAAAAGCTGTTAGATTCAATAGTTTTACGTATACAGCTGTGGATAAATAAACTACTTTAAGAAAAGTATGGGAAGTAGAAAAATATTAATTTTGTATTATTCAAATTTATAACATCATGAATTGTTTAATAATTGCGGAATTAAACCCCCTTTCACTTTAGTAATATAGTACCTAAATTCAGATCGTTTACAAGGTAGTTATTTTTTGCGGTCAGCGTAAATTACATTCTATAATTCCAGTTCATGTAAAACGACTGGGTATTTTTATGACATATTAATTAATGACATAAATATTATGTATACGTACACAAGTATTTAAAATTTCTAGTTTAAAACTCCTCATAACTGACATATTATGTGTAAATACAAAATTACAGTAACACACACGTTACAAATTGGTAGTCGGTATGTATTAACAAGAGTCACAATCGAGTGACTGGTCGCTCAAACCCTGCTTTAACTTCCCCAACCACTACCATATCATTTCATGTCCAAATGAGTCACCTCGTTCCAATTTAACTTTGGTATATTTATCCACCGCATTTGTTGTATAATACACAAATTAGGCCTACACGGCCGAATATAAACCAAACACAATTAATTTTCAAACATATATAATTTTATCAATTAGATTATCTATTCTGGTTGCCGGTATTATGATTTCAATATTGTATCGTGTCCATCATAATTATACGCTGAATTTATTATATATTATCTAAAATTCAAAAACATTGATGAAGTGTGTTTCTGTAATCTGTTGTGTTTGACACTGGCTTAATTTTAATTAATTAAATTATTATTAAAGCTTTTATTCTTTATCATATAAATGAAGTTATAACTTTATCGCTTTTTTATACAATAATAATGATAACAATAAATGAAATAATGTTTTAACTGTAGTTTTCTTATAAATTTATCAAAGTTATTTTACTTTAGGAAGTCTTTATTAGAAATAACATATAGAAATTCGAAAGCCCTCAGTGATTGAGTGACTCATTCACTCGTTTCTAATTTTCTAACTTTTCGATTATCTAGCGAACTTAAATTTAACAAAATGGTTCTAAAGGATTTAACAAAGAAGTAAGGTACGAGCAAATGCTCGTTTGCATGCATGCAAATGCTTGCAGATGACTTGTACCTACGGGTTATACAGGGGTGACTACTCTAAAGAAATTCAAACCCACACGAAAAATTAGAGTATCTTTATACTTTCCTGAAGAGCTGGAATCCTAAAAATTCGATGGATATTTTCCGATTCATACCCAAAAATAAAGGGAAGTGTGTAATGAAAACCGGAAACTGGTAATCATTTACTTGCTTTACTGACAATAAACAAGTTTATTTAATGTTTCCGTCTGGAACTTGTATTCTATAAGACTAATAGCTATTTAACTTTAGTGAAACTGTTCTACTAGTTTTAGTTAACTGTCGATTCTACTCTGTAAAGTATGAAAACTTTATTTCAATTGCTTCGTGAAATCCATTCAATAAGTTTGGTCCTAAATTATAAATAAATCATTCTACATGCTGTTAGAATGTAAATATAAAAAACTTACGAAGTGACAATAAATCCTATTTCTCAGTTTATTACAAACCTTAATTTTTTTAAAAGACTAGAAAATTGCGAATTTTCCTTTAGTTGTTTTACAACTCTTTGAAATTAAACCAGTTAGGAAGGTTTATGAATAAACATCAAATCAATCAATGGGACGTGATGTAGTAGTTAGAGTGCACGATACAAAGCAGAAAATTTCAGCTTTAATGCCTGGGTAAGGTAGAGTCTGCAAATTATTATTCGTTAATGGGTAAATTATTGCCCATAACAGTGATTAATAACCAACACATTCGAGTGATTTTAAGTAAAAGTAAAATAGTACCAAAAAATTTGCTTTTACGTTTATAACAAGTGTAATTTTTACTCTCAATAACCTAATTTAAAAATTTTTTTTTATTTTCATAATAATTTTGGTGGGCTGTTTTTGTGTGTTTATTTTAAGTACATTCGACTTAATATATAAAATAATTTGCTACATTTATGCACTAAAATTCTTTTTCAGATTTAACAATAAATTTGGCATTTAAATAAAATCCATATATACGAGTAATAGCCAATTTTAATTAATAAATATTTTTTATTTAATTATATAATTTTTACATTATTTTTTCATGGTTTTTCAAGTCGTTTTTTCTTATTATTCTAAAATGTTTATTTCGAAAAATAAACAAATTACATTCAATTACATTGTTTCTAAATTTGATGGTAATTCTAATGAGAACTTATTTATTTCTATTTTTATGTTATGAATAAACAATAAGTTACATTTTAAGAGAACTATGTTTTGTAAAATAGTTTGTCTGTGTTGAATTAAATAACTGCTCGAACCTACTTATTGAAAGAATCACTGAACGTGCTTTTTAACGTTATTAGGATCGTGGACGTGGAATGATATAACCTTAGGGTTTAGATTGTAATTATGATAAAGTTTGACCTATATCTAAAAGGTTTCTTCTTTAAAACACCCTTGTTTATATAGCTTGAAGTAAGATATACAGCGAACCAAAAATTGAAGGCTCGTTCTATGTTTAACATATTTTTTTATTTGTTCCTGTTACCTAAAACAACTACAAATTACATGATTAATTGTAGAATTAATGATATGAAGTAAATTATCAGGCACGTGACACTTTATATTTTTATATGTGTGTGGTGTAGTTTATTTCAAAATTATCTGACTGTTTTTATAATGTAAACTGTTTTGAAATTTGTTTTTGAACAGGAGAATACCCAGAAAATTAGAATCTTTGTGGTTTTTAATTTGGGTTCTTAATGTAATCACAATTTTTGATGTATTTAAATATCTTTAAAAGTTCAATTTGTCTAAAAGTATGCCTATTTACTTTCTCTTGCTTATATGAGTTAGAAAGGAAAGTATTGTTGTCATGTCGATTTTTCGAAATCGAGTTTTCACCGGATCTACAAGTTTTCAGACCCCCTGAACCCAAAAAACATATTTTTAACGATTGGTGTGTGTGTGTGTGTGTGTGTGTGTGTGTGTGTGTGTGTGTGTGTCTGTCTGTCTGTCTGTCTGTATGTATGTGTGTCTGTGTGTGGTTGTGAACAGAATATCTCAAAAACGGAACATCGTACGAACTTGAAACTTAAAACTTAAGTTAGCTACCACTAGAGGACCCGACACAAACATTTTTTCATTAAAATCGGTCAACCGGACGTAGTAGTTTATTCGTGTCATTTTTCACTTTTTTGCAAGTTTCTCAAAAACGGCTCCTACGATTTTTTAAAAATCGCCACATTTACTACATTTTTTATGCTCTACAAGATAGGGTAGGCGCCATATCTGCTAAAATATTAAATAGGCTAAAAATATATATTATGCTAAAATAATAATTTTTGGTGAGGCTTTTTTTCGTAAAAAAAACTTTTTTTAAGATTGCGACTTTAATATGCATATTAGCGCAAAAAGTATGTCGTAAAAGTTGTAGAGAATTTAAAATTCTACAACTTTTATTTAAAACATTTGTTTGTATAACGCTTAGTTTAGCGGTAATTGACAATTTTTTGGGTTTTTTCTCACGAAAACGTGTAAAAAATCAATTTTTTTAAGATTTCAGCCTTAGTATACATTTTACGACAAAAGTGTACATAATCAGATTTATAGGAAATTAAAAGATCTACATCTTTTATTTAGAGAATTTTTCTCTACAGATCTAGTTTAGCGTGAAAGAGTGATTTTCCGTATTTTTAAGCCAAACTGAAGTTGATTTTCATTTTGCGTCTTTCACTCATGATGAAAATTAGGTTATGTTTATTGAGGTTAGTTTTTTGTTTATTTCTAATGTTTGGTTACTAATGTTAGGATGTATTGTTAATAATTTGCATTGTCAAGAGAAAGTTGTGTGAGTGTTTGACACCTGATTTTTTTTAATTTATGGGAACTACTAGGTACACTGTAGATCACGTCCAGTAATAATGTATGCCCTTAGAGGGTTTTGTTCCACTCTACAGTTTATTATCCACGTGTACATTACGACCATTTATTTCAGAACAAAAATAATATTTTCAAAAATAGGAATATTTTGTAATAACCGGTATAATGTGTGCAATCAATCAATCAATGGATGGTTTTCATGGCGATTTTATCAAAATAATTTTAACTTTTTTTATCATTTTTCATGAAGTCCGTTAAACATACTACACACGCATCACTGTTAAGTTGTGTTTATATCGTACAGTAGTTATTTTTTTTCATATAACTTTTTATTTAATGCATAATCTGTTATAAATAACAATAAATGCAACTTATCAATTAGACACAACTCATGAAAAAATTACAACCCACTGGTGTAATTAACAAATTATAACATGAAAACATTTCATACTGTTCTTAATTAATATTTAAAATCAAAATTTTATAGTGATTTTTAAATAAATAAACAAAAAAAAAATAAATATAAAATAAAAAATAACCAAAACCTCCTTTAAAACGAAAAACAAATAAGAAGTAATAAATAATAAGCACATGATTCCGAATATATGTACACCTAACTTTTCCGAAAATAATTCGAAACGTTCATTCAGTAATTTACAACATTCACACTCAAACACGACAGTCATCTACAAAACACTAACATTATATTATTTACAACTTTAAAATCACACTATCAGAATCGCCCTGGGAGATCCAGTACTGTAGCACGTTTTAGCCTATTGACATCATTACTGTTGTCTAAGAGATTCAGTGCTAAGTGATTTACGTGGTTGTTTAGACGTTCGATATATTTACAACTGAAACTTCGTATTTCTTCTCGTACCGTCTGCACACCCATATCACGATGTATATCGGCATTGGTAATATACCACGGTGCATTCAGTATGGTCCGTAGAATTTTTGATTGAAACCTTTGCAGAATTTCGATGTTTGAAGTTGATGCTGTCCCCCATAACTGAATTCCGTAGGTCCAAATCGGCTTCAGCATGGATTTGTACAAAAGTAGTTTGTTGTCAATCGAAAGCTGAGAACGCCTACCAACGAGCCAATACATCTTCCTAAATGTTAAATCCAGCTGTTTCCTTTTCATCTGAATGTGTTTGCGCCAAGTCAGACCTCTATCTAAGTACATTCCTAAATACTTTACATCTTTTGCCTGTGGAATATTCTTGCCATTCAGTTGGACAGGAGGACAAGTTGCCCTTCTGGTAGTAAACGTTACATGCGTAGTTATTTTGAATAGAATACTTTTCATTTGTGTTGACGCTGTCGCAATTGAATGAAGTTCAAATGAAAAAGTCAAGCTATGCAAAGCGATAGTTTGTAGTAGGGCTCCCGCTGGTTGTCAAAAACATGAATGATGACCTACGAGCTGCATAATAATACAATATTTAAACTTCGAGAAAATGAGTGACTGACCAATACTACTAGTTTTTGATAAGTTTATTTTTTACTTTGTTTAATTGGTTTGTAACTATTTAATGGTGTGCTTTATTAAAGGTCTCCGTTTTGTAACATTTTTCTTTTCTAACCACTTTTTTTAAATTTCTTTACGCTTTATATAACATGTTAAACTTATGTTTTACCGGATTTTCAAACGGTTTTAAGTTTACACTTTCATTAATTATTAACTTTTTATATAAATTATAAATATAAAGCGGTAACGTGAAAGTGTTTAAATAGTTCCATTTAAGTAAATTGGAAAAGGAACAAAAACGTTATTTTTAATTACTCTGTATAATTTAAAAAAAGGGATGGAGGCAAACACATTAGCGGGTCAGTATAACCAACATTATGCGACAAAAGAATAACTAAAAAGATGGAAAAATTGAAAAACCAGTTCCGGTTTTTTGGTCGTGTCGGTTTGTAAGGGATTATTTCAGTTTATTTCTCGTCCATTTCATTATCTTTCCATCTCGTTCTATTCTCATTCGCTTTTATTTTCAAGGGTGCTTTGACTAATCCTATCTGCCTCGTTTCTCGCTTGAGGTAAAAGTATTCAGTTTTATCGTCTCGACCCTTCCTGGCGACTGCTTGTGGAATTAATTTAGACAAAATGCACACCTGGGCCAGTAGGCGCTTGGCCGGTGTCCCCTTTCCTCTTCTATCCCGCTATATTATGTAGTTCTGTTCATTTTCAAAACAAACAACCCGACACTGGGCCTAATCTGAGTAATGAAACATTGACTTGCGCCGTAATTAAACAACACACATTTCCATTTCTATTTCCATTATTTAAATGCGGTCCGATCTCCAACCCTATCTTTTTTACTTTTCAAATAAATCTCAATTTCTCCTCGTTTTTGTGATTAATTGATATTTAGTACCAACAAAATCAGGTGTTCTTTCTTATTTTATAATAATTTATTGTTAAATATATGCCTTCAATAATTATTATACCCGCGTTAAAGATGTATTAATATGATGCATGTACAGTAGCATGAGAATTATTTTGTGATCCAATTACCTTCTGTTTTGTCAATAATTTCTAAATCGGAAATAATATTAGAATAGATATACTTATTATTGATACCATAAAATTATAGTATAGTTACTTATTTTGTAGAAAAACCCGAAGCTGATGTAAAATGGACGACGAAAATTTCCAGTCGTTCTCTTTGTTACCAGTTACAAAGGACTGAAACCGACTTTTCGTTATAAATAAAAAAGGAGTAAGAAAAATCAGTTGTTACAATACCGATTGATAATACCAGAAAATATTAATTATATAAACTGCGACTTTGGAATTTGGAACTGAGATAACTTATTTAATAGTATGATAGGAAATCTAATGGGACACACTATACTGAGTATTTTATAATTTTTCGTACATCTTATATTTATATCTTATATCTTATTCTTACACCTTATAGCTTATAGCTTATAGCTTATATCTTATTTATATTTTTTGCATATTACGATTTGAATAGTCGTTATAAATTCCGGGTGAAAGTCTTATGTAAAACGAGTGTAGAAAATGTATAACGTGTAAAATATTTATAACAGATTTTAATAGATTGATTATAATTTTCCTTTATTATTTTGCAGGAGACAGCTGGCTGCAGGGATTCGAGGAGAAGCGTTATTGGCGGGAGCCAACCTAATTTTGAATTAGGTAGAAATTAATTAAAATTACAGCAGCAGAGACATTTACTTGCTGATAAGGTAATTTTCTTTTTTTTCTTTTTAATGTAAATTAATTATAATCTTTCTTTGTTCTACTTTTAAATACAATTTCTTTACAAAATTGTTATAATCGGAAAATTAAAATCGCAATTTATATTCAAAACGCCCTTACAGTTAATTTCTCCAGACAAAGAACGTGATGGTTTTTTGATACATATAAATTTCATGATCACATTAGTTTCTTATTGAGCGTTGGTTTGGTTCTGAGGCGGAAGTGCTGGATTTTATTTTAACCAGTGTGCATAAATACTAAAATACGATATTATTACTAACTTTACTAGTACTTTACTAGTATTTTATTATACTAAAATATGATTAAAATTCCAGAGAATTCTCTATGACCAAAGGATCTTATGAGACCACAAACTTAATAACAAACAATACGGTAGGTTGTTTTACAAAAAAAACTGAAATCGCAACTAACGATTTCTTAGTTTCTTGTTAAAAGATAGTAGATTAGTTTTTCTTTTGTTTAATTTTCGCCTAAAACCAAACTAAATTAAATATTCACAAATGTAATCATTGTCTGCGCTTTTAACCTACTATTTAAACCACCTATAAGATTAAAAAACAATGGATTTTGCTTTTGTAAATCAACTTGAGGGGCAGCTCCTGTGCGACGTTCTTAAACGAGTGACAACCAGACAACTTAAATAAGATTCCTGGTAGATTTGTAATATTGCACAGTTCTCGTTTTGCATCTTAAGTAAAGAAGAGAAAAAACATTTAATACCTGCGACATGAAAATTTGTTTTTATTGAACAAAAAATATAAATAATGAAGTATTGCAAAATCATAATGCAAACAATTGCAAAAGTCTAAAACATCTGTATAAAATTGAAAAGTGTCTGAGCTTTTTTCTTTCTTTATCATTTCAGCCTACTAAAAATCAAGTTAAATCAGTTTTATCAATCTGATGTTTTCTCCTTTTCATTTCTATTTTTCGTCTTTCCCAAGCCGTTTTCATTTGTTTAACTAAACTCTTTATTCTATTTATTTTGTCATTTCTTGTCTACTCCTTTTCTTGGCGCCCCTAATATTCTTTAACTTTATTTTTCTAAATTCTCAGTATTTGATAAACAAATTTATAGATTAAGACATAAAATTTTAAAAGTTTTAAAGGGAAATATGAATATAATGCTCAAGAAAGTTCAATTAAGACTGATTTTTAACTACAACTCGTATTTCAGTATGTAATTTTGTGTAAAATATTCATAAAATTTAAGGAAACAAATTTTTCAATTGAATTAGAATTGCTAATAAGTTGTACTCTTGTTCACCTGCAAGACAGTAACACCACAAACATGAAATTAACAGTGGAAGAAAGAAGAAATAATCAGTCTTTGAATTTTGAATTTGACTAGTTTAAAATCAGTAAATCCTTACTGTAGAAGGCGTTACTTAAATTCAAGAAATGTGGCAAGGTGTCGTCTAAGAGTTCTTGAAGCTTACTTCTAAAATCCTTTTAAAATATTTTTGTATTTCTCGAGGGATAGAGAAGGAGTTTAAAGAGCTTATCGTAAACTAATCATGAACGTACAGTCATAACCTTACTATCGCAAAAATTAAATTCTGTTATTTAATGTTAACCCAATATTAGACCTAAACTTTGATATTTATGAATTACATTTATTTTCACAGAAGTAGAAGTAAGCCTGCATAAATTTTATATTTAGAATTAGCCTCATTTATTATACATTAGTGAAACAAAAAAGACACAACAATGAAAACAACAAATTATATTGTCTAAACGGTTTAGCAAAGCCGACAATAATTTTATTATTCATTTAACTAAATCGGTCGGAAAATGGAGTAATGCCGTTAAGATAAATAGAGAGAATGAAAATAGGAATGAACAATTTAGTTTAGTTTGTTAAGGATTAGGTTCTTCCATTGCTACAAATCTGAGACGCTTGTTTTCACGCGCGCTTTTCTCTTCCTTTCAGTTCATGTTCGTGTTAAACACTATTATGTAGCATCTCTTCTTGTTTTGAAAGTTTAGATGCGCACAATATACAGTAAAACACAAACACACAAACTTTTAACAAACGACAAATTATTTTCTCTTTGCCTTATTCTCTCCCCTCTTCGTTACTTTTTCTCAACCCACAGTCATGTTTCAGAACGTTAAATGCACTCCAAACTTCGATACAACTGCTTTGGGAGTTGTTTTAACTATAAATATCAGTTACGGACTTGTTTTAAAGAGAATGTACTTAATATTTTATTTTTTAAATGCCAATTTTAAGTTAACTCCGTATTTTTAGCGTTTAGCCCTATCGTTCAAACATTTATTGTTCACGTTACTAATGTTTATATCCTTTTATTTCTAGAGTACTGGGTATTGTTCGATTAAACTACATTAACAATTACTTTTTGATAGAGATTTCAGAGTCTATAATAAAGCACAGTCAGATATCTAATTTTAGTTTTTCAGTTACCAATTCTAAGTAATAATAATAATTCAGATAAACCGTATTTAATTTACAACATACACATTTTTGTAATTTGTACAGAATTACCGGCAGAAATTCACAGCTAACCACAAAGAACAATGAAAGTTTATTGAGTCAAATAAAAACTGTATGGGCATATCATTCTGTTGTAGGGAACAGTAAGTTCATCCAACATTGAAATCCTCAAAATATTTCCATCAAAGTCACGTAAAACCATCCTAAAAACTCCATGGTTTACATCAAATAAAGAAATTCATCCACCATTGAGATGAATAGATGGAATACGTACAATATGCACGAAGTATCACGCGAAACTTGAACATACCCTAATCATCTCAACAACTTACTTGACAATAGTACATTACACAGAAACTTAAAAGACACCACTTTTTACTTTCTCTTGTCTACATGAATATATAGGAAGGAAAGTATTGTTTTCATTTCAAAATCGGGTTTTCAACGGATCTACACGTTTTCAGACCCCCTGAACCCAAGAAACCATGTTTTTAGCGATTGGTGTGTGTGTGTTTGTGTGTGTGTGTGTGCGCGCGCGCGCGCGCGTGTGTGTGTGAGCAGAATATCTCATCGATATTCGGAACATCATACGAACTTGAAACTTGAAACTTAAGTTAGATACCACTAGAGAACCCGACACGGACATTTTCATCAAAATTGGTCAACCGGAAGTAGTAGTTCATTCGTGGAATTTTTTACTTTTTTGCAAATTTCTCAAAAACGGCTCCTACGATTTTTTAAAAATCGCCTTATTTACTACATTTTTAATGCTCTACATGACAGGGTAGGCGCCATGTCTGCTGAAATTCTTGGAGGCTGTTTTCACGTATTTTTTTAAGATTGCGACTTTAATATGCTTTTTAGCGCAAAAATGTACATAATTAAAATTATAGAGAATTTTAAATCCTACAACTTTTATTTCAAACATTTTTTTGTATAATGCTTAGTTTAGCGGTAATTAGCGATTTTCTGTTTTTTTCCTCACGAAAACTTGTAAAAAATTGATTTTTTACGATTTCAGCCTTAGTATGCATTTTACGACAGAAGTGTATATAATCAAATTTATAAGAAATTGAAAGATCTATAACTTTTAATGAAATAATTTTCTGTACAGAGCCTAGTTTAGTGTGGAAGAGTAATTTTCCGTATTTTTAAGCTAAACAGTTTGATTTTCAGTTTGCGTCTTTCACTCGTGATTAAAATAAGGTTGTTTTTTGAGGTTAGTTTTTTGTTTATTTCTAATGTTTTATTACTTCTGTTAGGATATATTGTTCAGCATTGGCAAGTCGTGTGAGTGTTTCACACTAGATTTTAAGATGTTCTTTCCGATTACGAATTACCACGATAATTTACATCGCAAAATAATTACTAGAATTAAAAAAGATTTATAGTAATTAATGGTCAACTTCTCTAATAATCTAAAATAATTTTTCTGAAAATCCGCAACTGGACAGGTGCTGAACTGACAGGTTGCAATTGAACAAAAAAATTGTTTAAAAGTAATAACTAGTGGTATACTTTACTTGATATTGTTATAATTTGTTAACGCAGAAAAGTATTCTACTTTTGCTTATAAATCGTACATATTGATATAAATTTCAGTGATTTTTAGATTTGTATTATTAACATTATTAAATAGTATTATACAGGTCCGTAAATATAATTTGACTCAGGAAATATCATGAAATCATTTCAAGTGGGGAATTTTTAATGAGCCAAAACCGAGAAATGTTCTTACGAACGTAAGAAAGAGGTAAGACAGCAGTGTTGTGTTTTACCTGTTGCTCTCATATGTCATATCTTTTTAAATAAATATATTGGTATTAACCAGTTTACATCCTAAGGTTAAACAAATAATCCTAAATAATGACGAAATTAGGTTCATTCATCAAGAGACCGAGAAACTCTACTCTGTGAGAAATACTGCTCTGGTGGTATGAAATTTTCTGCCTTTGAATTGTGACTGTAAAAACTACAAAATTAAATAGTGCCTGCCCTCCAAACGTGTAAAATGTGCACCACCTTCAACTATACCGGTGGGCAAATACTTTAATATGAATTTAAAAAGATAATAAGAAAATTGGGCATCAGTAAAGCATGAGAAAATAAATAAGTAAAACTATGTTTCCAAGCATTCAACTGCAATATTTAATGTATATATATATTAATAAAAAATTTATTCTTAAATTACACTGACCTATTTTAAAATATGTCCAACTTTTTTCTGCCGCGACTTTAATACAAAAACAAAACTTAAGAAACCCTTAATAAATATACGAATGAATTTACTTCCAATTAAATATGTTTCCCCTTTTTTCTTAACTCCTCGTTTTCCTGGTCAGCCTCGTTCTCCTAGTCACATCCTTAAATACTGCTCCTTCTTAACTAACTGTTCCACTCAGAAGTCTTAAGGGAACTGATTTCGGTCTCCTATATCCGAAATCAGGAAACCTCTGGTCGATGAGCCTCCCTCTCCTACAAACCCCGTTCAACAACTTGAAGGGCCAAAAGGAAGAAGAACCAACCCACAGATTGGTTGTAAGTTGGCAGGTAAAAGAAGGCTAACAAACACAGAGGAGAAAAAATACACCCGTCTAAAAAATACAACCCTGTATCAGATGATTGACGGTTGGCTACACTTACAACTTTTTGTCTAACTACTATTCTAATGAACTCATTCTAACAATGGGGAATTTTCCCAGGCATTATTTAATGGGTTTTTACTTTAGTAATGGAAGTTATATTAATTAAAAATTACCATAACTTCCATTGTTTTTACAATTGTACCTTACAACGTTACACATGTAAGCAACGTAGTTTTCCCATTATCCTATGTAACGTTTAGTTTTTACCGATTGTAAATTTAGTAGTAGTTTACCATATTGTATCTCACCAGAAATTTAGCGTATTGCATAATACAGTATTAATTAAATACATGAAATTAAGTATTAAAATAATATAGTATATTATAATAATATTAGTAATTAAATATGTTACATAATAATATTTATTGGTGTGAATAAATTCACCCAATAAATTCGGAGTGACATCATTATCCCTAGAAGAGACTTTTGCTTTGATAAACTTAATGGAGTTGTATTAACTGTTTTATCCCGTACCGTTCACAAAAAAGTTGTTCAGTCAATAAACTATAAAGTTTAAATACTCTATGGTGGCAACAAAAATAAAATGCCAACAGCATGATTGTCGTTACCAAAGAAGATGGGTTAAAAATTCGCGGGCCTTACACAAAATAAAATTAGTTCTACCAAAATTTGGTTTTAAATATTGCAATATCTGGAAAAATGTGGTACTTACAAAAGGGTTAATTAGATTACATGTAGGCTGCTTAGCAGGAATAGGTCACAGGCTGTGTAACAAACTGAAATTTGCTACGTTGTTTGCTATAAATTCTTATTTACTTTTAAAAATCGCATGAGTATTTCTGTAACAATTTGCATCGTGAGAATTTGTGGTCTGTAACGTCACCGCCAGATTAGCAGCACCATCGAAACTTTAATTCAGTTATTTTCCTATTTACTTTACAAAATTGAATTATTTTTTTTGCAAAATCCAGATAGTATTCTCTTTAAAACCATGTAAAAAATATTTAAGTCCGTTTTTCGTAGAATTCTGTATTTCGAGCAAACAGAATCGCCGTATAAAATACATTGAACCACAATATGCATTTTAATAGATTTTACGAGAGATTTCTGAATATTCCGATGTTTTATAAGCGCGATTAATATAATACAGCTAAATTGATATTCCATAAAATTAATTTCTGTAGCTTTTACAAATATTTAATAATGTGATACCATTTAAAATGATGTATGAGCAAGTTAATTTAGATGAATATTTTACTTTTAGTCAGCCGAGTAGAAGTAATTTATCCTTTTCTATTGTATTTATTTCAAATGAAGTTCACTCTAAATGTGTTAGAATGGCAGTTCAATATTACATTCCGTTTTAAAAGATATTCTATCAAATATTACAATTTATTTGATGTAATCGCTACAAGAGCATTTTGTATAAAATCTAATAATACACAATAATATGTAATTTCTTGTGTTGGGATGAAACTTCAACATATGTTTATATGAATTTGTAACTTTTAGAACCATAATGCCATTTTGTTCGCAGTAATAATGTAGCTGTTACTTGTGAATTTCAATTTATCTTTACAAGCGAATAAATGAGATTACATTGCATTTTCAAAGAAACAAAGAAATTTAAAGATGAATTATTCACTTCTACTTTACACAGTACACAGTATGAAATAGAACAACAAATTCATTTATGTACAATAAAATATCACGTACCACGGCGAGTATTCATAATCCTGTTACCAACGCTAGCACCGGTGACATTTAAATTAAATACTTAGTAAGAACTAACTAGAAATAGTATTCATGTTAAGTGAATACAAATGGTTCTAATACATGTTAGTATGTTTTTGTTTCTCGTTCTTACTTTCGGTTCATTAAAAATTCACCACTTGAAATTATTTCATGATATGCTCTAATCCAAAATTTCATGTTTCGATTACAGTCAGGGAACAATATTGTACTCGGTTTTGAGTTTTGTTTCTGAACGCTGTTGTTGTTGAGGGTCGAAAACTGTTCTTACGGTCTGATAACTTCTCATGCCGTTTAGTTTTTGAAGTAGTTCATGGTATTTCCATAGACATAAATCTGACTGAAACAAATGAATGGTGTATGCCTGGTATTTAAATGTGTTGTTTGATACGATTACATTTTGTTTTTCAATATTAAATTCATTGTGCCTAAATGGATCTGCGTTTAATATTGTGATTGAGTAACTTTACCTTTGTTTTCTGTAGATGAATGCTAACTTTTTGCAACTATAATATATTTTAACAACTCACAGATTCCAGACACGGGTAAGCTAAATATCCCGTATTACATATAAATAGAGGCCTAAATGGAAAACACAGTCAGCTGTATCGAAAACAGCTGGACTTAAAATTTAAACAATTCTTTTGGCTACAGGGATCAAAATCAAGGAGGAAAATAGAAGGAAGTGAAACCAGCAGGGTCTTTCTATAAAAATTTTGCAAACGAGTACATGACCATCCCAACCAACTAGTCTGTGACCTATCTACACGGAATTTTCTAACTGTACATCTGAAGCCAAATTGAAGCAGAACCCCTCTTAGTCTAAATAATGGACAACACCCAAAGTTCAAAACGAAGTAAGTACCACTTGGTACCTCTTCTCCTGAACGAGAAATTCCCCACCGCCAGTTAAATTAAGTAACATATAAGGAAATTTTGCAGCACATTGTACAGAGTGATTCATTTAAAAGTAGCCCGCTGCATTTAACAGCGGCCTTCGGCACTCAATTGGATTCAAATAGTAAATGAATAAATAGAATTACTTAATACATAATTTTACCTATTTATTTAAAATTTGTATACAAATTTCAACTTCACCTTTACAGTAGATGCTGAAAGTGGCGTCCTTGAAGGCTTACACGTTTTTGCGCTCGTTCAATGTTATTAATGCACACACGACGCAATACGCAAACGTCTACAGCTTGAATGGCTGCCACGATGTTATTCTTTAGCTCATGTATACTGCGGGGGTTTGTTTGGTAAACAGTACCTTTTAAATAACCCCATAGAAAAAATCGCACATACTCAAATCGGGTGAACGAGGAGGCCACAAATCTTTACTAACAACTCGCACGAGAAAAGCCTGATTAATATGAGATAGGGACTGGCGAGACGTGTGACATGTTGCACCATCTTGCTGGAAAAAATTGTACTCGCGTTCATCGTCGGTTAACTTTTCATGAAATTCATTAAAAATTCTGACGTACACATCGCTATTTACAGTTTCATAAAAAAATATGGGCCCTACAATACGATGTCCAGAAATCGCACACCATACACCAATTTTTTTGTTATGTAGTGGAGATTCATGTAACACAATGAGGATTTTCAACTGACCAATAATTAGTGTTCTGTGAATTTACATGGCCAGACAAATGAAACCAAGGTTCATCACTCATGAAATATCGCGTAGGATCTAATTCACCGTCCGTAATTTTCTTAAAAAACCAGAAACAGTAGTTCAAACGCTTCTTTTGGTCTGGCTCCCTGATTTACACATGTACACATGTTACACGATAAGGTTTCAATTTTAAAGACTTAAGAACACGCAAGCATGAAGAATATTTCATACCGCTTTGTTGAGATAACTTTCGAACCAACTTCTTTGGCCTTAAAGTGATTCGTTGTTCAATATTCGCGATCGCCTCTGGCGTCCTGATTGTTGGTGTGCGTTCCCGTTTAAAATTCGCTACTGATCCAGTTTTTCGCCATTTTGCGAAAAGTTGTTGTATACTTCTCTTTGCTGGGTACTGTAGCATTAAGAAACCTTTCAGAGAAATATGCGCGGGTTCGTTTAATGGAATTTGTGCGCACGCAACCCTCAACTAACACAATTCTTTCTTATAGTGAAAATGACATTTTAATAACACAATAAGTAAACTATGCGTTGTAAACTACTAATCTCACTAAAACTTTACAACAGACTAACGTGCCTGTCTGTTCAAGGCCAGTCGATCACATCGTGATCAGTGCTGCCAATACAGCATATGAAAATTACTCGAGCGGCTATAAATTAAATTACTCGAGCGACGGGCTACTTTTAAATGAATCACCCTGTACATTACCGTAATTATAATCAAACACAAAAGAATCTGGTATGAAACACTAACATAACTTTCTTTTACCAATGCAAATAATTAACAACATAACTTAACATTAGTAATAAAACATTAGAAATAAACGAAAACCTAACCTCAATCCAAATAACCTAATTTTGATCATGAGTGAAAGACGCAAAATGAAAATTAACCTCAGTTTAGCTTAAAAATACGGAAAATCACTCTTCCACGCTGAACTAAAGAGTGTATAGAAAAATTCTGAAAATAAAAGTTGTAGATCTTTCAATTTTCCTTATACACTTTTGTCGTAAAATGCATACTAAGGCTAAAATATTTAAGAAAATCGATTTTTTACACATTTTTGTGAAAGAAACAGAATAACGCCAATTACCGCTAAGCGTTATACAAAAAAAAATGTTTAAAATAAAAGTTTTATATTTGTAAATTGTCTACATTTTTTATTATATATTATTTTGCTCTAAAATGCATTATAAGGCCGCAATCTTGAAAAAACAATTTATTACAAAAGAACAGTCTCCCCAAGAATTTCAGCAGACATGACGCCTACCTTATTTTGTAGAGCATAAAAAATTTAGTAGATAAGGCGATGTTAAAAAAATCGTAGGATCCGTTTTTGAGAAAATAGCAAAAAAGTTAAAATGACATGAATAAACTACTACTTTTGGTTGACCGATTTTGATAAAAATGTTCGTGTCGGGTCCGGTAGTAATACCTAACTTAAGTTTCAAGTTTCAAGTTCGTACGATGATCCGTTCTTGAGATATTCTGTTCACACTCACACAGACACACACACGCACACACATAGACCACTAAAAACATCGCTAAAAACATGTTTTTTTGGGGTCAGGGGTCTGGATACGTGTAGATCCGGTGAAAACTCCATTTCGAAAAATCGACATGAAAACAATACTTACCTTTGTATATATTCATGTATGCAAGAGAAAGTAAAAAATAGTTTTTTAAACCGGTCTAGACCTACGGTATCTAGTTACTGGGCACCATGAAGTAACTCAAATATCCAAATTATTCAGAGTTTTCAATCAAAGATCCTCCTAGTTCTAACAGCTACTTTCTGGTACATTGCAAACAACATTACACCAACATTCAGAATATTCTTGTTACTTCAACAGTCGAAGAAGAAATTTTATAATTTAAAAAACGGCTTGAATCTCACCAACAGTATTTAGCAACCAATCTGCTGAAAAAACAGTGATACAATACGAAGGCTAAAGCGGAGGCACCCAATGGACTTATTATTAAAGGTAGTAAAAAAATACTACCTTTATTTTTCAAAATTTTGTTTATTTATATTTGTAACAAATAACAAGCGGCAAAGAGTAGATATTTTTTAAATGTCCTAAAATGATCCCACGCAAAGTTCAAAACGAAGTATGTAGGCTACCACTTGGTACCTCTTCTCCTGAACGTGAATAAACATGAACTTATATTAAAGATAGTAAATAAATACTACTATTTTTAAAAATTTTTAAATTTATTGTAAATTTTAAAATTTTTAGGCGGTGGTACTTATATTCATAACATACTTCACTGAAAGATACTTTTAATAAGAAAGTTTGTTTTGTCAAACCTGTTTATTGTTCTGTTTAAGAACAAATTGTAGATATGGTTTCTGTTAATAAAAAAAGTTTTGAGTGGTTTAAATTTTGTGCAGGTTTGAGGTTGCAGGGTTTGTAACGATTCTTTTAATTACTTATGTATTCTTTGTTTCGTTTTCCATGTTAATTACCCTTGTACCAAAATTATGGTTACATAATACCTATTATTCAATTGAAATCTTTAATCATAACCTTGGTTCAATTATTGTGCTAGTATGAGCTGCTAAACAAAACAGAAGATTTTGTATTCGATTTCCTTCTAGAGTCTCAAAACTTGTTGTTGTTGTTTAGGTCATCAGCCGAAAGGCTGGTTTGAACCTGTAGAGGTTTTACTAAGTAAATCGAGGAGTGAGGTGGTTTACAATTGCCTTCCTCACGGAGTGGAAAAGTACGCTTTCCAGCATGCCGGGCCCTCTGAAAAGCACATATTTTCCACTCTGCAAATGACACCTTCACTTCATTCACCACAGGGTCTGGCTGTATAATGAAATTCATTACTTTCAGAGGAGATAACCCTGATTAGTGTCTTTTACACCTCTACCTCTTCTGTTCTTAAATGATTCAGTCATTTAATTGGCTGACTATGTGATAAGAAACAGAACTATTTATTTTAGCCCTGCAATGAACAGATTGAGTGTACATAATTTGACACTCCACCTGTTTGTTATAGGCACAAAACTTATAAACGTGAAAAGTTTATCACAATGATTATTTAATTATTATTTAAGGTTAGTAGGCGCAGATATGCAAAGAGCAAGGCAATGTAGATGTTTGTTATAAAAAACTAAATACAGTACGATTTTCTATAACAGTCTTAGATAGGCAACCGGCAACAAAATTGTGAAGTAAACTTCATTCAGACCATAAGCTGTTACAAGAGTCGCGAAATAATTTAGCAAAAATTCTTTTACGTGTTTGCTATCATTTTATACAAGAGCGGTTGTACTTATATTTTATGAAATTTTTTTGTATATTGTGTTTTAATTTATTTCTATTTCTTTTATTTATTTCTATTTCAAGCGTAGATTAAAACATATCTTTACCCTTGAACTGGAACTAGTTTATTCTTTTATGGTTCTGTCGAATATTTGGACTTCTGGACTTTTACTAGCGAAAGGAACACTCAATTTCCTGAGACAAATATTCATGTTAATTCCGAAGGTTTAGATTTTAAGTTTCTGGAAGTTATGCATTCTTACAGAGAGTTTAAGGATAATTAACAATGTATTGTTTACTAATTAAAGCAGTATCTACTTTGCATTTATAACAAAACATTGTACAAACATCCATTAAACTTCCCATTTTCAATCATGTTACAGTAGAATAACTGTTATTATGACAATTTATTTATTTTAAAAAGCGGATAAAGTTTTGAATGATATTTTTTAACTCAAAATGTTTGTAAAGAAAATTATTTCTTCCTTCCCCTCCTTGTTTTGTCATCCATTAAAGGGACCCGTTTCTCATGTCTTTCTTCACACTAGCATAAGGAACATTTTCTAAGCCTGTGTTGGAGATAAAATTGGCTGAATTTTTTCCATAAATTTTTTGGACCCTAATTCACATTTTAACGTGAGGGTTTCTCAAATTAACTTTTAGTTCATTGGAAAAGATATTTTTCAGTGGTAATTTCAATAATTTCCAAATATTAATTTATTTTTAACTATAAAATCGGTTTGAGCAAGTTGTTTGTTAAACTGCTACGTCAAAATATGTATTCCTATGCAATAAATGAACCCTGAAAATCTCAAGTCAATTTATTTAACCATTTTTGAGCAAAATGTTCCTTTTGTACGAAAAAACTGAATTTTCGGAAAACGAAGAAACGATCAAACAATAACCTCACTCGTAAGAAAAAAATCAGCTGCAAAATAAATAAAAAAGCAGGAAAAACAATATGTATAAAAAGTTACTTTTCTATAAAAAATTAAACAAATTTTTAAACAAAGAGAATCAAAAGTTATCCAACTAAAAGTTTTGGCAGGTCCCTGAAAAACAGTAATAAAAAGTCGCAATGGTGGAAATTCAAAAAAATCAATAAAAATACAAAGTCTTATCAATAAGTTATTGTGTATCAGCTTACTCAGAAAATCCGGTAGAACTAATTTAACAAATAAAAAAAATCGTGATTTTTTTTAGGACCGAGTTCCCTTATTATGAAGTGAAGTAGAAAGTACATTTTATTTCTGCATTTTAATTTGTATAATTGGCGTGAAATTCCCCGTTTAGGTACTGTAGTGAATTTGTCCCATTTGTTATGACAATTATACCTGTGGTCTTGGGAATTCATTAGTTCATTGATGAGTTATAACTCATCAATGAATGAATGTAGTGTAATTTATAAATTACACTACTTTAAAGTTGGGCCTTTGATTTATCATACAAACAAATTTAATTTGATCGTTGAATCAAAGCACATTATTGAAACCTTATTAAACTTCATCAAGGATGAAATTGAATTCCGAATGTTTTAATTAAAATCAGAAAGTGGACTCGATAAGGAACGCGTAAGAGAGAGAAATAACACTTTAGAACACCGAGCGGCAACCTTCGAATAGTATTAACTGACAAGGAATGAAAGGGAGTGTGAAGTGTAGCCACGGAAACTTTGACAAACTGTACTTAGTGACGGCTAAAACGTGACTACAGCTATTTTCCAAAGGGTTTCACGTGCCCAACATATTTGGAAACAATCTTCTGCTCGCTTCATTACCTACCATTACTTTAATAACTGGAAAGGAACACACTAACACAGTAACACCAACTCAGTAAAACAATATATTTATTAAAAAATAATTATTTCAAGTTAAATTTTAGTTAAATAACGAAATAAGATTTTGTATTAAATAATTTAATAAAAATTACATTATAAATTTTCAGTGAGGGATTTAATTGTTTCCTTGTATACTGCTACATTATAATTTGTTCATTTTCTTTGAATAATAAACAATTATTGATTTGGTAAAGGAAGGAAAAACTAAAGGAACATCCATCGATGTTTGATCTCTGTGGGTTTTATTTTAAACATCTGGTCTGAAAGACACAAAACTTTCTCTTGCCAATGTAAATAATTAACACTATAATCTAACATTAGTAATTTTAACATTAGAAATAAATAAAATAACATAACCTAATTTTAATCATGAGTGAATGATGCAAATTGAAAATCAACCTTAGTTTGGCTAATACGAAACACTTTGTGATGCTAAACTAAAGTATGTAAAGAAAAATGCTTAAATTCCCTATAAATTTGACTATATGCTTTTTTGTCTTTAAATGCACAATACGGCTGAAGTCTTAAAAACTCGAATTTATTTTACAGATTTTTATGGAAAAAAAACAGACACTAGCCACCGCTAAACTAAGCATTATACAAAGAAATGTTTAAATTAAAAGTTATAGGTTTCAAAATTGTTTACAACTTTTATTGTACTGTGTATATACACTTCTGCGCTAAAATGCATATGAAGGCTGCAATCTTAAAAAACAGTTTCTTTCTACGAGAGAACAGCCTCCCCAAGAATTTCAGCAGACTTGGCACCTACCCTGTGATGTAGCGTACAAACGTATAGTAATTCAGGCGATTTTTAAAAAAAATCTTAGGAGCCGTTTTTGTGAAAATCGACAAAAAATTAAAAATTACACGAATAAACTACTACTTTCAGTTGAACGATTTTGATGAAAAATGTTCCTTTTGGGTCCTCTAGTAGTACCTAACTTAACTTTCAAATTTCATGTTTGTGCAATGTTCCGTTCTTGAGATATTTTGTTCACACACACGCGCGCGCGCGCGCGCACACACACACACACACACACACACACCAATCGCTTAAAACATGTTTTTTGGGTTCAGGGGGTCTGAAAATATCTATATTCGGTGAAAACTGGATTTCGAAAATCAACATGAAAACAATACTTTCCTTCCTTAAAGTAACGAAAGTAAAAAAGAGAAACTATAAATTTTTTTTTTTTTTGAATAACTGTAAATCTACGATCTGCTCTCATAGAACAATGAGTAGATGTGTTGTAAGTATTAATCTTGAGTAAGTAATACCCCTTGGTATTACTCTATATAATTTCCCATTTTGTTGAATTGATCTTGCCAGGAATGTAAAATAAATTACACAATCACAAATTAAAATAAATCTGTAGGGTGTAGTCTGCATAGTCTTCTGTGTGTTTCACTATTGTCTAGGAGATTGATGGCTTCTGGATTCTGATGATTTTCAAGTCTTGTTTGGTAACTGGTGCAAAATTTCTGTATAGCTTCGTGTACCGTGGGAGTGTTCGTGTCTCTGTGCAATATAGTGTTGGTTATGTACCAAGGTGAGTCCATGATGTTTCGAAGTATTTTTGACTGAAACCGTTGAATTATTTCAATGTTACTGTGACTTGCTGTGCCCCAGAGTTGTATCCAATATGTCCACACAGGTTTAAGTACAGTTTTATAAATTAACAATTTGTTTTGTGCCGATAATTTGGATTTTCCATTAAGCATCTAATACAGCTGTTGGTATTTAAGATTAAACTGTTTTCGTTTGTTCCATATGTGAGTCCTCCATGTTAGATGCCTGTCCAGGTGGAGGCCAAGATATTTTGCCGTATCGGATTGTGGAATTTGTACGTTGTTAAAAAAACACTGGTGAACATATTTCCCGTTTTAGTGTAAATGTGACGTGCAGACTCTTGTGTTCATTTGTTTTCATACGCCACTTTTTTTGCCAATCTTGGACGCTGTCTAAGTGTTGCTGCAAGTTATGAGATGCAATTTGTGCATCTTCGTGTATTGCCTGAATGGCTGTGTCGTCGGCAAATGTTGCCACTGTAGTGTTGTCATTTTGTGGAAGATCAGAAGTGTAAATGGTGTACAAAACAGGAGACAGCACGCTTCCTTGAGGAACACCAGCTTCAATTAATTTTAGAGATGATTGTTCGTCCTTATATTTCACTGTAAAGTATCGGTCCTCCAAATAAGATGGAATAATTGAGTAATACTGATGGGGAAGATTTTGTTTAATCTTAAAAAGAAGACCCGCATGCCACACTTTGTCAAAGGCTTGCTTGATGTCAAGAAATAACAACCAAAAAAGTACAAACGAGTTACACGCTAAATTTTGATTATAAGACAAATCTAACCTCTCTCAATCTCTTCAACCTTGAAGTTACATTTACACTATTGTCTAATAAATTCCCATGTTTGTGAAGTTGTTTAGATACTTATTATTGAATTTGAAGTCCAGTTTGTAAGCTGTCTAAGTTTTTAAAAAAATTTAATGAATTTTCGCTTACACACCAGGGTATGTTTAATATCTGTCTGTCTTTTAAATATACTAAAATTTATACATTTAATTCTTATATCCAAAAATGTTTTTAATAACAAAGTAAAAAGTAATAAATGATTGTTACTTTTGTCATCGGATCTTTCAATCACATGGAATCTGTGTTTTTTCTCTAACAAGCTTTACGTTTGCTCTCACCTAAAGATGTTTTCAAGAAAATGGAAACTGTCAAGTTGAAGAAATCTTCCACATAGGCCGTAAAATACGCTTATCGGCTCAATTCTTTTATTAGATTAACAAGAATTGGATTTCCTTCGTATTTAGAGGTAAAGGTATTTTCTACTGTCTTCTCAAGAAAACCACCTCTTAACTTTATTTCGCTTTTAAATAGTGTTGTTTATTCTATAAATACTAAAATTACCTTAATACACCGTCTCTGTAGCACTGTTGGAAAAGTATCGTTTATAATAACTAAGTTTCATTGGTTGGTCACGTAGATTATAAACGGTGAAGGACCCAGGTTCAATTTATGGCTTAAGGTTTACAAATAATTCAAAGTTATTATTTTAGCTTTATGAAGCTAATTTTTGAAAAACAAGGATAATTTAAGTTAAAAAGCAAATAAATCTATTAGATGCTTCAGTTTTAGTCTTCTTATGATATTGATGTTGTTTAATAGATTTGTTGGCAAATAATTTTCGTGGGTTTCAAGCCGCTTATCTTCTTTTTGTTTTATTTATAATATACTTTTTAAATGAAGACATCAATGCAATTGTTTGTTATATACCAGGGCGCAACTGTTAGGTCTCAGAGGATGTTTCATTGAAATCGTTTAATAATTTCGATCTTTGAGTTATTTGGTTATTGAGTACTTGCGCCCTATAACTACCGTCGATCTAAACTGAATTTGAATCAGTCATTTTAGAAAGCCCATAAGTCAGAATTTTACATTTTTTTCTTTAGTATATTTTGTACTAACTGGCTGTAAACACAGCATCCCTACGAAAATCACATAAGTTTGGCTTTTCTTAAGTAATGTAACACTCAGAAAATTATTATCCTTAAAAATATAAAGTGCTTCCTTCTAATTAAAGAATGAAAGTGGATGATTTTTGAAGCTGTACTTAAGCTAAAAAATGTATGTAATGTATCTACTTTCTAGTGGAAGAGGCTGTACAAAAATTTCTATGCAAAAATCTTTTTAAGGGAAATAACGAATGTTTGTGACGACGACGGAGAAATTGAATATTTCTGGAAACTATTTTTTTTTCTCTTAAAGTTAAGAATTTCAATTTGTATTACTCCAAAAAGCTACTTATAAAAGTCACAAATGTAAACTAGTGAAATAAATACACGAATGAATATTATTGCACAACAAATGTTTCTTCTGGTTTAACAACGTATTTTACAGTTCACAACGTAAGTTAGCAGTTTCAGAAACACCTTTAGTCTTAATTTTCAATATAACAAATAGCTTATCTTTAAAAATACAAAAGTACACATTGTATAAATAAAACGGGACAGCTCTCAGAACAACTTATATTCTTTAGTATTGTATTTTATTGAAATGTAGTAAATTACCAGTTTTTAAATTTTTCCAAAAGTTGGTTTTTTTGACTTGTGGCCTTCCTGAAATGACCGATTCATTTGTTGTAGCATCAACTTCTGTGTTATTTACAATCACAGTTGGTATTCATTGCTGAACTAGTTAAAACAGTTACTTTGTAAAGTAGCCCAGTCCCACTGTTATGTTTTACTACTTATTGAACATAAAATTAATTAACATGTAATTCACAATTTTTGTTTCGTTTGTACCAGTATTCTAGTGTACATTTTTTGTGTATATGGTATTTGATGCCGATATATATATTTTATTTCAGGTGATTAATTAGGTTTTTTTGTTCTTTACAGATATCACACAGCGGTAACCATCTCCGGAGCTTGACGTTAGTGGATAATCAAAGTGATCTTTTATTATTATAAGCTGCTATCTCGCAACAGCGATTTGACCAATCGGATGCATCATTACTACAAACTGACCAATGAAAGTTATATTATGTTACACAAAAGAAAATTTAATGACGTGTGACTGCAAGACTAAATATGATGCTTAATCATTTTGCAATGAAAACAAATTGCTGTACTTGTAGAAACGTCATTAAAAAAATGTTTAAAATTACGAATAATTTGCAGTGATGTAATGGGTAATGATGTGTTCATATACACATAGACAATATATTAATTTTTAATACAGTGGTATATAAATGTTTATTTTTTTCATTAAGAACATTGTTTTATGAAGAAATCGCTGAACGACGATAATCGAGTATTATATGATTAACTGTATGAATAACAACCGTCTTTCAATTCAGATTAATGTAAAAATGTGTCTTTTCGTTTATTTGTGTGCTAATACGTTAAATAATTATATATAAATATCGGCATCAAACTTTTTAAATCTGCAATTATACACTGATGTAAAATTAGGAGTATACTGCACAATGACGAATGAATAGGTGCTATTGTTAGCAAACCCGAGATAGGCGAAAATGAACTTTGCACAAGAGGAAAATTTGGTATAAGGATTAACAACAATTTTCTCTAGGCGAATAACAGATACAGGCCTACAATGTAATAGATATCAGTTTTACATTCTCGTTTTACTCATAAAATTTCTGTAACTCTTGCTAAAACGTTCACGTAATCGTCTATCTCAGAAACACATTCTTGACAACTTTTAGCAACGAATAATATAGTAAAATGTGTTACTAATACATAAAATAATTATTGGTATCAATAAATTAATTTTATAAAGTGAATATTTATATATATTATAACTAAATATATGTTGTATATATTATTTGAATATACTAAACAAATAAATATTGTTTATTATTATTATTATTATTATTATTATTTGTATATATTCGTATACGCATCACCTTCAAAAAAAGTTCTGTTGGATTCATTGATGTTAGTTTTTGCCTTATTAATCGTTTAACCCACCGGGTTGGTCTAGAGGTAAAGTCGTCGCCAAAATCAGCTGTTTTTCGGAGACGAAGGTTTCGGGTTCAAATCCTAGTAAAGGTAGTTACTTTTATACGAATTTGAATGCTAGACAGTGGTTACCGGTGTACTTTGATGGTTGGGGTTCAATTAACCATACTCTCTCAGGAATAGTCGGCCTGAGTCTGTACAAGACTACACTTCATACACGTCATACATATCATCCTCATCTCATTGGGTCATGGGGTTGCTTATTGTTCTGAATTGAACAGATTGCAACGTACATATATTAGGGATAAAAAAAAAAAATTAATCATGTAATTCCTTTGCAATCAGTTTTTAAATGTATTTTTTAAGCAAGGTGTTATTCTTTTGTAATTAGTTTATGCATTTAAAAAATAATTGCAAAAGAATTATACATTATTAAAAAACCTTTCTAATTAGTCTAATCCACGTAATCGTTAAAAAATATCAGCTTAATAAACAAAGTAGTGAGCATATATTTAAAAATTAAAAATGAAGATTTATATAATAATTTTTTTCTGAAAAATAATTAGTAAACAAATTCAATTCTACAGGGTTTTTATATTATTATTTTTTTACGTCTGACTTCTGCAATTTCTGCTAATACTGATGGTGGATAATAATGATAATGAAAATGAGTGATGAAAAAATGCCAGACCTGACCGAGAATCGAACCCGGGACCCCGGCGTAGAAGCCAGTTGCGCTAACCACTACGCCAACGGGCCAGTCTTTATATTATATAGCATCTTCTTGAATGATTTTTATAGGCTAAACAGATTATTCAGGAGATTAGTAAGTATTATAAAATATCAAAATTATAATATTTACATCGAGTTTTAATACAACTATTATTTATACTGTACACCAATACTAGAAAATTATATCTAAAATTAAGAATTTTGTACTTTTTTGCTGTTATTGAATATGAGAATGGTACAACACCACTATGTTTTTTTAAACATAGTTTACAGAGTTTTTAAAACTCGAACACGAGTTTTTGTACGAATATTCGTATTATGACGTTATATGCGCTTCTCATCGTAAATAGCCATCCCCACATGTTTTACAATTTGTTTAAATTTTTAATAAAATGATTTTACATCCTTAATTTATTTTTCAATGAACTTCACAATCTTTCGTGGTTTGCTTGATTTTCGGCAAACCAGGGTTAACATCCTTTGTTTCTATTCGCTCACAATATAGTAAAACCTCTTTGCATTTTTTATTTAATTTTAATTTTAGATAATTTCAGAAGAACTGATCAAGAAGAGTTCTATCTCATATCAGCTTAATTTTTCTGCAAAACTCTTATCTTTCATTGCGAATGGTACACAAATTATTTTTCGTACAGCCTCATTGTATCACTTAGTCATTTCGTTTAGTCCTACATATATTATTTACTCGTATATATTCTTACTCTTCAATATTTTCCAGTATCTCTCTTAAATGTTCTACTGTCAGATCCAATTCCTTTATGAGTTCTTCCGTAAACCAAGTCGGCGATTCTCTGTACCCATAGATTTATCTGTCCAGTCAATCTGTCTTCTGTCATTCTCATCAAATATCACAACAAATTATTTTTTAATAAAAAAATTCAACTGAACTATTTAGTACGCTGTAACTACTTAGTTCGTTCTTGTATAATACCTAATACCGAAATGATCACTTACAATGACTTACAGTGTTAAAGAAAAATTTACAATATTTTATGAAAAATATGAATATAGTAATTTATTCCTTTTCTACTAGAATCACTGTCGTCGTTGGCACGAAAAAGCTAATTTATACAATACAATATATGTACCTATTTGACATAACAAAATTTCCGATTACTATACATTAAATCTAATCCAAGTCTAAATACTTCTATTTCCCAGCAAAGGTAAGATAACCTTATTCACTGGGGGAGAGCCGTAGACATGCTTCTGATAAAAATAAAAACCTATGATAAGTTTTCATTTTTTATGTATCCAAAAAAATTAGTTAATTATTTAATTAATTAGTAATTAATAAAATAATTATTAACTTCAATACTAGCCTACAAGTTAAAAAAAATTCGGAACAAAAACATAAATAAGTGAATTTTATCTATTTTGTGTGCTGAATTTGAAAATCAAGTCAGTTTTTCTCCATCACCCTCCAAGTTTTTGTTATACACCCTTCACAATAAATTGTTAGATAAAATCAAATTTTGAAATGACCAAGTTGATGGTGTAAAACATTTTATAATTTATTAGATTTAATATCAATACTCGTACTTTATTATGCCTTTAAAAATAACAAAACCTGGCTAAGTACAGCTATAACAGATCACACATACCTAAAACTGGAGATTTTGAACTTATAAATTACTTTTTCCGCTTGTGTACGGTAGGTTCCTCTCTTAGTAGAAACCAACAGTAGTGGCTCATCATTGATTCGTCCCATCTGCCTTGGTAACACTGCTGTATTTGTAATATATCTTGATGGAAGCGTTCTCCTCCTCATCACTCAAGTACCCAAATTTGGTTTGAAAAAGTCGAGATGGGAATGAAAAAAATGAATTTTCAATGACATTCGTCAGTCTAAAATTTTATAGTTCAACAAAACATTTTTTTACTAACAGATCACTATTTTCTGCTTTGTGTTATTTCCAAGAAAACTATGAACTACATCCTTAAATGACTTCCACACTCTGCTCCAAGTTCTGCAATATTCAACTTTATGTCAAATTTTCATCGTTGAGTAATTTTCTAATTTCAGGTTCAATCAATATTTCTTCTTTTAATTTGGCATCACTTAACTTAGTAAAAACTTGTCTTAAATATTTAAATCCTTCTCCTTTCTTATTCAGAGTTTAAAAAAAATTCTTCATCAACCCTAATTTGAAATGTAAAGGTGGCAAGAAAACATGGTAAGGGTTGACTGAAGGAACATATTTAATATTATTTTGTCCAGGACCAAAAAAAATCTCTTTTTGGCCACTCTTCGATCGCATAATGTTCACTTGTTGCACAACTATTCCAAAAACATAAGAAACAGCAGTATTTTGTTAAGACACCTTGCAGACCCATAAGAAGACCAATAACTCTGAGGTTGCCACAGATATTCCACAAGTGACCATGGTAACTGACTGCTTTCAAAATTAATGACATACTTTCATGTCTCTTTCATTCCAACCGCATGCGCTACAGGTACAGAAGGATTCTTGTTTGAATTATGCAATAGCACTGCCTTTAAACATGTTTTTGTTGAATCAGTTAACAACCGCCAATTGTCAACATTATTAGCAAAACTTCCTACATCACAAAAGAAACACAGCTGATCTTCTTAGTGAAATATTTCATCAGATCTTTATTTTTGTTTCTATAATGTGAAATTTTAGTATCCTTCTTCAGTAAATTCCACTCTTTTAAGCGTTCTGCTTGCTGTTTTCATAAATACAACTCTCAAACCAAATCATTAAGTTCCTCTTGTAAAATGAGATGTGGTTTACTAGATGATTTTTCTGGTATGAAATCATTGTGTCTTGAAGCTTATAATGCCGCAGTATTCTCAGAACGATCCTCCCCAGAATGTGAAATCTCCTACCAGGAAACTGGGGCTGTTAAAACAGTTAAATCGTCTCTATGAAGGGACTAATGCCTCAAAAGTTTCTCAATGATAACAACCATGTTCACTGAAGGAGATAACATACTTACTACACGTTAAATATGCCGTAATGGGATCTTTAAACAAAAATAACTCAAAAACGTGATATGTGATAAGGCATTTTGGATTACAATTTCTGTTTTAGCATAAAAGATACTTTATAAAACACTAAATTTTCTTAATCATAACCAGCATGTTCATTGAACGAGATAACATACCTACAATAGTTAAATATGCTGTAATGGGGATCTTTAAACAAAGATAACTTAAAAACGTGACGTGATAAAGCATTTTGGATTACAATTTCTGTTTCAGCATAAAATATACTTTATAAAACACTAAATTTTCTTAATTATAACAAACATGTTCATTGAACGACACAACATATCTACTACACGTCAAATATGCTGTAATGGGGATCTTTAAACAAAGATAACTCAAAAACGTGACGTGATAAGGCATTTTGGATTATATTTTCTGTTTCAGCATAAAAAATACGTTATAAAACACTAACTTACATAACTGTTCCGAAAATGTTGTAGACCAGTGAATTAAAATTTATTATTGATATTATTAAAATTAATTAGTTCTAAAAAGTTTACAGTTTCACCGAAACACGTGCAATTGAGTCTCTTTTTTTAAATAAAGGACTTTAACTTACAAATCACTTAACGTAATATAACTAACAAATTTACATAGGTAAATTCCAAATGTATTCAATGATTTTTTTAAATAATTTTTTAAGAAGTATGGTTTAATTTTACTACTCTGCAACAACGGTGACCACATTAATAAGTTATGGTCATTAATGGTCATTTTTTTAGAATAAATATTGATCGAAATTTAATTAACATCTAGAATCCAGTAGAGCAAGAGTTTGATAGGTTGATTGTGGCATACTATTTTAAAGATGTACAGAAACAGTATTATAACTCTCATATCGTTTATATGTTACCAAAATAAAATATTTAAAAAAATGTAAATAATATTGTTTAATTCTTCTCTATTTTTCTGTCATTTATTAATCATCTTTTGCACTTTTCTATAATTTCAACTGTAACTTTAATTAACACATAGAAAATTAATTAAACATTAAAATAACCAATCTACATTAAATCACTTGTGTTTAGAATAACAAACTGGTACGTTGAATATTTATAATTATTTAGAGGAAAATTGACAATATTTTATCAAAAATGTGAATATATTAATTAATTTCTTATACATAAAATTGTTAATTCATAAGTGTTTACAGATAAACAATAAAACAAAAAACAAAACAGCTGATAATGAATTCAGGATTTATTATTGGAATATTTCCTACATTTTGTAAACATCTAACCATAAGAATTGTTAGCTTAAGTGACTTTTTAATATATATTATTGTAATATGTTGATGGTAAATAAATTATTTTTGATGTATAAGCTACATTCTAATATATTTTCTACTACAGTTAATGTACGTAGAAAAATTGCACATAATTAGTATCAATTTTTTTTAAGTTTAAAAATAGATACCACAAATTAGTTTAACTTATTATGATTTGTAAATTTTTAAAGTGAAAATGGATCCACAATTAAACTTTGGTTGATGTTAGTTACAGTAATTAGAAACAACTGTAATTGTAGATGTTAATTGAATAACTTTCTGCTTTACTGATTGATTAAAAACTTTATCGTTCGGAAGGAGAACGTAATTCAGAAACTGAGGACGAGCAGAAACGCGCCTGATCGCATAACTTTAAATTTTAAATTATACTTCTTCATGATAAATTATTAAATTTTAAATCAGGTAGAGTGGTTACCATATAGTTTTGGACAAACGTTATTCAATTTTGAACACTTAGTAAATCTTTTTTTGATAGAAAGTAAAAATCTGTTTATTTTATCAGATCTGATGATTAAAAAAAAGGTACTCGATCTAGTTACCATCTAGTGACAAGTAATTTTAGCTTAACAGCTTTTAATTAATAGTGTCGATACACATTTTTTCAAAAACCTTTGGAACGTGTTTTACAAAAATCATAAAAACTTTGTACAGGAGCTATCTTTTGAAAACTGCTTTAAGTAATAGTATTCATTAGTTTCAATGTACCTAACAAACCATGTTTTAATTATGAATACTAATATGTATTGTTTACGATAAACAAAGTTTTCATTATTTTAAGTATTTTATACAGTCATACTTTTAACCAGGCAAAATGTAATCTTCTATTCAGGTCTAGATATGGCTGTCAAAAGTCGTTTTTGTGCGAGTCTCGCGGCTATTTAAAAAGCGGTTAAAAACTTCCACCTTTTATTTCATGTTTTTGTCAACAAAAGAGAAAATTCACCATAAGCTAAGTTTTCATTTAAGCCAATTTTCATTTTAGCCAAAATTCTTTTCCCATTTCTAAGATATTTCAATATAGTAAAATAAACAAGGATCTCTTGGTCTAATTTTTATTTAAGTATTTTTTTTAATTACACGCAATACATTATTTTTATAAAATCCACTGTACAGGCGGGTCATATAATTAAATTTGAAAAAAATATACCAAAAAAATCTTTGTTTGTTGTGGTGAAGGAATGATCGGTTGTCCAATAAAACTCCTGAAAAATAGTTCTTTTCTTTTTGTAACATTTTAATTGTAGCCTTAATTCTTTATGAATCTGTTAATACATAATTTTTCAACAATATTGCAAATTTTCGTGCAAGAAAAACATCCCAAACAGGTTATTATCTACACCTAGTAGACGCTCACGTCTACCAATCCATTTAAAATGACTATCGCACAAATCAGTACTCCATCCTTTATGGACTTACGGCTGTCAAATCTTCAATTCTGCTAAATCTGCTGTTACTAACGAACTCCAGCGTATCCTATCTAGTCTGCGCATTATTTTCAATGCCTCCTGGTTAAACAAAACTTTACACAACGACTTTAAAGTACCCTGCGTTAACGATCTTTTCTTTTGCTTATTTTCCCAATAACAAAAACCGAATTATACGAGACCTCATTTCACAAAACGAGTCTCAAAACCTACAACAAGTCTTTTTAGACGTTGGAATGGAGATATGGCGTAAGCTACATAAATTTATATGTATTTCATTGGAGTTTTACTGCTGAATATTGTTCTTCTTAAAGGAATTTTTCATGTCATTTTCCATTGGCATTATCGAATTTACTGTTTGTGAAGTCAGAGTTGTAAATGTACAAATAAAAGTAATAAATAAAAACTTAAATGTTAGTAGTTGCAAAACTGTACTTACTTTTTGAAGCTTGCAGTGATTACTTCAGTCCTATAAATCGGCCTTCCCCGAAAAGATCTCTTAACCAGAGGCGTTTTAAAAGTCTATTTCAAATACCCAGTATCGCCCCAGTGTACACGTTATACGAGAGGGTGTTCCTGTAATTCAAATTTGTCATTCATTATCTTTTATACTTGTTACGCAAAGTTAGTTATGTATGGTATTTGTAAACCTTCATAATCGATCAGTTCCACGATTATTCTAAAAGATTGGTAGAAACTTGTGAGTGGAGTAATCATTTAAATGTTGGAACACAAAATTTAGTGGTAGGTAAGTAAATTAGAATCTGATGAACATTATCCAATGCATGTGTTTTCTTTGTTTGTACATTATTTCAGTTCGTTTGTTGGAAACCTTTCGCGTCCGAGTTTACGTCTGGGTGAGCGTTTATGATCTTTTGGTTTTCTTGATGATTAAGTAGGTTCTCCATATCTACCTGCTGAATAGAGGGTGAGGAGAGATAATTTTATATGTAATTATTTTATTATATATAAGTTCCTAAATAAAGCAGTAACTTTTCAGTTCAATGAATTTTGCCAAATACCACAGTTCATAGCTTACCTTAATTATTTAATAAGAAGGAAAGTCTAAAAACAAACACCCTGAATAATTATACTTGTATCAAAATGTATGCTAAACAGGTTGATGTTAATTAACTAACGTATTATTATTAATTAACTGATGCTAATGTTAATATAACTATATTAAAACCGTATTGTTCTATCTATCTGTATGATAAAATTTATAATTAATAATAAATTATAGAAACAAAATAATGTGTATTTTAATTAAAATTAAATATTGTTTAGGTAGTTAATTTAATAAAAAGTTACTTTTTTAGATCGGCAAATATATAAAATCTCATGCTAATACATCATATGTAAAGAGTGTTTTGTAATTCATAATTAATTAATTAATAACATTAATAAATTGTAATTTGTGATTTATTGAATAACAGTTCTTACTGACGGATTTATATACGAATGTATGGAATAAAAAAAATATGTTGTGGGGAATCAAAACACATTTTATAACAATCAAAGATTATTTTTACAATTTATTTAAATTATTGTTTAAAACTTTAACCAAATTTTAACAATAAAAAATCTTATTTCTAAAGTTTTTGGCTGAAATGTTAAATTTGCGCTTATTTAATTTCGCCAGAAATATAATAAGCGAAATGTTTTGTGTGGATTTAGACTTCCGCCTAAAAACAATTCTCCTTGTTCTTACAAAGTAGAGGTTTCACATTTATTTCCGTTGTGATCCTTTTAACTGAGACATTTTGCGTGGGTTAAATCTGAAAATAAAGTGATATAACTAAGAGAATTGTCTGGTAAATCCTCAACCCAGTATGCAAGAAAATATAACTTACTTATTTTCCTGGAAACATTTCATACTCTTAGACGGCTAACCAATAATTTTTGTGTACTCAAGGTCTGTAATCGCATATAAACAATCTCAGAAAGAAAACAAATTATTTTTTTATGTATAAATATAGGTAATTTTAAAAACTATTAATCTATTTTCATTATTCTAAATAATAGATGCTGAACAGAAATTCAATTTAGGCCACCTACTCGGCCCAGTGACTTAGAGCGTTGGATTACGGTGAACTGCTCAACAGCAGGTCCCGGGTTTGATTCCCGGCTATGATATGAAAAACTATAACACTTTATCACCCAGTGGTATTAATAATAAATAACATAACCTACTTTAATAATTTATTCAAAATAATTTGTTATACGCTGCGGAGGCGGTCTAATTTTTATTATTAAGTTAGCCTACTACGTGGAGGTCCCAAATTTAATTTCTGGCCAGGATCTGGAAATTTTCACAAGTTAAAATCATCGTTATATATCCCAGAACACTAAGAACAATGATTACACAAACTGCATTATTTGAATAAAAAAAATCTCAACCCAGATTTTCTCTACGCAGACGTTCGGTCCCTGAAAGTCTGGTTGAACGGGAAATTACTGTGCCGTAAAAATATCGCGGATTACCAACTAGCTGTTCTAACGGGATAAATCGTAATTTTACGACTCATAAATTATATTTTTATATTAAATTATCTTTTTAAATTACCTTTTTGTACCACAACAATCATTTAACGATGTTATTCAAATATATTATAGTACTTCTGCGCCTAATTTGTTAGAAATTATTGATCTTGTCCTGTCCAGATAGCTCCGTACTACTTGGGCTAACTAAAAGCCGAAACTGAAAATTATGTCCTAATAGTATATTCTTATTAATACGCTACCAAATTAAAAATATCAACATTTCGATTCGTTTTACACCAATACAATTTTTGAAATTTTTGTTTATTGTATTAACATGCAAACTTATACGTGAAAATCGTCAAATTAATTGGTAAAAACTAAAAAACCAATTTAAAATTAAATAATCCTAATTGTCAGTACATAATTTTATCTAATTCTGCATTAATTTACATTTATAAAATACAACTTATTACTCTAAATTCTAATTAAGTTACATATTAAATTCTAATTGCGTATTAAATTTGCTGTGCTTAATGCAGTTAATCCAAACTGTAATTAAAACTAAAGTTTAATTAGACTTGATTTAATTTAATCTAATTTTCACGATAATCTACTTAATTAAAATTTCTATCGTAAGGAAAAGCCATGAGTGTAACCAGAAGAAGTTTACACATGCTATTTATTGATCTTTTTCATGGCGGTGTAATTTTTTATTACAATAAATTTGCAACACTTTGATTTATTCGAAATAAATAAGCCAGGAAATACAAAATTTTAAATGTTAAAATACGAGATATATCAGTAGAGCTTACGTTTTCAAGTTATTATTATGTATTGATTATTATTAAGGTAAGGTATTATATTTTACTGTAAGAGCACTCTAATAAATCTTCAGAAATAAATTTGAAAATACATTATTCGAATAAAACTGAATAAATTTATTATGACAACATTTATTATTTATTACGAAACTTTTGTGAAAAGTTACTGCTTTTGAAAATTAGAATATATAAGTACGGTTGTAAAGAAAATGATATTTTGTAAACGTAATGTAGAAACACAAAAACCTATTAATTTTAACTGAAGTGTTAATTATGTGTAATTCAATGAAGTATGAAAATTAAGCACATGTTTAAAATATGATAAAAAGAATAGAAATAAATTCATTGTGTTAAATTTTATTATCGTGTTATTATTGATGAAAGTAAAGAAACTAATAAAATAAATAAAGAGAAAGTTATTAAGGGATTTATTCATAAATTCATTTCTTATAAAAGTTTTAATGGTCAATAAATTCTTCGGTAATGTTTTTTTGGTAATGAAATTTGTAATGAAGTGTTGTTTTCATTGTTACATTAAAATAATTAACATTGTTGTGATTTTATTAAATTGTTAATGATGATGAAAACGGTTGAATATAATAATGGAGAAAATTAATGAAGCTTCAAGCTCTGGAGTGGAATAATAACATTATTAGAATAATAATAATAGTAATAATGCTGTACTCAATATAATTGAGGACCAAAAATACAATAGAGATTATCTTTTACAATGCTAAATTGTACAATAGAGAAATTATAATTATAATTGTACACTATTATATTGTGGAAAAGGATATTAACGTTTAACGTTTGTAACCGTTTGTATATAATTATATTTATATACGTTCGTATAATGTTTGTAATTGTTAACTGGGGGAGCCAGTCATTCGTCAGATGTATTATTATAATAAAGACTTTTTATATATATTACTCTTTTCTAATTAAGAAAATGCATATTTACTCATACAACATTTTCTACGTACAATATGATATAATCAAATGTTAAATGTTCCCGAATTAATTTTTTTTTAATGTATTCCGTTCTTATAATACAATAATAATTACCGTTTGAATAACAGTTTAAAATACACAGATTTTTTTTAGATTGATGTAGATATGAAAATGTACCTAAATAAAGTCGTCTAAAAATAATACAAAATTAAAAATATTGTTTTTCTCCTTCGTCACTCAATCATCACTTTGTGTTGGATATAAGCCTCTAAGTTTGCCTCCAGAATTCCCCATTATGTGCCCTTCTTGTTCAATTAAAATCTGCTATCCGTTTACAGTCATCTCTCCATCGTGTTTGTTAACGACTTTTACCTCTCTTTCCCAACCAGAGCCTCTACTGCTGAATTTCCGTGTTTCACCGATTATCTGTACAATTGAGTATTCGGCCCTCACAGTTTTAGTGATTTCACGGGCTATTTTACATACATTATTTTAGTTTTCTGCCAAACATCCTCATTTCTTTGTCGGTCTTTTAGTTTAATATTCAGCATCAGTCGTTTTTTATGGATCTTTGTATTATTGGTGGGCTCCCCATCACGTATTTTTGCAAAATTCTATTTTCAAAATCAATTTTGAAACAATATATCTTAAAAAACTCAATTCTAGATAAAGTACATCAAAAATTTGTGAATCTTTGAATATTTTTTTTGAGATCGTTAAAGAAACTAAATCATAGTTTTAAATTATGTACAAGTAATTTACATACTAAGTATTAACTTTTTGTTTATTGTTTTAATAACTTTAATTTTTTGTTACTTAACGTTAATATTTAGATAAATTTATTTTATTACAGAGTAACATTACCGCTCTAAATAATGAAACAATTTTGATCTTTTTATATTTAGTTTGGCCATATTTTAATTAATTTTAAAATTGTAATTTTTATACCTACATCAGTGCAACATTTTTACGGTCCGATGCTCAAAATATAACATTATTATTGATTAATAATAAAAATCTATTTTATACAAATTAAAAAAATACTTGACACGATTTAATCTTTATATAACCTATTTTTGTTTACTATTGTTCATCTACGATCTTCTCTGACAGAACAATGAGTAGATGTGTTGTGAGTATTAAGCATGAATGAGTAATACCTCTGGTATCACTCTATAAATTTCAAATTTTGCTTTGACGTGAATGTAGAATAAATAAAATAATGTATTAAAATAAACAGAATTTTTAATACAATTTTTTACCTTTATAAGAAAATTGAACCGACAATCATACTAGCCGTCTGTATTGCTTAATTTTTGTAAGTTGGCCCACATAATGAATTGATCGAAGTACGTTAAGACTACCGAGCAAAATAAGAGTCAAAAAAAGCTATTTTGTAAAACCAAATTATTTCATCTCAGAATAAAATAATGGATAAATTACATTTAGTTAATGAACGTACTTTGGCCTTTGTTTTAAAATAAATTCATTAGAAATTGCAAATTAAAATCAAACGTTGTTTTTTTTACATTTTCATAAGATGATAAGATTTATAAGTATGCTTAAACATTTTTGCTAAAATTTTTAACTTAACAAAAAAATTATTTTAAGTAAGTTATCTGATTTTACGAAAAGTTCATTAGTTCATGAAGACAAACTTTATTAAAACTTTTCTACTCCAAACGGTAACTTGTTGCTATGTTGGCGGCGCACGTATAATTTTGCTTTGTGGGTATTGACTTACTACAAGCAAATAAATTTATGAATAAATGTATGTCATTTTTTCTTGTATTATAAGTATCATTTTCAATTTAATTTATAATCTAAACAAGATTGTACGTACCTAAAAGAAAAACTGAAAAATCACGCATTTTTAGTTATACGGAAAATATTGACTTTGCTTGTTTTAAATAAACAATAGTCTTCAATTTTAGTTGCTAGCACTAAATTATTCTTTTAAAAAGATAATTATACTGGTGGTAAAGCAAAACTGACAATCACGTTTAGAGTTTGGGTTGAAATGAAATCCAGTGACTCGACATTAATACAGTTAGTAAAGTGATATGTATATATCTTTTTTAAATTTTGTATAAAAAAATGAATGCATAAATGCTTTTAACTTTATTTGTACATTAAACATTACTCTTTTTAAATTAATTACTTTTCCTGCAGGCAAGAATTATATTTTTATTAAATAATTGCGCCAGAAATTTTTGGAAAACGAAGTAAATACTACTGTCCCAAAGACCGTAGAGTATATAATTTGATACTTTGAAAAAATCAATTATACAAACGTTATACGTTTAACATGGATGTTTATACGTTTTAGAAATTTCATTTGGTTGTAATAAGAATAATCAATTAAAAATTTACCTAGAAAAAATTTACCATAGAAAGTGATCTTAAGATCACTTTCTATTAATTTAGTATTTAGAAAAGTTCATATCCTTCTACAAATTCTTGCATATTTTTATAACAGATTCATACGAAAACTTCTTATCTTTTATATATATTTAAGAAAATATCACTACGATTTGTTGTTGTGCAGTGAAAATGGAAAGAAAATGTTTAGCTGTATTTATATATATTTTATGTAAAATATAAATATATTAATTGTGAATTTTTACAATAAAAGAAAATGCTGGCTCGCTCAGTAGTAAGTGACTAGTTATAAAAATAAATTGTTTACTATGTTGTTACATTTATAATAAAAAATAAAATCAAAAACTACTGACAAGTTATTAATTAAGAAATAAAATATTTATGATAAAAACTACGTTATTCAACTTAATTATCGATATTGTACTAAAATTGTTCATAATTAAAAATAATATATAACAGAGCAATATAAACTTTTTATTAAGAGAAAAGTTCAACTACCGAAGGTAAATATTTAAAATGTGAAGAACTGTCAGAAACATTTGAAAACACGTAATTAAATTTTTATATAATTTTTTTTTGTTTTAATTTTACATTTTTCAATCAAAAAGTTCATTATTGCAAAAGTTTTAATAGTTTCACGATCTGTAATTATAAAGTTAGATTCATACAATGAATAGAAAAATTTTACCTGCAATGAATTCATCATTAAATATTTTTCTTGAATAGAAGGGATTTTGTTAGTAAGTTCATTTTCTTTATAGTTCAAATTTTTTTTTAAATAGCATCAATTTAGATGTTATTAGCGACTAAATAGTATCGTAATTACTTGCACAACAGTAGCAATTATTATATCTTTTCCATTAATCCGACTATCCGTAAAAGCCACTACGTCTTCTTCTTCATCACCGTTCAAACACAAGATCTCCGATCTAGGCCGCATCAACTGCGGGCAGACTGCAGAATCGGGTACTCAACCAAAATATGATCTAAAGTCCAAGGAATAACCCAATCACAGCTAAATTTCTGATCTCCTTTGGATAATAAATGACTATGCGTCAATTTGGTGTGACGAGTTCGTAATCTTGACACAAAAATGTTCGTCAATCCATTCATTTATCATTCTGTATTGGAACCGTCTCGAAAGTACTTTCCCTAATCGTTTCAATTCCTTTCATACGCCGTAGATATTCCATTTTCTATATATTTTTTGAAAAATAATTTTAAGATGTATATGAAGCCAAGTTCTTATCGATGTCATTGTAGCTGCAATTTTAGCTTCTTCATCAGCTCTAATGTTACTTGATATTCGTACGCGAAATTGGATCCAGCTAAAAATTATAATTTTAAACTTATATTGCAATTTAAAATTTGAGTATTGGTCGTCTGTAAAAATTAAATTAAAATTCGAAGAAATAAGTCCTCTCGACTTGTAAAACAAATTGTACTTCCAACTTTTTTGACTTTACGTAGTAACAACTTAACAACTAGCAGCATACAAATACAGTGTAGAATGGTACCAGTCGCGTTATAAAGTTAAAATATATTATAGTGAGTCACGAGATTGCCTTTTGCGTATGGATGGGCTGTGAGTAAGGGAAGTAAAAATTTGACAGTGCTGCCAACCTCAACAGTGAGACTCTACATTTCAATATCGAGCAGTTACTACAAACATTTTGTAAGCTGTGGTTTAATACCGAGGAAATGTTTTCTTTATAAACTTTATAAGAAAAATCTGACCTGTAATAGACTATAGTTTAATTATACATGACTAAAAATATTTAATTTACTGTAATTACCAGCTACCTTATTCTATTGAACGAAAATCGTCTAGGAATAAATTTCCTTCTTTGCTATCGCTATCACCATCTCACTAGTATCTACCGAACCGTTTCTTTTATGGGTCGACAAAACTGTTGGAGAAGAACAGCTTCTCCACATCTTTAATTTTCTTCTTTATACTTTGAATTGTGGAAAGAGAAACATCACAGTAGTTAGCCGCGTGGCTTTTGTTAGGTGTACTAACGGAAAATCATTTTTGTTTAGCTTCAACTTGACATCATTTTATAACCTTGCATATTAGATTCGTTTAGCGATACAATGTTTGTGCTCTGGATACAGTGTACGCTCCTATCGTGGCTGCAGTGACACCAAAACAGTCACGCCTGCGCACCGATGTTTTCCCTTCTTTACCCTTCGTTGCAACCAAAGGCAAACTCGTGACTAAGTAACTATAACTTGTCATACAAAACTTTTTAATTAATCTTTCAAATTTATTTCGAATATTAACAGTATTTTTTAAACATTTTTAAATGTTAGTCTACATTCTATTTTTTACTGAAATAGCTAGTAGTCACGAAGGTTGTATTTTTTGTAACAGTATCAGTGACCGTAAATAATAATAGGTGAGAAATTGAAAATTAAAAGTTTGAAAATTAATGCTGCTCTGTGGTAATGAAACCTGTATGCGAGATAATAATAAAAAGAACTATTTAATTGTTTTTACCTTCGTACAAAATAAGTTTTCTTAAATGAAATATATTTCTTCATTACTTTCGGAAAAATTAATAAAATGAATTATCGTGCTCTGTTAAATATCATAAAGAAACCGGTTATGAAATAATAAAAATTGGTTTTGGTTTTATTATTATATTATTTGTTTCTTTTATAGTTTGATATAAACTTCAATTTTCACTAAAAGAAAGAGTAGTAGTGTTAAGTAGATTAATGAACTTTATGTGTAAACACTTCTATTTCTCATTCTGTAACGCTAGTATACTATTCCTAAATCACCGCACTCAAGCTAAAATACAATTAATCAAACGATATAAAAATGCAATGGAACATTCTCTTAGAGTGACCGCCCTCTATCTTGCGATAAACTTTCTCCTAACAAGAATGTGGAAAGGGTTAGAGAAACACACATTAATGTGTCCGTTAATGCACTGAATGCTTTGTTCTACATGTCTGTTTCTGAGAATGTTTTACTGCAATAATAATTTATTATCGTAATTAATTTATCAATAATAATTATCGTATAAATAGTAAAATTATTGTAAAATTTAACCCACTTTGGTATATCATTACATCAATATAAATACATATTCTTCAGATATTAACTTTTATTTTTTTATGTAATTAGGTATTTTAAATATTAATTTATTAAATTCTTCAATAAACATACAGAATAATACAGCCGAATTATTATGAATTTTAAAAAAAATCAAAATTTACTTTCCGTATTAAAATAGCAAGTTAGAAGTAATCGCAAATTATACAAGAAAGATAAATGTAAGAAATATAAGGAAAGTAAATGAGACCAGTTTATTTGCAAAATTACTTTTTTTATTAAATTAGCATTCCTAGTGGTTTTTTTAAGTATCTAACAAAAACGATTAGAATATAATCACGGTCTTTCCATCTGAATCTTGTAAGAAAAGTGTGATTGTAAAGCTCTGGAACGGTGTAAAGATATTTTCAATTACATTTTGTATTACATTATTTAGCATCTCATTACTTTTAAATTATAATTGCAATATTAATTTATTTCCCGAAATACAAACGTATAAATACGTATAAATAACCTCAAACTGTACTTACAAAAAAATATTTCTACTTTTAAATTTATGCACAAAGTGAAGAATTAACCAATTTAACTATGGTTTCGCATGCCTTATAATGGTCAATTTAGTGCCCCTTTTTCAAACACCAATTCATCTAGAATCAAAATATCAAAATGTAAGTTAACAGATTTAAATGTGTAATTATTTCTTTCGTTACACTTCCCGATGCTAAAGAGCCATTTCTGTAATTCAGCTCTAACATTCATGATGTTCCATATAATTTTAGAGTCGTAGTTTGTATAGTTTGGACGGTTATGTAGTAAAAATATCTTTGAAATAGCGTTTTTATAACTTTGAGTAGAGGAAACTTCTAAGTGTTCATTAAATAAACATTGAGCAACATTTTAAATTATATAGCTTACTATGTAAACCATGGCAATTGTGATTCAATTATGAACTATTTAGGACAAACTTTAATCTGTTGATTGTCTTCTTTAGTTCATTTAAAGCCACACCAATACCTTGGTCGTTAGTGGCTACTACGGTTTATAAAACTTGAACGGAGGATTTTAATGTGAAATAATTTTCAGAGCTTTGCTGGTAATCAAACTGAGGACCTTCCGTATTGGTGACTAGTACGCTAACCACTACACCACGGAGTCGGCTAACAAATATAATAATTTTACATAAATGAATAATCATTTTCAAAATTAAAAATGTGAAAGATATATTGTTTCTAACACGACTGATCGTAATTTCAAATTTGTTTATGTCTTTGTGTAAAGTTTGTAAAAGAAAAAAAAACTTAAAACATTTATAAGAGATTTATTCTTGTGTACAAAACATTGATCACGCTTGTAATGGTTTTAAGTAGTTGCAGAAAACACAAAGTTTACACAACCTTTCAACTTCTAAACCCAAAACAAATTATCGAGTTTCTGTTTGTTTACTTTTCATTATTAAATTTATGTAAATTTAATAAATCTATATGCATCTTTTATGTAAAATTATTCAGACAAATGTGTAACTACAAATTGCAGAGCGTAGTGTAGTAGTAATAAAAAAGAAAATTAGTGGATGCTATTTTATTATGAATTTGAAATTCAAATCAGATGAGGTAACTGAAACTCGTTTACAAATAAAATTTATTATTTATATACCAGAGTGGGTGATATAAAATAATCACTATAAATTAATATAAGAGAATAAAATTAACATTAATTCATTATATATGTGTAACTTACCTAAATGTGTGTTTAAAGAGTAAAATTTTAAAAATACATAGTTATAAATACCAATATAATTATCATGATTAAAATTTATAAATAATTCTTATAATTAACAGCTGTACTAATAATAAGTAACAATTTAATACTAAATATTAATCTTTGTACTCCAAAACAATGAAGAAATAAAACACAACTTTGCTCATTTTTAAGTGTAAGCTCAATAAATGCTCTATTCTTATATTATGTTTTTGCTTTAACCGTAATAAAAAATAACATTATTTTATAATCATTATTATTAATTCATGCCAAGAACTTAGTCCATAGTTGGTTTAGTAGGCCTACTTATTACCAATTAATCGTTTAAGTTTTATTTATTTGATATTTGGACTTAATCAATCTCCCCACGTCTGTTTTTGTTTCAATAAGAATAATTAATTTTTTAGTGTTGTTTTTAGTCAGAGATACTACTTTTCTAGACATTTTTCAGAAATACAAAATCGAACGCATCTTTTAATACTTCTTTTAAAGGAACCTGTACCTCGTACCTAAACACATGTTAAAATTATGGAACTTACTTATCATTCAATCACCAAAAACCTTTGCAGGTAGCCAATTAAAATATCAGACCTATAAATAAACATATTTTATAAGCGTGGCAGTATAATACAATACATGTCTGTTATGTTATGTTGTTGTTTAGGTCATCAGCCTGTACCTAAACCTGTAGAGGTTTTAACCTCTACAACCTGTACCTGAACCTGTAGAAGTTTTACTAAGTATAACGAGGAGTGAGGTGGTTTACCATTGCCTTCCTCACTGAGTGTAAAAGTATGCTTATCAGCATGCCAGGCCCTCTGAAAAGCACATATTTTACCCTCTGCTAATGACACCTTCACCTCATTCACCACAGGGTCTTGCTGTATAATGAAATTCATTGCTTTCAGAGGATATAACTCTGATTAGTGTCTTTTATTAGTTTCTTTTATTATTAGTGTCTCTACCTCTTCTGTTCTTCAATGGTTCAGTCATTTAACTGGCTGACGATGTAATAAGAAACAGAACTTGAACTATGTATTTTAGCCCTGCAACGAACACGTTGAGTGTAAATAATTTGACACTCCACGTGTCTGTTATGGGCATACGTTATATTAACTATTTTTATAAGCCCAGTTAAAGGTTGATTCTCACTACATTTTCCGTTTCCGTTCCATACCTGATCCGTTCCATTTACGTAAAATAATATTGACTGTAAATGAGTGTGCGTAGCCTATACACAGCTTCCGTTTTTACCCATCAATCCTGTCCCGATTTCGGTAGGTAAGGTAGGCACACTAATCACCTGTGCTGTTGATGAAAGAGATGAATGAAAGTGAGAGAGTGAGTGTTGGCCAGTGACAGCGTGAGAGGAATTAGGCTACGGTTCCCTTTCACGCCCCGCTGACAGTATGTAATTTTTTTTAACCCAACATTTCCCTTGTAGTATTATATAAACAATTCCGAGGGAGGTGGAGAGTTGTTTGCTAATGTCGGATCAAGTGGCCAGGCGGCGGGTTTTTGGTTGGTAAGGCGGTTGCGGCCTCCTTGGGGCTGGACGAGGACGCCTCAATTGAGTCCAACATTACTTCCTCCATTGTGAGGTAGTGAACATGAGTTTCTCTCACCGCCTCGGATAAAAAAATCTTTTACACATAACAAAGTGTAGTGTAGAATATTTTAGGTTAAAAAGAAAAATGAAAGATTTTTTTCAAACTCCCGGTTACAGGTCTCCTTAAGTATTTTTGGCATTAAACATCACAGCAATTAGTCCCTCATGCATTGCGCCAGAAAATGTTAGGTTTTATTAAGTTTCGAAATATTTTTACCAACTCACAAGACTTCGTTTTCTACTTATTTTTGTTAATCTGTAGTGCTGTACTATTTTAAGTAAAAGACATTTTAATGTAGTACGTACAAAATTGAAAAACAACTAGTTGCCCACATGAATAATGTATGTTGGTGTTTTGCTTCAGATGAAAAGAACTCAAATATATGAACTCACACTAATCTCCAAATAGGTATAATTTCTAAAATATGTTGATTAGTTATGATACCTGTAAACGACAGCGGTTCATAACACCATTTGCAATTTCTTCAGGTGAATACAATGATACCATTTTCTAAATTTTAACCAGAAAATTTTGCTTTTGAAATTATTTACAAAGTTAAATAATCAGATATAAAATTAAAGAAACTTCAAACAATACTTCTTTAAAAAAGGTGCATTAGACATTTTAAAATGTAGAACGCATCAAATACCCTTGATTTTAAAGATTTCTTCAAACTGAAAGATATGGAGCAGATGGTTTTTGACAGCAAAAGAAGAATTTCGGCTTGCTCCACATTCCTCGCTGGCAGTTCGCTGAAATGTGATATTACTCCATCTACTCCAAAAAAAGCTTTTTGAAGAGAGCAAACCTCACTTCCTAAAGTATAAAATCATCTAATGTCCAGCCTTTCTTAGTTTGCTCCTACTGTAAACAAATAATGACGTCACTGAGCATGCGCATTGTATAAAAATGTGTACACGCTGATTAAAAAGTAACAACAAAATACTTTCAAAAGTATTTAAATACAAAATACTTTTAAAAGTATTTTTATAAATGAAACTGTTAGTCCTACATCATACCATGACTGATGTTTTAAGTACTTTAAGTACTTTTAATTTAAAACATAGTTAACTTAATAGGTACGACATCCATAAAGTTGTGGACCCTAGTGTGCACCCTGCAGTAGCTGGCTTTGGTTTGTTGACAGTAGGAGCAAACTAAGGACGGCTGAACTGCAGCTAATAATTAGTACATTCAGGTAAGAAGAAATCATTTCCTTATTTCAAACATCACGAGAGTGTACTGTGCAAGTTCACTCTACATATATATGCACACTGCTATATGCGTTTGACTATATTTTGGAACAAAATTAATAACACAACTGATCAGTAACATAAAAGTTGAAAATAAACAAAAATATTAACCCCGAAAGAACGTGTTTGAAGAGAATTGAAGGAACAAGAAAATGAAGAAAAGCTGATGTAAGAGTTGTTTAAAAACTTAGCAAAATACAGGTGGGTGGTATTTATAAGCATTTACATTAACTCAAAATGTAATATAAGTAAAATTAAGTAAAACGAAAATAACATTATGATTATTAGCAAAATCGGGGGAATACTTCTATAAGTAAATCTTGTTCTTAACTAGAATTAGATTTTACTTGATTTATATTTCATTTCATAATAAAAGCGCAAAATGTAAAAGAATAATTTAGTGTAGTAAAAATTCTGGCATTTTTTTTAAATTACTGAAACATTTGAATCTGTTCGTATTCTTTAGACAATAAGCAACTAAGGTTACTTGAGTGAAAACCTAAAAGAAATTAAACATCCGTCGATGGTTGATCTCTCTGATATTTACGATAAAAGATAAAATAAAAATAATTAGAATACAAAAGAATGTTACGCTAAATTTTGATTACCGTATAAGGGAACCCCTTAAAATTAAATCGTTTTAACCATGTATTTTAAGAAAATATTGTCTTACAAAGTGATTCCTAGTCAATTTTGATGTTCGATTAGTCTATCCAAATAATCTTTCGTTGTACATGTTCAATCCATAACTATATACTATAAAACAACTACTAAAACTGACGAAAGTATCAGGCGTGAAAGGAAAGGTCACACCCAGCAGCATTTCCTCCAGGATGATGTAGTCACACTATGATAAACGATTTTGATGAAAAACAATTTGCAGCGTTGACAATTAAGAAGTTGGGATGATACGAAGGCAATGGTGAAGAAATGATGAAATAGTAACAAAATGTTATGTTACGAGATACCTGTACTAAAGACGACGAAGGCGTCTGAAACTTGAATGTATGTATTTAGCGAGATCGTTTTTAATTTATTAACTCATCTTCTATAAAGCTATCTCGTGTCGTCTTTTAGGTAGGGAATTCTGAGGTCAAAATAAAGGGTGCTCCAGTGGCTAGTCTTACGTACCTAGATTGGAACACTTTTATCATGTTTAAATTGGTTCGTGCAGCAGCGCCAAATTTCTGATTTTCGTTAGTCGACAATTGTTTCAGTAAAGCATTGTACAAGTTAATTTTTTGCTTCAGTGTTAGACGAGATCGAGATTTAACCAGCCGGTATAAGCGTCTTAGACGATTATTTACTAACAAACGTTTGCTCTTGCGGTGTTCACTATACGTGAGCCTCTCCAACCACAACTTCAGTTACTTCACCATGCTGTTAGTTGGTACGTTAACTCTACTCAGAGTTACTGGCGGACAGCTGATTCCAAATATTAAACTTTGAAATCTGAAATCTTGTTTCATTGTTTTTAAATTGATAAAGAACATACATTTTCACTTACGTACTAGGATATATTCAATATACCGGGTGTCCCACGAAGAGGTTGCTATTTTTGAATTAATATGCCAGATATATCGCATGCTCTACAGACTGGAAACTTTACAGTTATAATAAAAAAATAAATATGTAAAAAAGTATCCTAGAGTTTCATTTGCTTATGATTAATCAAAACAAAAAGGAGGAAAGTTATTTTATTTGCATAACCATTTCAAATTGGTGATTTGTTACAATGTTACTTAAGTAATAGAATGAAAAAAATATGAAAGTGGTAAACTATTAATGAACACAATTTGTTTTATTAACCTTTATTCGAACTTATGCCCATCAATAGCTATGCACTGATAGAAATAAAACAAAAATAAGTCATAAGCGTTTTTGAGTTGCCGAGTTATCAACAGCAGTTCCTCTTCAAACAGCCTCATAATTCATCGTCAGTTGCAATGGTGTGCGAATAAACTTTTTCCCAAAATGCCTCATAGGAAAAATCGTAAACAGACAAGTTTGGCGATCTTGGAGGCCAGTTCATGAGACCGCTGCCACGATCTATCCAACGGTTAGGAAGGTTTTGATTTAAAACCGCTTTAGTCACATTAGCATAATGTAGAGGAGCTCCATCATGCTGGAAAAACCGTCCTGCATCTCCCGGTGAGGAAGATGAGGAACTATGTGATTATTTAATATTGATGCGTATATGTCTCCAGTCATTGTCTGATAGGATATGTCATACGATAAAACACCATCCTTTCTATTTGAATCCTATTGTTAATATAAGTGGTTTTATCCACAAATTGTTTATTTTTGATGTTATTTTCTTATTCCGCCATTTTTTTTGTGATATAAGAAAATAAATCTCGGGGTACTTTTTTACATATCTATTCATTATAACTGTAAAGTTTCCAGTCTGTAGTGTGCGATACGCCCGGCATATTAATTCAAAAATAGCAACCTCTTTGATGGACATCCGGTATTTCTGATAGTTTTTGGACGTTCTAAATTTTCGATTTTGGAATTTGCAGAAAAATATCCCGAAGTTATATTTTCATATCTTCTTAGCGGTTTCAAAATTTATTTACACAGATTTATTTTGGTCAATTTTAACAGGAGAAATTAATTTTGTAAAAGCGTTTAGGTTTTACGAAACGTTTGTTTGCTCTTGTTGTTTTATTTCATGGTAGATGTGTTCTACTTACATGTAAGGCGACGATCTAGGTTCAAACAGAGCTGTTATCTGACAGTGTCACAATGTGAAATGATGTTATTGTACAGCTTAACTGCTGCAAAGTTACCTATTTATTTACTGAATGTAACGTGTACAAATTGGGTTTTGTTAATTTGTATTCTCCAAGTGTCAAAACCATTTTTCAAGTCTATTTTGGTACTGTTATAATAGCTTATTATTAGAATCACTATATACAACATTACTCATCAGAAAATATGTTCACTTAATTATATTTTTTAAGATATTATTACGTATAATTACATAAGTTTCATATTTTATTTCTACAATAAATTGAGGATTAATCATCAGTTTCGAAAAAAAGTTTCAGTTGTTTTTCTCAGAAACGGTTTTATATCTAATATCTAAGAGTACAAATCATTTATTAAACACAAAATCGTGTGTTTATACCATAATCTAACAATCAAGATACTGAATATAATATACAAACTATCTAAATAAAAACAACGCTAATTTTTGTTGACGTTTTACATAAAATAATCTTAATATTAGACTATATACATTTTTATCTAAAAAAGTAAAAACCAATCTTTATTAATAATTATAATAATAATAAAAATTAGCTATTAATATATAATTAACTCATCGTGAACATATGAGTCAGCTTGTGAAATTTTATGATCTCATAAATATTTTGCCAAAACATGATTTCTACCTACCTACTACCTACCTACCTAATTTCCACCTTGCAAATGACACCTTCAATTCATTCACCACAGGGTGTGGCTGTATAGTAAAATTGATTACTCTCAGAGGAGATAGCTGTGACTAATATCTTTTACACCTCTACCTCTTCTGTTCATAAATAGTTCTGGTCATAAAAGTTCTGTTCATAAAAGTGCTGGTAGAACCAGCAGATCGAGTGCAATTAATTTAACACTCAATCTGCCCATTATGGGCAAGTATTAATAAAAAATTTATTTAGTAAATAAGTAAATTTTATGAATTAAAAAAAATTCAATTTTAGATTGGTTTCGTTGTATTTAAACTTCATCTATATATTGATAAAATGACTACTCAACAAAATAAATAAATTCTGGACTGATAAAACAGATGGTAAAATTTGTGAAAAATAAATAAAATTGCAGGAATAGTGGGACACCTGTTAAGACAAGAAGGTATATTTTTTTATCTCAATAAGGGTATCGCAGAGAGGTTGAATAAAGTAAGACACCCTAACCGTTTCCCTTAAGCTAGATAAGAAAAGGCAGCTATAAATTTCAAAAGTTTCTTCGCATACAAATGGGAAAGGCTTATAGACGTAAACAAAAATGGAATGTAAGATCTCTCAAGTTGCAATTTCAAAAAAATATTGGTATATATGCTTGTATGTAAGAGGAACCAAAGACACCGCTTAAAGAAAGGAAAATTAATTTGATCATGTAATTTTTGAAACCAATTTACATCGAGCTTCTTCTTCTTCTGGCTTTCAACGATTAGGTGTCTCTGCCTGGTTCGAACTTTTTAAAATTTACCTATCTCTTTCTCGGGTGCCGCCGTTTTCTTTTTTTCTCCGGTTTATAACCTAGTGTTATCTTAGCTGTCATAGATTTACATCAATACATTCTAAAATTGACTTTAGTAAATTTTAGAATGTATTTATTATGTTAAATAAATCTATTAAAAACCACCAGAAACGGTCAAGGAGTAAGTGTTTACCCGTTCATTAACCGTTCTAGTGGTTTTTAATAATTTTATTTATAATAAAATAAAAATGTATAATTATAAAATATTTTAATTTTCTAATATCGCATCATTAGCAACCCATGGTTTTTTGAGAGCCTTAGCTTTAAACTGGCTCCTTTTGGTTTGCGGTATGGCGCGTGATCACCGTTCTACTAAGGCGTTTATTTTGAAATATTGTAGTACACAAACGGTAAATTATAATAGGTGAATATAGGCTATAATTTGCAGCAATAAATATTTGTGTACTTATTAACATCGAAAAGCGAAATAGTTTTCTTTTGATAGGCCTATCTATTATCAGCTAGATAACAAAAAATCTTTCTTCTCAACAATACTGCTTAGAAGCAAAGTACGTTTTAGTAGACTGAGCTTCTTAAAAACCACATGTGCTAACGTAAATTTTTTCTCTGAGAGGAACTAGACATTATAATCACTTTAGTTATCTATGTAATATATATTTTAATTTCACTTAAATTCAAGTTGTATTTCAATTTGAACAGCACCCGAAGTTCAGTTCTACTTACGCTTTGTTAACTTTACCAGGATTTTGAGAGGTAAGTAAATAATACATTGAACTGGAGAATTAGAATATTAGTTGCCTATAATGTTGTTCGTGAAAATAATGATAAAATATAGTCAAAATATTTTATAGCCCTTATATTAGTTTTATTTTCAAAAAGAAGTAAGTAACGTCTGTTGGATAGAATACATTATATTGGTCACCAACAATGGTGTAGCGATGCCTGACCTATGATTTGAGTAAAGGTGGAACTGGTAAGGATCGTTAGAAGAAACTTTTAAAATACGGTATTTATCTCTAATGTGTGTACATTGCAATCTGTTCAGTTCAAAACAATAAGCAACCCCATAACTTAATGAGATGAGGATGATGTGTATGACGTGTACATGAGGTGTAGTATTGTACAGACCCAGACCGACCATACCTGAAAGAGAATGGTTAATTGAACCCCAACCATCAAAGTACACCAATCGCCACAGTCTAGTATTAAATCCGTAAAAAAGTAAACTACTTTACTTGGATTTGAACCAGGAACCTTTGTCTCCGAAAGTCAGCTGTTAAGCAGCTATCTCACGGCGACGACTTAACCTCTAGACCAACCCGGTGGGTCAAAATACGGTAATAACAAAAATAAAATAATCCGAATTGATTAATATTGTTTTTGTATTAAATACATGTTTGTAACTACGGAATATAATCTATAATCTTAGTTAAATTTTCCCTGCTGCCTACTCTCTACCTGGTGTATGTTTCATTCTAAATCAATGATGTATAGTAGGCTTACATACAAAACGCTGCTAAAACCCTTATTTTTTCTGTGTGGATGAAAGTGTCAGTGAATGGTAAGCTAGTGAGTTAAAACACCCATGGGCAGTCGGTAGCGCCATTATTACGATATAGGGGAGATATCCAGTCTTAAGGCTAGGTTAGAAATTATTTTATTCAATAACAGATTTGAAATCTCTTCCCTACTGTATCAAGTGAAAATGACAAGCAGAGTATAACATTTTCATTCAAAACTTTTATAACGTGGTTAAATTTCCGAATAGTTTGTGCTTTTGTTAATAATTGATTCGGTACTGCTTTGATTAGCATCGCGTATTATAAATTTAGATTCACAATTGTACAGTACTAACAAATAGGGAATGCGATGAGGAAAATGAATGAAATCGACCTATTGGACTGGGGGATTACATTACTCAAAAGTAGCACTTCGATCGAAGGAAATTTAGAAAGAGACTGTTAATTAGAACTGACGATTAGACAAAAATATTTTTATAATAACCAAAAACTACGACATCTCTTCTTCAGTAATGTCGCAAACATCGTCATGGTTTGCTAAGTAAATTAGATGACAAGTTATTTATTAGTCGGTTGGGATAATGTAATAAACTCTTCCTGAAAAATCTGTGCAATCGTAGGAAAGTGTCATTCTCGTATGATATTTTAAAAGCATTATCTGGGACGGAGGTAGTAACATAAAAGGGTGCGCCTACAGTTTGCCATTATATGTCAGACAGAAATCTTTTAATATTTTGTTTAAAATTTAGGATTTTGCACAGCTATATACTTAACAGGAATACATACAGATAGGTTTTAGAAATCTGTCTATGTTAGGGCAATACGTAAACTAGATCGTCATGATCGTAGAGAATTTTGTAGTTTTCGTTGGACTTTCAACATATTTTGTTTGCTAGTAACGTAAGCAATCCATATCAATCCTTATTTTCATATTAAACGTTTAATATTATTTACAAAGTACTAAGGCTTTTATCATCCCTCTTGACGGTCAAACGATTAAGGGTGGTATTATTTGGTTGATAAATCTTTATGATTTTGCTTTAGTTTACAAGTTTGTATCTTTTACTAAGTTAACTTTTGTTTGTGTAAGATTACTACTGTACTAGTTCAAAAAAGGCTAGGCATTATTATAATTATTTTATTATTCAGGAATAAGAAATTGATATATTTGCCTATAAGTAATAATTTACTTACTGACATAAAGCTATAATTTAATACGCAAAAGACGGGCGGTAATCGTTACAAAAAGTAAAGCTAATAAAAGTATTACATTTTTTTTTATTTTTAATTCATTACAAACCTAAAATTCGACCATTTTTATGTTTTTGTTTGCCACGGGGTAGCATGCCCTCCCCTTTTATTTTCACAAACTAATGACTCCGCTTTTAAAAATATTATTTTACTGTACGTTACAGTTAATAATTATTTTTGTTTTATCGTAAGAAAATTTTTATTTTTATTTGCTATAAATTAATGTATGCAGATGATACAGCTATCCTTGCTACTGATGAGAGCCCAGTTGCTGCTTCCGGTACTCTACGAAATTATTAGAAACACTTCAAGCGTGGTTGTCAAAATAGCGAATAAAAGTTTACGGAACCAAATCTCAACATATGACTTTCACTCTACGTAGATATACGCGCCCTGCTGTAATGTTAAACAATGAGTTAATACCAAACGCCAGTGAGGTAAAATACTTTGGGCTGCATCTCGACCGTAGCCTAAGTGGAAGACACACATCAAGACGAAAAGAAAACAACTGGTCATCGTCTTTCGCAAAATGTATTGGCTCTTAGGGCGTTCCTCAAATTTGTCAACAGTAAGATGACCATATACAAATCGGTCATCAAGCCAATATGGACATACAGTATCGCTCTTTGGGGTACTCCAGCACAGATAATTGATTTTTAATATTGTATTATTCGTTGCAAACGGCTTCTGATGCAGGGTTGTGGCAGTTTAAAGTAGGCTGCACACCTAACTCATAATATTGTTAGTTCAATTGTATGTATTTTAATTTCTGCAGCTCTATAATGGCCATTGTGTAATCACTGTAAAACTATTGTACTGCTGTGTTCGTTCCAAAAATAGGTTCTTAATTACTTAAACTTTCATCTATATTTGAACACATAGCATACATTTTTTTGTTTCTTATAATATGCGTGTGTCAGTAAATACGGCAAGACCTTTCCTTTCCTGCGTGCGTAGTCAACTCGCTTATCCAGTCACCTAACTCCAATGGTTGCTTCGAAGACAATGAAAAAAATAAAATAAAAAGACGCTACTATAAAAACAAGATCATTCTATTTTCTTGGATGGAGGTGTTAACTATAACGTAACATCGTTAAAATTATAGAACGAAGAGAGGGTATAAAGTGTAAAGAACGATATAATTGTACAGCAAACGAGAAATAAAAAATTATTTTTCAATGTGATAAAAGTTTTCGTTCTCTATGTTAAAGCAAAGTGTAATCATGTTCTAGAAAAGCGGATTTATTTATTTGAATATACAACTTACCTGAACAATATAACACTTATAAACTTGTATACTCTCTAAGGACCTAAATTCGATAAACAATACCTCACTATAGTTTTTATTTGTTTATAACTATCCTCTGTTTCTTTATTTCTTTATAAATTTTGGAGAAAACACAAGAGGATAGAAAGTTAGTAAACATTAAAACTTATATATTTTATAGTTTTCCTGGGACTTGAGTCAGGAGTTAAAGTTTTGAGGAATTAAATTTAATATAAACTTCTTTGTTGTTTATGAAATAAATGTTGTCGTCCTTAGAGGAATCATTAAGGACTTAGTAAGTCGACTAAGAACAACCTTTCCTAATTTAGTTACAATTGAATTTACTCATCTAACTAATAAAAATATGTAAACATTTTAACTACACAAATTTAAATAAGATAGGTATTCAAAAAGCCGTAAATTTCAACATTTATGAACGTTCATATAACTTAAGAATAAGTTTTTCTCAAATTATTTTAAATTTATTTCTCGTTTATCTAAAGTATTTTGTTTATTCCATAAATCATTCAACTCACATTTATTTTATTTTGCGTACAAGGACTCACCTCCGTTTTCCTTGTAATGAACATTGTACAGACTGTCGAATTGGGAAATCGATGGTTTCTGGAAGTCATTGTATTAAATTAAATTTCTAAGGAGTTTATGTATGCACTACTACCTTTGCACTTAACGACATTCGCACTTGCGTAAGATTTACAAAAATAAAGTCCTGGGCAAAATTAGTGCATCATGTAAAATTTTGGGTTAACGTCATAAAAAATCATGTGCCAGGTTTATTTGTTACTGTTATTCTTTGTATCATAATTTTAAGCAATATTTACTAATTTTTAATAAAAAATTAGAGTTGTAAATTTTAATTATGGTAATTTAATGAAAAAATAAGATAAATTAGCTTTGAAAACACAAAATGTTTTAACACGGAAATGTTAAATAATTGTAGGGTACAATACTTACAGTATTGAATGAAGTTTTACCATATATAGTTCATACATAATGAAAAAATTAAAAAGTAAATTATTATTATGTGATTTATAATGAATTAGTAACTCAGTAACAAGCACAGCCTTCTCTTGCCTTAATTACAGCTAGCATCCGTCTCGGCATTCCTTGAATAAAGTTTTGGATTTTTTCCTGGTCGATTTCTCATATTCGTCTTGGCCACATGACACAGCTGTTGAAGATTTACTGCATTACGTTAACGAACTCTTTTTTAAGCATAACTAAAACGTGCTCAATAGGATTTAACCCTTTTAGTACCAACGTCCGGAAAACAGGACGTTGATATATTTTACGTAGAGATAACATCCAGTTTACCGGATGCCCGTAAGTAATGCATAAAGTGTCAACGTCCGGATAACTGAACATTACCAAAAAAACTTTTAAGCAAAAATTAGTGGAAAATATATTTTGGAACCGTCTCCGTGATGTAGTGACTAGCGTGCTAGTCTACAAAGCGAAAGGTCCCGGGTTCGATTGCCGGCTAGGGTCTGGAAATTTTAACACGTTAAACCCACCGTTGTGGTACCAAAACCCACAGTAGTTACTAACGACGAAGCTGTCAATGTGACTTTAAATAAACTAAAAAAAAACTATTTTAAATATTTGTAGTGTTAGAACGTTTCTTTTTTTATGACCACAATAAAAACAATTTAACAGGAAATTTTATTTTTATGTAACTTCGAAATTTTGGTTGGCAATGGCAGGCTTGTGCCTGCGAGATTTTGGAATAAGAGCTGGCACTTTTTGTACACCCTTATTCAAATTAAACGGCACTTTACATAAAACTTTTAAATATTGTTTCGGCACTGAAAGGGTTAAGTCTGGGCTGTTGGCTATCCAGTTCATACGGTTAATACTTCCTTCATCAAGATACTGTGAAACCATTGTAATAAGACAAATTTAATGGACATCTAGACTTGTTTATATTGAGTCTATTGAAATAAATATAAATAATTCCAGCTGATTAAGATAAAATATTTAAAAATTATTTAATTTTCATTAACAAAATATGGTTACTAGGCAACTAAGAAGAAGAAATAAATATTGTAAATTATTTTATTGTGGGGCTGAATATCAAGCCAGCTAGTAGGTCCCACATTCGTTCTTAAAAAATAAAAATAAAAATATATATTAGAAGATAAAATAGTTTATCCACCAACGTTCATGTTAGTAAAAGAGACACAAACTATTCAACTTTATAATAATAGTGATTATCTGGTAGCTTTTCAATGGCAGATGTATAAAAACATTGATGAAGACATTCGTCTAATAGAAGAATTGAAAAAAATATTTGAATCGTTCAAAGATTGTGAAAGCAGATTAATTAAGATACGTAAGAAATTAAAATATTGAAATATTCATTCATTAATAAATATAAAAATAGATATACATTTAAAGAATAATTATTCATCACGGTACAAATTGTCGTAATTATGAAAATATATATGAAATGAAGTAAAGATTGTTAAGTTTAATAAAGAGTTATTATTTGAATATTTCTACGCTTCAAATTTGTCATACCCTTGTGGGGAGTAATAATAGTCTTTTTTCACCATTTAAAATCTTTTAAAGTGATGCGTTAATTTTGTCCACGACCGTAAACTTAATAGTTTAATAGTGGCGTGCAAAAAATAATCTACAGCGAACAGCGTACAAACAAGATATTATTGCGAAGGCTAGTGTCCGTAAAGAATCGAGCACTGGGCGAACTAGTCCAGTTTACCGACAGTAAAGGAACGAGCTTTTTTTCAATACAGAACGAGATGACTCTTCATAAGTTAGTTTTTGATTGGCTAGTGACTAATCATTTCACTTTTATCAATCAGATAAAGAAAAATTTAATTATATAAATTTTGTTTGAGTAATGAAATATAACTACTTAGTATAAAAAAATTAATTAAATATACAAAATAATAGTTCTGAACACCTTACCTACTTTACGTAGTACTTCTTTGAGAAATTTTTGGAATTGATCACATGCCACTTAATCTGTATGGTGTGAAAAAACACGGAAGTCTCCTATGATTGTTTCACTCGCTCGTCACCATTCTCTAACTTCTCAATCAACTATAAAGCTAATATTCAATATTATATTCATTCTCTAAAGATTTTACAAATTTGTTCTAGACTTTTAACGGAAAAATTAGGCATTTGCACTTTAATATTTTGCACCTACGGGGTAAGAAGAGGTGACTACACCAAATAAATACATGAGGTATGTATACCTACCCAAAGAGATGAAGTTCTAAATTATAATAATTGGCACAGTTATACTCTTCGTTGTACCTATAAAAAATAATATGTGGAGTTAAACGGAGAAAATCAATAAACCAACTTTCTCAATGTATCTTTTTAACACTAACAATAAGCCCACGCACAATAATTTTATTTACAGTTCACAATAATTTACGAAAACCGAAATTTTTAAAACAGTAATACTAGTTACCAAATTAATAGTACGTGTTTTCTGTAAACATCAACTTCCGTTGTTTATTAAATATGTCATAATATATAGTACCTGTTATCGCATGATAAAATTTATAGCATATTATAATATCTTATTGCCGTTACATGACTTACGACTTTAATAAAGTTTCCTAAGAATTAAATCTTAATTTATATGAGTCATGTAATGAGAAATTGTAATTCTGAAATAATTACTTGCTCTCAGTATAGTCCAATTTGTTACTGTATTCTACATCAGCTCGCCTGATTTTGTGTCGGATATCTCCCTAATAAATGTAAATTGTTATTAATGTTTGACTACCTTTCAGTTGACAATCTATAATATTTAAATTAATCAAAGCTTTTCATTTTCAACATATAAAATATTAATTTTAATTTAACAGTGGACTTTATTGTTCATTTAATAATGAATTATTCAAGTTAGTCAACGCAACTTAATTTATGAAACTATATTGAAATTCCTCTTGTATCATGTGCCAGCTTAATTCAGAATGTTTTAACTTTTTAATACTATTGGAGAAATAATTATTTAATAGTTATTAATTAATGGATTCTTATTCATTCGTACGTATGCATTTTATTATTTCAGGCTGATCAAACAAATTTATTGAAAAATTATTAACGATTTATTCAACGAAATGCAGATAAATATAAATAATAACCTAGTATTGGTAAATTAAACATTTTATGTTTTCAAAAATATAACATGGGCCTTTATAAAAGATTATGAATATCAATGAACGTAAAAATAAAAAAATTGACGAATATAATTTTTGCTGGAGTTCGTATTGTGCCCTACTTTGTTTCCTCGCCCGCTGTCTCTCGAACTCCTTTAATAATATTATTTTTATTTTATTTTTTATCCTAATGTGTTAACGTTGCAATCTGTTCAACTCAGAACAATAAGCAACCCCGTGACCCATTGAGATGAGGATAATGTGTATGATGTGTAAATGAGGTGTAGTCTTGCACAGACCCAGGCCTACCGTTCCTGAGATAGTAACGTTAATTGAACCCCAACCATCAAAGTACACCGGTTTACGCTGTCTAGTATACAAATTCGCACAACAGTAACTACCTTTACGTGGACTTGAACCAGAAACCTTCGTCTCCGAAAATCAGCTGTTAAACAGCTGACTCGCGGCGACGACTTTACCTCTAGACCAACCCGGTGGGCCACCTTAATTATATGGACCGTGTGTTTAAGAACTCGGTCATGTAATGAAATTAAGTAATCACAATAATTTTAAAAGTATTTTAAATGAAATACTTGTTACAGTATTTTTTTACATATCACGTAATTAGATTCTTATTTAAAATTCAATGAGACCATATTTTATAAATAACTATCACCTTTAAAGAATGTACGATCCAGACTGACGATATTCAACAGAATCAGATTATCTGGTTAATAGAGTAAAATTTTATTTAATTTTTCTTTTTCTTATTTTCTTTCTGATATTTTTATCTTTTTTATACTTGCAGTGTATTCTGTGATATTCTGGAAATGGCTAAGGAACAAATTGTTATAGTAACAAAGTGTGTATTGCATGAATAGAGTAGTGTGTATTGAACAAGGATAGGCTAATAAATTGCAATGAATGGAATGATTTGAATAAAACTTTTGTCGATTGGCGGGAGAAACTATTAGATCACACGTACAAAAACAGTTAGCTCCTTTGTAGCGAGTTAGTTAATACTTGAATTGTGAATGGAAAGATTTGACGGGCTGCTTCGAAGTAGTGACGTTACGGACCAGTTTTGAACTACGTTAATTGTGTGTATACTAACGAATGGTAGCGATTTTTTGTGGGTAGGTAACCCATTGTTTTGATTTGTTGACATTTTTTTACTTTAGTCAAGTTTAGTTTAAGCTAAATTTTGAATTTAATTAAATTAATGTAATCTTATTGTATTTTTTAGTTGGCTTAGTATAATCATTAATATTGTAAGTATTGTGTCAGTACATGATGTTATAAATTTAAATAAAGTCTGTTTATTAAGTTATTTGTTATACCCAGATCCCGAAAGAACTTAGGCTTAAATATTACAATTAGTACGAGTATTTTAGTTGCTCTTTTTTAATTTGACTGAGAAATTTCTTTTGTAAACTACAGACATATCTTTACGCCTACGGTATTATACTGTAACATAAATACAAAAGCCTCCTCTGACTAATTCACTCAATTAATTGTCACTAATTCTTTAATTTCCCGATAACGCAGAAAATTTGGCATATTTGTTCAATAAAGGTTTAACAGATGAACTCAGTAACAATTTTGTCCTAATACTGGCAAAATCTGCTGATTTGTTTTTGTTTATTCTGCTATTGAAAGTCCAAAATAAGAGCTATGGAAATGGATTACTGGAGAAGAAATTGTTAGTTAACGGTGTCATATCGATTCAAGATGAACAAATTTTTAAATTGGTTAACAAGAAGTTTTGAATAATTGTTAAAATCCAAGAAAAACAGCTCTTCCAGTACTATCATCTACGATACTTTGAGGAGAACAGATTGCCACAGAAGATTTGTCTGGGTTCCAGCAAGACAGAGGAGGGCGAGGACGTCCCAGAAAGGAATTGATGGATTCCTTTTTACTTAAAATCTATAAAAAAGGTCTAGGAGTTGACGACGTATTCAGCAATAATAAGTGGCGTTTTGGTATGTGTTATGTGTTCCAGCGCTGTTGAACAGCCATAATAATCTTTTTTTATGCTCTCCTCATCCCCTCTTATAACCATCCAGTTTCACCACGAAGAATAACCTACTCTACGTAGGGAAGCAGATGGCCTACTAATTATTTGATGCAAGTGCAGTAGGACAGTGTTGGAACCTTAGTGTACTTACTGTACTATAATAAACATCAAAGACGTAATAAAATAGTATACGAAAATTTATTCAGCATTTAACCCAACATTTTTTCAAAAAGTAAAACGCACAATAAATACTTTTATTAAATATTTACATTACAAAATAAAAATATAAATTCATATATGAAATAACACTGAATAATTTTGAAACCATTTTATAAGATTTAAAACATTCAATTAATATATAAGTTTAATGGTAACAAGAAAAAAACAACTAATTTTTTTTAAATTGTACTGTACTTCCGTGTAAATTACTAAATTTCGAAATCATAATCCAAATAATCATTATATTACTAAAACGTATAAGTGGTCGTCAGAAATTGAACGGTAATTTTCTTATGTTTTAGTAATTAAAGGTCAATCTTTTAACATTAAAATCCCTGCTGTAAACATTTTAAATTTATGTATTCGATACTAGTAAATTATGGTTATGTATACTGACCTGCTATTTATTTTAATTTAGTATTTATTTAGGCTAATAGCTAACAACTGCTGCAAGGTAATTAGAGGTGGCAATCAGGTGTGACACAGAACTCCAACTCACGTACTTCATTACCTCGAATTAGCAGTTCTAACAGATCCACCGATAGTAATCTGAATCACTCATTTAAATACTAATTACATCATAATTCCTAATATTTAATAAATATCTAATTATAAAAACAATATGTTCTATCTTAAGAAATTTTTTTTTTTTATTTATTTATTTAACGTCGCATCAACTGCAATGGTCATTAGCGACGACGTTGGGATGGAACTTTATGCAATGAAGGATGAAATGATTTTTTGTAACGTATGAAAATATGCCGTGCCTGAGTGGGATTCGAACCCAGGACCGCATGATGAGAGGCGAGCACGTTACCAACTGCGCCAGTGCGGCCAGTGGCCTTAAGAAATTTATTTGTCAAGTCTTTTGTTGTAAGCGTAACGTGCTTTTACGACCGTGTTTTTCATATTATTTTCAGAGAGAGTAAACAATTTAGTAGAGTAAAAATGTACTTTGCATGCACAGTAGGATGTACACAATACTTACTTTTCCCTGAGAACAAACAATTTGCCTAAAAAATTTTTCCTTTTAATATTTACTGCACGAAAATTATTATTAAATTTTAAAATCCCACACGTATTCTTTTTTAATAAATTAATAGACCGTAGGAAAATTTAAGTTTTTGAACAAGTTTATTCCTTATGAGTGTTGAAATACTACAATATTTCATACCTGTATCAATATTATTATTGTTATTATTATTATTATTATTATTATATTTTTTTAGTGCTTGTTTAGCTACAATGGACCATTTTAGTCCATTTGAAAGCTTTCAGTCTCTTTTTGGCGTGATATTCTCCCATGTTCTGAGCACGCTTTTGTTTGGCTACTTCTGAAAATTCCCTCTTCTTATACTCTCTTTTCTGTGTCGTAAGCCGATGGTTGTGGTCCTTGATGACCTGTTTGTATTTGGGTGATTTTTCCGTTAGATCTTCGTGAGTTAGTCCACGAAATTATTCAAAAAGTTTATATTTTTATTATATAAAAATTAATAAAAGAAATAATTTTGGAAGAAGTGTTCAAAAGTAAATAAAATGTTTCCAAATTGAATTTCCAACTATGTTCGTATCATCTGATGTTAGTTAGTAGTGGTATACCGGAGCACCGTATTGACGAAAATAAATTTAACTAGCAGATTCGTATCTTCCCGTAACACAGAACCTGCTTGGCCACACCCTTAACCAAGACATATTTAACAAGTTTGTTGCTACACGTAACTCTGGAGTGCCAACTCGCGACTCTGAACTCGAATTCCAGGTGTCTGTTACTCAGAACCTTGAGAGTTATTGTTCAATACTCTGTTTACAGTATCTCGGAACATGATTATTAGTACATGGTACCAGATTGACAGTACTCAGGAACAAGAAAATGGGTACCCAGAAATCATCTACAGGCTCAGGCCAACCATTCTTGAGAGAGTATGGTATATTGAACCCAAACCATCAAAGTACACCGGTAATTATACTCGAAGTACTATCTAGTATTCAAATCCGTATAAAAGTCACTACCTGGTACATTTTAAAAAAAATAGATTTTACGAAAAATTGTATTTATAAAAAATGGTTGAATATGAATGGCCAAATTGAAAATAATTAAACAATAAACATTTTGAAAAATAACACTTATAGTCATTTGAGTCACGAGCTTGCCCTTGTTTGCAACGAGGGGTAAAGGGGGAAAAGCATCAGTAGGCATACGCGACTGCTCTTATTTTAGTGCAACAAATACAACAATCCAGAGCATATACAGTATGTCGCGAAATGTTTTGTCGGTTAACTGTACAAATGTAACTGTTTGTTACCGTGAACAGAGATGTTAGTTTCTCGAAAACGTGGGCAGACTATTCACAGTGCTGAACGAAATTTAATATGCAGTGTAATAAAATTCTGTGAAGTTGAAGCTAAACAAAAGTACCTTTCCCTGCCTCTTAACAAAAGCTATGAGCGAGTGGCTAACTACTGTGATGTTTCTTTTTCCACAATTCAAAAAATAAAGAAGGAAATTAAAGACGTGAAGAAGCTATTCTTCTACAGTTTTGTTGACACCTGATAAAAAAAGAAACGGTTAGGTAGATACTAGTGAGACTGATAGTGAAGACGCCGGGTGACAGCGATAGTAAAGAAGACGATTCATTTATTGAAAATTATTTTGTTCCGATGGAATAAGGTAGCTGGTAATTACAGCAAATCAAACATTTCTAGTCATGTAATTAAGCTCTAGGCAATATTACAGGTCATATTTATTTCTTATAAGGTTTATGAAGAAAACATTTTCTCGGAATAAACCACAGCTCAAAAAATGTATGTAGAAACTGCGCAGTAGTGAAATGTACGAGTAGTGTCTCACTGTTAAAGTTGGCAGCACTTTTAAATTTTCAATTCCCTTTCTCACAGCCTATCCATACGCAAAAGCCCATCCAGTGACTTCAGCATCTACAAAAGAAATTGGAATCAGAAACTACCAAGTATCTAATGCACAGATTCGGTGAAATTTTTGAACAAAATTAACGTTAGTAAAGTTTATTTTAACGTAATAAGCTTAAGTTATCTTAAAATAAGTTAATATTATTTGATAACTCAATTAAATATCAATTAAGGAGTCTGTTTAATCTTCTGCCTAATAATCTTTCTGCAAACGTATTTTGAAGACGATTGGAATGTTGGTCGGATTTTATCTATAAACGTATGGCAGTATCCAGTACGAGTAAGATCGTTAATCGTTGACCAACGTTAAAAATGTAGACTATTTATAAAAGATGAGATTATTTTTTAGATGACGTTCTCAGAAACAGTATTTAAATTTTGAGTTATAACCTTCTGATTGGTCCAATTAAGAACTGGTGAAAAATTACAATAAATTGTTAAGTTAGTCGTTTGTGAAAATGACAGTGTGGTTAACAACTGAAAAAACATAGTCAATCAACATTGTAGAATCTGTTCAAATATCATGTTTACTCGCGCCAAACATTCAATAAAAATTTAGCAACCAAATTGGGTTGTTTTTATTTTTAATAAATGAGTTCTTTATACCTCTCCTTATAGTGCCGCCTCCTTTTCAACCCACTATTCATTCAACTTAATTTGCACTTCAACTCCATTTCGACTGATAATTAGCAACAACACTTGTAAATTGCTATCTATCGTTAATCCTTAAAAGAGTGTGCTTACTCAAGTTTGTCCAGTATCTGATGTCCTTCAACCATGATCATTTACTTCGCCCAGGCCTGCGCTTGCCCTCAATTTCCTAAAACCAAAATAAAACTGTTAGGTTTTTGATTGTAAAATTTATTTATTTGTAGTTTTAAACGTCTAAGTTGTTTAAATTAATAGTGAGCGTATTAGTAATAAATTGGCAAAAAACCTTTATTCTTTTCCTGAAGTTTCTTTGAGGGAATCCCATCCAGAAACGTCGTAGCCTGAAAATAATGTCTAAATGTACATACAACTAATTGTAAATTCTAATACAACATTAAAAATTAAAAATTGACTCACAATGGTACTACTATAATAAATAAATAAAATATTAACTAGTTGTAATATACATATATACTCGTATGAACGTTTTGCTCAATAAAATTATATCGGTACAACTGATAAATAATACGACCGCTGTTACGTTGCATTGACCAGTGAGCCTACCATAATAACAAATAATGAAACCAATTGACAGTGATTTTGTACCAGAAAATATCTGTCTGTTTCAATTATGGTGGGTTTTAATACTTCATTATGTACTGAACTTTTCTAGAATGAAATTGGGCTGTACTTTTGATTTCATGTCATTTTATATTTCCATAATGTTAATATTTGAATAACAGAAATTATTATGCTAACAAAACAGAGGTTCAAATTCAAATATTCTTGTTCATTATCATTGCATTTTATAAATAATATAATAATGTTGTGAACAAAAATTTCTGCTGGATAGTTTATTCGACAATTTTACATTTAACGTACATAATATACTGTAAATAAATATTTGAGCTAGAACTTTGTTAATGGTATGTTATAATATCAAAAAATGAACCAATTTGTGACGCATAATTTATTCTCCATTATAATTTTGGAATTAAATGTCAGAGCTAATTTGATATCAATTGATTGTACATGTGAAAATAAAATAAAAACTCGTTGAAATTGATATAATTTTTTAAATAAGAGATTAATATTAACAGTATTGATACTTTATTACCGTTCTTAATTTCCGTGGCACTGAAATCCCAAAATAACGGGCATTTGCCCGTACGGATTCTATAAAGCCTAAAGGGAATATCACAGAAGAGCAATTGCTCTCTTTATTTAAAAGGCAATTTGCTATAGTTTCCAAAGGATCCAGGTGGATTGAGTGTTCGTCGTCAAATTGAACGTGATGTCTTTTATGATGTAATGGTTGAAGTACGACAGATCAAAGTGGGAATTCATATTTGAGATGGAACCAGCAAACAAAACGGCTCAGTTTCAAATGATCCCTTCAAATATAACTTCTGACAACATGAATTACCAAAGATAATTTGTTATTATTACTAGAAAAGGGATAATATAACGAAGTAATTATGTTTTAATAATTATGTTTTGCGTAGATATTCAGCGGAGCAGATATTTACAGATTTCAATGATATGGATATAAGACAACTGTACGTGGAAGAAATAATTAAAAGACTTCAAGTGAACGTAAGTATGCAAAATAGAGGAAATTAGTACTATAAGCGAAACAAAAATCTACTCTTATCGGAGAGAGCGAGAATTGCTCTTTACAAGCGTCATTTTGAGTACTTGACACCCAAAATATATAACCTGCTTTCGAACCATTTATAAAATCTAAAGAGTTTAAAATTTTATAAAGAACTTAAAAAATGGATAGCCAAAACAGATAGAGAGAAAATAGCAAAAATGGACAGCAATATTGAAATGTACGCGTATAACTAAAGAGACAAGAGGAAAATAAAATAGTATATTTATATACGAGTATAATATATGTATCATATATGTAGTGGTGCAAACAAAGGAAAATAATGTTTAGTAAAATAATATATAAATATCCTAATATAAGAAAATCTAGTAGTAATAAGTGTCTACATATTACCACGATTTATCATGAGTTTTTTAAAAACATTCGAATAGCCCAAAAAATTTGTTTCCTGGTTTTCTGGAAAACGGTTGAATATTTTTTAAAACCCTTTTTATTATTTATTAAACCCATATCCTGAACAAAGCTAGGGTTGTGTTTTATAGTACTCTACTTACAATTTGATTTCCACAAAAGTGCGTTAGTTTAAACAGATTTAATCAAGCTATCATATTTTAACAAGAATACGTGCATGTACCTTTTGATGAAACATTACAGCAAGACAAAAAAATTACAATTTTATAGATGTTTTTTTCTTTATTATCATTTTATCTTTTATTACAATAAAATGTTACCATCACAGCCTTAATAGCCTTAATAGTAATCATAGCCTTAATAGTAGTATTTATTTATCTAGAGGTCTTCGTAAACCCGATTTCAACGCAACCCTTTGTGGCTGGCAATAGTCTTGCGAGTAACATTGGATGTAGTAAGTAATTGCTACTTTTAACATGAATTACAATAAATTGTTATTAAAAACTGTAATAAAAATCACATAAGTCTCTAACTTCTGAAGAAAGGGCTCAAAGAAATATATTTACTGAAGTGAGAAATGCACTTAGAAAGGTTTAAAATATTACAAAATTTATTACGTTAAGATTAATATTACGTTATATTTTTTTAAAACATTTGAGTTGTACCAGTAAAATTAAATCAATCTATTAGTATTTTAATACTAATAATTGATATCAATTTTATTTTTATCTTGTATTTAAATTGCATTGTTGCTTAGACCCTGTATTATAAATAAGTTTACTTAAAGTATTATTAATACGATGTAGTTGTGAAAGTACAGGTATATAAATTTCTATAAAGGATGAAAGAAAGAAATAGATTGAATAAAGTTTGAGTTAAGCTTAAGTTTATATATTTTCAATCAATCATGAATGTAAATGACGGTAACAACACAAGGGGTTAGCTTTAGACCGTAACTGCAACAACAATTACAACTTGCAGCTTATGAGATAAAGTATTCAACTGGTAGTGAATTAAATTTCCTACCATTCTTTGCCCTACCTTTTCTCCTTTCTCGTTATGAGTAATTTATTCTATTTTCTACTGAACCGTTTCAAAATCAAAATAAAAAAATTCCCGAGAGAACCTGTTATGTAACATAAATTACTATTTAAGTATTAATTTTAAATCAATAAAAAACCATCAGAAGTAAATTATAAGCAATATAAAGTAATATAATAAAGAGAAAGATTTAAATAAATTTATAAAATAGTTTTTAAAACATATTTTTTCTAAACCTTTCAAATCTTAATTCACAACTTTACAACCGACTAGTGAGTATGATGAAAAACAATTACTTTTCTCAAGGACTAACAGAAGAACATCATTCAGCAGTAGGACTTTGACGGGATTTTGTTTTAGGTTATAGAATTTAATTTAATTTACTGCAGTTTTCTTCAGAGTTATTGTTTCTTTAAGCTTATTTACTAACAGTCCTTAAGTAATCATTCATTTAAATTGCAATTGCCTAAAAATCAAAGTTAACAGAAAAATGTCAAATAACAAAAATGATTCTAATATTTTTTTAAGAATATTGCTATTGAGTGGCGCTTTCTGGTAATTTAGAGGAATTGTTTTTGTACTTTTAGTATATGTTTCACAAGTTTTAGTCACAGTTGAGAAAAAAAAGTAACAAATTAATGGTACTTTTACCATTAATTTACGTTTTCCCTAATTTATGGTTAATTCTGAAATTATTCCTGAATCTGTCAGCGTTAAGTCAACCTATGTTACTCTTCCATCTTCTATGCAGCCATCTTTGTAGGTTGCCTGGTAAATTCCTTGCATCTAGATTACGTATAAGTGGAACATATCAAGAACTATAAGTTTTAAGTGTGTAACAGTTTTTTTCCAATAAATTGTTTGTTTTGAAAAGTATTATATTACCAAAATTAGCAGTTTTTTTTTTTGAAATCGCAACAATATCATTAAATCGTTTGTGTTTAATGTGGTGCATTTTTTGACATTGCAAAATTTTAAATTAAATGTGCAAAACGTTCTGCTTAGCAGTTAAATAAGTCACCAACCAACACGCTAGGTCAGTCTTTTTCATATTATTTTTCCAACATTCCGTTGTTTTGTATGTCAATATTTTATAAGAATGAATAATGGAAAAGTAAAAATATATTTGACTGTAGTAAAATCTTATTAAGTAAATAGTTATTTACTAATCGTGGATTATTTTATAATAGATCAAAACTTTATTAAAACATAATGAAACAGTTACACAAACACCAGTGAAAAAATATTTAACACAACACACTGCAGAAACCGACATTTCAAAAATAGAGAAAAGAATAATCAGAATCTGCTTAAATAGGAAAACACAAGAAATGGGGATTGGAAAATCGTTTCAAACAAAGCAGCTTACAAAGCAATATTAAGCAAGATGAAATAGAATATCATTATTTATATATTTTTTCAGAACTTCAGAAAATAGAATAATTAGAAACATTTTGGAATAGTAAAATTAGTATTAGATGGATTACAGACGTTGAACATGATATTGAAAAATTAAAAATTACACTAGACGATCTAAAAGATGTGATGGCCAAATTAAAAATTTTAAAAGATAAACAGACTGTATTACGAGTAAAAATACATCAGCGATCAACAGGAGAAGGAGTGATTTCGGACGAAGTAAGGAAACAGAGGTCTGATAGGATGAAAGCCTATTGGGAAAATAAACTCCAAAAGAAAACCAACGAGTAATTCACTAAAGTGATAAAATGTGGTCAGAAAATGATGATGCTAATAATAATAATAATAATAATGATAATAATAATAATAATAATAATAATAATCATAATCATAATACAAATTTTTAAGTTTTAATTAGTCTATCAGAACAAATTTTAGTATGGATAAATCAAAAATCTTAAACAAATGGAAAAAAGTAAATTAGTAATTAATTATAGAAATCTTTACTATTCTATTATTTTTTAACTTCGTTTTTAGAACTGTGTGTTTAATTCAAATGAAAATAACTAATCATTTTAAGAAAGCATTTCACTGTACGCTAATTACCATCCAAATCAATTACCTTGCATTTATCAATCGTTTATCAGATCTCTGTAAGAAGGCGCTACAATAGAAAAAAAAGTGCAGAAATCTTTTCAATTAATTTCACATCTTATAATCAATATTAAGTTATCTGGAGAGTAGAAACATTTAACGGATACCCTCACCTTAGCTTAACTGGCGAAGACTGATTACTTTCTCCGTCCAATGCTAAGGTAGAATGTATTTGAGTTCAGTTCGCATCTAGTGAAAATTAGTTAAAATTATTTTATTTTAAAACATTGATAAATTCTTTTTACACTTTAAAGACATTGCATGGCTTCTTTTTTTAAACTGAGGTATGTCGTCTAATTAATCAATTTCCAAAACGTCGCACCCTTGGTCTTTCTTGAATTATTTCCTGTTGTGCAATAGATATTTCTCTGACGTGTCCGTGAATGTGACTATAGTAATGGTCATGACTTCATGACATTGTGTCTATAGATATGTTTAAAAGATTTGTTTTTAATCAGTTAAGTATCTTAATGATCAGTTGTTTATTAATAGACTATAACATGAAAAAAGATGTACGATTTGAACAACTAGACGTTAACTATGAAGCAACTTTTCAAATTTCTAATAAAAGTTGAAGCTGTTACATTTAACAAATAGTCTAGCAAACTGAAATTTTGAGACCTAGGTCGCATGAAATTCAACTTTTCAGGGTAAGCAACATCAATTTATGGTGCATAAATTATTTCTTTCAAAAATGTTTAGGTGTAATACTCAATAAACAACTCAATACTTTATTATATAAACAACTTTATTGGATGCTGGATAGGAAGTCAAAGGTTTTACTGTTTAAGAAAGTTTTGACATACACAGTAATTTTGAAGCCCATATGAAGTTATGGCATTCAACTTTGAGGAACAATCAGTAATTCCAGCATAAAAATTATTTAAAGATACCAATTCAAAATTCTCAGAACACTTACACCATTGTGCATCTCTAGTAAAGTTAAACAAACAGATTTAAACATATTAACAGTAAAAGACGAAATATTAAGATATCTCATGAAATAAGAAAACCACCAACACCTTTTGGCAGTAAACCTGCTAGGTAACACAGAAACACTCAAACGTTTAGAACAAAAACATCCAACAGACCTTTCTTAAAGTACACAAACAAATAAAGTCAAACAGTCATCAACAAGAGGGCGTACTGATTGATGAATTCCCCGTTCAGGAAAAATAGACAAATTAAAATTCTAGTCATTGTACCCGCGTACAGTTCCGTAGTGAACTTTATGTAGATGTATTATGTAACAAAAAATTATTCAGAAAAATAAACAACTTACACATAGTTAAAATAGAAGATTAAAGAATAAATAATATGCCTTGCGTAAGGAGAAAAAAATTGAAAAAATCAATCTCGTTTTTCGTAATTGTTAGCCGCTAGCGGAAAATTGTTTTTTACTGGTAAATCGAGTCATTAGACTGAGTTTAAAAATTCTTTTACAAGTTCTTCTTTGATATTATCATCATTATTATTAGCTGCACACTTTGTATTTTATTAAAAACAAATCTGCATACAACTAGAATTTAGTAAGTACCAGTACGTTATTAAATGAATGTTTTATAGAGTGAAAGGCCAATCATAGAATTGTAATAATATTGCATTAACGGGATAAGATAAGATGACCATTTGAACTGATCAAACTATTGCATTTATCAAGAAATTGTTTTATACTAATCATACAAAGAAATAAGTTGAGTTAAAAGTAACCATGCCTCATGCTTACTTTTGACTCAAACACCGCTTAATTTTACAACGAGATTTTACACGATGATGTATTGGTATTGTGTTGTTTAGGTCATCAACCGAAAACCTGGTTTGAACTTCTAGAGGCTTTAAGTAAAACGAGGAATGAAGTTTACCGTGCCTTCCTCAATGAGTGGAATATGCTTATGCCCTGTGGAGTATGCTTATCACTCTGGCTGGACCTCTCAAAAGCATCTACTTTTCACCCTGCAAATGCCACCTTCACTTCATTCACTACAGGATCGCGCTGTATAATGAAATTCATTACTTTCAGAGGAGATAACTCTGATTAGTGCTTTTTACACCTTTACCTCTTCTGTTTTCTGAATGCTTCAGTCATATGACCATGTGATAAGAAACAAAAACTATTTTCTGTAGCCCTGTAACTAGATATTGAGTGCAAATAATGTAACACTCCATCTGCCTGTTATGGGTAATTTTTGGTATTAGCATTTTTAAATTTTCTGGTTTGGTATTAGCAAATTAAAATTTTTTAGTGATGGCGTTAGTGCTTAATTTTGCAAGAGAACGATTAATATACAAACTTATAACCTTAAACAAAATTTGTAATATAGATACAGTGAAGACGAGGAAAATGTTTCACGAGAACTTTTAGTTCGACCTCTTTAACTTTGTAGACCGCATTGTGGTATTGTTTGTGTAGAATTGGTTGTGAAGTTAGCTTATAAACTATTACTCTCACTAGTGGTAAAGACGGCTAATTAAAGTATACAGAACAACAATTTTCAGCCGTCCTTTATCTTCAACAACAGAGTTTTGCTATGTTTACTATTAAAAGAATAATAAAGTTTACGTTTCTATAAGTAACTGATTGTGTTTCGTGTAAGTAAATTATCTTTAACATATTTTTTATAAGCATACTCTTTTGATAATAAAAACAACCCATCGCTTTTTACGAGTAATTATATACTACAATATTTATTAAACCAAACAAAATATTGTATAGTTTCTCCGTGGGCTCTATTTAAAACTTGTTTTCACTTTATTAATTTTAATTTACAACGGTGCAACTCTGTATAATCTGTAAATATTTTTACAGCTTATTTTAACACTTTGAAGGAGAACATAACTCCTTAGCAGGACCTCGCGTAGAATTGTTATAACGTTGGTCGTTCACGAATTTTGTGGCTGTGCTTTTAAATTTTAAATAAATAAAAAAATATGATGTAAATATTTAAAACCTACGAGAATAAATTTAAAATTCACATTTTTTTTAGGAGAACCAATAGAATGATTAGTTAGATTTTATCTCAAATATCTGTTCTACTTTCTTCTAAGCCGAAGTTTACCTGGTAATTGTGGACAGTTTAGTTTGTGGACTAGTGGTTTAATTTTTCAATTTTTATTTATATCGTTGGTACGCCTGGTGGATTGTTTTTAGTTATGTAAGGGATGTTAAGATCTGTGTGGGGTATATAATTACAAACTTATGAAGGAACTTTAAAAACTATCCTTAATAGTTGCAGTTACCCAAAACCGAGAGTTTGGCTGAGACATAACATATGTACATTCGTTGAAGTTAGGAGCCATAGAGAATAAGTTTGAAATGAGGGGGCCGCCTCCGTTGCGTAGTGATTAGTGCTTTAGCCTACCACGTGAAGGTCCCGGGTTCAAATCCCGCCAGAGTCTGTAAATTCACACAAGTCAAAACCCACAGTTACGGTAACATAATCCACCGTAGTCGCTAAGGACCAAGCAGTTGATGTGACATTTAATAAATAAATTTAAAAAACTTTTCAGATGAGGGGTTAATTTTGAAGTCAGGAAAGAATAATGTTCAGCTGTTTGTACCTCCTATCTAAAGCTCTGCGCTTCAAATTTACACGTTCGTCCCACGTAAACCTTCTGTACATATACAGACCAATCGCAAATTTTGTTAGCTTGTATCATAGGAAAGTTATATGAAATGCAGCTGAGAATAATTTCCGTCTCAGGATATATTATACGGTAAAGTAATATGGTTTGTTTTAAAGGCGTTAATTTTAATTCTCCACGTCGTAAACTACGATTCCAAGATCGATAGCTGATGTTGAAAATGAAATTCCACGTCAATAGCAGAATTGGGCGAAGTATGTATTACTGTATCATAAAAAATATAAAATTTCTAAAATATTATTATGATGAAATCTCCACTATTGTATAAACATATTTTTCTAGCAATAATTCAAAAGATATAAAGTTTCTAGTAAAACTTCCTAATTACAAATAATTATTAATTATTTATTAACTTCACAAGAGCTGCGTTAAATATGTGTCTGCAAACATCACGAAGAAAATGACTATACGTAAATATTAGAACATACATCCAAAATTTTATAACTTTATGTATATCAGAAAATGTAAAAATATTAATGCTCTTAGGGTACTATCTTCTTTTACCCGTTGATCACTGATGGTATTAATAAAAATATTTTATTTTTCCTAAGTATGGCTCAAGCTGATTTTCGGAACAGCAGTTCTTTGAAAAGATACAGCAATATTATGCATTGTTTTTGGGTTGCACCTCATTGGTAAAAATGAAGAAACATTTTTATACATTAGGCGCAGGTGTCAGTAAATAAGATACTATGATTTTCCTAGATGTTCCTTAAGGAATACTCACGATGATTTTTAGAAGTGTATTTCTTTGGGAAAGTGTGGAAACAACCTAGTCCTACATTGCTTAAGCTTTGTTCTCCCTTTTTTCCCTTAAAGCGCAAGTGACCGAAATTCAAGAGCTTTATTCTGTATTGTATATGTTCCCATAAGAAAACGATATTTAGCTCTCTAGGGGATGAAAAGGGAGAATGTTATTGATGAGTAAGTGATTCAGTCAGAAGGGCTTTTACGTTTACATAAATATACTAAAACCCCCTCCCAATTCACTGAGCTTCACCATAAACTAAATTTAAAGTGTTTAACTTTTACCACAACCTTATACGTTAAGTCCAATCGCACTGTAAAAATAAAACCAATAAGTACTGAAAACAAAAATTTTGTTGGCATTAGTCTAAATCACCCTTGTAAGAGGAGAAATACATGAGAATAACTGAGTATGTTTTATTAGAAAAAGTAGCTAAAAATCTATTTCTTAAAAAAATATTACGATCTCTTTGATTTTTGGAAGGTTAACATAACTTTTTAGACAGAAATTGGACGTGATAATATTTTGTTTTATATCCCGTAAATATATATATTTTTTTTTTTAAGTAAAAACGAATGGTCACAGATGTAGGGCGGTACTGTATACCGTACCTGATATCTTACCAGACCTATATGATCTTATTATATTACCTATCTGACCTGTGCATAATACAATACTGTATACAACAGATGGTGTAATAGTAGTACGAAGGTTCCTGGTTCAAATCCTATCAAAGGTAGTTACGTTTATATGGATATGAATACTAGACAGTGGTTACCGATGTACTTTGATGGTTGGGGTTTAATTACCATACTTTCTCAGGAATGGTCGGTCTGGGTCTGTACAAGACTACACCTCATTTTCACTTCATACACATCATCCTCATCTCATTGGGTCATGGGGTTGCTTATTGTTTTGAATTGAACAGATTGCAACGTACACAATTAAGAATAAAAAAAATAGTAGTAGGTAAATCACTATTCCTCCCAAACGAACTTACATAAAACAAATGAAATGAACGATGTCTTAATTTCTTTTAAATTTAAAAATTACGTAATGTCATATAGTCTATGATACTAAGGAAGTACTAATCCAATAATAAAAGAATTTTAAAATCGATTGGATAGTTTCTCAGATTACCTTGAATAAACAAACGTTACTTCTTCATGATATATATTAAACATAATTAACTATGTTAATATTACGTTATGTTACTTACCTTACATAGTTAATTATAAAACAACTGAAATATAAATTTTCATGAATATTACATTTAAAAATAAGTTGTTGTTGTTGTTGTTGTTGTTTAGGTCATCAGCCGAAACGCTGGTTTGAATATCTACAGGTTTTACTAAGTAAAATGAGGAGTGAGGTGGTTTATCAATGGCTTCCTTACTGAATGGAAAAGTAAGCTATGCTTGACAGCGTGCCCGTCCTTCTAAAAAGCATCTACTTTCCACCCTGCAAATGACACCTTCACTCCATTCACTACAGGGTCTAACTGATAATGAAATTCATTACTCTCAGAGGAAATAACTCTGACTAGTGTCTTTTACACCCCTGCCTTTTCTGTTCTTAAATACTTAAGGTCATATAATTGGCTGACCATTTGATAAGAAACAGAACTACTTCTTGTAGCTTTGGAACTAGCAGATCGAGGGCAAATAATTTAACGCTCCACCTGCCTATTATGGGCAAAGATTTTAATTTCAAAAAGAAGTAATAATAATTGCAAAAATCTATCATGTTTTCAAATAATTTACAGCTTTAGAAAAATAAATATGAAATTTGTTTCAAGCAAAATATCACTTTGAAATGGTTTGTAATCTTTGTATAACTTGTCATTATTCTAATTTAGAGTTAGGGTAAAGGGCCAGAACATAATTACTTTGCGAGAAAATGGGCTGTTGTACCGAAAATCATTGGTGTGGTGTAGGTAATTTATTGGGAACGATATCAAAGTATTATATTCATAACAGTTGAAGTATATTCTACGTACGGGGGATATTGCTGCTTGCAATATTGAGCTCCATTGAACAGTGTTGAAGTAGAAATGAGAAGTTTGATGGTAACGGGGGGAGTTGATATCCCCTAACCGGATCACGAAAGGTACCGGTCTAGCCTAGATTGGTACGTTTGAATATTGTATGCAAGGCAATCGCCCGAAGGGAATCAAACACCTATACGGTACAGAAAACTGGGGCATCCTCCTTCTGTCGATACGTAAATTTGAATGTGCACGCCAAGTGGCCAGATGTCGACTTCTACTAGATGCATTACCACTGAATAGTTTCTGTGGTAAGTAGATTTATTCTCTGTTCTCTCTGATCGTTTTTTAACTTCCGTCCCGCAATGTAATTTAAAAAGCTAATACTTTTTTTATCGCAAATTACTTATAATCAAAATTTTACAAAAAATAATTTCAATATTAATACAGAAATTAAAATGCAGTAAAATATTTGCTTGTTATAAGTTTTACCGAACCTTATTACGGCAATGAGATCCATTTTTGATATTACATGTAACACGAAATTAATTATGCATAATGTGAAAAATGTACCTAAGTTAAAACTTTTTGGCAATAAAAGGAAAAATGAACAAAAATTTTAAATTAGCGAAAATAATCTTCATCGTATTACATAATAATATGCAATATATTTTTAAAAAAAATTGTTTTAACATCAAATAAATAATGAGTCCCAGTATAATATCAGGTCGCAATCTTTAACATTAAGTTATAGGTTAATATTATCTAAAGTGGAAGATCAAGGTGAACGAGGACAGGTCTACGCATGTAACGTTTACTACCAGAAGAGCAACTTGTCCTCCTGTCCAGCTGAATGGCAAGATATTCCACAGCCCAGAAATGTAAAATATTTAGGAATGTAGCTACTTAAATAGAGGTCTAAATTGGCAAAAACAGATTCAGATGAAAAGGAAACAGCTGGATTTAATATTTAGGAAGATGTATTGGCTCGTTGGTAGGCGTTCCCAGCTATCGATTGACAGCAAACTACTTTTGTACAAATCCAAGCTGAAGCCGGTTCGGACTTACGGGATTCAGTTATAGGGCACAGCATCGACTTCAAACATCGAGATTCTGCAACGGTTTTGATCAAAAGCTCTCCAAACCATACTAAATGCACCATGGTATATTACTAATGCCGATATACATCATGATATGGATGTGCAGACGGTACGAGAAGAAATACGAAGTTTCAGTTGTAAATACATCAAACGTCTGAACAACCATGTAAATCACTTAGCACTGAATCTCTTAGACAACAGCGATGTTGTTCATGGACTAAAACGTGCTACAGTACTGGATCTCCCAGGGCAAATCTGATAGTGTGATTTTACATTGCAAATAATATAATGTTAATATTCTGTAGATGACTGGCATGTTTGAGTGTGAATGTATAAAGAACTGAATGAAAATGTTTAATTATCTCCAGTAAATTTCTGTGTACATGGAATCATGTGCTCATTATTTATTACTTCTCATTCTGTTTTTTCGTTTTAAAGGAGTTTTGGTTATTTTATTTTATTTTTATTTGTTTTCTAAATTATGTAATTTTGGTTGTAAATAATAATTAAGAGCAGTATTATATGTTTTAATGTTATTATTTGTTAATTACACCTGTGGGTTGTAATTTTTTCGTGTGTTAATTCTAATTGATAAGTTGCATTTATTGTTATACAACAGATTATGCATTAAAAAAAATTTATATGAAAAAAGTAATAGGCAAGCACCAGACGGATTAAACTAAAAAAGTTTCTCCAATAAGTGTACGAGTCAAAAACACATTTCGCTGTATCTTTAGTCGTATGGATCTGCATATTTCTTTTTTCTTTCCTCCGTCGTCTTTATAGTTCATCGCTAAGTTGAAAATCTCGAGTTCCAATTCATCTGAACCTCCTCTGCGTATAATTTTTTTTTAAATTATAACCAGGATATTTTGGGAGGGAGTTCGTCAAATTAAGTATTGAGTAATGAACGTAAAGAATGTTACGTTCACCACTGTAGCCGCTAATAACAAAGTAGACATGTCATTAAAATATTAAAAAAGAAATATTTTTATAAATAACTAGAAATTATAAATTTTAACTGTATATTTACACTGCAAGTATAGTAGTCTTCTAGTTGTGCTAAATTTGAACTCTCTGAGTATGAGATTCAAAGAATTCGTAAAATTTGCAGGAAGTTGCAAGAAAACAAATACACTATTCCTATCGTACGAACGAGCCTTTTAGTATGTTCCTAAGCGTTTGAATTCCTGTTCTTATTCTGTAAACAAATATTTAAAAAATCTCTTCGGTGACCCGGTAAAGTACTACAAAACCACTTTTGTGACTAATTCATTAGTATTTATTTATTGGTTATCTTTGTTTAATTAACGAATGAACCAATCAAAGTATTGCATTATTATATTTATGTTATAAATTTCGCAATAGTTAATGAAGCGGTTTTAGTTATTTTACGTGAAATCAAAGGATAAGGGACTATTTGTCTGTAATAGGTTCGAGCCGGTTATTCAAACAATTCTCAGTGCAGTATAATTATATTAAGATAAAATCAACAGAATTTCTAACACAACTACATGGTTTGTAATAGTGTGGTTGACTTCTAATATTTGCGTGGATAGCTAGTAGTTTCAATAGTGTTGCAATAGCAGTATATAGGTAGGTGTCTGCAATGCATCGCGATGTAATTGGACTAAAGGATGGCTCTCCAAGGGGATGTTCTAACAACCCGTGCTGGGAGTCTAAATCCCACATCTCACCCCATCATTTGCCCGCCAGCTCTGTACTTTGCGTGCGCACATTTTCACTTCTACTCAAAATGCAATCGTGTAAGTTCAGACAAACACCTTCACACAGACGCACACCTGCGGTCAAATCTATACGAATATGTGTATTCACTTTTCACTGAATTTTTGCAATGCCCAGCAGCTTTACATGTTTTTATTTTTATTTAAATCCACCTCAGCCATGAACAGAATACGAATATCCACGTATTATCTTCAAGAAGAAAAAACATTTTTGGGGCGCAAAATTTATTATACTATGTTATACTATAACAAATATTGCCCACAACAGGCATGCGGAGTGTTAAGTATTTGCGCTCGATTTGCTTTTTTCAGGGCTACAAATATAGTTCTGTTTCTTATCACATGCTCTGCCTATTATATGACTAAAGCATTTAAGAACAAAGTGGTAGAGGTGTAAAAGAGACTAGTTAGAGTTATCTCCTCCGAGAGTAATGAATTTCAGTATACAGCCAGACCCTGTGGTTAATGAAGTGAAGGTGTGATTTGCAGAGTGAAAATTAGATGCTTTTTAGAGAGCCTGGCATGCTATTAAGCATACTTTACCACTCAGTGAGGAAGGCAATCGTAAACCATCTCACTCCTCGTTTTACTAAGTAAAGCCTCTAGAGGTTCAAACCAGCCTTTCGGCTGATGACCTCAACAAAAACAATAAATAATATCGTAAAAAAATGATCCTCTAACCAATTATAACAAAAAATATCCATGGTTCAACGATCCTCCAAGATCCAACAGCTACGCTCTGGTGTATTTGGAACAACAGTGTTCACAACGATCTTGTTATTTCAACAGTCAAAGAAGAAATTTAAAAATTTAGTTTAAAATACGATAAACTGCTTAAATCGCATGAAAATTATTTGATAATCAATTTGCTGGATGACAGTAGTACAATTTGAAAGCTAAAGCAGAAGCACAGGATGAACTAATTTGTTTAATAGAAAAATACTACCTCTTCAAAATTTAGTACCATTATATCTGTAACAAATATCAAACAGTAAACAGCAGGTATTTTCTTTTAAAGATATCTTTACTGTGTGTTACAGTCTCATGATAAATAATTTTTATCAAATCTATTTATTGTTCGGTTAAAGAACAGATTGTAGATATTTTTGTTAATGAAAAAATCCATCAGCCAAAAATACTTTGCATGACAACAAACGCCTCAGTTTCAGTTAGCTATAATCAAAAAGAGACAGCCGCTAAAATTAAATTTTCAAAATTTAACTGAAATTAACAGACCTCATCAATATTTTAATTTAACAAAATATATGTCAAGACGAAATTATTTAACGCGCACCCGACTATGAAGAAAATAAAGTAGAGATCTAATGATCTAATTGAAAAAAATTATAAAGATTAAAAGAAATCCATATTTTATTTTTTATTGCACAGATTTCATCAAAATTTAAAATTTAACTTTTGTAATTTATTTTGCGTTGTATACATTGTTGTTACTACTGTAACCGTAGAGAGGAGCAGAATCGGCCCGCTACTAGCCTTCTCAATAACACTTTGTATGCACCAATTCCAGTGTAATATTAAGTAGTAGTACATAATGAAATGTTATTGAGAAGACTAGTAGCGGGCCGATTCTGCTCCTCTCTGCGGGAGGACATCAAGTTATAGACAGACAGTACGTACATTGTTATTTACTTGTAAAATAACAATGTGAGGACATCAAGTTATAGACAGACAGTACGTACATTGTTATTTACTTGTAAATAAGATTTTTTTAATTTGATTTAATTATCATACAACATTATTTGTTTAATTTTTTTTTATTTGTACCCTACTTCTTGGTCTATGTATTCTATTCTATTCTTGTTTTAAGTATTTTTTTCTGTTTTACTGTAATTTTGTTAATTTTCTTTATTCTGTTCAACTTGAGAATTAGTTCAACTAATTATATTTCATAATCCTATATTTCATAATCTGTACTTAATCTTTGATTCTGTAGAAAGACAAACCCCTCTTTAATTAGTAAATTTTGATTGAATTCTATAACATATTTAATACGTTAAGTATCGGCTTACAATAAGCTGGTTATCACAGGGATTAGTTTTAGTAAGCTTTCTTGTTTTTTTTCCTAATATATTTTTGGAAAACTCAACTTGACGGATGTCCCGATGTCCTTGTCTATAAGACTTTGTTTTTCATGTTTTGTAATAACACTATTTGATGATAAATACGAGTTTTATTATTTTTAACCAAGGATCAGCGTAACCAAGATAAATCTTCAACCCATAGAAAATCATTACTAAAAAATACATGTATAATCGTTTACTATGACTTTAAAAAACAGCTGCTATATATAAAGTGTGAATTTTTATGAGACTTCCAACCTCAGATAGGAGGTGAAACATTAAGTCTGTGTATTTTAAACGATATACGTAAAATTCTTGAATGTATAATTTTTAACACAGCCCCGGGGACCGTACCATTCCATTTCGGTACCTCCGTTCCATTTCTTTTATATATCTTGCTTTCATTAAACATGCCTGTAATTCTTCTATATAATAATACAAATAAATAATTATTCATTTCATCATATTTTAAAGGCTTAACCTTGTCGCTGCAACCATGAGCTCCTTTCACAACCATTTTTTTCAGCAACACTTACTGAACTTTATGTTTGATTAAACCTTCGAAGTTTTGGTTCCTCGGCTTTCTATTTAGTTCTCTTACAGACATTTTATAGTTAAAATTATTCACAATGCAATCAGTGTATCTCATAATGTGTTCGATAGGCTAAATTTCACCTTCCTTCTGTTCAAATTTTCAATGAGTTCGCTTTTGAATTTAACTTCAAGTAATACTTAAGTACTCTTCTTTCTCTGTCAAACTAATTTTCATTCGCCTTCAAACCATCTTGCTTTATCATGCTTTCTCATCACTCGTATTTCAAAGACAAGTGGTAAAACATCCCAGATAAATTTTTCCCAAATTATTTCCTATCTCAACGTTAATTATGATTATCCTCTCTCGATTTTTGACATTTGATGTTAAATACTTACTTACCTAAAAGCATTCTTCATATTATTTTTCTTTAAAACTCCTACTGTCATTATTTATAAACTTTTCAGGTACCGGCTTTTTTTTAATTTATATTAACTTCTTCATTAGGCTTTTGCCCATAACGGGCAGGTGGAGAGTTAAATTAACTGTATTTGATCTGTTAGTTCCAGGGCTAAAAAAATAGTTATGTTTCTTATCACATATTAGTCAGCCAATTATATCATTGACCTATTAAAGAACAGAAGAGGTAGACGTGTAAAAGACACTAGACAAAGTTATCTCCTCTGAGTGTAATGAATTTCAATATACAGCCAGACTCTGTGTTAAATGAAGTGAAGTTGTCATTTGCAGGGTGGAAAGTAGGTGTTTTTCGGAGGCCCGGGCAAGCTGATAAGCATAATCGTTCAACTCAGTACGGAAGGAAATAGTAAACTACCTCAATCCTCGTTTTTACTTAGTACGACATCTAGAGATACATACCAGCCTTTCACCTAATGACCTAAACAACATTCGGCTTAAGGTTCTGCTTATTACTCTGCTTAACTATTACCTCTGTTTTCTTGAAAGTTTATTTCCAGTTATTTTGCTTAAAAAACAATGTTCTAGGGAATCCCATATTAAATTTATTTCCTTCTAAAAGTTTACTACAATAATCTATTTTTTAGTACATTGTTTATTGTTTTTCGACAAATGCTCCTTGGTAGAGCAAATAGAAATTTTGTTGTTAAACGGAATTAATCAGGTATATTTTCTTATCCGGGATGATATAACCTGTAATCCATCTAACGATAATTTGAATTAAAAATTGAACTTGCCTCCTGAGTTTCGTAATTTTTTATTTTAAGTTGTAAAAAGTCATTATCTTACAAAATAATATAATATATTACTGGCCAAAAATTAGGTTATTAAAATCGACCAATTCGGCAAATGGAATCACTCTCATTTTCTTTAGTCTTTTTTGTCGGTTTTGAACGAACATTCGTTCATTTTTAAAAACCTGTGTAATCATTCTGCAGTAAATGAAAACTGTTTCAATTTGTTTAAGTATCCGAGAAATCTCTACAATGGTGTACAACATATTTGGTAAGTAATGCCAACTTAGAAATTATAATTTTCGAGTAGAAAGTAGGCTACTCTTATATATGTTCTGCCCTACCGTTAACTAGAGGTTGACTTTGGGTGTACCTCATGTCAAAATCTCACTCGACGTGACGCCCAGTAAGAGTACAGACCAATCAGAAAGCAGCTCCTGACGAATGACGTGACGCTGAAAGGCACTATGTGATTGGTTGATATCAGACTGATGTAGTACAGTAAACCTTTCTGATTGGACAATATTAACCAATCAAAATGACGCAAAAGGAGATACCTGATTGGTTAGAATTGGATTTTCTGATAACAAAACAGAACCCGCTAGGTAAGACGGTAGCCTGGCGTAACATCTAAATATGACCCGCTAGGCGAGTCTTTAGCAATGATTGTGTTAACAGGGTCCGATTGTAAAATAAAATTCAATACTCTCAGAAGTGATAATTGCGATTAGTGTATTTTATACCTCTATCTCCTGTATCCGTAAGTTCTTCATTCATATAATTGGCTGATCACATGATGTAAAAAACTAATTTTTTAAATCTGGAACAAGCAAATTGAGTGCAAAAAAAATTTAATACTACCATTTTATTACGGATAAAATTAATTTTGATTCCCATTTTAAAATACAGGGAGGAATTAAATTTAAGTAAACCAAGAAAAAAATTATCGAAATTATATCGGCCATTGTATCATCATTTTTGTTTGACAATTAGTTATTCTTTTTCGACTAATGGTGTAACACCCCCTCATCGCCGCCGACAACACATACGGCAAACAAATTTGGCGATGGGTTGGTAAAGGGTGTTAACAAAACAAATTAGGAAGCACAAAAACAAACACACAGGAAATCGTTGCATGAATGAAAATAAAATTAATTATAGTAGTAAGTAAAATTTTAATTAATAACAAAATAAGAATAGAATTTAACAACAAGCGGTACAATACACTTCATCTTTAAAAGACTCAATAAATTGTTATAAATTTTGATGCAGACTAGTTATTTATTGTGGTAAACTTTACTTTTTAGCAAACCAATAAATATTAATTATAAAGTATAAAATAAAAGAAATGTGTTCATACAAAAATGAATTAATAATAGCAAATTGTTGGCCAACTTTTTTTTTCTTTAGCATACTAGTAGCTTTTACAAACCCTTTCATTTATAATTCCTAGAATTTCCCCCAAAACTATAAATAAAAGGAATAAAAGTTATTTAACCTTTTATAAAGGTGTAATAATAATCATAGTAAAGATTCAAAGTTACTTTAAATTTGCAAAACAATTATTTTTTAAGAAAAATAAAAGCACCGATTCATAATAAATTTTGATTAAAGTGATTTAATAAGTAGTTAATATTATATTATGCAGATAAAAAAAAATTATTTTAATGTTCCTGCTTGCCTGTGGCTATTTATGAATCGACATGAAAATACATTTTAAACAAGTAATAGCCAAACACAGATTATTCTGTCCAACACATGTAAATATCGTAAAGGTTTCGATTTCGTTGAATCTCTTAAAAAATATATCAAATGCGTCGATTACCACGAATCACAGTAGGCTGATGTTAGAGAACTTCTCATAAAATAAAAAAAATAAAATAGTAACATACCCCATGTCGTTAACACTTAGAGTAGTGATACAGACTCAGGAGCCAAACTAAGATGATCAATCACGAAGTAATATCCAAATTAGTTTCGGAAGAACGGCAGGCATCAAAATAATCAGGAAACATCCCATCAGATTACAGGATACAAGTTGTTTAAAAAAATGTCATGTTCGAGGATCGAACATTCAAGAATTGGTTTGACTATGAACGGTGGTTGATCTTTAAATTGGAGGATTCCATCTACGGACTCCGACCCTGAAGAAAAGATCGGGCGAGTGTCAATAATTAACCAAAATAACCAACGATCTTAACAACAGCACAAACTCATAAGTAATACAAGTAAATTAAAAAAACTAGGTTAAGTAATTTAAAGAAAAGAGAATTTCTACGAGCCGAAATACAATTATAAAACTTTAAAAAATCTAGACAAAATACAATTAAGCAATTATTATTGCAAAAATTATTTCCCAATTAGAAAACATAATATCGTTTACAAATACAATAATCAAAATCAAAATGGGTTTTAATTGGATAGAACTCGTATCCAGCAATCAGAAGCAAGCCCAGACACAGCGTAGCTTACTTTCACGAAACATGATTTTAAACAGCTCGTAATAAATTCCCAGCTCTCGGAATACTAAGAAATGAAAATTAGCTTACCATTTTAATTAATGGGCAGAAGAAATTACATTTAACTTTTACAAAAGTTATAAATTTAAAATAATACGCAATAACATTACTACGTATTTCATAGTTCTACATTCACTGAAAGTACATCTGAGAGTGACTAGTCATGCTCGTTGAGAGGCAGCACACCGCGAGGGCCGAACGCAGTTCGCCGTAAAAACAATAGAGCGCGCCACCGAACGGTGAGTTAAATCCACATCACCAGAAGAATCTAGTTACCGGCAATCAAAAATAACTAGCTACGCCAGCAAAACAAAATCAACGTAACAAACTGAAGCCAGTTGTTACAATGGTCGTTGGTAGAGCAAATAGCAATCTTGTTATAAGACTGAATTAATCAGTTGTTTTTTCTTATACGGTATGATATTACTGTGATTCGTTTCAAGATATTTTGAATTAGAAACGTCAGTTGCCTCCTACGTATCGTAATTTTTTATTAAAACTTAATTTAATTTTTTAGTTGTAAAGTCATTATCACACAAAATAAATATGATATATTACTGGCCAAAAATTAGGTGACTAAAATCGACCAATTCGGCAAATGGAATCACTCTCTTTTTTAGTCTTTTTTCTCGGTTTTGAACGAACACTCGTATTTTTTAAATATCTGTGTAATCGTTCTGCAATAAATCAAAACTGTTTCAATTTGTTTAAGTACCTGAAAAATCTCTACAATGGTGTACAACATATTTCGTAAGTAATTCCAACTTAGAAATTATAATTCTCGAGTAGAACTTACGCTACTATTGTGTGTTCTGCCATACTGTTAACTAGAGGTTGACTTTGGGTGTACCTCATGTCAAAATCTCACTCGACGTTACGCCCAGTAAGAGTAGGTACAGACCAATCAAAAAGCAGCTACTGACGAATGACGTAACGCTGTAAGACACTATTTGATTGGTTGATATCATACTGACGTAGTACAGTAAACCTTTCTGATTGGACAATATTAACCAATCAAAATGACGCAAAAGGAGACACCTTATTGGTTAGAATTGGGCTCTCTCATTGGCTGAAAATACGAGACACTGATTGGCCAGGTATCACCTGAACTGTTGACGTCACACACGCAACACTCTCAACTTGGCCCGCCTTACTCACGCATCCCTAATAATTCTGTTGTTGAATACCAGTTATATTTTTGATATATGTATTTTCGTATCTGTTAAACACAATAATAGTGTTGACCAAAAGTATTTTGTTATGTAACGTTTTGTCAAGTTATTTCCTCGCTGATTTAGGATCTGTCAGTTAACGGGAGAATTATTAGTAAAATTTAAGAAAACTATAACCTTTAACAACTAACTCGTACAGATGAGATAAATAAAAAAATTATTAGGGTACAGCAATTGCGTAATTGTAGTAGCGAATGTATAAGCCGAAAAATTATTATAATTTTAAAATGTGTGATTTTACCGAGTTTTAGGCTTATAATATGTGTTACTGTAGGCAGCTTGTTCGAACGTTACAATTTTCTGAAAGAATTATCATATGCGGTTTTTTAACGAGCCGCTAACGAACAATTCATGCGTTTACTTAGTAATGGTAGGCTAATAATATTCTTTTATTTCAAATTAAATTTGCCAGTAAACTTAACTTGGTGCATATTATCACCAATATTATTCAACCTGTACTCTGAACACATCTTTCGAGAGGCTCTACAAAACTTGGAGGAGGGCATTTTAGTTAATGGACTCAGGCTTAACAACCTGCGGTATGCGGATGATACAATTGTTTTTGCGGATTCAATAGAAGGACTGCAGACGCTCATGAACAGAATCCAAGAAACAAGCAGCATATATGGACTTGACATAAACACCTCCAAAACTAAACTCATGGTAGTTAGCAAAAAACAAATTAGGGGTGCTAACCTGCATATAAATCAAGAAAGAATTGTAAGAGTCTCTAAGTACGAATACCTCGGAACAGTCATTAATGAGGCATGGGATAACTCACAGGAGATCAAGAGTCGCATTGGTAGGGCTAGGAACATCTTTAGCTCTATGGGTGCGGCTTTCAAAAGTCATGATCTTACTTTGGGGACCAAACTGAGACTTCTGAGGTGCTATGTTTTTTCTGTCTTGCTGTATGGAGTGGAGTCCTGGACTCTAACAAAAGAAACGACCAACCGACTAGAAGCCTTCGAACTCTGGCTCTACAGAAGGATTCTGAAAATACCATGGACCCATAAAGTGACCAACGTTGAAGTTCTGCAAAGAATGAAGAAAACCACAGAACTTGTTAATATTGTGAAAGCAAGGAAGCTGCAATATTTGGGTCATATCATGAGGAATTCGCAACGTTATGAACTGTTACAACGCATCCTGCAGGGAAAGATAGATAGCAAGAGGAAGCCCGGTAGAAGAAGAATATCCTGGCTTGGTAACTTGCGAACCTGGTTTGGTAGGAGCTCCATGCAGTTCTTCCGGTTGGCTGCGGATAAAGTCAAAATAGCCATGATGGTCGCCCACATCCGTAGCGGATAGGCACTCAAAGAAGAAGAAGAAGTAAACTTAAAATGAGGTACATGCTGATTTGTTGAAATTGTTGTGCATTGGAATTTGTTTTAGGTAAGCAACCGATAGGTTGGTTTGAAACTTTAAAATGTTTTCTGAGTGAGACAAGTTGAGTTTGTTTACCTGGCCTTCTCACAGAAGTTATAAATTATCCGTATCAGAATACCAGTCCCTCGGAAAATCATCTACTCTTCGACTTCTGAATGACAGCTTCACTTTATTCTTAACAAGGTACAATTGTAAAATGAAACTCATGACTCTCAGAAGCAATTACTCTGATTAGTGTATTTCATACCTCTATCGTCTGTATTCGTAAGTGCTTCATTCGTATAATTGGCTGATCATGTGATGTAAAAAAAAAATTTTTTAAATGGAACTAAATAGTAGAGTGCAAAAAAATTTTAACACAACCATTTTATTATGGATAAAATTAATTTTGTTGCGCATCTTAAAATACAGGGAGGGATTGAATATAAGAAAACAAAAAAAAAATGTTCGAAATTACATCGATAATTGTATCATAATTTTTACTGGACCATTATTTATTGTTTTTTAACTAATGCTCGTTGGTAGAGCAAATAGCAATCTTGTTATAAAACGGAAGTAATCAGGTGTTTTTTCTTATCCGGTTTGATAGTTCTGTGATCCGTCTCAAGATATTTTGAATAGAAACTTCAGTTGCCTCCTACGTATCACAATTTTTTATTTTACGTTGTAAAAAGTCGTTATCGTTCAAAATAAATATGATATTACTGGCCAAAAATTAGGTTACTAAATTGGACCAATTCGGCAAATGGAATCACTCATTTTTTTAGCCTTTTTTCTCGGTTTTGAATGAACATTCATTATTTTTTATAAAATCTGTGTAATCGTTCTGCAGTAAATGGAAACTGTTGAAATGTTTTTAAGTACCTGAAAAATCTCTACAATGGGTACTACATATCTGGTAATAATGCCAACTTAGAAATTATAATTCTCGAGTAGAACTTACGCTACTATTGTGTGTTCTGCCATACCGTTAACTAGAGGTTGACTTTGGGTGTACCTCATGTCAAAATTTCACTCGACGTTACGCCCAGTAAGAGTAGGTACAGACCAATCAAAAAGCAGCTTCTGACGAATGACGTAACGCTGTAAGACACTATTTGATTGGTTGATATCATACTGACGTAGTACAGTAAACCTTTCTGATTGGACAATATTAACCAATCAAAATGCCGCAAAAGGAGACACCTTATTGGTTAGAATTGGGCTTTCTCATTGGTCGAAAATACGAGAGTCTGATTGGCAAGGTATCACCTGAACTGTTGACGTCACACACGCAACACTCTCAACTTGGCCCGCCTTACTCACGCATCCCTAATAATTCTGTTGTTGAATACCAGTTATATTTTTGGTATATATATTTTCGTTTCGGTTGAACACAATAATGGCGTAGAGCAAAAATATTTTGTTAAGTAACCTTGTGTGAAGTTATTTCCTCGCTGATTTAGGATCTGTTAGTTAACGGGAGAATTATTAGTAAAATTTATATCTTCTACAAATACTGAAGAAAACTATAACCTTTAACACCTAACTGGTACAGAAGAGATAAATAAAAAAATTATTAGGGTACAGCATTCGCGTAATTGAAGTAGCGAATGTATAAGCCGAAAATTAATATAAATTTAAAATGTGTGATTTTACCGAGTTTTAGGCTTATAATATGTGTTACTGTAGGCTGCTTGTTCAAAAATTACAATTTTCTGAAAGAATTATCATATGCGGTTTTTTAACGGGCCGCTAACGAACAATTCATCCGTTATCTTAATAACGGGAGGCTAGTAATATTCTTTATTTCAAATCCAATTTGCCAATAATCTTAAAATTAGGTAAATGCAGAGCTGTTGAAATTGTTGTGCAATGAAATTTATTTAGGAGAGCAGCTGACAGGCTGGTTTGAAACTTTAAAATATTTTCTGAGTGAGATGATTTTTACGGTTTACCTCGTTTTCTCACGAAGTTAATAATTATCTGTATGATAACGCAAGCCCCTCAGAAAATCATCTACTCCTCACCCTCGGAATGACACCTTCACTTTATTCTCAACAGGATCCGATTGTAATATAAAATTCATGACCCTCAGAAGCGATAACTCTGACTAGTTTCATTTATACTTCTACCGCTTCTGCTTTAAGTGCTTCAGACATATAATTGGCTGACCATGCGATAAAAAAATAACTTTTTTTAAGTCTGGAACTAGCAAATTTAGTGCAAAAGTTGTATAACACTCTACCTTTTTATTACGGGCAAAATTATTTTTATGCATCTTAAAATACTTTGAGGAATTAAATTTGAGTAAAGCCAGAAAACGTTTTTTTGATTTTACATCGGCCGTTTTATTATCATCTGTAAACCTAATGAAATGAAATTGCTCCGTAAACCTTTTTAAATTTTTTTTTTATTCGTTAGTTCTAATAAAATATTCTCAACAAAAAAATACACATAGCGTTTATGAACAAACAAAAGTAAATAGTTTAAAAGAAAATTTTGTTGTCGAGTAAACAAAAATGGATGTCGAATTTTTAATCCAAATTTTTCCAACCGTTAGATGAGTAACAAATTGAAAAGTTGTATAATATTACCATTGTTTTTATTTTATATATTGGTTGAAAAAATATAATACTTATAATATTTAAAAATAAGTTATATAATACTTATTTTTAAATGTTTCATCAGAAATATTTTTATTTGTTTATAAAAATTGGACAAATTTTCAAGAACATATATAAGGTTTGTGTAGAATATGAAGTTACAGTATACCGTAACAGTACCGAGAATATTGTTATGCAGATATGAAAGTGGTATTTATTTTCGTATAAAATAAAATAAAATTGGTGCGAAACCCTCACACAACTTTCTCTTGCCAATGCAAGTAACTAACAATATAACGTAACATTAGTAATAAAACATTAGAAATAAACAAATCATAAATAACCTAACCAATAAACCTCAATAGCCATAATTAATTTTAATCATGAGTCAGAGACGCAAATGAAAATCAACCTGTTTGGCTTAAAAATACGGAAAAACACTTTCACTCTAAAATAGGCTCTGTAGAGAAAACTGCTTTAAATAAAAGTTGTAGATCTTTTAGTTTACTATAAACTTGATTATATACGTTTTTGTTGTTTAATGGTTGAAATCTTAGGTTTGTTAAATCTTAGGTTTAAATCTTAAAAAAATCGATTTTTTACACATTTTCGTGAAAACAACAGAAAATTGCTAATTACTGCTAAACTGTACGTTATAGAAAAAGATGTTTAAAGTAAAAGTTGTAGGATTTAAAATTCTCTACAACTTGTATTATATAGATTTTTGCGCTAAGATGCATATTAAAGCCGCAATCTTAAAAAGAACAATATTTTTACGAAAAAATAGCCTCTCCAAGAATTTTAGCAAACATAGCGCCTACCCTATCTTGTAGAGCACAAAATATGATGTAAATGAGGCGATTTTTAAAACAAAATTGTAGGAACAGTTTTTGGGAAAATCGCAAAAAATTAAAAAGACAAGAATAAACTACTACTTCTGGTTGACGGATTTTGATGTAAATGTTCGTGTCGGGACCGGTAGTAGTATCTAATTTAAGTTTCACGTTCGTACGATGTTCCGTTCTTGAGATATTATGTTCTCTCTCTCTCTCTCTCTCTCTCTCTCTCTTTCTCTCTCTCTTTCTCTCTCTCTTTCTCTCTCTCTTTCTCTCTCTCTTTTAAACACGCGCGCGCGCGCACACACACACAGACCAATCGCTAGAAACATGGTTTTTTTTGGGTTTAGGGGATGAAAACGTGTAGATTCGGTGAAAACTCGATTTCGAAAAATCCACATTTAAACAATATTTTCTTTCCTATGTATTCATATAGTCAAGAAAAAATAAAAGCAACAATGTCGAGTTCTATTTTTAATTAAAACATAAAACCCGTTACTACTTAATACTGTTCACTCACTGTACCAGCATAAATGAACTCGGTTGTACTTAGGTTACTAGTTATATCAACAGCCAGAGGTGCCATTAAGGAGCACGAGAGATATCAACAGAAAATCCCTTCCACAGGCCACATCATACTCCTCGTTGTATTCGCTTAACAGCCTTCCACGTTACAGTATCCCTTTTCAGCAACCAAATAGTATGTTTTGGTAGGGAATCCTTCCAACAGAATCTATACGAGCTACTAATGTCCTACTAAGCTGTGAGATATCCTACCCTAAAGTAGTGACGCGAGTCAGCAAGCAGGGTATAAAATGTTAGAGAGAGACAGATTGAGAGAGAGAGAATCCTGTGCGATAGGAAGGGCTAGAACCTTAAATGGGTAGATAGAAGAGCTGGTTTAGGCGACTTGTAGTGACAACGAGGGAACGAGCACAAATAGTCCAAAACAGCAAAAGATAAACACACTGTGTTTGTCGTACACGTTAAATTATCTTGCCCGTTGGGACCACCAGCTTTCTGCTAAGTTAAAAATCTCTTTAGGGCAAATACTGCCCGATTTTCATTTCTGAAATTTTCTTTATTGTTCATTATGTTTTCTTTACTACGGTGTGGTGCAGGTTTTTATGGTCTTTGAACGTTTTAAAGTACCTAACTTAATCTTAACACAATCCTGCTTTTTTATTTTTTATTTATTTATTTTATTTAAAGTCGCATCAACTACTTGGTTATTAGCGACTACGGTGGGTTATGAAACATTAACTGTGGGATTTGACACGTGAAAATTTCCAGACCCTGGCCGGGAATCGAACCCGGGACCTCCGTGTGGCAGGCTAACGCGCTAACCATTACGCTACGGAGGCAATCCTGCTTTTATCACCATGAAAATTGAATTTTCAAATAGCTTTTATAACTATAAGCTACTTCTTGACTAAATATTTCTCCTAAATTTTAGGAATAAAATTAAAAGTTAAGTCTACGATACGCTACTCGTTTAAATAACACGCGTGTTGTGTAAATAATAATGTTGTTGTTCAGGTCATCAGCCCAAAGGCTACTTTGAACCTGTAGAGGTTTTACTAAAAAAAACGAGGAGTGAGTGGTTTACCATGCCTTCCTCACTGAGTGGAAAAGTAGACATCAGCATGCCTGGTCCTCTGAAAAGCACGTATTTTCCACTCTGCAAATGATACCTTCACTTCATTCACCACAGGGTCTGGCTGTATATTGAAATTCATTACTTTCAGAAGAGACAACTCTGATTTAGTGTCTTTTGCACGAGTTCTTTAGTGTGTTTATCTTTTTTAGTGTCTTTTGGAACAGAAGAGGTAGATTCTGTTCTTAAATGATTCAGTCATTTAATTAGCTGACCATGTGATAAGAAACAGAACTATTTATTTTAGCCCTGTAACGAACAGATTGAGTGTAAATAATTTGACACTCCATCTGTCTGTTATGTAAATAATATATTAAAAAATATTGTTTAATTACTAAAGATCAAATTTCTGCAGAAGAAATGAATTGTAAGTGATAGTGATAGGTAGATATTAGAATAATTTTCGTAAAAATACTAGTTTTCAGACAAATAAATATCGATTACCAACCAGACATTGAAATCGTATAAACGTACTTTTTATGGAAAATATTATAACTTAATTAATGTACTTCAGTAAATTAAAAGCTACATGTTTGACGAAGCAGTACGTTGAGGAAAATTACTCGAATCAATTACGGTGTGAAAAAAGTTATGAAAAAATTGTAGTATTTTTTTTAAATAACGGGAAGGACGCAAGTTGTTTTCAAAAACCCTAATTAAAGTGTTCAATTTAGCTACACAACTCCGGTTTTTAGGTGTTGGCTCAGTGCTATAAATTATGTATTAGATAAATTGTAAATTGTGTGATTATATTTACCATTTTTACATGTATCGCTGATTGTATGGAAGTTTGAATATGGAAGTGGGATTAAAAATGGTATAAAACATTTTTATTTTTATTATAACACGAGATTTCTGAACGTGAATCATTCAATTCCCACAGTAGTAAAATTTAATTACGTTTGGTAGTATTTTTGTACAATTTTATTAAAAAATAACTTAGCTTTTTCAAAACATTTTCGTGGAATTCGTTGTACACTAATTTTACATATATTATTAAAACATATATACATTAGTTAACTGCTTCAGAAGAATATTTGCAGAAACAAAATGAAACTTTTGGTATTAACTTTCTCGTTGGTAAAACTGTAAAATTTTTTAGGTTTCACTTCATCTGATAAATACAAATACAATAAAAGTTTAATTTAAGGTAAAAAAACCACAAAACCTATACCTGCTAATAGCTTCGGAATAAAGAAAGAGAATCTTTGTTAAAGATTGAAGGGAAAAAGTATACTTTTTCTGTCAATAAAAAACTTTAAATAACGTAATTAAAATTTAAAAATTTTATCATAAAATGACTGATTTAAATTATAACTTTTGTATAACTGTCCGGTAGTAATAAAAGTTATGTCTTTTGAAAAACTAAATTATTATTAGAAAGAACAAATATGAGGCAGGTGAAAAATAATTTTCCAAGAAGTGTCAGCCTTCAGTCGAATGAAAAGCATAAGACGATATCTCCCTTCAACACCTCCAACGAACAGCTATAGCGTATTGTTGATGGAAAGAGTTGTCTGGCACGAAGCCACCCTCGCAACCATCTGATGATGGGTGGGCTTGGTTCTTTCACCCTTATAATTAAACTACTCTAATAACGAACCGAGGTAAATCTCTTATCCTTAGCTAATGACCTGAAAGACTAACCTGGCCGGCTCCAAACTTAAATACAAAATGAAATTTTCTTATATTGAATGAGGGTAAATTCACTTTTGTAATACAATGACATGAGGAAGGTTATTACAAGAAATTTATTATAATTAAAATAAATGTCGCTTCAAGGCGCACTGAATTAAACCAGCTAACCCCATTTATAATTATCTACGTAGTTCAAAATACCTTTGTACTTAAAGTTTGTGGTAAGTCCAACGTATTAATGGTTTTAAATGCATCTTGAAAATTATGCAAACAATTAATTTAAATAAAAATTAATTATCCTTATTATAAACCATGATTCTATTTTGATTAATACATAAACTTTTTATTTCCATGGCTTATTTTAAAACTCTTAAAATTTACAGCTCTGGTTACGTGTACATTTACACATTTTTACGACTTTATACAGCTGTATAGCCGTTTTTCGCATCCTAAATGCCAAACTTCTGTATTCTGCAAAACGTTGGTCTAACGGATAGCGAGGCGGTTTTCCACTTATAACTTTTAAAATTAGGTTACGTATACTAACAGGGGACTCAAATAGCAATTGAAAGCACCACCCCAACCCACAATCCTATAAGTCAGAGTGACTGCACCATAGAAAAGTAAACAGTTTTTAGGGTTTTGATTTCAAGGACACTTCTAAGTTTCTTATACGTATTGATATTCCCAAGTACCTTATTGGCTGCTTCTTAGTTGTTTTACGACATCTGCAACTGATAAATTCTGAGCAGCAATGAATAGTTAAGTGCTGAAATACCGGCTGGCTTTGTGAATTAGGAGGAATCAAAAAAAATAGCTCTTTTCTGTGTTCATAGACTGCAAATGTTTATCCAGCCATCTTTTAACAACTTTTAGCCCTATCTCTGCTTTTCCTTTAAGTCACAGTCCGCTCCCGCATACATATGTATGCGGCATTTAGCACAGTGTCTTCTGCAAAAGCTACTGTAGTACCATTTATTGACAATTTTAATATAGGGGTCACATTTAAAAGAAAAAGAAGCGCCCATGTGTATTTTAAGCCCATGTCTACCTTAAGGAACTCCGAATTCTACTATTATCCTTGTCACTTGGATATCCATTTATTCTCACCCTTTGAACTCGATTAGACAGTTAGCTGAAGATCAGCTCCCAAGCTTTCCCCTCTAATACTATAGGTTTGTAGCCAGTCTAACAACAATCCATGCGACGTGTCAAACACCTTTTTCAGATATAGGAAAACAGCTAGTAATTTTTGGTCTGCGTTTATATTATTCGTGATATCATTTATAACTTTTAAAATGGTATCATTAGTGCTTAGTGTAGGACAAAAATCATACTGATTTGGTGACACAATATCAATGTTTTTCCATAAAACTAAGTAATCTACATTTTATAAACTTTATTACTGTATTTTATATACTGTATTTTCGATGGGGTATTAAGTAAAGAAATTGGTGTGAAACAGTTCATATGTTTCTCTACCTACTTACAAATCTGACTAGTAACTGCCTCTTTCAACTTTTGCAGAAAGATACCTTCTTGAAATGTTAGATTTACAAGATCAACAAGAGATTTAGAAAGAAAAATCTTATTAAGTTTAAAAAAAATCTGGCGTAAGTTGATTTGGGCTTGTTGCACTGTTATTATTAAAATTTTAAATTGTTTTAATAATTTCTTAACTTGTGACTTAAGCGAGGAATAGAGAAGCAGTCACCTGCTCATTTCGTTCATCTAGCTCGTCTGCTTCTCCCGTATCTTCTTTCAAAGTATTCTGAGTCGGATTCAATCCTACTTTTTGGAAGAAAGCATTGAACACATCTGCAATTCATTATCATTCTCCCCTCCTCACAAAGTTTTAACGGATTCAAATACTTGATCTTAACTTTCTTTGGTTTTTGTTCATCGACTATTTCTTAAATGGTTTCTCATGTATTTTTTGTGTCACTGGACCACTGATGTTTTTTTAGAACAAAACACCTGCTTTCACTTCCCAGTAATGTACTTAATTTCTGTATCTTTAATAATAACGTCCCAATACTCAATTTTCTGGATAATTCTTACTTTGTGTATGAATTTTATCCCTTTTTCCGTATCGATATTAATAAACCGTGCGTAAAGTCAGCTATATGTTTAAGAGACCTTATAAAGATTAGAATGTTTTAGAATTTATAAAATAATATTTATTTCTATACCTAGAGTCGTTACTGCCTTTTTACTCCCTAGGCTAAGGTGGTCGTAATTAAAATTATTTATTTTTCCTTATGTCACAGAAATCACACATACAGATTTTTTGAACTGTAACTCTTCGCGAAGGTATAGAAATAATATGTATTGCTTTCAGTTTGCCACCACAATTTCACCACATCTTAGGCGCAAGTAACCGAAAAGGAAGTAGTAAACAATGCTTTAATTTTTCTATCTAACTTCAAAGAAACAAATATCCGAAATTTGAGCTCTTTAGGTAATCCGAAAGTTAGACATTTAGTGATGAATGAATGGCTGAGTCAGTAAAGATGTTCTAATTTATACAAAATACTTTATAATAAGGATGTTTTATACAATAACTGGATTTCAAAGAGATAATTAAAATAGTTGTTAATTAAACAAAACTATGTACCAACAGAATATAACAATCTAGGTAATAAAATGTATTAATTAAATTTTTCAATGCAATCTTAAAGTAATTTCCTTGTATACTTAAAAGAAAATGTGATATGAACAAAATATAACACAAAAATAAGTAAACCTCATTTATTAATTTTATTTAATCCATTCATCATTTGACAATTGAAAATATTTTGCATTACTTTGACTTGAGATAAGATGCAATACCAGTGGGTCCTTGTAATACGCTGTGATGGTCGAGGGATGTATATTGTTTTATTGAAATTCAAACGCGTAAGAGAAATGGGGTCATGGGAGCGAAATAACAAAGGGAAACATAGTAGGAAATAAGACAAAAGTAAACAAAATACCCAGAAAGACTATTTGAGAAAACCAACTCGTAACATTTTCTTAAGATAAAAATTAAAACGTAGTAAACTTACACGATTCCTTAAAATTCCGTCAGAATTTCATCCCCCTATTTAACTTTCGCACGTCCAATCAACTAACTCAAGTTACAAATTATGGGTAAAACTTTTCTTCCATCCTTAATCAAAGATGAACAAATCTTTAGTTTGTTTTGCCGTTAATTAGACGTGCTATTTTAAATAAGTAGATCACATTATGTCTTAATGTACAACCAACTTGTTTTATTTTCTTAATTTATCTGAATGATGAATTTCTTGTCTTTATTAGAGCGTTCATATTATATAACTTTAATAGTTTTACTTAAATCACATTGACGAATTTATGCAGAACAATTTGGAATTAAAGTAATATAGTTCGTTTCTTACTGTCTGGTAAGCTGTTTTCCGGAATGCAGATTTACGACTGCATTCTGTAATGGATAATTACACTATTTTATTTTAGAGAAACCCGCTGAAATAGTATTCCGTAATATCTTTAGTAAGATGTATACTAAAAATTATTACTCTATCTTTTAAATTAGATTGCAAAATAAAATAAAAAAGTAGATTTAAATTGCGATTAAAATTCTTCATTTATTTATGTTTGATATTTAAAATACTTTATACTATTATCTCAAAAAACAGCTATAGTATTAAAAATTAATTTATTTAGTATTAAAAATAAATTGATGAACTCTTAGAATGTTTGACGTAATAAATATCCATAGGGAAGTGCAAAATATTAAGTAGTTTCATTAAGTCGAATAAATAGTTCAATAATTTTATTAATTCAGTATAAAAAGAATTACTGTTGACAGGACCTAAATTTCTTGTAACGTTTTTAGTGTTCTCTTTGTCAATACTGTTTTAGATCCTTCTACCCGGTAGCTTGTAGAGAGTTTCTGTTAAAAGTTAAATTAATTACGTTATTAATAATTAAAAGGTGACCACATGAAAGCCGATTATCATTAATATTTACTGGGTATCTCTCGTCAATGCAAAAACTATTATTTTCATAATATTCATTTATAAATTATTACTTTTAGTAAAATGTTTGGCTGGTCAAGATTTTCGCACATTTTTTCTTGGTCACTCTAAGCTAGTGCCTGTTCAGCCTCCTTTTACCTTTTGTTCAGTAATACAACCTTGCCACTTCTTATCCCTAACATTTTTGATTTATCATTTAATTAATCTATATAATTTTACAAGGCAATAAATTTATTGATTTTTTTCACTCTCCGGCTACAAGCTGTGATCGAACTACTATTTTCAATATTATAGTATTTTCAAATAAAATGAAAAATATACAGTGATCACTAAACATTAGAAACCACTGAAACATGTACAATATTAAACTTCAAATATGAGGTGTATATAATAGGTAAATATAATAGGTTGAAAAGTGTAATAAAATAAACAATAGTAATTAATACGAAAAATAATATTAAACAAAAATCCTAAATATTTATTCTTAGCCATGTTTTCTTACAAGAGGATTTTCAAATCTTAATTAAGCTTTACATTTTTACATAAAATGAAAAAGAGAAGACAAATCGTAGGAATTTTAATTTAAAAGCAAGACAATTCTAAGTGGAACGAAGAAGAAAAGAACAACTGCATTTAAAAGGTCCTGGATGAATGGATAAATCTATAGTTCAAAAAGAGTGGGTCACATCAGGAGATTGATGTGCTACCGGCCTAGTTGCCTTACTTAGTGATCTATAAGTAACATTTGATCCTTCAGCTATTCATAAATACACAATAGGATTCGATAAAACAAAATTTTGTCTATATTTACATTACTGATCGTGCTTCCTTTTTCATATTTCCGTTTTGCCGCTTTATTTGTTAAGGATTAGAAGCAGTTTACAACAATCTCTCAACAATTGATTCCGCTTTTGTGGCATTTTAGTTAAATAAACACTGAGTAAACCTAATTAATTCTTTAATTTTTATGAGTTCAATTAATGTCTTCACTAGGTTGGTTGTGCTTCTAAAAATAATATTTCAGAAACCCTGAAACCGTTGGAAATTAAAGGCAACAAGTAGTTTTTTGAGTGTTTGGTTACAGATTTAGCGGGGTGAACTTACTGTCAAACATTCTCATGGTGTTAAATAGCGTACTAAAGAGTTATAATAATTTGGTGGTAGTCTAATACTTTTTAAACTAAAATAAATTTTCAAGGACCGTGCTAAGTTTTGTCAGAAAAATTATTACCACCATCATGAGGTTATCTGTCCTGAGGAAGGACCCTTGCACTATGTTTGTCTCTACCTTGTTCCGTTTTCCGCCAGCGTCTTAATTTCTTGACAGCTCATACCCCTTTGAAATCATCTGCAATCTTTATTCTTCAACAATTTATTTTTTTGTCGCCTTATAATGAGCCTTCTATTTAAGTTTTAATTAAATTCTTTTCTCTCACTATCTGTGACAGAAAATTTCGTTTCCTCTTACTATTAAATTGTTTCAATAAAATTTCTCTTCAATTTCACTCTTTGTAATATATTTCTCACCCTTTCGGTTCATTTGACTTTCTCTAGTCACCTCAATAACCAAATTCCATCAGCGTAAAGCTTTGGTTTCTGTTATTCATTTTTCCGTGTATTTCATCCATAAAGTAGCATACTCAAAGAATAACATTTTACTAATCGTTTTCTTACGTTTAATTTTCGTCTTCCTTACATAGAGAGTTTTCTTTTATTAAACTTTTTTTGCAACCCCGTTGTCATTTCATTTTCACTTCTCCAATCTACAGTTAGCGTGCTTCTCTAATTCCTGTAATAGAAGAATATGTATATTTCTTAGGTAGATTACTCTAATAAATTATAAAATTATAAAAATTTAAATTGCAAAGGAAGCAGTAGCTTTTATTTCAGCTTTACTGATACACAAAAAGCTTTAATTTGTAGAACGTTTTTATCTTTTATAAGCAATTTCTTAAGCCTTTTAATTTCAATACTATATTTTATTTCTTAATTGTTTCAGTTTCAACTTTTTAAAGTTGTTTAAAATTAATTATGAATTCTGTTTAATGTATATACCATAAACCATATTTCTCTTCCTGCCGTCTTAACACTCCCTATTTAAAGAGTACAATAAAAGGGTTTTCTAGCCTTACTTATTGTATACCGCATTTGACTTATTTATTACATAGTGAATGGGTAAAGCACTTCTTGAAAGTTTTGGAAATAAATTTCACGAAAGTATCCTAAAATATTTTTATCTCCTTTTGTACCTGATATTTTACAATCAACAGTTTCTTAAACCGTTCTGTAACATCATTCATCTTTATAACTTTGAAACTAGTATGAATTTTATTTACTGAGGTTTAACTTCAAAACTTTTCTTGTACAGTAATATATTAATACCATAAAATACTTGCAACAGAATTGTTTGTGCAACAGTTTGATTATCATTTATAAAACTTGTAAGGATCGTTCAGAACTAGAACTAGTGTACTAAATGAAAATTAATATTTTGAGCGTGAGATAACTAAACTTTTTAACACCTTTGTTCATTTCACTTGATAAAATATACTACAACCGAAGAATCAAAGTATGTACACATTTGTAGTATAGGTGTATGTAAGTACATATAAGCATGCATGAAGGAACAAAAGTGTATGCATACTTATTGAACGTAGTAAAACTTTACTCTATTTTTAAAGGGCAATAATAACGTGATTTCGCGTGCATACTCTTATATACTCTTATATTCACTTATAGAATATTCATCTCGATTTTTTAAACTTTTATCTAAAATTTTTAACAATGTACAATATTCTATCCGCAAATGTGATATGCATGACACATTATAAACAAATAACACGAAAGGAGAAAATACAAGGACTTATACCCAGCGGTATATCATTAGGTATCTTTTTCTTCTTCTTCTTACTATAAAGGGTTAGGTAAAAGCCTGTTACGAACTCAAAAACCATCCTGTACTTCTACATAATCACGAGATATTCCAACCTGTACATCTCGACTACTGTCACCTTCTTCGAGGTCTTCCAACCTCCCTTCTTCCAATTGGAACATATTCCGTCACTTTTAAGGGTATTCTCTCCTCTGGCTTCAGTTCCAAATGTTGCCTCTATTGATTACAGTACTCCTCTTCTTTTTCATTCAGGCTAAATACATCCAACGCAAGTCTTAAGTTCCTCGTTATGTATTAGATCCAGCCTCGACTAACCCTTCACCTTTCTTAAAACCCTTCTTAAAAACATCATTTCAGCTGCTTGGATTCTTATCTTTAGGTATATAACATTAAATGATACATAATTTATTTACATGTTGATCATTGTTTATTACACTGTAAGTATGAGAGCTTAGAGAAGGTCTACTCCATCTTCTGTATTAGCGTGGAGCTGGATTCCCAGGATGGTGAAAACTGTGGAGATCTTGAATTCAGGAATTCCATCAAAATTCTTTGGTTTAGTTTTAATTTTGTAAATAATTTGTTGTAGTGTAATTGCACAAAATCTTAACAGACGGAATTTTAAAATCAGAGTGTATAGTTTACTATCACTCTTTCTTTTTAACCTAGTGAAGAAAATGATATCTGAGTCGCTCCTTATGCAGAATTTATTTTTAAAATTATTAAATATTATCACTTCCAAAGATATATTATAACAGAGTTTTGTTCAATTGCATAACTTACCTATCGGTTTTTTAACACGAGCAAAATATGACTTAGTGTTGAGTAAATATTTCTGAAAAGCGTTATACTCAATAAATTAAGCAAAACACCTTTGTTTGTAACTGCAGTACTGTGAAGAAAATGTATTATAAAAACGTACTTATATCAAAGTACAGTATATCAATTGTATTTGTAGTAGACTAGTAAAATTAAAATAATTAAAGAATATATACTGTGCAATCAAAACTAAATCGTCCATTTTATAATTAAATTATTAAAAATATTTAAAACAGACTTTGCTTTCTAATCGTACATATACTAATCGTACTTACTAATCGTAGAATATAAATTTATTTTACTTAAAATAATATAAAGTAAATTATCAAATTTCAGTCATCATACAAACTGTTTTAAATGGAATGTTGCAAATTAATCAAATATAATATGAGATGTTTCGCATTTTCGATATAAATCAGATTCCTGACGTTAAATTGAACTAAATTTGTTGGTGCAATAAATTATATTAGTACACAAACAGCTGGTATTTCTGTAATTTTACTAACTATTCCGATTAAATCATATTAGTAATTGTAAGATAAGTCTTTAAAAACTTTTTCATATACAGTTTAATTATACGATACAACAATTACATACCATTCATCAAATATCCTTCTTATTTACACATGGTTAAAATTATTTGTGATACAGGCCAACTAGTAACCAACTTTTCAATTCAAATCTTCATTGGAACCTTTTACATTAAGTCATTTTGCTCAGATCTATTTCTCGTTGTTTCATAAGGAACAAGTTTTTGATGAATTTTGTTAATAAAAAATATTACACGGCATTTATCTGTATAAATTTTGTTTTTAGAGACGCGTCAAGTTTATTAATTGCAGTATCAACATTTCAAGAAGTTAGAAAAAATTTATTCTTACAGAATGTATGTGAGTAGTTTCTGTACAAAATGTTCGTTGTATTAAAGCTACATATTTATGTGGTTTCTTGTATTATTTTTACCTTTTATTTTCATTTGTAACTATTTCTGGGTCTATTAGTCAGTCAGCCGGTAAAAAGTCTACAAATTCAGATGTTAACATAGATTCTTCTTCTCCTTTACTTCTCAGTCTCCTTCTTCGCAACCTTCTTCTCCTTATCTTCTTCTTGTCATAAATACTTATTAGATACAGCATTTTACACCATTCAGCTTCCAAAATATTATCGATTCTTCTATCTTTTTCAAAGCTTTCCCAAATTACAACACCCCGTGGGTTATACCCCCATTCACTTTGGAAGTTTGGTCCGCAGTCATCCTTTCAATCTGCGTTACTCCCTATTTGTCAACTTTTCCAAGTAGTGAACACATATTCAAATGCAGCCTAATGTCTACGTTTCCCTATATGTACAACCCTTTACAGACCTCAAAAATCTCATTTCTGCATTCTGTAATTTGTCATCAGGTAGCTATCATTGTCAATGTCTGACTTTCAAACAGGCTACTGGGAACATATCGCCATAAAATGTTAGAAGAGTATGTCATCTTTTTGTTCTTAAACGTTCTCTGAAGGATTCCATTCTATTAAAATGATTCAATTGATAAACTCTCCAAAAAATGAGGTATTCCATCTGAGAAAATTAAAGCCGCAAACCTGCTCAACTGGATGATTATCAATGACTATTTTCGACTCAATAGGGATTAAACTTTAAAGGACATTACTTTACTTTTCACTGATGAAACATTTTTTCAGCATTTTAGATTTGAAAGACTACTCAGAGCAGTGATACTGATGTTTTACCTCTCTTTAGTCTTGGCCATGAACAGGTAAACAATTTATCTTTTTTCGAGAAATTTTAACTATATATAGCCTAAATTAAATTAAACCAAACAAAGACTACAACCTTGCCACAGTCCTTGATTAGTCAATTTCATTTTACTCTTATCTCCAGCTATACTTGTGACTTCATACAAATTCTGGATCGCTTATGAGTAGAAATACCTTTCCGCTTCAGAGCGTTAAACATAAACTTCGCCCATTTCAAACGCCTTAATAATAACCAACGATTACCAAATGAGTCTCTTTATGAAATTCCTTATTTATTACAATTAACTGTTTCAGAAAAACCGCCTTATCTTAATAACATCTTACTGCCCTTAAACCAAACTTCTCGGAGATAATGCCCAAAAAACAAATTTTAAAAAAATATTTGAGATATAATTTTCGAATAGATATTGCAATCTTGAAATTTATGTATTCTGGATCTGTAACCGGTTGGATTAAAAACCCATTGGCGGAGTTAATAACAAAAAGTAAAACGAAAAATTTATCCGCGGTACTTATTTTTAAAAAGTTGTAAACATATTATTGAAATATTTATGAAAACCTATAAGTTAAGAAATAAACAAATAAATTCGTTATCGGACTACAAAAATATTTCAGGTTGTGAGAGTAAATTTCAACAATGAAATATGGGTTAATTAGCGTTATTTCAAATAGTACTGCCGATAATACTAAATAATGCTACAGTATGCACCATTCTAGCAGATGTTGAATTTGGAATGAGACAGTTACAACTGAAAATAGTTTATAATTGGATAAACTGAATTTAAAGGACAAATATACTCTATTTGATTAAATCAAACACAGTAAAGTAAATATTAGGGATCAGGATGATGAGGGTTATATTTTATTGTGAACGAAATTACTGAATGTTACGAGTACACAATCCCACTGAAAGCATACACACTACTAGAAAAGTATTCTAGCTGAATCATTTGTCCTTCCCCATCATCGCAACTGTTGACACAGGGAAGTAATTCCAATGTGTTTTAGAAAATAATATCAGCCCAAACTTGTCAACAATGTAACCTTTTCTTTTCAAAACCCAAATTACAATAATAAAAAATGGATGGTCAGTTTTGAAAAAATTAGCATCAATCTAAAGATTATTTTTTTCTGAAAATTTCTCGTGTAAGCAATTTTTAAATATAAAACTTTATCTGTGAGTTTCTTCTATATAAATATTTCTTATACTAGGTCTTAGACGTAATAAAATTCTAGTATAATAAGCCCGTAATATAAATGGCATTTTATGTTTATGATCCATTGTGACTATTTTTATTATAGAAAAATAATTTTAAGAATATTTTAGCTCATCAAACTATATTGGTGAATTTAAACGTATCATTTTAATACATAAATGTAAAAGTTCTCACCGACTGACTCGCTCACTTACACATTTTTTATTCTCTAACTTGTCGATCACCCAGAAAGTTAAAATTGGGAATATTTGTTCTTTCCTGGTTAAAAAAAACAACATTTTTATTCTAACTATTTACGACTAACGAGTAAAAGTTGGGTGGCTACCCTAAAACAATACATAATATTTACGTGCCTTTCGCGAGAGCTACAGTTCTAAACTTTGGCATACGTATTTTGCATTTTCTGTACCTTCCCATAGATCTGTTGCTAGTTATTGGATAAATCTTTAACTTCTCTTCCTTTTCCTTCTTCTCGTACCTTCCAGTTAACACGGATCAGAAAACCGATTTTCATCATCTCCTCCGAGGCTTACCCGCACCCCAATTTCTTCAGGTCTGTACCTCAGTATTTCGAAGAGGATTCTTCCTGAATGCTTCACTTGGACGTGTTCTCTCCTTCTCCTTCTGTATTCATAGATTTTAGTATTAATTGAGAAAGCCATCATAATCATCTGTCAAGGAATAGGCTCAATAGCCTGTGCCGGCATCCATCTATTTTTCGTTCTTCCTAAGCCTCGCTTTTCCCTAGGTTTATATTTTCATGTTCGTAGAGGAAGTCTGTGTGCTATCATGCGAAGTATATAGTTGAACCAGTTTCTCTTGTAATTTCATAATGTTTTGCAGAGTAGCTGCATTTAATTTGGCGCGTATAGCTTCGTTACTTATATATCTGCCCGTTACTCTATCTAACTGGATACAACCTTTGACTCCCCACAAAAATCTCATTTCAACAGCCTGGATACTATATTCATTCCTCTTTAACGCCACCTATGTTTCACTTCCATTTTATGTTATAAGTGATACAGCCATTGCTTTATAAAATTTCATTTGGGTGTCCTATTTATTAATAATTATTATCAATTGAATAAATATCTTAGTAATAAACTGTTCTCACTTATTATCATGAATAACAGTTAAGAACGTTTCTTGTTACATCCAAAGCAATAAAACTGATCTTGATGGTAATATCATTAAAATATCCTTAGATGAACAATTAAAGTTTTTATCAAGAAACCTTACGTAGTAGAACGTTTTGATGTACTACGAAACCACATTTTCTCTGTTTAAAATTGCATTCAAATTAGTAACATATATGAATAAACTAACTTTTTGATTCGGGATATGTTTATCACAGCCATTTTTGTCTCAAATGGTTGTAGTTATTCATAAGTTTCAGTCACGCGTTCAGCTTGAATAAAGAGTACAATTGACAGAAAACTTCTTAAATACGTAGCACGAACAAATTGAAATAAGTAAATTTATAATTTAGATGTTTCAAGTAGTTTATCGACTAGAATGTTCGAAGATTTTGATAACAGAACTTTCAGAAATATCCCAAAGTTGTATTTCTCTTGTCCAAGAGGATTTTAATATTTGTTTTTACAGAAAAGATTTTGTCTGATTTTGAAAGGAGACATTTAAGCCAAAAAGCCAACAACTAAAGTAAAAATAAGATTTAATTTTTTAATTGAAACTTGTTGTTGACGTAGCATAATATTATCGTTCTAATTAAATATTTTCTATGTTTTAATGTGGAGATTTTACAGAAACTGGCCACTGTAATTCATTATCGTTAAAATTCCTTTTTTACCTTACAAATTAAATTATGTTATATATCCGTCAGAGCCAATACAATCTCTTGAATAAATTTTAATTTATAAGCTTAATAAATAAGCTAAACGAATTAAATGAAATTACTATTTTATGACGTTTTCCCTTCAGAGTAATCATCGGCATTATTACAGCGTAATAGCATTTGCTTATGACAGTTAAATGCAATTTAACACGTAACTATGTACAAAATTAAAATAAATTAAAAATTATGTTATAGATTTCAATTTATAAATAGCAATTTCTTTAAAATTACGTTCGATATTTCTTTAAAATATTGTGCACGTCAAAGTGAAAAATCGTAATTAAATTTCCTTAAGCAAAATCAACAGTTTTAACCTTTCCCATTATTGAGATAAAACACTTCATCAATATTAATTTTATTTATGGGTGCAAAATAAATGGAGTGAATCAATCTGCAATATTTCATCTTCTAGAGAATCGGTATTTTTTACGTAAAGAGAAAATAAATATGTTAGAATATTAACCTAGAAATAATATAGTCATAATTTAAAAAATGTATAGAATCAAGTTGTTGAATTACGTTACTACAACATAAAATATTCTTCATTAAAAAAGTTGTATTTGTCAAATGGTAACGCTACAAAATTATTACAATTCTTTGTAATTCGATTATTTGACAACTTTTTCATAATTACCACGCTTAAACGATTATTACTAGTAGTATAAAATACTATAATCTTAGATAAAATATACTAGATGGTCTTTTTCAAACACACTACTGAGTGTGGTTTGTGTTTTAATTCTAAGGACATTACTCAGGTTTTCTCATATTTGCTTAAAGTTATTGTATTTATTAACTTATTGCAAAAGAAATACTATACTGTTAAAAAAAGGATATACTAGAGTATTTTAAATAAATATGAATTCACATATCTATTTCATTATACGAATCCGAGTATTATTATGTTTCCTAATGTGTTTAAACAGTCTTTTATAATTTCCTGTTTATCCTAATTTTATTAAAATTAGGTACAGCTGATTTAAAATAGGATGAAAGTAAACCTACACGATGATCTAGCAGTGGGAAATTTTTAATGTAATATTTCCCTGCAGTGTTTTAGCGGCAGCGAAATGTTTTTTTTTACAATGAAACTGCTGATTTATTTTAAACTTTATTTTAAAAATTTTATTGTTTTAAAAAATAAGTTTGAATTATGATTACTTTACAAAATGTAGAAAAGGTAAATTCATTTTCAAAAAAGGGATATTTAAAAATTACAACAGAAGAAATTTTATCGTGAATTGTTATTGCACTCTTATCCTACTTTAATATAACTGTATCTATCTTGAAAAAATAATTATTCACCTGACGAAACTAACAAAAGGTTTTGAAAACATAGTGTTCTTAAAATATAACAGTATGTGAACTAAATTTAAAAGCAGGTGGTGTTAGAGATTGTTGAATTATTTAATTAGTTATTTCTAGGAGGAAAATGTAAGTTACGAAATGTTTTACAAATCTTTATTAAATAATTATAACAAATTATCGCAAAAAAGATAAATTTATGTTAAGTCATTACGTAACAAATTAAGTAAAATATGAACACCAGTATAACACAATACTGTTAACTACATAAAGGGTGATTCAAAACTTAACTGGTACTCTTGGGGGATGACACAGTTTGAAATAAGGAAAAATATTCATGTAAACAAGTCCGGAAACGCCTAGTTAGATATTGTTACGGCTGGTGAAAGATTTCGCCCGAAATTCATTTACAACTGTAAAATGAGGTCATTCTGAACATTTTTAGGCTTTAATAAAGAGAAAAGTTTTATGGAATCTTATGGGTTTTAACCTAAAAAAGTGAATAAAACCCGTCCCAGAACTGTACTCTCTCATACTTTTAAAGAAATAAGACAAAAATTAGGTGTTAAAAATAACACTTTTTTACGTTTACGTAAAGTAACTTTGTTAAATATTTAATTAAGCCATTAATTTTTTTTAATACACTCGTACAAAATTTAATTTTAAGAAAATTTATGTAAATTAAGTAAGTGGAAAATAAATACAAGAAAATTAAAGCTAAACTTTATAGATATAAAAAACCTGAATGAATTGTTAAAAAATATTACTTTTTCAACAGGGCCTTCGGGCCAGCCCAGTCAGTCAGCTGGTAGAAAGTCTCTATTATTTTTTTTAAGTAACACCGGTTGGGCAAGCGATTTTGTATGGTGACCAGCTGACAGCCATCCATGAACAAACTCTACTGGGGGTCCCTGTTCAAACTCATGTCTAATCCACGTCAAAAAAAATACAGCAAAAAGCAGCGATCAAATTGGGTAGTTGTCAACAAAGTACAGTTCCCGATTACAAATAAAAGCTTAAAAAATAATAAAATATAAAAACTGCTTTTTCAACAGATCAAAATAATTTTTATCGGAAGTTGGCAACAGAAACTTATCAATTACTATTTAAATGATTTATAATTCAATTCTGAAAACAATGAAAAATTATCAAAGTAATAAAGGTTTTGCTTATTAACAACAGGCGTCGTCGCATTGGCCCCGTTTGAATTTCGAATAATTATTGATCCGTTCGAAGAATTCTTTTTTTTCATGTGCGAATCATAACGGTAGGAGTATCACTAAAAGTTTCTGCAGCTTCGATTGCTACAAAACATACGATTGCTTAGATCGGCTTGTGTGTTAATCGTTCTATTGTGTTCTCCTGACCTCACGCCATCAGACTTTTTCTTGTGAGGTTGGATAAATCAGTAATTGATTCAATAAACATTTTTTTATTGAAAGCGCAAAAAAAGTAATTTTCGACCCCGAATTTTTGTTTTATGTTAGATACCATTTAAACTATGAGAGGAACAGTTCTTAAACCGATTTTGTTCAATTTTTCAGGTTAAAATCTAAATGATTTTATCAAGTTTGTCTCCTAATTAAAGCCTCAAAAACTTCAGTATAGCCTCACCGAGATAATTAAATTGTGGGTGAAATCTCTTGCCAACCGCAACTTGTTGAAGATCATGCCTAACTTTCATGAGGCATGATCTTTTTTATAAGTTTTAAACTCTTTTTGCTGTTAGTGACAACAGTAAAGCACTTCAGATTATAGTTGGTTTGTCGTTTCAACTCTGAATTTTTGTTTTATGTTAGATACCTTTAAAACTATGAGAGGTACAGATCTGAGAAATTCTCTTTTGTAGTCTATTATTTTGTCTGCTCAATAGGTTTTACAAAAACTGATTCACTTAACGGCCATTTTTTTTGTACAGATAGATTACATTAACATTATGTTATACTTTTCGATTGTTATTGAAAATTTCAGTTTATCTGTTACTTCGTAACTGAAATGATGACGTATTATAAAAAATAGGTAGACTAAAATTGAAAATTTTCTATCTTTGTATACAATATCACACTACTTAAATTTAGAAATTTTCAAAGTTAATTTTTGTAGTTACTGGTTGATTAAAGCTTCGTGTGGGCTACTGAAATAAATACTACTCGTAATATGTTGTATCACAGTAGTAAATTCATTTCCTTTCACGTTATTCTATTCTCTTAGAAATTTAAATATGTTCATGGTATAGTAATTAGGCTGAGATAAATGTAATCCATGCAATGTTGTGTGAAATGACTATATTAACAAAACCACAGATAAAGTGGATTACATTCAAGCAGAGACAGTTTTGTAACTGCTGTGAAAGGAAGTACCACTTTAAACTAAATGAACAATTTCAGTACTAGCTGTAACAGATCATGTAGTAGATAGTGATATTAAACTTAATTACCGTCGTTGTTTTTAAGTTAGAACTGTTGGTAAACCGACTAGTGAATTGAGATTTAAAAGTAATGAATTTTGAATTTAATTTTTGCTTTATTTAGTAAAGCCACATCAACATTTTGATTGTTAACAGTTAGCCTACGTTAAGATATGGTATTTTCAGGTCAAAACCGGGAGGAAAACCTATCACCCACTACTTAGCAGTAAAGCGGTTTACTAACTGAAACAACTAGGCGTCCAATGTAGAATTATTTACAAAAACATCTACTTAAACTTTTTATTTATAAACTACTGTTTATATGAAATTTAACATAAATAAATTTATTTTTTTTAAAGGTGAAGAGTTGTACAAGAAAAGGCAGAGTTCAAAATTACGATATAAGGAAAGAGTTTTAGACATTAAGTAAACGAGAGAATCTGTTGTTATCGCAATAAATGAATAGAGCAACTTCAAATAATGAAAAAAAATAGAATTTAAAAACAGGTTCTGCGATACAGACCTTAGAGAAGAAAAAATTTAAAGACCTCTCAAACCCTGGAAATAAGTTACCGTAATCGTAGAGCTATCTAGTAAAATATTTTTATGGTGAAACAGGCTGAATGGCCTATGCCGTTAAGCGAAGAAAAAAAGTTATTCAAGGGTATATTGAATACAATATTCGAGTAGCTTTTACAACTGCACAATTTTTTGAACTTTCTGAAAAAAATTATAAAATCACTTTTAAGGTTTCCATTACTTAATAAACATTTCTTCCTGAACATTTAAACTTATTTTGAGATCTGTTATCTGTTTAAACTTGTCTCTAGGCTTCAACATTTACGTGACTACAGTAGCTTTAATTCTCACCAAATTGCAATTTTCATAAAAATATTTTTATTAATAGTAAAGTTTGTATTTCCTATTTAGTATGTAGACCCTACCTCTAATAGTATTTAAATTATACCATATAATCGTGTTCACTAAAATTAAAAAGAAAATAATATATTTAAATTTTCGTTGGCCATTTTTTAATGAACCTTTTAAAATTATCCTTTTTAAGAAATCATAAAATTAATACAATGCATATTTCGGTAATGGTTTGTATTTACTGCAAAGTAAATTCTGTAAAAACTGTTTCATCTAAGAACATTAATAAAAATGCTCTTAAATGTATTGCTTCTAAGTTAATAAATTTAAGTTCAGATACTAATTTTTTGAAGAAGCAGTGATAGTTATTGTACTTCCAATGGAGTCATTTGTTCCAATCAAAAGAAATTTTATGTTTTCTGACCTTTTTGAAAGGATATAAACAATGTAAAAACAATTTTAAATTACGAATGTGATGTGAGCAGTCACGGAATACTATGAAGCTACTCATATTGAATACTCATTTGCTTGAATTCAAGAAATTATTAAATATGCACTTGAAAATTTAACGAACACAAATCTGTCCGGGAAATTCAAGCTCGTTGAATACTGAAATGTAGGAATTTTTGAGAGTTTAAAAAAGTGTCAATTCATCAGGTTTTTTTTGTATTTATTAACACTGATTAATTGTTGGAAGATGGTAGTTTTAGCAGAGTAATGACTCAGTAGTCTATGCCAAGTAATAAAATAAAGTGAGTATAAATAAGAAATATTTAAAGTAGTGCAACAATAAAGGTTACTTTGTATTTTACATAATAGTTTTACAAATAAAATTAAATTAGCGCGATGTGTTTAAAGTTAAAAAAACTTGAAGAACCCCATTTCATAATACCTCTAATCGTAATTAAATTACTTCATATTATCGTGTACAGGAAAATTAAAAAAGAAAATATTATTAGATTTTCGTTAGGTATTTGTTAATGAACGTCTCAAAATTAGCATTACCTAACCCTCCGATATTACGAGGAAAATGTTCTTTGAACGTGTTCCCCTACTTAACTGGCAATCCTCGTTATTAATTAAATTATTTTCACTGAAGGAAAACGGTTTGTACTACCGTGTTTCAGCTAAGGTTAACACTTTCATTATCCTTCTAATGAACCATGAAAAAATTAATGGAATTTTCTCAGTACTGAAACAAAAAAGTTAGCAATAATTTGATATCCTAATTTAAAGAAGTGTTATTTCTCAAAATATTTGAATTAAATACAGTATTATTAAATATTAATAAAAAAACAAGCTACCCATGTACCAAGCTACCAAGCTACCAAGTAATTGATTTAAATAATTTTTCTTCAGTAGGTAATTTATGAAGACTAAAATTCAAATGGACTCATTAGAAGCGTAGTGATCGCTTGCTAAACGTCAAAGTGAAAAGTTTCGGGTTTGATTTCGGGTGAGCGTCTGTAATTGTAAGAAGTTATAACCCACCAATATTCTTTTTTACGTGCCTTTTTCCTATCAGAGATTTGTAATCATAAAAGCAATTCCTACTTTTGACGCTGATGACCTAAAAAGTTCCTCAGAGGTGTAATAATACCAGTCTCGCAGTTTTTTTAACCGAAGTGTTCTTCACTTTCCTACTTTCTTCTCTCCTTGTATCCCTTTATAATCAACATCAGCATATCGTATTTTTCTGCACGCATAATAGATCCAAAAAAAACTCCAGAATTTTGATCGCTTTATTATATTAATCAAGTTTAGCTCTTTCTGATTCTGATGTAAGACTTACTCATTTACCTTTTTCTTCATCCATGATATCCTTAACCTAAGGGTAATGTAGTCGTTAAGAACGAGGTAGTTGATCCCACTTTAAATAAATGCAGTAAATATAAAAGAGAACCTAACGAAAACTGATCGATTCTAATTAAAAATAACATATTTACAAATTGCAATTGTCACCAGATGGTGACATTAAGTGGCCAGTAGAAACCTTTACTTTTTGTGGCCCTGAAAGGGGCCGTTTAAACGGTGGTCGTCTTGGCGAAGCGTCGGTCGTAGTCGACGTGGCAGTCGGGAAGCTGGGCGACACGCCGTGTCGTCGTATAGAGCGGAGACGTTATCTTCTTCCCCCCGGAGTAGTACGCGATGGCTGCTTCGTCAGATCCAGTGGGCGTAAGGCTCGGTCGAGGAACCGCTGTGGGCATCGCTCGAGGCAGCGGGCGATGACGGTCCCGGTCAACGGCTTAAGGTGTCGGGTCAGCGAGCGGAAGCATCATCTTCTCTCTTGCGGGGTCGTCGATGAGTCTTTGCTGGAGTCCAGTAGCCGTGTGCCGATGTAAAAAATCTCGTCGATGCTGTAGAATGGCTTGGAATCTAATCTCCTCGGGCTTAGTGGAGCGCTCTTTATATAATCGCCGAGAGCACTGTGGTGGGGAACAGATATTGGCTACGGCTTTGGTGACAAAGGTCTTTGTCGGTACACGGCTACAGGCCTACCGCCTCTTTCGGAACTACTGGCGGTTCCCTCTGTGTCGCTAAGTCGGAAGCTTTGATAGCCGGTAGCACAGTACCTAATCAAAGGGGACGACGGTGACACAATCTATGAGATATTTTTTTAACTTTCCCATCCACCAAATCAAATTTATTATTTATTTTTTCAAGAGATCGTGCTTCTTAATTAAATCATCACAAGTAGTAACCTGCGCTCACTTGTACGATTTGCCCTAAAGGCTGACTTCTCACTTTTTTATAATAATCTATATATATTTTTGTAATAAGGTAATTATTATTGTCATTTTTTACCGAAATTGCTTAAAAATTAGTTTTACTGATTACAAAATAAAAGAACTTATTATGTTTACAGGTTAATAAAGGTATTCCTTGTAATTTTCGACTAAAAAATCTTTTTAAAACGAGGAAATATTTTTGGCTTTTCTAATTTTTATGATGATTTAGAGAACTAAAAATAGTTTTTTCCTGGGAATGCGGAATTAAAGAGCCATAAAAAAACTGCATGAAGTTTATTAACATAAAGATGTTATCTTAATAGACTACAGGGGTCAACAAAAATTAAAACTCTGATGAGGTGGTTTGATTTGACTCTGATTAAAGGATTTGGACCGAAGAATGCTCCGAAAATTATTTCGTCCTTGTTCCATAATTATTTTAATAACATTGTTCGAAATATTAAAAAATGTTGCTACAACGTTAATTCTCTGAACCATATGATATCGTTATGCCTCAGCCGTCATGCGTCATACCAAAAATTACAATTCAAAGTGTAAATAAAATATTGTTAGGGATAAATCCTCTTAAGGGACCTGGTGCTGATGGCATTTGTGAAACTGATTTGCAAAACTCATTTGTTGACATCAGCCCAGTGTCAGCGCATCTTATAAATTTTCCTTTAAAAATGGAAAAGTGCCTTTTCTTCAAAATGTGCTGTTATAAAACTAACTCATTAAGAAGGCGATTTTAAATTATACAGTAGTAGTACTTGTATAATAGCAGTCTGTGTTCCATTACATCGTTGATCGATGATCTAATTCAATTAACCAACTGTTGCCAATTCAAGAAGTAATTTAAAAATAATCGTAAATAGTAATCAAAATTAAACAATTTCTAATTTAAAATTTAAATATTTTAAACAGTAATTAAATGTACTATGAAGATGAATTCTAAGAATAAAATAAAACATTCAAAAAATGAATTCCATAAACCAAATATCTCAAATTAAAGCAAGAAAACAAAAGATAGTATAATTTTAATTAAATAATTTCAAATAATAAGAAAATAAGTAAAGGAAAATATTAAAGTAACAAGGATCTAATTAATTATGGAACCAAACAAAATAAATTTGATTATTTTAAAATATGAAGAAAAGATTTATATAAAAATTTACTCTAGACTATAAAACCAATTGCAACAATGACTCGACGTCCCATTTGATCCCCGGTCAATGGATGGACAAGAAGCAAGAACAAGGCTCCGAGGATAATTCAAGTAGTAACTATAAAAATTAGTTGATAACAATAACAATCAATGCGGTTACCGCAAAGGCTCAAGTCCAAATGATGCACTGCGAGACTTTAGAGAATATTGTAAACATTAATCTTCATGGACGAATCATTTATTAGCTTTTTATCTGTAGATTTTGTCAAAACATTTGATACTGTAAATCACAGCACGCTATGGTCTTGTTTAATGAATATCGGCGTCGTTCTACGACTTTTTAAGTACGTAGTTTGAGAGTTATGCATCTGTAAAGACCACATCAGTTAAATTTAAAATCATTGTGAATAACGTTTTTAGTAATGACTATGCGAATTCGATTTCGGACTCTCTTTTGTTTCTGATAGATGTCAATTTAATGCCTAATACCCTTAACTACTGCCCATAACAGACAGGTGGAGTGTCAAATTATTTACACTCAATCTGTTAGTTGCAGGGCTAAAATAAATAGTTCTGTTTCTTGTCACATGGTCAGCCAATTAAATGACTGAATCATTTAAGAACAGAAGAGGTAGAGGTGTAAAAGACACTAATCAGAGTTATCTTCTTTGAAAGTAATGAATTTCATTATACAGCCAGACCCTGTGGTGAATGAAGTGAAGGTGTCATTTGCAGAGTGGAAAATATGTGCTTTTCAGAGGGCCCGGCATGCTGATAAGTGAACTTTTCCATTCAGTGAGGAAGGCAATGGTAAACCACCTCACTCCTCGTTTTACTTAGTAAAACCTCTACAGGTTCAAACCAGCCTTTCGGCTGATGACCTAAACAACACCCTTAACTACTGCCGTATCTTTAAATATGCAGATGATAATGTAATAGTAATAGCACGTAAATATTTAGATATTTCCGAAAGGTTATTGCGAGATGATTTTAACAATTTTTTCAAGTAGTGTCATGATTTTTATCTGATTACAAATACGAAAGACTATAGTAATGCATATAAGTTCAACTCTTCATAATACTAAAGAACTTAAACTTGTTTGCCGTTCATGTTCCTGCTTATCAAGGAAGTTCACGTTCTACAAATGCGAATTGATTGAAAACATAAGTAATCATACGTATCTTAGGATTAAAAGTGATCAACACTTTGCTTGGGATGGACTCATCAATGTCATCTATAGAGGGTTACAATTTATAAAAATCAAATTGAGACAGGTTTTTACCTATCTTCTAACAGATCCAAAGTAAGGTATATTTTTCTTTGCTTCAACCACTCGTTAAAAAATTATAATTTTGGATTAAAAGATGATACTTTTTTATTAAAAAATGCTCAAATTTTGAAACCAAATGTATATTATATTTTATTATTATTATTATCAATAATCTGCATAAATCTGATTTTAAAAATATTATTTCAAATAATTACGAGACTCGCAAGAATTTTTTGTTATTCCGCAGCTGTCCAAAAACATGGATCTCTAATTAATACTTGGTCCTCTTTCTTTTTAAAGATTGATTTAGCCATGTTTGAACAGAAAAGTTAACTATTTATTTAAAATAATATTAAAATTACTTAATTTATATTGTTTTCCCCCTAATGTATTTTCTCCCGTTTGTTATTTTATTCTCACTGGGTCTTTTTATTATACACGTCGTGTTATATTTTCTATTATGCTTAATTATAAATAACCAATTACTATTTAGTAAAATTTCATAATACATGTTAATAATATTATACTAAACATCAAATTAATTACTGTATGATACACAACTTTTTGTTATGAACAAGAACTAATCGATGTTGAGAACTTGTAACTTGTTGTGGGTGTGTGCGTTTGTTTCTATGCGCGTTTGTCTAGTGTGTGCGTGTGTTAATTTAAGAAATTTCTATACAACAATCACTTTTATTAGTATGTGTGTATTATATTAATATTTTTATAAATATCGTAAATATGAATTTCAAAATTGCGTATTTGTGTGTGTGCGCGCGCGCGCGTGCGCGCCCGACCGTCTACAACTTTTTTATGTAATCAATAATTAATTTTTTTCATTCTCATTTTATAATAGACTATTTGTACTGTTTTGTCCTGCTGACAGATGTAAGTCAGGCGAACGATGTTTCTGTGCATTTTGGTTGTTGTTTAGGTCATCAGTCGAAAGGCTAGTATGAACTTCTGGAGGCTTTGCTAAGTAAAACGAGGAGTGAGGTGGTTTACTATTGCCTTCCACACTAAGTGGATAAGTATGCTTATTAGCATGCCAGGTTCTCTACAAAGCATCTACTCTCCAACCGGCATATGACACTTTCACTTCATTCACCACAGGGTTTGGCTGCATGATTAGATTCATTTTTCTCAGAGGAGATAACTCTGATTAGTGTCTTTTACACCTCTACCTTTTTGGTTCATTTACTCCACATTTCGGTTAATAAGGAATTAAATTATTATCATCCAATTCATATAGTTCAATTTTATTTATCTTTTACTTTTTTACAATAGTTTTATCTACAAAGAAAATGGAAAAGAGATCTACTGACAATCGCAAAAAAAAATTGTAAAACTTAAAAAATCCATATTTGATTTTTATTGTAGCTACTGGTTCGATCCAACTTTAAAATTTAGCTCATGTAATTTTTTTTCGCTGTTCTCGTTGTTGTTACCAATAAAATATATTTTATAAAGATTGCATTGTTGTATTTTATTATTTTTTGTTTTGTCATAAGGTTTGTTAAATTTTTTTTAAATTTCTATTACGTAGAAGGAAATGTAGATATTCAAATGCTGCAGTTTTTCCACGTATGATTTACATAATGTGCCTGCAGATTTTTAGAACTTTAATTCTTGAAGAAAGTTTAGAAACATTATTACATACCCAACGACTTTATTGCTTTAACATAGTCACTTCTTTCTGCCCCTCAGGAGCAATTAATAGAAATACGAATCTTTAACATTTTGCATTGAAAAGCTAAGTAACCAATTTTCAATAGTAATCCAAAACGTGTGTGAGTGAGTGAGTGAGTCAGTCAGTCAGTGAGGATTTTCGCATTTTTAGTCTATACGCATTTTGTGTCAATATTTGGTTACTGGTTATTCAGAGTAGCCCATAACATTGTTTTAACATAGTTTTAACTTATATCAAACAAAAAATGTTAATGAAATCCGTAACTTATAAGAATTTGTAATTCTCCATAAAAATTACCGATTCCATGTATAATGAAAGAAAGATATTCTTTTTCATTAATTTAATGTAAAATATTCCGCTAAAACTACAAATTTGAATTTAAATTTAAATTATTTTACGTATTTATTAATGGGGTTTTTTTTAAATTACTTAATATTAACAAGGTCTCAAATAAAAAAATCTAACTTAATATTACCTATTTACTACCTACTCTTATTTTATTTTTAATGTTGATTGTTATTACAGAAAATTTTATGCGGACAAACTAAGTGTTACGTACACTCTCATAAGTAACAAATTTTCATCAGAACTTATATTCTTTCATAATTTATAAAATCTAATACACCATTATTTAAATAGGTAAGAAATGATGCCAGCGGATAAAATCGCATTAGTAACCCCAAAATTCCCCTGGGGCAATAATCTTAACAATAATGTTATTCTTGTTTTCATTAAAGTAAGAGAGTTAATCCGGTTATCTTTACAACTTTCTATACAAGGAAGATATGAGAATCATGGGAAATAAAACAAGAGATGTGAATTGCGCAAAACAAGAGTGGTTTATACTGCGTATTGTGCAATGTTTTGCCATGTTTTAGAACGTAAATTAATAAGAGCGAGAGGTGTACAAATAATGTTTCGGCGAACTACACGAATCCACTAACACAGCCCTTCTAACTGCTTCCTGTACTGTAAGGTAGATGGAATTAATTATTGTTTCAAGTAAGTTTGAAGTTTGCTAAAAAAACACTAGGCTAAACTTTTTTGTTAACTAACTCAAACCAAAGTATAAACTACAAGATAAGAAAACGTGGCCTACTATGTAACTAAAGGCTGAGAGTTTAAAAATGTTGATTCTAAAAATCTCTACATACTTTCAAAAGCCTTACTGACAGACTCACTCATCACAAATTCTGTATTTTTCTGTTATACTAGAAAATATCAAAAATTTGTTAAATTTATTCTTTGGGGATGAACAAAAAACTAAATTTACACTTCAACCAATTTTATTAATTTTTAAGGGGTAAAAGGTGTGATAACCCTAAAGCAATACACGTTATTTTTACAAATCCAAAAAGAACTACAGTTTTGATAATCGGCACGGGTATTTCCTATGGCATACTAAGAAAACCTAAAGCAATTTAATTGTGACTACTTGCAAGCCTAAGTGATAGTGAAGGGGTAGTGAAGCAGTTATGAAAGGGTAACTACAGTATTGTAGTATTATGTATAGGTATATGTATAATAATATTAGGTATAGTATATGTATAATACAATTTAAACAGCAATATTTTTTGAACTGTTGTATGTAAAAATAATTACGATGGATCAAATTAAAGCTTGTTTTATTGTTGGTTACAGGATTACATTAACATTTTTGAAAATTAATAGTGTATTAAATATAACGAATTACACATAAAAAGTACCCTGTTTTTAACCACTTTTCCAGTATACCCCCAACTTCAAAGTACTATTACTTTGTTCACTTGTACTTTAAAATATATAGGGCTACAATGTAATATTATGTAATCCTGTAACCAACAATAAAAAAAGCTTTAATTTGATGTGTCTTAATTGGTCTTACATACGTACAACGGTTTAAAAGATATTGCTGTTGAAAGACAGGTGTTTTCTTTCGTGAATCGGACTATAGTAACCATGAAATTGCGAGCCTTGATCTGTTAAACCTTAATGCAGTGCTGCCGTAATTGCCAGAGTGCAAACGAACTTTTTAGTTTGCAATATTATCTTATCATAAAAATTAGAAATTTAATTTTGTTCTTGCTTCAGGATTGTAAGCCAAATTTTGAAAAACTTATTACTGATTATTTCTTTATTTTGTTTTCTCAGGGCTTCATTTCGGTAACGATTGGAGTCGATTTATCAAGATCACTAAATTCATTCATATTTACATCTAAAAATTTATTTAAAACATTGTAAAATAATAAATAAAATGTTAAAACCTTTTAACGAGACTGTATTAAACAATTAAACGGTAGGCCTACAAAATAAACTAAATTTTAAAACGAAAATGACTTTTAAAAAACCGCTTACAAACGTTACGAAACGTTGTGTATGTCACGCTTGCATTGAACTGACTAAGTAAAGCAATTCTAATGCCGTGGGCAGGGCGGATGGAGTGGCAACACTAAGGCAGGACGGGTGGAAATACGCGACTGCTTTACAGGAAGCTTCCAATTTCGTGGTTAATTCTATAGTACTAATTTTTCACTCAGTGATTTTTCCAAATTTTAATGCAATCCTTTCTGAATCTAACAATAATCCCACGCGCAACGCCGGGGAAATATCTTGCTAGAGTATTATAAAATTATAGTAATTATTAAATAGTAGCAATAGTATTATTAAATTACTACAATACATAGACGTACATGTATTTTTATTTTCGTTTGTTTCTTCAGTGAATAATTCGAACTGCAGTGGTTAATAGGTAATACTCGTGTTAGCTTAGGATACTATTGTATCTTCAGAGATATCCGGTGCGCAACTTTTCCCGTCTTTCAGTCGAAAGAAGTTAATTACTAAAATGATATTACTTTATATTACTTATAAGTTGCCAACAAATCAAAAATACAATATGATCCAGATAATTCAATAAAAATTTTGAGTCGAGCTCCCTTATAAGCTAGTGCAAACAATCATGGCCATTCAAAAATTTAATACTCTGAATTTATCCAGCGATGCATAAAAATTAAATTCATTAATGTTTTTACTTTCACTAATCTTAGCCTGATACTGTTTACATTGATTTACTTAACACTGATCTCTCCACACAGTCACCTTGTCCTGCCACAAAGAAATTCTACTCTGTGTGAGCTGTTGACCCATTCAAGTGTAGTATGACTGAATCAGCCCTGATCTATCATTTATATTCTAACCTTGATTTACAATGAAGTGACTCTAGAGTCGTCATACAGACAACTAAATTAAACTTATACAGTCAACTAAATTCTGCATTAACTTACCAATGTATGGAAACATGGCACTATGCCGCTGAAACCGTTAACAAAAAGTATCCATTCATATTTTAATTAAACACATGTTACATACAAAAGTATCACTTGCATTTTCTGTTTAAAATTATTCAAACTAGTCTGGAGAACTTCAATATCGTTTATTCCAACACAAATTATTCAACAGCAGTCATTCAACCCAAAGATTTATATCAATATCAAAGCATACAATCATCAGTGTACCATACGCAGATCAATCTCGCTTTTTCATAATGGGAAAATCTATCGATTGGTGGCGAAATAGATGATTATGGCGATGATAATAATTAAGCAACAACAACAAAAACACCCAAAACAATAACACCAGCACAACATATACAATGCATTTAATAAATTAACACGTTTATTTGATCCTTTTATGATACCTGATACCTTATTAAAACAAAACAAAACTCAGTCAACAATAATGCAATAGAACATATGTTATATCACTGAATTGAAAACGCAAATTTCCCGCTCCGATTTAAAAAATTTAGTACTTTAGTTTTTTAAACAAAAATGTGATTCTTGTTGTTGTGAGTACTACTTAAATATTTATTTAATTTTCGAAGACAATTCAGTTTTTTATATCATTTTATTGTTTATACCGGATTGTCCTAGTAGTGATATTGGTTATTTTTTATTATTTTTTTGAAATGGAAGTTATGTCTGCTGGTTGAAATGATAACATTTATGCCTATCATAACAGAAAATATCACAGCCACTGCCTTCGGTATTGCAGATTTTTTTCTCAGAGATCTTTGACCGTGCGTATAGCCTAATCGTAATTTAATTAAACTTTCAACTGGCAAGTCGATAGGTCTCCAGCACATAAAAAGGAACACATGCGAATCATATGGATTCAAATAACGCGGGTTTGAATTCAATAAAAAAAACCAATTGGACTGGTCTAGCGCTAAAAATGCCGCTACGAATCAGCTGTATCACAGCATCATAGTAAAGGTATTTACTTTTATACGGATTTGAATACTAGACAGTGGTGGTCACCGGTGTACTCTGATAATTGGGGTTCAATTAACCACACTCTTTCAGAAATGGTCCGCCTCGATTTACACAAGACGTCACTGTTTACATGCCATACATGTTCCTCATCTCAGTGGGTCATGTGGTTGCTTATTGTTCTTAAATTAAGTTGATTGCAACGTATACCCATTAGTAATTCAAAAAAATTAAAAACAAGCTGTTATTAATAAATTCTGTTTACAAATATCGAACAGATTTAAACGAATAAGTGATCGGAACAGTCTCAGGAAAATGAAAAAGAGCTGAAACCTGAGTCAAAATTTGTTATAGACGTTGAATCTGTTTTTGACTAAAAAATATTTTACACCACGTTTTTTCTGCTTCTCCCGATGGAAAATTTACAATGTGCTTTTCGAGATTCAGACATACAGTTAAAATAATGCTTTCAAATATTTTAGTTTGTAAACAAACCAGAGAACATTTTATAATTAAAAATCTCTGTCATTATAATATGTATAAACTAAAACACGAACAAGCTTATCAAGTGTTTACAAGGGGATGCAACATTCTGAAAAGTTGATGTAATAGAAACGAAACTAAACAAATTGGACGATGACGTATGGAGAATTACAAATATTTTTCACCGAGTATCTAAGGAACCTCTAGCATTGTTCTTTTTTGATCTACAACCAAAACTCAATAATAAAAATAATTTTAATATTAGGCAATTTAATTATACCATTCTGACACTCGAAGCCCCTTATGGTAAAAAGACGTAGTGCAATCTTAAAGGTGTCAACGGTACGACTACACCAGAAACCAACGTGATGGACCATATCTTTGCGTAAAGTGCGGTGAAGATCGTGCTACGTTTCCGTGTAAAAAATCACCAGAAGTTGCGGCACGATATGTGCATTGCGACGGGAACCATCCTGGTACCAGCTACAAGGGATGAAAACCTACCAGAGTTTTAAAATGAAGATTTTTCCACAGACCCACCAACGCCCATTTATTGATGAACTTATCTCACCCTGATCATCGATACAGAGATGGCAACTTAAACTTGGAAGAGCCTACGACAAACGCAACACGAGTTTCTTATAATCGATGTAACTAAAGATGTATTTAAACAGCCTCAAGCACCACAAATAGTAGATGTACAAAAAAATGCTAGTGACTGTCAAACAAATGTTACGTAGTTAACAAAAAATTTCAGATTGCGTTTTTGATCGTGTCATTGATAATGTCTAAACTTTTTACCAAGCAGTGGGATATTCGTTTATAATTTCATGTTGTTTAGTCATCAGGCGAAAGGCTGGTTTGAACCTGTAGAGGCTTTACTAAGAGGAGTGTAAGAGGAGATAACTCTGATTAGCGTATTTTGCACATCTACCTCTTCTGTTCTTAAATGATTCAGTCATTTAATTGACTGACCATGTGATAAGAAACATAACTTGAACTATTTATTTTAGCTCTGCAACGAACAGATTGAGTGTAAATAATTTGACACTCCACCTATCCTGTTATGGGCAGAATAATTTCATAAGGAACACAAATTTTTACATGAAAAATGACTTGTTGGAACGTAAAAGTGAAATAGATGAATAAGATAAATATTATCCTCATATCAGAAACTAGGTTTACAGAAAAATCATATTTAAAATTATCAATCTGGGAATGCTTACGGAGATACCGCAGTTCTTATTAAAAGTTTCATTAAGCATTATTCATTGACAAATGTTTGTGTTCACCTTCAGACCACTAGTATTGTAGAGGAGGAGATGACTGCAACAATCACAGTTAGGTCAATTTATGTTCTCCAAAACATAAATTTCAATTAATTTTTCATTTTTAAATTATTTGGGTGCTCGATTTCTTTTTGGAGGTGACTGGAGTTCAAAGCACACCCACGGGGTTTTAGGCTGGTTACGACCAGAAGACGGCAACTTTGCCAAACTTTATTTCAATAACCTACTATTTCAACTGGTAAGCTACTTACTGGCCATACTGGATCTGCCAGGCCGATTCAAATCCAGTGATTGTATTTATTTAATTGTTAATATTTTAATAGTTTTTTTTATAAACATATGAAGTGTTTGAGTGGGAGTATTGAGATAAATAATTTTTTTAACACCGTATCAGCACTTGGTTATTAGCGACTACGGTGGAGTATGGAACTAGAACGGTGGATTTTGATTTCTATATACTCGTACATTTCATAACATATTGTGTTATATTAAAACATTTTGTGAATATTATTTTAATTACAGTGTAATTCTTTTGCAATCAGTTTTTAACGTAATTATAAAATGCAAAAATTATAAAAATCTGAGTAATACCGTTTTTAGATACAAACCACATTCAGTAGTGAAAATCAAAAAAGATTTAACTATTAACAAAACATAAAACTAAACTTGACTGAATCGTGCATTAATATCTTGAAACAAAGTGGTTGAAGATGAAGGTGACGATGGCCATTATGGAGATGATAATGATGCTGATTATGAGATGACGATGTTTAGTAGAAGTAGGAAAAAAGATTAAATGAGTTAAATGATTAACAAAAGCGTAAATGTAAGTCCAATGTTTTAAAACGTTTCAGTCTGTATCTTAGTTGTCGAGGAGGTTAATAGTGAAAGGATTTTGATGCTCTTCTGACTTTTTTTAATGTTTTTCGTTACGATGTTGATTTTTTTTATATGAAGAGCAGGTTTAGCCTACGTACTATAGCGCTGCAGTGTTTAGTCTCAGGCATTTTTATTGAAATCGTTATACACATCATCCTCATCTCATTTGGACATAGAGTTGCTTATTATTCTGAATTGAACAGATTGCAATGTACACACGCATTAGGGATTAAATGAATATTATAGTATAATATTTTGTTAGTTACATCAGTAGGCTGTAATTTTTCATGCGTTAGTTTAAGTGATATTACATCTATTGTTAAATAACAGATTGCGAATACAATAAAAATAAATTGAAAATTATCTATTTACAACAAACAATTTAGATTTTGAATGTGGGTTTCAATGTAGCAATATACTTTGTCAGCCGAATAATAATAGTTCGAGGGGAAAATAAAACACTATTACTAAGTAATACATTATACGTCAACGCAGATTGTGCCTTGTATACAATTACAAAAAACGGCTACTCAATTAATCTCTTACCGTAAATTTTATCAGGACACAGACCGAACAAGAACTTATGTTCTTCGAGAGTTCTGTTGACACTTTTAATAATACTTTATTGCCTTGTTTTCTCTGGTCGAACAAACAGCCAGGAAATCAATAGAGTCAAATAGAGATTAAATAGTGTTTTATGTGAAGAAGTAATCACGGTAGATATTTTACGTACTTATAAAAAGAAAAAATGTTACGTTTTTAAGTCATTTTCTTACAAATATCATGAAATCTGATGATTGATGATATCTGATAATTTTATATCGGTGTGAGAAATAATTATTTTAAGTACTAGCAGTTAAGTATTTAACAACCGTTTATAAAACATATTAATAATAAATAAAACCCTACATTAAACAAATTTTATAATTTCAAATTAATTTTATCAAAGGTGGTTTTATATAAATCAAAAAATAATTTCATTTTCTTGCACCAAATATTTAGCCTACGGTTATGTATGAATTATATAAAAAAATTAACTCCAAAAGATTTTCTGCTAACGATGGCAAATAAAAATAAAAATCGGTCAAACGAGGCATCAGTGTCTAGACTGCAAACCTGCAGAATTTCACCAGGACAGTCAGATAAGAATGTAATTACTGTTCTACAAACTACGTCAAGTAATCAGCAGTAACAAACTAGCTAAAGCATGTCAAATGATGACTACGAGAGGTAATCCGTAACTATTCCGTCGTTTCCAATAAAATACGTACCTTCGTTTTAAAAGAAAAATTGAAATTGAATTTACTCATAAGTTTTCCATGCAATTAAGATTCTTTACAAGTCGTGTGCTTCAAATAAATTGTTTTTATCATATTTTTTGTACTTTCTGAATTCTAAATCTGATTCTAATTCTGTATATCTATGTCTGATCTACGGTTAACTGTTAATCCTAATGACACTTGCTATAAAGTGAAACTTGCTTGATATAAAGTGATTTTTAGTTGAATTAGAATTACAGTCTAATAATACAATAACTTCACTGTAACTTAATGTGTTCAGTAATTTAGTACAAAGAATTAAAACTTTATAACTCGTGCCTGAATAAAATTAACGTATTTAAAAAGTTTCCATCAGTATCTTGCAGCAATTAATACTAAAAACGTGAGCGGCAAGTAAATATACATTGTAACAAAATGCAGTTTAATAACTTAAATAACTTATCGATTTTCAATAGTACAGTTCACTTTAATAAAAATATTAAAAAACATTTTCTTAACCGGGTGAACAAATTTGCATTCAATACGTCTTGAACATAATATATAACTGAAAACTATAATTTCCCTTCAGCGAGTACCATTAAAAATTACACTGTTTTATAGTAGAAATATAATGAATTTCACTGTACTGCCAGACCCTGTGGTGAATTAGTGAAGGTGTCATTTGCAGGGTGGAAAGTGGGTGCTTTTCGGAGGCCCTGGCATGCTGATAAGCACACTCTTTCAACTCAGTGAGGAAGGCTATACTAAACCACCTCACTCACGGTTTTACTTAGTAAAGCCTCTAGTGGTTCAAACCAGCCTTTTGGCTGTTGAATATATAATATTCTTCTTAAGGGCAAAAATTGTTTTCATTTTGTCTAAAATATTATTAATAGCGGTTTCTGCTACTTTAAGTATGTAAAGCAATTTAGGTTAAGTACTGGTTACCAAACACCATCATTTTATAAATGCGTTTACAAACTTATTTTCACTGCACTCCGGAGAATGTTTGTTCATCAATTTACGGCATTAAGTATTAATATCGGAAACCCTTTAAAGGTATATGATTTTCTCTAAGCGTTTGTAGCCAATTCGAAGACACTTAATATCTTTAAACAAAACCAGGTGGACTCAATATTTATGGAACTACATAAAGACATTTTGGGAAACTTACATTCAGCTCAAGTTGATTATTAAACCTGATCAGTCATTACTAGGATGTAAAGAGTAGTCGAGTTGAAACGACAAGGTTGTCAGAAACTAATATTGTTTTAGCTTTTATTTAATTTTTTTGGGAACTGTTTTTACTTTCTCTTGCCTATATGAATATATAGGAAGGAAAGTATTGTTTTCATATCGATTTTTCGAAATCGAGTTTTCACCGGATCTACACGTTTTCAAACTACTGAACCTGAAAACTTGAAACTTAAGTTAGATACCACTAGAGGACCCGACACGAACATTTTCATCAAAATCAGTTAACCGGAAGTAGTAGTTTATTCCTGTCATTTTTCACTTTTTTGCGATTTTATCATAACCGGCTCATACGATTTTTTTTTAAATTTACTAAATTTTTTATGCTCCATAAGATAGGGTTGGCGCAAAGTCTGCTAAAATTCTTGGTGATGCTGATTTCTCATAAAAAAAATGTTTTTTTTTAAGATTGCGACTTTAATATGCATTTTAGCGCAAAATTTATATAATAAAAGTTGTAGAAATTTTAAATCCTAAAACTTTTATTTCAAACATATTTTTGTATAATGCTTAGTTTAGCGGTAATTAGCGATTTTCTGTTTTTCCTCACGAAAACGTGTAAAAATCGATCTTTTAATATTTCAGCCTTAGCATGCATTTTAAGACAAAAACGTATATAATTAAATTTATAGGAAAGATCTACAACTTTTCTTTAGAGCATTTTTCTCTACAGACCCTAGTTTAGCGTGAAAGAGTGATTTTTGGTATTTTTAAGTCAAACTGAGGTTGATTTTCATTTTGCGTCTTTCACTCATGATTAAAATTAGGTTATGTTTATTGAGATTAGTTTTTTCTTTATTTCTAATGTTTTATTACTAATGTTAGGTTATATTGTTAATTATTTGCATTGGTAAGAGAAAGTTGTGTGAGTGTTTCACACCAGATTTTTTTCTTTGTTTTAAACAACCACCCAATTTGATTTCCGCTTCATGTCGAATTTTTGGTGTGGGTAGTATGAGTATTGTGAAACATCGAAAGCTTTGGTTATATAACGAGAGGTGACAAATGTAGAATGCTGCAGAGTTGTGCAGAGTTGTGGACGAGGAATCTTCCGGACTGGTATGGTATAAGTTTGGTTACCCTTATCGTCTAGCAACTGAAAAAACCTAAGTGGTCTTGATTGTAGCCAACGTTTTCAGAGGAGAAGGCACTTAAAGGAACAATAGGCGTGGATTTGAACAGATAAATCTAGTAGTGTTTGTTCATATTTGAATGTCAGCGAGTTTACGGTGATCGCATCATACAAAATTGCTTGGCCAATCGATGTTACTAACTAAACGGTATAACAGTATTTTCCTGGTATATTTAATTTTGCTTTACATTATGATGTGTGTGTTTACAACTATTCAAAAAACTATAAAAAAAACTACCAAATAACACTAGATGAATCTCACCTTATTAAAAAAGTCAATAGGTCCTTTCTGGCAAGCTGTCGAACGAGTGCATGCATTGAAATATATATACTGCAACTGATGATGGATCATGATATTTGAAAGGACCTATTGACCTGTTTAATCAGGTGAGAGTAATCTAGTGTGTATTCGGTGTTTTTTCCATATTTTATAATAGGCCTATATTAATATTTATACATTATATGCAAAAACCTAACTAAATGATTGATTCACTGATTATCTGACTCAGTCATTCTCTGATTTCCTGATTACTTAGAGTGGAAATTTTCGGTAAATTTGCTTCCATGGGGTTACACAGAAAAACTAAATAATTTACAAATTTGACCATTTACGTCTGAAAAGTAAAAAAGGGGACATCCCTGACACAAAAAAACTGTTTTACACCTTCCAGAAGAGCTAAAGTTCTGAAAATTGTTATGCACGCTTTGAAAGTTATACCTAGGAAAATGAAAACTATTACCACTACTTGCACACGAGGGGTAAAAAGAAGCTACCTACCCCTTTTCTCCCTCAAGTCCTTTCAGAACACTGGTAACCATTACAGCAATTTGAAATTTACTGGCAGACAATCTACAAAGCGCACTTCTATCTTCAGCATACCACGTGTAGGTGTGTAGCCATGACTTTTACGTATCACATTTACCACATTTATGACTTTTAGATCACATTTATCCGTTATCTTACCTTGCACGCTATTCTACAATATTCCCTATTTCTGCCCTTTCGTCACGTGTAAAAAATTCTAGTTTCCCGTTTTAACTGTGCCTATACCTATCAATGCTCCTTACAATTGAGTATCTTGGAGTTGCAGACTTTTTTCGATCCAAAAAACTTCAATATTCTTATGTAGCACTAGATTTTGAACGCCTGAAGTAGTTTCTTATCGTCGCTGTTAACGCCATATGACATAACTGAAGACATAGCCGCGAAGTAAGCGAAATCGTAAAGAATTTTTGAAGTCTCTATTGCATAACTCTGCCCATTTCCCTAAATGCTTCACAAGCTTGTTATATTCTTAATCTTATATTCTTTCGATTCTCACCATTGTTATTTAATAGACAACCAAGATATCTAACTCGATAAACTTGTTCAGGTTCTGTGCCCCGTCTGCTTACTGATTACATGGACCTAATTACACTTAAAAAATAAAAATGTATAATATATACCTTCTGAAAAATATATACAGATCTAAAACCAGTGTTTAAATTCTAATACAAATTTCTTTTTACATCTGACTCTTTTGCAATTTCTTCTAATGCAGACGGTGGAGAACGATGATATAATGAAAATGAGTGATGAAGAAATGCCAGACCTGACCGGGAATCGGGTCCGGGACCCCGGCGTAGAAGCCAGTTGCGCTAACCACTACGCTAACGGGCCGGCCAATCTAATACTAATAGTTATTGCCATCAGCAGTCCATATAATAGTATGTTCGCTAACCCAGTTTAACCCCACCTTTCCGAAATAACAAAAATAGTCCAGTAATACGCCCACGATCTGCGGGGTGCAAATATTACATATTTTAAAGAAATTTGAAAAATATTTTATTGCAGTTTCCTGTACCTGTTACCATGGTAACTGAGTTAAAATTACATTTAATTGTGGTACAATATTGAAGATACTGTTTTAATAAAATTTTAGGAAGTAAAAATAATTAAACAAAAGTAAATAATTTGAATTAGCCAAAATTAAATTTTACATACAAATTCAGTAAAACATTTTTAATGAACAACATAAATTCATAATAAAAAATAACAAAAAAAGTATTTAAACAGGAAGTTGTAGTATCAATAATTATATTGCATTTCACTCTAACACCAGTTACAACTGGCCTAATCTAATAAATTGTAAGTACATACATATTACATAATAAGATTATGGTATACGTCTATGGCTTAACACTGGAGGGCATTTAGCGGATCGAAGTGTCCTGTTGCACTTGCTCAAACCGTAAAAAGACGCTTTTTCTACGTCACGTATTGTCTCAAGTGTGCGGTCTCTGTACTCTTAATGACCTACCGTTTCCATCTGGTAATAGTATAAATGGGTATTTCAACAAGTGGGAAAATTTTGTTTCGAGTAATTTAATTTGTTACTTTCATTTACTGACTTTGGAAAACCATAACTTTGTTACTGTTCTCAAAACGTCTTTGTAGTATTGGGTTTTTTTAATAATTATTAGCTCTTTTTGTTCCGTTTCTGAAGGTAAACTCAAGACCCAAACATTTGTTATTCTTAAATCCAAACATATGTTACTCCAACCTTAGTGCATTCCCTCTCCCTCTAACGACAACTTCGCGCGTAGAGCAAGTGAACGAATTGCTAGTTGTAAATACCGCAGAAATTGGTTTTCAAAGTATGAAAACGTGTCGTGTAGTCTATTAGACAGTGAGAACCGATGACAGGTAAACGAGATTATTAATAGTAAAAGTATAACAAAGTATCCGTAATCAATAGAATAATTGAATATTTTAAACTAAATAAATAAATTACGTAAATTAAATTTTTATTGTTTGTTTTAATCAGTTTTTCATATATTTTTTAACTTGGTGCTGCATCGTAAATATGGAAGCATGGAAAACAGTTTTTATTAAGGTAGGGAGAATCAGTGAAATTACCATACTTTATGTAGGCTAGACTTTCTACCTTATTTTACGCTCTCCTTGCCATAACCATGCTTTGCAACAGAAAATGTTTCGTTTAAATAATTTGAATCCAGACGGGGGCTGGCCTTCAGGGAGTCCGGATCTTTCACAAAATCAAATACGCGTTGTATATTTCCTAGAAATAAATTGCATCTTAAATTTCATGACATTAATATTTAATCTTTGATTAAATTACGTATGTTACTATACTATTTTTGCAAAGTTTTGTACTTTTTTTTAAATTTTGTAACCAGAAGCTACACCTATTTTTGTACTTCATATACCTTTATCAATAACATAAAATACAACGAATTAAAAAATGATTATAGCCTACATATTTAACATGCATTTACACTCAAGGGTTTGATGCGGTTCAAGAAGGCAGAACTTTTTTTGAAATACTTTTGAAAATAACAGAAATCATCAATCGATTTAAATCAAGATTAGTTTTACAACAATGCATTAAAAATTTGAATAAACACAGCTTCTTCAAGTAATCAATTGCTCCTTAAAACAAATTAAAATCAATAACGTATAGTATTTGCTCAGTTTTTTTAAACTCTAAATAATTTTACGCTTCCGTTTTAACAAAGAAATAAATTTTGTTGCTGATTGCTTAGACCAGGCTTAGACCTAAGCATAGAACAGATTTAATAATCAACAGATAGTACAGTGGCCTACTGTTCCGTTAATTATGTTCGTTTCTATAAGATAACACTCGGATTTCGTTTCTTAAAGATAACATCATATTGATTAGAGAATTTACCAACAGTTTCCAACAGTTATGAACAGTTTCCTTGCGCAGCGCTCATAACGCGGCCAAGGGATTATTCAATTACTACTGATAAATTGCAAACAGCCTCGGATAGGACCGGAAAAAAAGGAAAAACAAAAAGGAATGCCAACAAAAAACGATTTGGAATAATGGATACGATGATTTTTGCAACTTGGAATGTGAGAGGTGTGAAGGGCAAGGAGGAGGAACTGATGCAAGAGCTAAAACAGAATAAGGTAGACCTAGCAGTAATCACAGAGACAAAGAAAAAATTGAGGGGCACCAAGGATTGGGGAGATTATGTGGAATTATGGAGTGGTGTAGAACAGAGCAGAAGAACATGTGCTGGAGTGATGGTTTTGGTCAATCGGGTATGAAAAAATAAAATAGAAAGCTATACATGGGTTAATGAAAGAATTTTGACAGTTCGGATTAAATTAGATAGAGGTTTTCTGACACTGATAGGTGTATATGCTCCAGAAGAAGGGAGAAAAGAAGAGACTATTAAATTTTACGAGATATTGCAAAAGTAACTGACATCATGTAAGAAATCAGATTATGTCATTGTCTCTGGAGATTTAAATGCACGTGTTGGTAATCAACCGATCCCACAAGTGGTTGGAGCACATGGAGATTGTCACTTGAACGAGAATGGTAGACAGTTACGTGATTTTTGTACATTCAATGATCTGAAAATCACAAATACCTTTTTCAGAAAAAAAGACATCCACAAATACACTTGGGCAGCAAGAGGATACAAATCATTAATTGACTATGTTATTGTGAATAAGAAAACTGCAAGCCAAGTTCGAGATACCAGAGTATATAGAGGAAGCGATATTTCAAGTGATCACTACCTAGTTGTTTCAAAAATACAGTTATGGACCAAATGGAGAAAGAATAAAAAAGTCACAAGAAATGAAGGAAATGAAGTTTATAAAGTCTACCTCCTGCAGACTGAGAGTGTCAGGACCCTATATCAGACAAGATTAACACAGACACTTTCTATGAGGCCCACAGCACCGACAGTGGAGGAAGAGTGGGTCAACTTAAAAGATACTTTAAGAGAAGTAGCCTATGAAACGCTGGGGACGAAAAAACTTGTAACAAAACATAAAGGTTTGAAAATTTGGAACGAAGAGATTGCTGAAGCTATTAAGGATAAGAAGATTGCCTACAACCAATTATTGAAATCACCTACAGATCAGGCAAAGGAAAATTACAGAAGAAAACGTAATGTAGCTAGAGCCATTCTTAGGAAAGCTCATGAGGATGCATGGGATAGGTTCATTGCAGTAATTGAAGATGATTTACATGGAAGGCAAGAAGTTGCCTATAAGTTGATGAAACACCTCAATAGTGATGAGAAGGAGATAGTATACAATATAGAAAAATTTAGAAGGCTAAAATATACAATATATAAAAACAAGAATGGATTGAGCACTATAAAAGATTGTGGTACAAAAGCGATTTACCATTCATGGAAGAAGCTCATCATTCAGAAGCAAAACATGGTATTGATCAAATAGCTATTGAGGAATTGGAAGAGGCATTAAAACAAACAAAAAATAGGAAGGCAACAGGATTAGATCGTATAAATTCAGAATTATTGAAATATGGTGGTACACTACTCCAAATTCGCCTGCTACACTTGATGAACATGTGTTGGACTTCGCGATACATTCCTAAAGATTGGAAAAAAACCATAGTAATCTCGCTGTTTAAGAAGGGTAACAGAAAAGATACAAATAATTACAGAGGAATTAGTTTGTTGAGTAATGTATATAAATTATACAGTAAAATCCTGAACAATAGACTCAGAAAAATCTCGGATGTGTTATTATTAGAAGAACAAGCCGGCTTTAGAAAGGGCAGGTCTTGCATTGACGATGTTTTTTTCTTTAAACCAGATAATTTCAAAACGAGTTGAATTCAATGTGGAGACACACCTTGCATTTGTAGACTACGAAAAAGCGTTTGATAAAGTTGATAGAGATATCCTGTTTGATAGATTGGTCAAAAGAGGCTTTCCAATACACTTGGTGGAAGTTATAGAGAGTTTGTATCATGGAACAGCTCCAGCTGTCATCTTGAACTGTTCAGGCTCTCTCACAGAGGAGGTTCGTACAAATGTTGGTTTGAGACAGGGCTGCCCGCTCTCACCAACTTTATTTAACATTTATGCTGATGATCTCTGTAGAAGATGGAAGCAAAAAGTCCACTCAGGCATTTGGATAGCCCCGGAAGTCTCCATCAGCTCGTTGTGGTTTGCTGACGATCAGGTGATACTGCAGGAAACAGAAGATAATCTCCAGAAAGCATTACACCAATTGAATCTTCTCAGTGCTGAATATAACATGAAGATCTCATTCAGTAAAACGAAGGTGATGGCTTTTGTGGGAAAAGATCCAATTCGGTCTAAGATAGTTCTTGATAAAGTCCTGGAATAAGTATCACATTTCAAGTATTTGGGGTGTGATATCACATATGAAATGGATCAGGACTTGAGCATGAAAATAAATAGATTCCAAGCTATCTGTGGAACAATCAACAGGACCTTGAGGAACAAAGCCAGAAGGGAAACGAAAATGAAATTCTATAAAGTTATGGCTATCCCCACTCTTTTATATGGTTCTGAAACCTGGGTACATAAAAAGAAGGAATGGAGCAGGTTACAGGCTGCTGAAATGCGATTCCTAAGAGCAGTGAAGGGTTGTACTAGGGAAGACAGAATCCATAATACTGAGATCAGAAAAGAGCTCAACATACCCTCCATATAGCAGAAAATCGAGGAAACCAAACAAAACTGGAAGGATCATGTGGAGCGCATGGAGGATGGAAGAGTTCCCAGGGCAGTCATCTCCTATCAGCCAGTAGGAAAGAGAAGTGTGGGCAGGCCTCGTAAGAGATGGAATTGATCAACCAAGGAGTTTGCAGTCGGAACAGGCAATGTTCCTAATCCTTGAAGGAAGACGACGACGACGACCAACAGTTTCTTAGAGATATCTCTGATATAAAGAAGATATTTTGTTAGTTACCAAGACGCAAGTTTCAGGTCTAAAAAGCAGGAAAACTATTCCGAAACTAGTTAAAAATTGCACAACTTATTGTTTTAAAGTAATTATTGCTTTTTATTGAATCTATAGTTTTTCCAAGAAAAATACTTTTGACCTCATAAAGATTCTGTGTACTCAAATTTCCACATTTCCTGATAATTTTGTATTTTTCCTCGTATAGATCATGTGAGGTGACTTTAGACGTTTCTGGAAGCTCTTTTTGCAGCCCACAATCTCAGCATTCGCTTGCTGTAGGCTTTTCTTCTTTCTTTTGTCCACCCGGTGTTCTATTTTTGCTCTTCATGGGTGCCCTTAAAAGCCATAATTAGTGTTGTTTGAATTGATAACTTTGTATTAACTATATAAAAAACTATTTGCGTTTACTAAACTTGTTCAATATATTTGGTTACGTGTAGGTTAGGAATAATTGGAGGTCTATTTTAATAGGGTTATTTGCGGGTACTTTTTACTTTTCGAATAAGTAAAAGCCTTTTTTTTAAACTTTTTTTATTATTTACAGCTTTCATTTAAAGTCGCCTAATTTTCCTCCTGTTGGTGTATTTTTTATAGTGTAGTTTTTATAACCGTGTATGTAAATAATTATTTTTATAAAGTAATGGGAAAATAACTAATTTAAACAGGAACATCCAGATTTATATAGATTTTGGCTGGTCACCACTTCAAGCCGTTCATCCGGTCGTTGTAACTTAACAATTCAGAACTACTCTACGATATGGGGGGCCGGCCGCATTGGCGTAGTTGTTAACGTGCTCGCCTGTCATCATGAGGTCTTGGGTTCGAATCCCGTTCAGTTACGGCATATTTTCATACGTCACAAAAAATCATTTCATCCTTCACCGTCTGCATTAACTGATTAGTCGGACGTTAAATAAAAAAAAATAAAACAAATACGACATAGGGGTAGCTGGGTTGGCTCAAAAAATGTGTTGACTGGTAACCACGTAAACAAAGCACGTGCTGCTATCTTCTGTACAATGTAAGGTAGTACCATAAATGTTAACGTAACGGCTGTAGACAGTACACAACAAACAGTAACGTTTAAGGAACGAACATAATCACCACACGTTAATCAATTTTATAAATAGGTCTACGGTTACTAAAAATGTTCTTACAAATAATACTTAACAGTAATCTACAGAGATACATTTTAAATGGATATTAATTTTTGACATGAATAAATCCTGACAATAGCTTTATTATTTTTTCTGGTTTAACGTCAGACTGTTCTGCAATTACTGCTAATGCAGACTGTGAAGGATGAAATAAATTTTTGTAACGTATGAAAATATGCCGTGCCTGAATGGGATTCGAACCCAAGACCGCGTGAATATCTCTATAAGGCTACATTGATTAAGTAGAAGTATTTAATTTAAATAGTTTTTAGTTATTAACGTTTAAAAGTCTGTCTGAATGATCTTGCCAAGAAACGTCTCTTTATTAGACCTATTCATTTAAAAATTTTTAGAATAGTAGATTTTGTTACAAAGCTTTGCTGAACTGATTTATTTTTACGTAATATTGATTAGAGGATTTACCAACAGTTTCATAGTGTAGGTCTAACATTAGGTTTAACTAATTGTACCAGTGTACAAATAATAAAATACTAGTACAATACAAGTGTACCACACTAGCATTTTTTTTTAGAAAAGCCTTGAATCAAACTCAGAATCTTCATCTCATTAGTTAGGCATATTACCTACTGAGCCAGCGTTTTTTTTAAATTAAAAATTGTATAATCAATATAACGCCATAATTATGTATTTAGCTACCTACGTAACTACTAAACCAAAAATTTTGTGAATTTGTTTAGCTCTAATTAGGTTTTTGGCATTTTTTTTCGCATCATACGACATGCAGACAATTGCTCAGCCAACTGAAACCACTCTCATCCATAACACTCTTGAAGAAAGTTAATATGAGATAATTTAAAACAAGCATGTAGACGTTTTTAGAGTCTATTTCATTTCTAATTTTTTAGATGATACCTCCCGTTCTTCTTTGGAAGTACATATAAAAAACCTTTTAATTCAGTTTTCAGACCATGGAAAAAATTCTATTTCAAAAACTTAGACAATGTTAACAATTAATTCTACTTATGGTGGTAATTATTTCTAGTTATTAGTAATTTAGTATTTTTCTTTAAAATTTCAATACTATTATTTTGGAATCAGTTAAAATTATTGATGAATTTATGAAAACTACCAAAGTTAGATGAAATTAAAAAAATAATCAATGAAAACTACACATGTCAGAGAAAATCAATTAGTCATATTAAGAACATTATAGACTAAAAGTGTTATTGTAAATGTGAAAATGAAATAGATCATCTCTTCTGCTAAGAAAATGCATAAGAATTGAATCTCAGTACTCTTGTTGTATTGTGTTTGAACAAATAAATATATACTTAATACATTTATTTTAGAATCCCCATCATTTTTAACACTAAAATACTGATCAACTGTATAGCCAGCCATATAATTTAACAACATGATATAACATGTTTTGGTTGCAACTTTTTCTCATGCCACATCATGTGTTATCAAAAAATTGTATCTTAGAGTAGGAAGTGGGAAGGTAAAGCTCCTGTTCATACCACAGTAAAGAGATTGCCGAGGCACTAACCAGAAGTTGCGAATAAAACCCTGCAAAACTGTTACCAGACCTGCCAAAAATGTGTACTTTCGCACCAGGAATAAAAATAAGATCTGTATGTATCTATAATCTATTAAATAGTAAAAAGCATTTTTTCAGAAATTTGTTTACATATTTGTTACGAAAAAGAGCTGATTCCGCATCTAATTTCATACTTGTTCAACCTTTAATAATTTAAATAATTAATTTAAGGGTTCATAATAAATTTTATAACATATTATTTTATTATGTAACTAATTTGGCAAACACCAAATTTGTTTTTTACAAACAAAAGGAAACAACTAAACAAAAAATTTTAACATTTTATTATATACTAGGTGACGAGTCAACAAACAATTTAAACAATAAACTACTAACATAAATGGATTCTCAAACCAACTTGGATACATGATATTCTATGGTGGCTCGGCAAGTAATCCAAACATAAAAATTCTGCAAAATTTTCAATGAAAATCACTCAGATTTATCACAGCATCACCTTGGTACATAACAAACCATATAGGCTAATACACAGAGATTTTTAAATTCCTGCGGTTCAACTAGAAATTTATACTTTTAGTACACAATAACTCAAATCACAAACCACGTAATAACTCAATCATATACAAATTATCTGGAAATTTCAATTTTAGAGGATCCAAACACAGCAATTATTGGTGACTATAACAAAGATATTCTACAGAGCTATTTTACAGTTACCTGACTATTTTTTTTTTTTTTTTTTGTTTAATGTCCGACTGTTCTGCAATTACTGATAATGCAGAGGGTGAAGGATGACAATGATTTTTGTAATGTATGAAAATATGCTGTGTCTGAAAACTACTAGACTAGAAATAGCATAAAGTGAATGAGGTTTCTCCATTATGAAGTTTCTTCACCAGAAAAATTGTAACTTTTGCTGCAATCAAAAATATTTACTACATTTGTTTAAGTCAAATAGTTCAAAATGTTTTTTGTGGAACTTGAACTTTGAGAAAAGTTATGGAAATTTCTTTCAAATTATTATAATACATATTTATGTTGTCAAGGGAAGATACTGAAGAATTATACAGCATTATGTTTTTTGAGGATATATTTTGAGTAAAAGCACAATAAGGTTATGTTCTGAAGCAAAGAGAGTATTACATAAACAACATAAAAGATGGAATACCTGTAATTCCTGTAATTATACAAGGTGTGGTTATTAAATAACGAGACTGACATTAAAAATTTATTTTTATTTTATACATAATCACTTATTGTCACCTTCAATATACACTCCTTCTCTATCCCTACAACGCTCCATGCAAATTTTCCATTGTTGGAAACAGTGCTGGAAGTCATCTTCCGTCAGCTCCTTCAGGACACATCCCGCTTTCTCTTTTACAGCTTCCACAGACTCAAATCTTGTCTCTTTTAATGCAGATTTCACCTTAGGGAACAGGTAGAAGATAATAACATGTGATGAAACGTGTTTTTTTTTACTTATGATCCTGAAATGAAGTGCCAATCCATGCACTGGAAAAGCCGAACTTCACCGAGAGCCAAAAAAGCTCGAATGCAAGTCAAAATTTAAAGCAATGATGATTGTTTTTTTATATCCATGGGATTGTGTACCTTCACTGGGTTCCTGAAGGTCAAACTATTAATTAATATTACTACCTTGAGGTACTTTCAAAGCTACGTCAAATAGTAAGAAAAAAACACCCCGAAATGTGGAAGGACAAATCATGGGTTCTCCACCAAGACAATATGCCAGCTCATTCCGCGTTATCTATCAAGAGGTTTCTAGCCAAGTACAGCATCTGAGTGTTAGAACATCCACCTTATTCACCAGATCTTGCACCATGTGACTTCTACCTGTTTCCTAAGGTGAAATCTGCATTAAAAAGGACAAGATTTGAGTCTGTGGAAGCTGTAAAAGAGAAAGCGGCACGTGTCCTGAAGGAGCTAACAGAAGATGACTTCCAGCACTGTTTCCAACAACGGAAAATTCACATGGAGCGTTGTAGGGATAGAGAAGGGGTGTATACTGAAGGTGACAATAAGTGATTATGTATAAAATTAAAATTAAATTTTTTACAACATCAGTCTCGTTATTTAATAGCCACACTTCGTATACATTTTTTTTTTTTGTAAAAAGTAGTAAACTTTTAAAAAAATGAAATTAAGCTATCAAGAAATGTTGTACTATCAACTAAATCATATTTCCATGTATATTTTGTTGTTTTTAGGTATTAACGGAATAAGTTATCTGGCCACATGAACCACATACTTCAGAAAAACTTTCGCTTCATTTCTATTAAACGATATTATCATAGAGATATGAATCTATTTTATAAAAATTTCAGGTTTAAAACTAGAGATACTAATCCAAATAAGTTATTGTTAAAATGCTTTTATACAAGCAAAAGAAACTTTAGTGACAATGAAAAGAAGTTTATGTCAAAAAAAGATGACGATTCTGAAAAAACATTGGTTAAAACAGTAGGAAATTGTAAATTGTACTATCGTGAAAAAAGAGAAAAAGATTACATAAAAAAGGAGTATTTTATGGTAAGTTTTATTCTAAAATTAACTATTATAAATTAAGCTCAGTAATTTTTTTCATTTTACCTATTTAAGTTAACAGCTGTGAAGCTTTGCACAATCAGTACATATTATCGCAATTTATTTTACTTTAAACCTTACAATGAGACCACCACTCATTATCATGACCCTCATTAAATTTCATGTTGGATGTTTCCTGGAAGCTTTCACTGTGCATGTTAATGACAGATATGTTAAATTAATAAATATAACTAAAACACCAAATATAAACAGTAACTAAATAAATATTATATATAATAACACTAAATAAAAAAGACACACACATAAAAAGGATAAAATAGAGGACTATATGCTTTGTACATTTTTGCGGGTTGTGCCTCTTCTTCAATTAAAGTTGTGTCTGTTGTGATATAAAATGAGAAAATCACCCATTTCACTTAGAGTGAGTGTCTCTTGGTGGGTTTTTTGTTTTTATAGGAGTGTAGGTAACCTAAAGAAGTTAATAGCAGATTTTAGGAATAATAGGATTCTGGTGCATTTTGTTGTTTGTTTAAGACCTGTACTGGAGATAGCAACCAGGGTCCAATGGTGAGCAGTTTCTCCTTTTCTAACCTGTATAGAAGGAATATATACTAGGAAAATTTTTCAGAATTTTACGTTAAATATCTCATTGAAACTTTCTATTGTAAGTTCTGGCATGGCATGGTACTAGTAAATGTAAGTTAGATTTGGCGTCACAGAAATTTTTATCATTGTTAATTCAATAATGGAGAAGTGTAGTGGTTTTTCCTACATAAAAGGCTCAACACAGTATTCAGGTTAGATGATAAATGAAGTTTCTGGATGTATAATTAATATTTTGATAAATTTTATGGTTATATTTTGTAATAAGGTTGGAAAAAGTTTTAGCAGAATCTATTGCAGGGCAGGTTTTTCATCTGAGACTTTTACAGTATTGGGACCTAGGGTTAATTAAATGGGTTTTATATTGATATATTTGTTTTAATTTAAAATTTTGTGTATTAGGAGCCTGTTCATTTGTGATTAAAGAAGCTTTGTTGAAGGAAATTTAGTTAGTGGATTTGACGCTATGAAGGGGTAGAGATCTTGAATAATATATTGGATTTTTTCCATTTCAGAGCAGCACATGGTACTTACAAGTCGGAAGATGGCTTTGTTGGTTGTCCTTGGGCCTCTGATAATAGCTGTAGATAGGGGAATGTGTTTATTGAGAATTTAAAGTACATTTATCTTTCAGGAAGGGACTGATGGAGCTGTTCAAGATTTTTATTGAAATCAATTGGATTATTATAGATTTTGTGGCCTCTTATTGAAGATAATAAGTCAAAGTACTTTGATGTGGTAGGGTGGTAGCAATCAAAGTGTAGATATTGTTGGGTGTTTGTGGGTTTTATGTAGGTTCCAGTATTGAGGAAATTAGAATCTAAGATTGATATGTTGATCTCAAGAAAATTTAGGAAGGGTAAGAAATGTTCCATGTGAAAGACACAGAGTACGATGAATTTAATTTGTTTAAGATCTATTAGCTGTGCACATCCATGACTATATTATGTAAATATGTAATTAGGAATCGAAGCCATAGAAGAAGGAGGAGAGACTGCTAAGATAGGAAATCTTGTTCAATGAAATCCATGTATAAGTTTGCATAGGAAGAAGCCATACATAAATTCATAACTCCAGTCTGTAGGAAGAATTCTCCTCCAAACCTAAAAGCATTAATGCTGAGTACAAGGCTGACTTCAGACAGAAATTCAGACAGAAACTTAGAAGAGAGGTTACATGATGATGGTCATGACTTTAGAAAGTGACCTTGATTTTTCAGAATTGAAGACACTTTAATTCTAAACAATGAAGGGATATCACACCAATGGTAGCTAAGAAAACTGTTTGATTAGTATCAACAAACATATACATTTAAAAATGACAAGATCAAAGAATAATTTATGTTAACTGTAAAAAAAGAAATCTGATGACCACTACGTCTATCCTAAATCTGTGCTTCACCTTCTGTGGAGCCAACAATATTGGGGTTACCTGGTAAAAATAAGAACAGTTCAGGACATGGATTAATGGGTTGTTATTGTTTTCTAATTTTAATTTTAATTGTTTCTATATCTGCTGGATTTTTCTCTTATACAAGTGGTGTTCAAATCTGTTTAGACTATGTAAATGGAAATGTGTGAGGGTTAACAACTGTCTTCAGCATTTTCAATTGAAAACTTGTAGCTTAACTAAAACCATGGGTTTAGCCATAGATGCAACATTAATACATCCACATTGGTTTAAATAAAGGTTTATAAAGTACTTTCACATAACATAAGGGGGTAATTTTAACTGTTGAAATATAAGACTATTCAGGTGTTTGTGCCTGCTTCGTAAAGATTTGAGCTTCACTTTTCATGGTCGTTTATGTAAGCCTACTTATAACAGGCAGTGTTTGCCCATAACAGGCAGGTGGAGTGTTTAATTATTTACACTCAATCTGCTAGTACCGTGCCTACAAAAAAATTATTCTGTTATCACATGATCAGCCAATTATATGACTGAAGCATTTAAGAGCAAAGAGGTAGAGGTGTAAAAGACACAAGTCAGAGTTATCTCCTCTGAGAGTAATGAATGTCATTATACAGCCAGACCCTGTTGTGAATGAAGCGAAGGTTTGCAGGGTGGAAAGTAGGTGCTTTTCAGAGAGCCTGCCATGTTGATAAGTATAATTTTCCAGTCAGTGAGTAAGGCATGGTAAACCACCTCACTCCTTGTTTTACTTAAAGTAAGGAAGTAGAGGTTAAAACCAGCCTTTTGGCTGATAACCTAAACGAGACACTACTTATATCTGTCCATCTGTTATCCAAGATAGTGAATTTTGTTAGTTTGTGTCATAGGACAGTTGTATAAAAATACTGATTACCAGTTTTTACATCTCAAGATAAAAGTAACATGTTTTGTTTTATAAGAGTTAATTTAACCCCCCACTACTTCCCCCTACTTCCCCCTCTACTTCCCCCTCTACTTCGTAAACCATAAATCAGTTTGTAAACAATTAAAACAGAGATGTTGCAAATTAAACAATGCGTTAAGTGAAGAAAGTGCTAAAAAAATATTTTTGTGCCATTAGCAACTAAAGCTAAGTGTGTGTGACCAAAAGAATCTAAACAGTGTGAATATTGAACACCAATGGCAACAGAAAAGATCCTTGTTGGACTCCAGCCTTTAAAAATTTTAAAACTGATCGGTTGGAGCCAAGAAAAACAGAGAAGTACCGATTGTAGAGAAACTTTTTGAAATCAGATAAAGAAATAAGATAAAATCAGTTTTGAAATCAAATAAAGAATAAGTGAAAGGAAGTTGACGTAATTTGAATAAAAACCCATCAAACCACACCCTGTCAAAGGTTTGGTTCATGCCAAAGAATAACTGAACTGTATAGTCCTACTTTCTTTGAGTAATTGCAAGAAATTTTACTATGCAATAGAGGTGTGGAGTTTAATGTTCAGATTTGTAACCAAATAGTAGATTAAGGTACTGATTTTTTCAAATAAATTGGAACAGATAGACATAAGCTGATCGGACAATAAGATAGTATTTTGAAGGGGTTTCTAGGTTATATGGATCATTCTAATTAGTATGGATGGTGGCATTAAAAAGCGCAGATAGGAATGACAACCTCTTTCTAGGTAGCTGCTTTAACACTTTGCCTGAAATAAAATCATAACCTACAGCCTTATGATAGGTAACACAATATTATGACATGATCTTAATTGTTTTTACCACAGTATTTATGTATAATGTTCATTGTTTATCACAAACTAAAGTATTCTACAGCCACTTTCACAAAAGCTTGAGATGCAAGCCAAAAGATTTTGTGTTTAGGTTCTACTCAAAGGGTTTGGTACACTTGTACATAAAGCTATTCATGGAACACATAATGCTGAATAAAAAGTAATGTAATTTCCAATAATACATGGTACTTAATGGGTTTTCAAAGTGTGGTACCCGTACCCCTGGTGGTACATGGGATTGTGGCTGGTGGTACGCAAGTATTTGTGTTTGATTGATTTTGTTTTGTATCTTTCTGATCATTTATTTTCGAGAAAAGGAGAATCCAAAATTCGTGCTTGTATGTGAGATTTACACGTCACACAGCCTGTATGGAATCATTCCTGCATTCATTCTTTCTAGAGCAAAAGAAAAAGAAAAAGAAAAACGAAAAGAATATAAAACTGTTAAATCAGTGAAAACTGTTAAATCAGCTCTGTGGTTGCGAGCATGAATTTCCAAGCAACAACATCCTCTTATAATGTTTCATTTTAATGTATGAGTTTTAAATATAATTGTTTGAACGTTTTTTTCATAAAGTACTTCTATTTCTGTTTGATTTTACCATAATGAACTAGGTTTTGTTTGAAGTGTTTTAAGCCAGTTCAAAAAATTAATTTGACTGGGCACTTATTTGTATAAATAAAAAGTGGTCACTGACTAATCAGTGTGTATTATTTATTTATAGTAGTGTTAAAAGTGTATGATAAGCACGCAGTTCCCCTTCTTCTGTGCCCTTGACCACATTCATACATAATTATTTTGAGATAGAACCACTGGTGGAACGTGAACAGGTCAAGACATATTAAGTGGTACACCACCAAAAAAGTTTGAGAACCGCTGCTTGACACCATGCATACTTAAAAATTTGTATCTCCTAAGATGAACAAACCTAGGCTTAGTTCATATTGCATAACATTATTAGTCATGTTTCAGTGTTTTAATTTTTTATATAATCTAAGACCTTTGTTTACTTTATAACATAGTTAGTTGATACTATTGAGTAGTATTGGCCATTCATTTCTTATGGGAGTTTGGAACTACTAGGTATTCATAATTTAAAACATTTAGCTATCGTTCTACTGCCTTTGCAGACACAAGTAAATTGTGTATATTTTATTTACTATATTTATTTTATGATTATTATTATTGTTATCGTGCCCATAACAGACAGGTGGAGTGTGTCAAATTATTTGTACTCAATCTGTTAGTTGCAGGGCTAAAATAAATAGTTTTATTTCTTATCACATGATCAGCCAGTCAAATGACTGAATCATTTAAGAACAGAAGAGGTAGGGGTGTAAAAGACACTAATCAGAGTTATCTCCTCTGAAAAAAATGAATTTCATTATACAGCCAGACCCTGTGGTGAATGAAGTGAAGGTGTCATTTGCAGAGTGGAAAATATGTGCTTTTCAGAGGACCGGCATGCTGATAAGCATACTTTTCCACTCAGTGAGGAAGGCAATGATAAACCACCTCACTCCTTGTTTTACTTAGTAAAACTTCTAAAGGTTCAAACCAGCCTTTTGGCTGATGACCTGAGCAACATTATTGTTATGCTATAAGCTATACAATACATCAGGGGAAACTAACCAGCAATGTTATTACGAATATTATTAAACAGACAAGTTAGAGTATAATTAATTTATAATAATAAATCCAATCAATAATAGAGTATGTATAAATTTAGAACATTATATCATACTGTTTTTATAACGAGCGATAAAAGTTATAACATCAGTAGAAATAGTATAAAAGTAAAGATAAGGAAAGAGAGTGAGGAAGGAGAGAATTTCCCTAAAATTGCACTGTTAATGTGTTCAGAACAGTTAGTAATTCTACCTATGTCCATTTGAACAGTATTCTTAACTAAACATGTCATTGAGTATACTATTTTTTTTTATTTGTAATATTTCTAACTCTATTAATGTTTTAGGAGTGCCCAGAGGCCACAGATGCGAGTCAAAAAGATTTTGTTAACAACACTCCAAAACTTTCCCATGGACAGTTGATTGGTGGAGCTGCTGCAACATTAGTTTTAATCATATTGGCAGCCATGGCTGCTAGTTTCTTTGTTTCAATTGCATCGACAGTAATAGTAATAATGGCTATAGTAGCATTTGCTGTGTTTGGTGCTAGAGTTGGTAAAGATTGGTGGCAACAGAAAAGAAGATGAATGCCATGACTAATTTAAAAAAAATTATAATTAAAAAATTTTATTCTTCAGTATTTTTGTAAATAATTTTATGTAAACAATTTGTTGTGTTTACAATAATTTATGTAGCAGTAAAGTTAATTAAATGTTTAATTTATTTCAATTGATAATCAAATACTAATTTTTGTGATGATAATTCTTTTTTTTTTTGTTATTTATTCATTCGTGATACCATCAGTATCACGTCTTCATTCTCTCCATTTCACTTCTTCATTCACCTCATCCATTAATTCTTAAATGACAACTACGTCTTTCTCTGAATAATGAAACGTTGTATATTGCCAGAACCCAAGAAGAAACCCTGCATCACTTATAACCAAACGATCACGCGGAAGCAACACTGCTGAGTGTTGTCTTCTTCAATATATATATTATTCGAAAATTGTTAAAACATTTACTGAAATTTATTTTAAACTGCTTGTAAATAATTCTTAACTATTAAAAAAACAATTCATTCATTAACTGTATCTTATTAATTAACTCATATTCTCAAATGAGTCAGAGGTTTTATATTCAATTAATCTCAATATTTTGATTTTTGATACTTTTAAACAAAATTGTCTACATAAATAGGCTATGAAAATTAAAGCTTTAATTATTAAACGCTGTAAAATTCATTATTTTCATTTTCACATTATCTCTCATAGTAATTTATGCAACTCGACCAAACTTGTTCATACAAGTTTGCACATATATGAAATTAATATTATTCTGATGAACATTTAAATATTGAACTGTCATTAAGAGAGCCTACTCATTTTATTGGAAAGGATAAATTTGTTTTAAAATTTTTAAACTAGTGCAACTTTCATTCGCACTTGTCCGTTTATGTTCTTGTCTAGAACCACTTTAATTTTTTAGTAAAATACTGAAAATTAAAAATGCTGTAAAATAAAATAATATTAAACTTTAAGGTGTTCCACTTTATCTTTTCTGTAATTTATATGAGAATCAAGCACATATTTGTTTCTAAAAATACAGCATTTTCTGTAATTTTTAGCAATCAGTTTTCACTAATATGACATAATACTATAATTGCAGTCGAAAAATATAGTAGATGTAGTTTCATAAATAAAGAACCACTAAAGAAAAATTTTACTTTTAGTTTGTGTGTAATCCAATACTTATTCTGAATAAATAATTCATAATCGCAAAGAATTTGAAATGTCAATCTTTCACGATTCCTAGGGTTTTCTACATTATTATGAATTTAAAATTTTGGGAAAGATAAACAGGAGGTTTCATACGGTTTTATATTTTGTAATGTTTCTGAAGAAACTTAATAGTATTTGATATTTGCACCCAAAACCCAATTACCAGTAAACGAAAACTATTATAAACAAAAATATTTTTGAATACCTGTACATATCAAATTTTTCGAAATTTGATATTGTACGTGTCCTTGCATACACTCAACATAGATTCAAAAGAATTATTTAAAAAATTCTTAATGGCAGAGAATGAAGATTACACAAAAATTTATTTTTCGTTTTGTTTTTGGAATGGTTTTGTACATTGAGCGGCTACATTTCCGTATGTGATACAAAAAGTAATTTAAAGGGCGGTGGGCAGTTTTTTTTTTGCCAGGAGAACAGGTCACCAGCGGTACTTAATCGGGTAGGAACTATGTTATTCACGATTCACATCAGGCAATCTTTGCTATTTTTCCGCTTTAGACATCAACTCCGTACTGCTGGAATTTCCCTATAGTTAGATCACAGGCTAATTGGTTTGGGTAGTTATTCAATCGATCGTTAAATTTACCACACAATGACGCGGCTAGTTCTTTTACTATTGGAATCAGTTATTGTTAATTATGGAATAAATTAATTATTCACATGAAAGGGAACGCAAAAAGCAGTCTTTTTTAATATTGTTGGGGATCTCGGATATTTTTTGAGAAACATGACTGAACCACCGCAGCATTCACACTAATTCATTTTGAGAAACCCTCTTGGCCATTGGCGTTTGATCCTTCTCCGCGGATTACCTGTTATGTGTCACGAATGCATCCTGTTGTATGAACGGAATTGTGTGTGTTTGAAATAAAGTGTGAAATGAATTATAAAGATATTTTGCTAAGTCTATGATTTATGGCAGATGTAAGCAATTGTGCAGCGTACTGTTCGTTACGTAATAGGGACGTTGTATTATTGTCCGTAATAATTTTTTTTTTTTTTTTGCGCCCTGGAGACTCCAGGAGGAGTATAGGACATGTCGTCAGATATAACACCTAATTTTTTGCTTTGTATTAACTGAATGCGTTTTGTAAGTGACGGTTTAGCAGTACCCGATGATTGTACTCCATAAGTACAGATTAGTCTAATGACATTTTTGTAAATTCGTATTTTATCCTCTAGAGATAATTTTGAGCGTCTGTCCACTAATCTTTTCAGTAAATAAAAGCACGTTCTGAATTGTTGTCATGTTTTTGTAATGGGTCACCCCTCCTCAGTCATCTGTCGAGATTTAATCGATTTAAGCGGAGATTGCACGATCGTTTTACTAAAAATATCGATTTATTGTTTTTATACTTTTCAATATTTTAGGCTTAGATCTACCAGAACAACTTTAAATTACGTTAAAAATAAAATATTTTTTATGAAAAAATTAAGTTTTTATCAGGTTTAGCCTACCCAGAATAATATTATGTTACCCAGAACGACTATTTTTCATAACTTGATAGGCTACTGCTTGTTTTAGTGCAAAGGGAAGGTTTTAGTTTTTCTTATACATTGTAGCGATACAAAATTGACTTTACAGCTGGTTCTGTTTATATTTTGGCTTATTAAAGTAAATGTAAATAAACCCAGCTGGTGGAAATAAAATATTAAAAAAATAAAAAAATTTACAAAAAAAAATCACAGACATTACAGTTAAAAATAAAAGCGTGGCGCATTAATATATATAATATTTATTGTAAAATATTCGTTGTAAAATATTATATATATTAATGCGCCACGCTTTTATTTTTAACTGTAATGTCTGTGATTTTTTTTTTGTAAATTTTTTTATTTTTTTCTTTTTAGTTCATTTTTCTTTGATTAATTGTTAAATAATAGCGTTTCTTAAAAAAAATTTTTTTTTAAATTTTTTTTTTTATTTTTTTGTAAATTTTTTTATTTTTTAATTTTTAGTTCATTTTTTGATTAATTGTTAAATAATAGCGTTTCTTAAAAAAAATTTTTTTAATTTTTTTTTTGATTTTTTTGTAATTTTTTTTCTGTGATTTTTTTGTAAATTTTTTTTGTTTATTTTTAGTTAATTGTTTTAAGTAATTGTTAAATAAAAGCGTTTTTTAAATTTTTTTTTAAATTTTAAAATTTTTTTTACAAACACCTCCACAGCGTATTGTCATCGAAGATAAACAAGTGTGCAAAGTTTGATTCATATTGATACGGTAGAAGTATTAAAATTTTAAGTTGCAAGATTTGATGGATCCAAGAGTAAGTTAAATTAAAAGCGTTATAAAATTTTAGAATTTTAAAATTTTTTTTTACAAACACCTCCACAGCGTATTGTCATCGAAGATAAACAAGTGTGCAAAGTTTGATTCATATTGATACGGTAGAAGTATTAAAATTTTAAGTTGCAAGATTTGATGGATCCAAGAGTAAGTTAAATTAAAAGCGTTATAAAATTTTAGAATTTTAAAATTTTTTTTTACAAACACCTCCACAGCGTATTGTCATCGAAGATAAACAAGTGTGCAAAGTTTGATTCATATTGATACGGTAGAAGTATTAAAATTTTAAGTTGCAAGATTTGATGGATCCAAGAGTAAGTTAAATTAAAAGCGTTATAAAATTTTAGAATTTTAAAATTTTTTTTTACAAACACCTCCACAGCGTATTGTCATCGAAGATAAACAAGTGTGCAAAGTTTGATTCATATTGATACGGTAGAAGTATTAAAATTTTAAGTTGCAAGATTTGATGCTTCCAAGAGTAAGTTAAATAAAAGCGTTTAAAAATAATTTAATTTTAAGAAAGGGTATAAACAAAATCGGGTTGCTAGGTGGCTAGTAAGTTGTTAAAAGAAATTTGTAGGAATATTGAGTGTGACCTGGAGATTAAAAGCAAGGAGGAGGTCATCACATTCATGCGTAATTGTTCAAATTATATATTTAATACATTAGAACTACATAAATAATAACAATATTAGATAAAGATTTATGTGTTATCATATTCATTATTTACAAAAAAGAAACGTTATATGGAAAGTACAAGACATTAAAAGATTGTAGAACGACATTATTAAAAGTAGCAAATAATTGTAACGTAACAAATTGTGTACATGAAAGAGATTATACATTATAATATATGAAGTTTAATATATATTGATTTGAATTTATTATTTAACGCTACAACATCTATATCATTGTTTTTAATATTCTTAGATGCTGGTTCAGCTTTCCAACCAACTGTTGATGGGAAATTTACTTGTTTTTGTGCATTTTGTTTTTGATTGTGACATCTTGATTTTTGCCATTTCCCATAAATTTAGATTTTTAACACTTAAATACACTTTTCTCATAAACTATTAAACCTGCCAGGCTGAAATTTTTACCAGTTAATTATCTTGTTTATCCACATTTAGTGACATTTTAATGACTTCTTTAGGTGCTCCAAAAATAAGTAATACGCAAAAAAACGTAGAAAAAATTTGTAAATATCTTATGTTATTCTTTTTTTTTAATTTTATTGTTCAAAAGATTAAATTGAAAAAATTTCAGTAGCTAGAGAAACCCGAAAACTATAAGTTTGTGAAGTTTCATTTCCCTATCGTTTACCATTTCTTTGAAAAATGCACTACCTAAATATGTCAAATTTAACATTGGTGGGATAAAAAGTAGTCTCCCCTTAGATCGAAGACTTTATGTTAAATTGATTATTTTGTTATTTGAATCTACGGAAGTTATTGAACAGTAAATATGCGTCTGAAAGATGAAGAAATGTTTCAGTCTTCCGACAAAAATTGAACACAGAACCTTCTGCTTCGCAACCAAGTCTAGTGCTGTACCGTTTTGCCAGGAAGATAACCTTAATTGAATCTATTTCACTAAGTCGAACCCAAAAATAGTGAAATAACTCAGTAATGACGAGTCACACGTACCGTATTTTGGAAAATCGATAAAATATATAACTGCAAATCTTATGTAATTTTATTTATAATAAGAAGACCTCCTCGGATAGAATACGAAAGAATAAAATTTTATGTGAAAATCTTATTTTTAAGTACTGGTTATTATAACCACTAGCAGATCTTATTATTAAGATTATAATTATAAATTACTATGATTAAAAAAATTTAAATTAATAGCTCTTTCTCGAACTTGTAAGTTACACAATTTTTCCTCGATAACCTTTAACTAGGTGAATGCCAAGGACTTTAATGTTAGTATTGCGAAGACGTTTTCATTTACAAAACAACATAACTTATCATTACGTTTTACATAATACTTAATTTATGGGCATTTATTAATACTATATATTAATAAAAATATTATATAATTACATTTAGAACTTTTTTTTAAATAATACAATTACGACCTTTCTACACTCAACAGCACATTTACCGCAACATAATAGCTAATATTTTCACAAAATCTGTCACCGAATTTTTAACAAAATAATATTACTTCATAATCTTCGTAGTTGAATCATTGTCGTGCAACACCATAAAGGGCGTGAGTCATTCATCAAAGTTCGTGTTTATCTCATCAGTAAAATATATCTGAATTTCAGGATGTGATACTTGGTGTTACTATCTTAAATACATTATAGGTAATGATGCAGTTTATTTAATCTTCATAAATCGCAGCGTCTTGGGAGAAACCAATTCTTTGTAAGCAGCTAAGCATTTCCGTTTGTGGTTTTCTTAAGCGATCAATGAATCAGTGATTTATTACATTATACTCATATGTTTCTATACTTTTGGACTCATCAGTAAGCATTGTCCAACAATAAACAATTGATTAGTTCTAAGAAAAATAAGTATTGCGAACTAAGCTTTTACTTGGCGTGAGAAATCTCTAATTTTTTTTTTAATTACGGAAAATAAATTGTATTGATAGTACATTCTCAGAAATTCTAAATATATGAGACCAATAATAATACATAACTTTTAAAAATAAAAATTAGAAAAAATACAGTAATTTTTTCAGTTTTCAGAGGTTTTTCAGTGACAGTCAATTCATTCATTACTGGAATATTTTCTATACCATTATCACTTATTCCATAAAGCAGGTACAGATAGTCGGCCCGTTGGTGTAGTGGTTAGTGCTACTGGCGTCTACGCCGGGGTTCCGGGTTCGATTCCCAGTCAGATCGCATTCAATTATTCTTTAACTTAAAATTAAATTAAAAATATGATGTGAAACAATCCCACGAATTTTTCTTGTCAATGTAAGTAATTAAAAAACAACCTATGTTTAATTATGAATAAAAAATGTAAAATGAAAACATAGCTCAATTTTATTCATGAGTGAGTTGTTGGTAAATAAAAATCAACCTTTGTTGGACTTTGATTTTTAAAATCTATAAATGGAAATTACTGATTGACGCAAAACTAAGCACTAAAATAAACGCTTGTAATAAAATTTGTTGGTTTTTTATTTACTATAACTTTCAATACTGCTGTAATAATACAATGCTTAATATAATACAATGTTAATGCAATCCTGCTGTAAAACGCATAATTAAGGCTGCAATTTTTTTTAAATCGATTTTTTATTACGAGAACACAGTCCCTCACGAATTTCATCAGCCATGCCACTTATTCTATACATAATATTGTAAAGCACAAAATATATAATATATGAGGTGATTTTAAACAAGATCGTAAGGGCCTTTTAATTTCGCGTATAAATTACCACATACGGTCGACCGATTTTGATGAAAATGTTCGAGTTACATCCCCTCATGGTATCTAACGTAAGTTCTAAGTTTAAACTACGTCAAAATTTTTGTTTTTGAGTTATTTTTGAACGCAAAATGGCAAGGCGCACACAGACCAATCGATTTAAACATGTTTTTTTAGCTCAGGGGACCGGAAACTATGTATGGTGAAAACTCTGAATCGAAAACATGTAAACAACTTTCCTTACCAATATTTCATATAGGGCAAAAGCAAGTAAAAACTAGTTCCATCTAAATAAAGGTAAAAGTTAGGATAGTACCAACGAGAGATCTTTACTAGTGTCACTATTGAGTGACTAAATCTCACAATTGTTTTTAACCTACAAAATTTACTTAGTCATCAGAAATAATATGTCTTAAATAAACTAAAATTATGGTTATTACTAGAGATATGTCCTTATTACAAGGTAATGAGTGTATAATATTGAAGTATCGTATTGACAACGCATTTTGTCGTTGATTTCTCTGCTCAAAAATTATTTATTGTAAATAAAATAAATATAATACTATAATTACTATTTCATTACAAAGCTATTTTGATCAAAGAAGTAAACCGATTTTAATAACGAAGTAAAATAATATTTATTTTCTTTACCTACAATTAAACATCGAACAGATAACTGTAAAAATACTATTAAAATATCTACTTGTATATTGTTACTGGATTCTAAAAAAACTAGTCACATCTTTCTAGTGAAATTTCCAAGTAACAAATATGGTGATATTTTTCAAACGGCTGACCACGAGACCCGATCAAGTACCTCAAACCCAAACCCTGTAAACCCTCGGACATAAATCAGCTGACTAGTACGATTCCACTTGAATTATATTATTTACCCTACAGCAAACTTTACTGAAGTATTTTCTGAATTGAGAGCGAGGTTGGGGCCCTAGACACATGTAAGCACCCACTCAAATTCTAATACATTAAATTTAAAACTTACGTCTATCATGTCACGTCAAAGAAACACAGTTTTGTTTTCGATATTTTTAATCAAAAATTTATTCTTTAAAAGTCAACATCAGAAACTAATGAAGCAATTCAAATCAGATACTGTAAAATGACATTTAAGTTTGTATTGTTTCTTTGTAATTAACAGAATTTGTTAGGTATCGATGTTCTAGTTAGGGCGGCCCGATGGTGTAGCGGTCAGCGCAGCTAGCTTCTATGCCAGGGGTCTTAAGGTATCCGTTTGTACATTAGAGTTTCATAATTATTTATATTATATGCAATTGGCTAAATACTAGTTCATCAACATAAAATAAAACCGGCTGAATAATATAGTTATAAAAATATTATCTTTATCATTTTTACACGTCATTACAGTACAATGATGTTAGCTTTTAATACATATTACAATCGTTTTAATATAAAAATTAATTTCACACACGTTTAATGACAAGCACAAATTTATAAAACAAAGTAATCATCTTGTTCACGGGTACGTGAAGGAGACTATTTCAGAATACACACAGTTCAAAGTCAAGGTAACGTAAGCATAGCTATTTGCTATCACATAGGCCCTAGCTTCCCGGAAATGAAACTTGACGTACTGTTATCACATACGTTCATAAATAAATTAGTTATAATTTTCATATGTAATGTATATTTTTTAGATGACATCGTTCATGAGTACAAAAAGGTTTTATTCATAGGAGACACCTTTGTTTCCGGTAGAGATCTGTTGTGCAATTGATGAATGATTGATGAGAAAAAATAGAACTTACAACCTCCTGAATTTATTTGGCTCATGATCAAGTAATTGCAGGTCTATCACAGTTACAAATTATCAAAGTTTTAAACGCGGCAAATTATTAAAAATACCAAAGAGTAAAACCTAGAAGATAATTCTGCCTGATTGGATCTCCTAAAGTGTAGTTACCATTGAAAATATATTCCGTGTAAGATATGAATTAAGAATGCTTATTTTATCTTAATCTCGAAGAAACATATTCATCATATCATTCGTTTCTCCTTACATAAGAAACAAGAATATTAAAAGATCAGTGAAGTAAAAATTAATTCAAAGAAATCAAGAAAACCTTCTACCTTTATTCCTTAACATTTTTACTAAGGAGTGACGAGTTATGAGACAGGAACTGCATTGAAGAATGAAAAAATTGATCGAATAAAAGGGTCTAACAAAGTGATGGTTGTAGGGTTAACAGAAGTTATTTATTATAATAAAGAAAATGTTTGGTTAAAGTTTTACAAGACGGTGGTAGTTCCAACCTTATCATACGGCAGTGAAGGAAGCATGGGTGATGAGTAAAAGGGAAGAAAGAAACATCACTGCCAATATGAAATTCTTAAGGTCTGTTTAGGGTTGCACAAGACTAGACAAGATCAGAAATAAAGATATAAAGCAATAATTGGGAGTTTTTCCACTCAACAAAAAAATAAACTTGTATCGTGCCCAATGGGTCGATCATTTAAATAGAATGCTAGAAAGACGCTTGCCTAGGATAACGAGAAGACACAAGCCAGTGGGAAGTAGATTTTTTTAAAAGTAGAGATAGTAACAGGCCGTAGAAAATATGGGTGCCGGAACAGGTAGAAATGCCTAACCCGTGAAGAGAAGAACAAGAAGAAAAGCTGAAGTAGTTGTCAATTTTACATTTGATTACAATTAAAGAATTACACTTAAATTACTGTCAACAAGATTTGTATTTACTATACAATACGTCCCTGTTAAATGACACACACTGAACACTATACTAGGAGCACTTCGCTTACCAGACACTTAACAAAGATTACATTAACGACACACACTACGCAAAAACATTAAAATTTATACCATGTCAATATCTTCAGAGATATTTGTAGTAGAAAAATATAATTCATAAAAACTAGTGTAAAAATTATATTGAGCACTATTGCAGTCCTTCTTTGTTCTCTTATTATTTGTCTATTACTCGTAACCGGTTGCAAAAAATGGAAAATAATGATGTGACCATAATGAAACTGATTATAAAAAATTATTATATATTTTATAAAATCAACAATAAAAATAAAGGTGTATGTCTGTTTATTTCTTTCTTTGATAATTTTTATATTTAATTCGTTATTTGGAACTATATAAAGTATGTAAAACCATCAAACTTTGTGACTAGACTAGTAACAGTGACATAAAACGCTCGAAAGAAAGATGGCTATACTTAATGATACGCCTCATTTATGGTTGTAGAAAAAGGAATACAAAATTTTACATTAAAAATAACCACGGTAAATAGAAGAGGCGGTAGGGGTCACGCGCATGACCGGCCGTTATGAGTAAATACCGTCACTAGCAAATGGCGTCACCGGTGCGGAAAGCACCAGTTTTTTTAACTTCGTTTATCTACATTAAAGACTAATATTGGGATTTATTAATTATGTTTTATCTACTATAATAATAACAGCGAGAATAATAATGATGATAAAGAATTGTAATGAAATGTAAGTAAAATTTATAAAATAATTACCAGCCATTTTTCGTTGACGATACAAATTGTCTTTAGATATTCACATTATGAAAAAACACGATGAAGAAAACGGTGAAATGAAAATCTTTCATGAATATTTTTTTCATGTTAGCACAACCCGCAACAATTTTTATATAATTATATAAGAACACTAGATATAAACACGTAGGCCTACTGAATATTAGAAATAACAAAAAAAAACATAATAACTATTGGTAGGCCTAAATGTTTACTAGTTTCTGTCATGTTAAATAGTATATTCGATTAAACTAACTGCACAAATAATTCTCATAATAACGTTTGTCGCTAAGGACTGACAACATTCACAAATACCGAAATGAGACAAACAGCTGGCCGTGTTATTAAGCACCGGTGACGTCATCGGCTACCGCGCATTCTAACGTATTGGTATTAACGTATTAATGAGCGTGCCTACTTTATGAGATTGGGACAGGATTTATTTACGGTGGAAGAGGGCGATCCCGTTGATCTCCAGATGTCTCCTCCCTTTGCAGTCTCCGGATCACCCTCTCCGCAAACTGAGCGACCAACTTCCAGCTCTCCAGGTTCTAATAATTGATTAACTTTATCATACCTTCTGTCATACTTCTCTGTTATGATGTGAATGAATTTTGGTACAAAAAAAATGTTTACGTTTGTAGATCTTACTGTTTCATTAGTCAAAGGAACGTTTTTTGCCAATAATTTCATAAATAATTCTGAAAATTAAAAAATATTTTGTCTTTATTTACAACTGCTGTGTATTTATACAACCAACATTATTTATGATGTACGTATTTAATGTACTGTTTTCGTCTTGAATGAGGAAATCTCCCGTGGTAAACCCTTGTGGGTGTTTTACTTAAGATCCCTTCCCAGCATTTTTTCTATCTTTTTAATCTCCTTTGTGGATTTTGTGGTAGGTGAGGGTGTGACAATGTTTGTATTTCTGGATTCTTGTGATGAAATTAATTTTGAATAGAAATGAGTGTAGATGTATCTAGAATGGTTGAGTTTTGTGCCTACGTTGAGGTCTCAATGTATGATAAAGTTTTCTGCTTACTACGGACAACATGTGATTAAACGTAAACATATTTTTGAAAGTTTGTATCCTGTTTACAAACAGGATACGTTACGTTTGATTGTTTCCGCAAAAAAATCAATTATGAAATTAAAAATTAAAATTACAAGTTAAAAATTTTGTCAAATTTTTGTTACTGGAAAGTGTAGAAAAACTTTTATTTACCAACTTTAATCACCGATAAAGTACGAACAAAAGAGTAATAGAATTACGAATAAAAGAGTACTTGGTAATTAATTCTGACGGATAGCTTACCAATTTAGTAATAACAACTAGTGTTGAATAACTAGTATTTTTGCTTTTCTTTTGTATGTTTGTAGGACGAATTCTTTTTATCGTAAAGTGAAATTATATAACTACCGTAAAAGTTTTCCATGTCAAGTTCAAGAGCAAAGTATCCTACAGCAAGGTCAAATACGATTATCTAGGTTGCATAAGGATCTCACGTGAGTTTACAACTTATAGATACAAACAATACCAATATATGTAATCGCAGTATAATAATCTTTATGTGAAATTACGTACTATTACGTATGTGTACTATAAATACAGTGGTTTCAAAAAAGTGCAAGACATCTTGTTTTCAATAGAATACTACTTATATATATAATTAATCAATAGTATCAATAAATTTCCTCACAATTCTTTTGATTTTATATTTACATTAAGTTCTGGTGTTACTGTCATAGGTTGGCTTTCATTTGTAATCCCAATAAAACCAATAAATTTTCTGTAGCAAATGAAATATTTTACAAATTTGTAAATAAAGTTATAAAAAATGATGATTATACTTAAAACTAGAAAAAAATTATTTATGTTCGATGTGAAACTGATTAAATTTATTATACTAAGTTGCTGCTGCATTCTTAGTTTCGTAAAGTGAAGATAGATTAAGAAACGTTATTTTGTCTCGTTATCTTAAAAGATTTTTAGTAATTACTATTGTATGTTATTTATCTTTTCTATTCGTACCCTGTGCCCAATTTGTTCTTGTTACAAATATTTATAAGGTAATTATTATATTGTACACTTTTAAGTTTTTATCGCATATATTTCAATTCGTTATATCTAAGGTCAGCTTGTTCAATACAATTTGGATTTTCATCGTCTACCTGTATAAAAGTTATACAAAAAAATAAATATGTAAGAATGTTGAATGTGGTTTAGGTCATCAGCGAAAAGGCTGGTTTGAACCTGTAGAGGTTTTACTAAGTAAAACGAGGACTGATGTAGTTTACCATGCCTTCCTTACTGGGTTGAAAAGTATTCTTATGAGCATGCCAGGCCCTCTGGAAAGCACATATTTTCCACTGTGCAAATGACACCTTCACTTCATTTACCACAGGGTCTAGCTGTACAATGAAACTCATTACTTTCAGAGGAAATAACTCTGATAATTGTCTTTCACACCTCTACCTCTTCTCTCCTAATATTTTTTCATTTTATTTATTTATTTCCATTATACGAGGTTAATTTCCATTAATTCAAATAATTAATTTTACAATATGTAAAATATACAATATCTGAACAGAAATTACTTTCCTGAATGAGGTAAAGCCTATACTCAGGAAAGGACAGTGATGTAATAATAATAATAAGAATAATAATAATAATGATGATGACGACGACGACGACGACGACGACGACGACGACGACGACGATGACGATGACGATGATGATGATGATGATGACGATGATGATAATAACAATAATAAGTTAGTATTCACAAATTTTTAATACCTTACGAATTAATTAACACATCTAATTACAATATTTTTGAATACTCTATATTACCCAATTTGTTTTTAAATTATAAAGTAAATTACTACATTAGTTATTACTTAACTACAATTGAACAAGGCAAATCTAAACCAACCGATCCATGGATGAGCTCATTCAACTCCCAGACCAAAATAAAAAATACTTGGTATTAAGTATTTTTTAAGTATACATTTAATGACACCAATCAATGCAGTAAAAAATAATAATTCGGAAACCAGAAGGCAAACAGTTAAAAAGTTTTGGTGCCATATAATTCAACACACTTCGATACTAATGTATTTCGTTTCACTTCCAAGGCCAATCCAGCCTCAACTCTTCTTGTGCTGTAATTACGCTCTAAAAGAGCAATATTTGTTTCTTTATACTTATATGTGTAAAGAAGTGCTATTTTTCCATAAATATTATTTATATTGAGAACACCAAACTGTTGAAATAGAGGCTGAGTAGGCTGGGTCGGAGCCTTCCTAAAAATAATCATTAAAATATTTTTTTGTATCTTAATTAAAGGTTCCAAAGCTGTACAAAATGATAATATGATTCAATCATTTAATTGGCTGACCGTGTGATAAGAAACAGAACTATTTTTTTCAGCCCTGCAACTAACAGATTGAGTGCAAATAATTTAACACTCCACGTGTCTGCTATGGGCATGGATTTGAATATGACAAATAAATTTTGGTAATTTCAGGCGCAGTTGAGGTTATTGCTACATGTTTGCATTGCGGATTGCATACAGTCGCCTACTAAACGACGATTGTGCGCAAAAAAGTTTAATGTACAACACAGCCAAAACTTTTTTATAAAATAAAAATGATTTAAATTTCCTTCTCCATTTTTCTTTTATGTGAACCTATGTGTTTATGATTAGAAACTACGTTTTTATAAATAAATTGTTTTTCATTTAAAAAGATCGTAGTGATAATAGTGTCCTAAAATGAATGTCTATGCAAAAAAGTTGCCTTTTATGTGAATTACATACAAATTTCTGGAATAAAATGTCCCAAAATCCTAAAGACAGTTTGCTCTTTTTAATTATGAGAAATTGCTTAACCTCATTTCATTTACTAGAGTTTTCACTTTTTTAGTAAAAACATTAAGGTAATATTTCTGCAAAAAAGTTTAAGTGAACTGGTGTTCTAACAAACTACATACAAACGAAAACCGGTTCAGACAAAATCTCACTATGCCATTTTTTCTGCCCCCCCCCCCAGATCAACAGAAGATGGAGTTGAGACATTTTGTAAAAAATTAAAAGTTTACCAAAGGGAACCTTTCCATTGAATGCTCGTTCTCCTTAAGCATTTTTTCTAATCTGTTCAGTACCGTAAACCAAAGAAACTAAAAAAAATAAAGTAAACAAGTGAAACTTATAAAAATTTAGAAAAGAATTTTTAATTCCGGCAAACCCTTTTTTCCTTAATTACGTTTTTAAATACATGGAGGTTTACACAATTTTTTTACTAAGTGCTGGATTTGATCTCACCCTTTAGAAATACAACTGTGGTTAAACAAATGAACCGACAATAAATGAATAAAAATTTAATATTTTGCGTTATTGTTTTACGACGTACTCTTTATTACAGACAAACTTATCTGGTGTCATGCATATAATTAAAATACTTCTATTTTGTTACTTAGTTCAATAACGTTCATAACGAATTATGACAACTCCATTTGTATCTGATCTATCTAAATCATTCTGCTCCAATTTTCGTACAAAACAAGCCCTCATACAAATCAAGCAAATACAAGAAATTAAAAACTCTACATACCTGATGACTCTGTGGAGAAGCTTAAATGTCAATGGTACAAAACCTTCCGCAGAAAATCAGTGCTGAAGGTGAGATAATGACTCCTTAGCTTCATCAAGCGAAATCATAATGTTCCTCAGTCAAACTTTAACGTCTTTAACTTAAATGATTGTCATAAAATTTTAGCAGATTGTAAATCTTGAATTAAAACTTGCATAGAAAGTTTAGTAGATTTTGCTAACTGTAATAATAAATAATTCAAATTATAATCTAAATTTGTGATTTTGATTTCTAACTACTTTTCGGTTAATATTGTTACGACATAAAATTATGTAACTTTTTATGGACATGTTCTCAAAGTTCATAAATTTATGTTTAAATTTTAATTTATCCATTTTTTATGTTAAAAATGGCTTACCTAAACCCTCAGTTTTGACTAAACTACAACAACGTTTTCAATCAAAACTGCTGCGGGCAGCTGTTAACGTTCCTTGATAATTATACTTTCAACCATACACTCCATGCAGATTTTAATATTCGTTATATAAATGAAATAATTCAAAATACATAACAGGGATTTAAATCAAAATTAAAAAACAATAACAACCCACTAATCTGCGTTTTAAACAGTCCAAATATGCCAGGTAGCACCAATCGTCGACACCGCAGAAGGTGTAGCAGAGACTTGAGGTAAATTTTACAACAAACCTTTGTTCTTCTTAGTAAAAATATTTAAATAATTTAATCTGTAATATTTTTATACACCAATTTCATCAACGTCATGACATTTAAACGTGAGGGTCCGGCTAATTGCTAATGAGTGACGTTCTTCTCAAAAGTGGTAAAGCAATGTAAAATAAGCTAGAAATATATTTACTGGTTGTGCAAAACTGCGCAGTTGTAAATTTAATAAAATAAAATGAAAAAAATTTGAATAGAAGTTACCACAACCAAAACTAATCATTTATGGATGATGGAAACCAAAATACCAAAACTTACTGTCCAAAAATATTAAAATAGTTGATAGCTTTAGTGTTGTTTTTGGGTAAAGTTTTTGAAAATTACTAACAAGAAATGCTCAATGAGCTATACGTAAGTCTTGAAGTTGATATTCATTTAGCATATCTATTGTTATTAGTTATATAAATGTCAACTTTTGCTCAATCAATCCAGTTTATTTTAACATACAAGTCCAGACCTGGAAGAACGACAATCGTATTCTATCGTTACACCACAAATTTGAATTATTATTACAGCTAAATTTGAGTTAACTACTCAGATACTGAAATAATACCATTATAATATCTAATATCATTGTTCAGTTCAACAAATTTTTATGACTTATCAGACTCCCATCAACAACTTGAACATCTGCTGTTACTGGTATTAGTAATTGTTTAGGTCATCAGCCGAAAGGATGGTTTGAACCACTAGAGGTTTATCTAAGTGAGGTGGTTCACCACTGCCTTCCTCACTGATTGGAAAAGTATGCTAATCAGTATGCCGGGCCCTCTAAAAAGCATCTACTTTGCACCCTTCAAATGACACTTTCACTTCATTCACCACAGTGTCTGGCTGTATAATGAAATTCATTACTCCAAGAGGAGATTACTCTAACTAGCGTCTTTTACACGTTTACATTTTCTGTTTTAAATACTTCAGTCATATAATTGACTGACCATGTTAAAAGAAAAAGAACTATTTTTTGTAACCCTGGAACTAGCAGATTAAGTGGAATTAATTTAACACTCCACCTGAATATTATGGGTAGGCCTAACTATTAATAGTAATAGGGCGATAAGTTGTAGAGTGGTAATATTTCTAGGACTACTCAGAAGCGAAACCGTGATCTACCGCTTTCAGATTATCTCTAATTTAAATTTTTCATAAACCGAATAAACATCCGCAATATACACTTTCTTATCGTCCCAAGAGTCTCCACGATATTTTCTCAAAATTTTGCGAAAAGCTGTTACTTAAACTTATCAAAAAGTTCGTAAAAGATACCCTAATCCTCCCTGATCATCAATTTGGTTTCCGCAAAAACCACTCGACAATGCACAAAGTTCATCTAGTAGTCGATTCTCTAGCCGTCGATCTCGAAAGTAAGGAAGCCTCAGGAGCGTTTTATGATGTCTGCCAAGCATTAAATAGAGTTTGGTGGGATCGTCTCCGGTTTAAATTGAGGTTTCTCTATCAACTTATTACTGCTTTCATCAATCTTTTCTGACAAAACGCTTCTTTGCAGTAACTGTTGTGTCAGCTATGCCTCAGTTTGCAGCAATAAGGCGGAGTTCCTCAAGGTTCGATACTCACCCTTTCTTTGTATAATATTTATACAGCAGACATTCCAATATATCCCAATACATTTCTAGTTTCATATGCAGACAATATTTGTAGCCTTGCTTCTTCAGATTACCCCGCGGTTGTAATATCAAACTGCAGCACCATCTGATAAGACATGAATTGACGTTTACAAACGGTGAACAAATGTGAATTCTACTAAATCCACTTACGTGATGTACACACTGCTTCACCGAATGTGCTCCTCTTTATTTCTTTTCAATATTGTTCTTGCTCAGACCAAGTTTAAATGCGTTTCTTAGAGGTATTTACATTTTTTAAACAAATTTGGATGTATGGAAGCCGTTTATGGTTGTGCCAAACCATCTGTCATTTTAACAATAAAAAGATTTTATTCTACAATACTCATTGCTTAGGTGCCTTTTTTAGGTATCAAATAGAACTCTGCATATAGATTTGATCACTCATTAAGTAATTGAAGTATTTCTGAAGATGTATCTTCGATTTATGAATAAACTTTAAATCAATTAAAACCCTCTTAAACGTAATCTACATGCACCGAATATATCCCAAGAAGAAAGTTCCGTAGAAGATGGAGCAGAAATATGGTTTAATTCAACACCAACAGATGAATGATTTCAGAACCAACCCTAAATTAAATAAGTAAATTTAAAGAAAATAAATAAATCTACCGAATTCATAATAAACTAGATCAATTAAACGAATTTTTCAAGTTATATTGAATGTTTTTTCATCATTTTTACTAGTTTTAAGTGTGAATTAAGATTTTAAAATTTTTAAAACCAAAATATTATATATTTAACAATAGCAATATAACACTGCTCATATTTTGCAAAAATAGTTGATAATATTTTCCCTTTGATATTGATTTTAGATCGTTTTTGAAAATTTATTTAATTTTAAAAAGTATTTTTAAATTGCAATCAGTTAATAGTTAAAATCCAATTGCCACAAACGATCCAGTAATTATCAAAAACTGTTACGAAATATGTGTTCAAAACGTAAGGCCTACAAATTTATAACGCGTAATATAATTTATTGAAGGCTAGTTGCAAAATTATTATCTATAGTGTTAGAAATGAAATTTTTAAAATTATCTCCAAAAAAAATTGCCAGCAATTAATAACAACAATAATTATGTATTCATTTTGTACAGGATAGTTCTTATTTAAGCAATAACCAAAAGGAAGTTGCAGCAATTATTTAAAAATTAGTAATAAAAACAAAAAATATAAATATAAAGGTAACATTCAGAAAATGAATAGATAGGTTTTTAATAGAATATTTTATGGCTCTTTTAGGTAACTAGATTAATGAAACTTAAAGATTAATATTTTGAAGGTTGTAGATAAAGGTAAAATAAAAGAGTGGGGAGTGATAATGCCGCTCTCTTAGCACATTCTTAAAACTCTCTCGACGTACCCAATAATTCACATCATCCTGATTCCTTTTCCAAAACTTACTCCATGAACCACTGTGTCACTTTTTCATTGTTAACATTGTTTCATTACTCTATTAGCAACGCATCGTTTTTCAAAATCCTCCATAATGTGTCTACGCATTTCACTGTTGTTCTTTTCCTTGGTTTTCACCATATACCTCCAAGAACTTGTACATTTTCTTTGGCAGCCAGCTTTGTCCAACCTACTGAAACTTTCAAATCAAAGTAGCTTTTTCTGTCCAGCTGGTTTTATCAAGCTCTTAAGTTGTCGTAAGTGCATCAATTATTGTTCTGCTTATTCCTTTTTTCTCTACATTGAATTTCTTAAAGTTCAGTTTTTCAGCCTGTATGCTACTCCACTTTTTACATTTTTAACCAATAGAAAACATAGTACAACGTATATACCATTTATTAATTTGCTCAAACGATGCATTACACATAACTTTCTTGTAATACAGAGAACTTCAATGTACTAAACTTTCATACGGATTTGAATACTAGACAGTGAGTACCGTTGTACATTGATGGTTAGGGACCAATTAATGATACTCTATCAGAAATAGTTGGCCTAAGTCTCTACAACACTAAACCTCATTTACACGTCATATATGATCTTCATCTCATTGGATTATTGGGTTGCTTATTGTTCTAAAATTGAACAGATGCAACGTAAACAAATTAGGGATTAACGAAAGTATTTACTACAACCAGGAGCAACACACAGATCTCTTTCTACATAGGCTCCATTTTTCTCTTTAGTTGTTTTTTTAAACTAAAAATATGCAGCAAGTAAATGTGATGAAGATAATTATAATCTGTAAGTTTTATTGAGTTTATGATGTTCTGAATGATTAATATTAAACCTGTAACTGAAATCCTTTCGACTAAATCGTTTTATCCAGTATTGTTGTTGGTGTAGTGTAAGAAATTTCATTAATTCAATTACTTTTATAGTATGAAACAAATTAAACGCTAATTATGTATGAATGTATAATAAATATTTATTTTATAACTCTTAGCATGACCTATTAACCCCAGTTGTTAGTCATGACTACGGTTTAGGACAAAATTTTTCCCTACAACACAAGATACTTAATAAAAGGAAGAAAAGATTTTGTCCGTTAAATTAAAACGCAATTTCGACCTTGTCCCTCACATCCTTGACCTTTCAGTCTATAATAATAAAAAACGTGATGATCGTTTGTAAGTAAAACTGGCGTTCCACCTTTCTCCCCGAGCGCATTCAAATTTATCTCTTTAAATCAGTAAATTGTCAAGAGTTGCTGCACGTTTGCTGCACTAAATATATTCTATAAAAACAGTAATATATCATTCTGAAGCCACTTTACTGTTAACTATACTACAGGATATTGCAATTATAATAAACCAAGATAAATTTAATACATTATAATTAATTCTTTTTTTTCTGTTAACAATAATCTTTTAACTATATTTACACCTCCCACACCACGAAAACCAGTAAGTTAAGTTCGTTGTTATCTAATTCATTGTACACTTACATTACATAAAATATTCGTCATAATACGAAAAAAGTTTAGTAAGTCATAAAAGTTTAGTAAAACTCGAAGGGACGAGAGATCCAGGAAGACTTTTGACGCGATGAGCACCAGAAACGGGCTGTTAAATCCTAAATCTTGGACGACGACAATATTAATTAAAAAAATATTAATTTTAGAGCCGCTTGTATTTCAAAACTAGAACTTACGTTTTAAAGAGGGACAAAATTTCCAAAACATAAACCGGGAGTTGAATCTAAATTCACTTCCCTTTCGCACCAAGCCGGTTGTTTGAAATTTATTGGGTGAGTAACCCAAAACTTTATTAAATCAACTTGTGAATCAATGTTACACATTATTTTTTTATACTTTTATAACCACATGGGATTTGTTCAGTACGGAATACGGATTTCGGTTAGTTAAGGTTCTCATTACTTTCTTCTGAGTGTTCTTTAACTTTTGTTTCCAGTATTTTTTCAATCTTTCAGATCTTTTTGTCTTTCTTCAACTAAATAAACCCCTTTCAGAAGATTTCTTGTTTTTTACATCTAGTTGTTTACTTTTGTCGTTAATGACTTTGTATTTTGGGGATTTTTCCTTTAGATTATTTATTGTTATTTCAAGTTAATTTTCCAAGTCTCTTTGATTCCTTTGATCCACTGGATGTTCGAGGTTTTAGAGTTATACAGTTTTTCTACTATTCTTCTTATTATTACACATTATTTTTATTACACATATTTTTGTTACACATTTTTATACTACTATAAAATAATTAATCCCTGCACGTGAAAACAGGATGGAAGAAGAGAACACAATGTTTTCAATATTTTACAGCGGCGCTACGGGTTCAATTTTACTGCAATAACCTGTAGACAGTAAGAACTAAGCTCATCCTGTAACTGGAAAACCATTTTTATTTCTATATCGTCAAGGAAAATAACGGAATTTGTTTATAGTAACTGTATAATACCCACAGTAGGTTAAATACGATATCACAGTATTTTTATATCATATTATCTAAACAAAGAGATTGCTCAAGGTTGATACAGGTATAACAATTTCTAATATTTCGTGATTCGACGAACAGGAACAATAATTTCTTAATATCGTCATACCTGTTTATCAAACCGAAGAGCCGAAATAAAATTAAACGTTTGTATTTAAGACACAATGTATTTATTTCATAGCTGACTAATTTATGAACGTATATTCATGCAGAATTTTGCAAGCGCAATGCACAACAAATGGAAAGCAAATAATTCGTATTTTATTAAAAATAAATAGCAAGTATGTGCAATAAAATATTTTCTTAGATTCGATAATTTATTTATTATGAATTAAAAATGTCTTTTATATTTATCTTTTTCCCGATTGTTTTGTAATTACTGATAATGCAAATAATGTAGGGTGATAGATAAAAAAATGCCAGACCTGACCGAGAATCGAACCTGGAACGTAGAAGCCAGCTGCTCTGGCCAATACACCACTTTTTTTAAATTTTGTTAACTGTTGGGTTCTAACTGTTAATGATGAAATGATTTTTTGTAACGTATGAACATATGCCGTGCCGAATGGGATTCGAACCCAAAACCGCTTGATGAGAGGCGAGCAAGTTACCAACTATGCCAATGCGGCCGGCGGCCAATATACCACTGGGCAGTCAAAAGTATTTTTTTTTTTTAGGAAACGTAAAGGTTTATACGGCATTATTGTTTTCTTAACCTTGGGTTTAACGGTAAATAATATGTTTCGCTTTTGTTATTGTCATGGAATAGACCAAATAGTTGAATCAGCAAAAACGCGAAAAGACTTTAAAAAGAAATAATAAAGTTTAAAGATTTTTTAAATATTGTTCTCTTTTAGCAGTCAAATGTAATAAAATATTAGTCTTGTTTACATCTACTATTAAATTGCTTCAATATTGGTCAATACTCATGAATTTAATTAAAATTTATTTATTTATTTATTTGCATGTTTTATGTTATTAGATACGATTAATGCAACATTGTAGGTCTTAGCAAACCGACAAAACGATAGGTCTCAAGCTAGATTGTAGTCTTGAAATCTTCACAACTTAAATTTTTGAAAACCTGCTGAAACAGCGCTGTAACTCACAGTTGTAATCAGAAAATGATCGACTAAATTTTCATAAACTACAACGTAAAGTATGCCACATTGTTTAAATTAATTCGGCTGTCCAAACATTACGAGAAATAATTAAGTTAAAAATCCTGATATTTTGCTAAACACTTGAAAATGTTTAAGTAAAAATAAAACGAATGTTCAGACAAATTCTATTTCGTAACACCATACAATTACTGTTCGTACGGTATAAATGATGAATAGTTTATTTTATTTTTTTTATTTTTTATTTATTTATTTATTTAACGTCGCATCAACTACAACGGTCATTAGCTACGACGTTCGGGATGTAACTTTTTCTACAATGGAGAATGAAATTATTTTTTGTAACCTATAAAAATATACCGTGCCTGAGTGGGATTTGAACCCAGGACCGCATGATGAGAGGCGAGCACGTTACCAACTACGCCAATGCGGCCGGCTTTAAAAATTTGTTAATGTAGAAATCTATATTTATTTGAACCACGGGGAAAAGGAGAATTTTTTCTGTACGCTTTGCTTGGTCGTTGATCCTCACAAGAATAGTGAAAGGCGGTATTTCATAATTTTATGAATAAGTAACAATAGTTTATAAAATAACTCCTTCCAATTAGGAAAGCGATGCGAGACGACGAACACAGAAAACAAAGTGAAACAAGAAATTTCAGAATTCAGCATTTAATTGTTGGCAATCAATTTATTAGACAATAGCGAAAATCTAAATTCAAGGTTCAAAATATTTGATTTTCTGACGTCGCATCAACTACAACGGTCATTAGCTACGACGTTCGGGATGTAACTTTTTCTACAATGGAGAATGAAATTATTTTTTGTAACCTATAAAAATATACCGTGCCTGAGTGGGATTTGAACCCAGGACCGCATGATGAAATTAAATTAGCGTTAATTAGTTTAGTTAATTAAGTTTAGCGTTAATTAGTAATTAGACCTATCTGTTTTTTCACTTTTTGCACTAAATTTTGATTACAGTATCTGTAAGACAATTACAGATACTGTAATCAAAATTTAGTGCAATATTTTTCTGCATTTTTACTTTCTCTTGCCCATATGAATCTATGAAAGAAAGTATTGTTTTCAAGTCGATTTTTCGAAATCGAGTTTTCACCAGATCTACACGTTTCAGACCCCCTGAACCACAAAATATGTTTTTAGTGATTGGTGTGTGTAGGAGGGGGTGTGGATGTGTGTGTGTGTGTGTGTGTGTGTGTAAACAAAATATCTTAAGAACGGAACATCGTACGAAGCTACAACTTGAAACTTAAGTTAGATACTACTACCAGACCCGACTCGAACATTTTCATTAAAATCGGTCAACCGAAAGTAGTAGTTTATTCGTGTCATTTTTCACTTTTTTGCGATTTTCTGAAAAAGTCTACTACGTTTTTTTAAATCACCTCATTTACTAAATTTTTTATGCTCTACAAGATAGATAGGCGCCATGGCTGCTGAATTTCTTGGAAAGGCTGTTTTCTCGTTAAAAAATTGTTTTTTTACGATTGTGACTTTAATATGCATTTTAACGCAAAATTTTATGTATTAAAAGTTGTAGAGAGTTTAAAATCCTACAGTTTTTATTTCAAAAATGTCTTTGTGTAACGCTTAGTTTAGCGTTAATTAGTAATTAGACCTATCTGTTTTTTTTTTCATGAAAATTTGTAAAAAAATGAATTTTTAAAAGTTTCAGCTTAAGTATCCATTTAACGACAAAAGTGTATAACCAAATTTATAGGGAAATACCATATCTACAACTTTTATTTAAAAAATTTTCTCTACAGCGTGTACTTTAGCGTTAAGAGGGATTTTTCTTATTATTAAGCCAAACTGAGGTTGATTTTCATTTTGCCTTATTCATTCATGATTAAAATGAGATTATGTTTCTTGTGGTTAATTTTTTTGCTTATTTATAATATTTTACTAATAATATAGGTTATATTGTTCATTATTTGCATTGGCAAGAGAAAGTTGTGTGACTGTTTCACACCAGATTTTTTTTTTTATTTATTTTTAATATAAATATCACAGAGATCAAACATCGATGGATGTTTAACTTCCATTAGGTTTTTCACTTTCTTTACCAGATTGGTTATTTATGGTTCAACGAAATAAACAGATTATAACGTAGTAGTATACGTAAAAAGGGAAAAAAAGGTTAACAGTATGCTTCGTTGAATATAAATGTCCAAATTTTATTGTAAACGAAAGTTTTTTAGAAAACAACTGATATTTTAAGGTGAATCGCTTATTTACAAATTCTTCTTTCCACTTTTCATATAATCTGTGACTTTTTGTCATGAGCTATTATATTGTATAGGCATAAAAAGCAAACCTACTTGCGTCTGCAAGTACTAAAGTGGTAAACAGTACGGATGGCAATAAACGAGATGGAAGGAGGCCAAGTTCAACAATGAAATCGGCAGCACTTTAATGAGAACATTACTTTCCTTCTTTTTCATATTATTCATTCAGTAGAAAAATCTGGTGTGAAACACTCACACGACTTTTTCTTGCCAATTCAAATAATGAACAATATAACCTAACATTAGTATTAAAACATTAAAAATAAACATTAAAAATTAATCTCAGAAAACATAATCTCATTTTAATCGTGAGTAAAATGATGTGAAATGAAAACCAACTTCAGTTTCCCTTAATAATACGGTATATCACTTTCACGCTAAACTAGGCTCTGTAGATAAAAATCCTAAAAAGAAATTTTGTAGATCTTTTAATTTTCTATAAATTTTATTTTATATTTTTATCGTAAATGCATACTAAGGCCGAAATCGTAAAAAATCTTTTTTTTATAGATTTTCATGAAAAAACAAAAAATCACAAACTATCGCTAAACTAAGCGTTATACAAAAAAAATTTCAAATAAAAGTTGTAGATTTTTTAATTTTCTACAAGTTGTAGATTTTTAAATTTTCTACAACTTTTATTGTACTCTTTTGCCCTAATCTTAAAAAACCATTGTTTCTGCGAGAGAACAGCCTCCCCAAGAATTTCAGCGGACATGGCGCCAATTCTATCTTGTAGAGCATAAAAAATATACCTAGTAATTTAGATGATTTCAAAAAAATCATAGGAGCCGTTTTTGAAAAAATTGCCAAAAAGTGAAAAATGACACGAATCAACTACTCCTTCCGGTTGACCGATTTTGATGAAAATGTTCGTGGCGGGTTTGGTAGTAGTATTTAACTTTAGTTTTAAGTTGTAGCATCGTACGTTGTTCCGTTCTTGAGGTATTTTGTTTACGTGCGCGCGCACACACACACACACACACACACACACACCAATCACTAAAAACATATTTTGTGGTTCAGGGGGTCTGAAAACGTGTAGATCCGGTGAAAACTCGAAAAATCGGCATAAAAATAATAGGGCTACTTTTCTTCCTATGTATTCATATAGGCAAGAGCACGTAAAAATTACATTTTGACTGCGTAAATATTAGCGTAGCACAAATTGCACTGGTTTCCACTATAATCAAAAAATATTTTCAGTGGCTAACATAATACACTTGAAATTATCAAATCTAGCTATCATTGTTTTCAGATTTACAACATATCAGACACATCACGACGTCCTATTTCTAAATAGTATCCTTTTAGTATTCATATTAGAAATTAAGAAGCAGTCTTAAGACTAATTCCAACCTATCAAAAATATTTTTGAACTTATGAAATAAGAGTGCTACTGAATATTTTGGTAGCGGATGACTCCAAATTTTCAGGTGCTAGCGCATGCGTCCAATAACTGTTGTAAAATGGTTTTATTGCAGTTAAGATTATCTAAACCAAAGCATGTATCATTTTACATGTATAAATAACTCATAAATGCGTTCAATTTTTCTATAGTTGTAATTATATTTTCTTCTCAAGGAAAACAATACATAAAAACTATATCCTTGAGAGTTGTAGAATAAACAAATGGGAAAACTACGTAAATGTAAACGTTTGGATCAATGTATATCAAACATTTAAAATCATGTAGTGAATGCCTGTTGAGTTTCAATATCTTAATTTTCTTTAAGTCAGTTAATACATGAGTTAAGCATAAGGGAGCGAATTCATGAAAAAGACAAAAATGTATTACATTTGTAGGGTCAGGAAAACCTACATGAGCTCATATGCTAGTCTTTTGAGCCTAGAAGAACTAATAATAAATAAGGACACTAAATTTACCTACTCGGACATGAAAAACAGTAATAGTTCATTATTGTGCCTGAGCCCTGACGTAAAGCGGCAAGAAGTTAATTAACACCAGTTATCTATAAATGTATTAGATCTTTATTGATTTATTATAGATATTATTTATTTAATCTTCTTGTTTTTCTTCGCCTTTCTTGGATTTTTCTTTTTTTATGTTTCCGTAGTGGTCAGAACAACTGGTTTCTATGTCTCGAGTTCGGGGTTCGATTCCAATCAGGTCTAGCATTTTTTTAATCACTCATTTTCATCTGTCATCTTTTATCTTCCGCATGAGCATTTAAGTGCAAAAAATCGGAAGTAAGACCAGAAAAACATTCTTTTAAGCATTAGTTCTCGAACTATTTTGGTACCAATCTTCTGAGAGGCCAACCCACCAATCTCGCAGAAAGAAAACCAAATAGGAAACCATGCTAACTGGCTAAATATTATTTAATGTATACATATTTTTTTTATTTTATCATAAATCGGATATTGCTATTTAGATTCCTCTTACAAAATGGCTTGTCAGAATAACACCAGAATGTTACATCCTGTTTTGTGAAGGAATTACATATCTTGTGGTACTAAGAGGTAAATATTCTGTCCTTTTATTGAAAGCTTCTCCACTTACGCCTTGGAAATTTGGATTCTCCTACCAAGCACAGTTATTGAAATAAATTTCTGGAGAAAGTGTTGTCAGTTGACTGTGCAAGATTGATTTAGGAATGATAAATTTTAAAGAAATTTATCTTCTTCTTCAGGTGCCTTCTCCATTTCGAAGGTTGGCTATCATCATGGTCAGTCGCACCTTGTCCACTGCTGCTCTGAACAGATCATGCGACGAGCAGTTAAACGCTTCTCTCAGGTTTCTTAACAAGGATATTCCTCTGCGTCCCACCGAGCGTTTACCAACGAGTTTCTCTTGAATTATGAGATGCAGAATCTCATATTTAGGCCCCCTCATGATGTGTCCAAGGTATGTCAGTTTTCTTATCTTTACGCTCTGCAGGATTTCCAGCTCTTTCCCCATTCTTCTGAGGACCTCCATATTTGTGACCCTGTCTGTCCACGGTATTCGAAGCATCCTCCGGTAGGTCCACATTTCAAACGCTTGTAGACGGGTCTCACACTCTTTGGTGAGTGTCCACGCCTCTACTCCATACAAGAGGATGGGAAAGACGTAGCACTTCAAGAGGTGGGTCCTGGTTTCGAGGCTCAGGTCACGGGCCGATAGAAGAGGTCTCATTTTTAGGAATGCTGCCCTGGCCTTTTCAATTCTGATCTTTATTTCTGGCAGGTGGCTTGCACTGCAATTGACTCGGGTTCCCAGATAATTATAGGCTTCCACTTGTTCAATTCTGTCTTGCCCAGCAAAAAGTTGTTCCTGTGGATTTTCTCGCAAATTTATAGAAATTTAAAGAAATTTATAGAAACTTTTTATTAACTGACGACATTAAAGAAAGACGGTTTCTAGTACGGTTATCGGCTAATAAGTTCCAATAAGCTTCTAAGAAAATTTTTAATGAATAATTTCCCAAATAGGTTTGTCAGTGGATTTGGCCGTTCAATTTTTCGTTGTGTTAATAATAATTATTAATTACTGTTAACTATATTATTAATATTATACCACTGTCAATAGTTCGTTATTGGATGCATTGTTATTATTAATGCAAAAAAAAATTTCATGTAGCGCGTTTTACCTCGTTTTATTGGTAACACGATTTTTCCGTCCTTCCAACTTATTAATGAAGAACCTATAAGTATAGTTAATGTATAATATATGTAAGTAATATATATATATATTTTTTTTAATTGTATAGCCCTTTTAAGAGCGCACTAGTTATGTAATTAAATTCATTTTCCCTTAAGCTGTTTTGGGAGCTGTCGCCTCCTTGCGTGGTACTCCCTCATCCTCCTACTCACCACCTGTCTCTCCTCCTCTGTCCAGATTCTAGTCTTGGACTCAGCAGAATGGAAATTCCCGAAAGTCTTAATCTTGTGCCTAAAAATGTCTCTGTTCATAATGTCGTTGCACGAGATGTCCAACGTTATGAGGTCTTCCTCCACTTCCTTCAACCATCTGTCTCTGGTTTTAAGTCCTTCCTGGCTTCTGATCAACTTGTAGGTCTCATTTTCCACATCCCTAAACCTCATTAGATGTCCGTAATATTGCAGTCGTCTTTTCCGACACTTTGTTGCCAAGGATTCCCCCAGAAAATTCATTATTACTTCGTTTGATCGTTTTTTATGTATGTTAGTGTCCGGGTCATAGACTGTTCCCAATATTGTCTGGGCAAATCTTCTGTGTACCTTGTCCAGCTTTGCAAGTTCTCCCTTTCTGTAACATGTCAGAGTCTCAGCCGCGTACAAAACCTGTGGGAGGACCACCGTGTTTAAGTGTCTTAACTTGGTGTTGCGGGAGATACACTTTTTGTTGTAAAATCCTGTCATCTGTACATACGCCATCTCTAATTTTCCAATTCTTCTCCGTAATGCTAGGGCATCTGATCCATTTTGTTGGATGATTTCACCCAGATAATTAAAATGGTCAACTCTGCTCAATCTCCCAAAATCAGTTTTAAGTGACCTTGGGCTGTCTTTATCATTAGACATGAAAACGGACTTTTCAAAAGAGATATTCAGACCCGTTCCCCCCGCTACCCTTTTAAGCGTGTCTATCTGAAAAATCGCTTGATCTCTGGTTTCTGCAACCAAAGCCAAGTCATCTGCAAAAGCCAGTACATCGATCGCGAATCTAGTGGCCAAACTTTTCCCTCCATAGACGGTTCCCTTTATCTTATTCCTCGTGTTGTATTCTTGGCATTTTTTCCTCCACTCAGTTATTACTTTGTGCAGGACACAGTTAAAGAGTATGGGAGACAATCCATCTCCTTGCCTAACTCCCGTCTTGACTTCAAAAGGTTCTGAGAGTACTCCCATAAACCTTGCTCTAGAAAAGGTTCCAGTTAGTGTTAGTTTTAGTAAGTTTCTAATTTTATTATCCACTCCGAATTCTTGGAGTATTTTCATTAAGACGTCTCTGTCTATGGAGTCGTAAGCCTTGGCAAAATCGACGAAACTAATGTAGTACTTTTTCTGTCTGGCTGCTGCTCTTCTGCATATTAATTTAAGACTTAGGATCTTCTCAGATCCGCACCTTCCCTCTGAAGCCTGCCTGATAATCGCCGATTACGTGATCCACTTGGGGTTCCAATCTCTTAAGAAGAATTTTAGAGAAGATTTTGTAGGTAATGTCCAAAATGGTGATTCCTCTATAATTATTTATGTCCAATTTGTCCCCTTTCTTGTGAATAGGGTGTATTATGGCTTCTGTCCAACTTTTTTCAGGGAAATTTTTCGTGTTCCATATGTCGGAGAAAATCAAATGCAGTTTGTCCACCGTCTGTTCCGGGGCTAATTTCCAGAGTTCCGCGAAGAGGCCGTTCTGATCTTTAGCCTTGTTATTTTTAAGTTCTTTGATTGCGTCTCTAATTTCTGTCTTGGATGGAGGGGGGCTGTCTGAATTGACATGGGTATTTTCTGTTGTGGTAATGAGGATGTCGGATTTGGGGCAATTTAGTAGTTTTTCAAAGTACTCCGCCACTATCTCGCAGTTCTCTGACTTATTAATAGCAAGGGAGCCGTCAGGTCGTCTGAGACACAGACTAGGGGGTTGGTAGCCGTTCTTCAACAATTTAACATTCCTGTAGTAATCTGCGGTATTATTTTTCGTAAAGTCTTGTTCTATAGAGTTAAGGAGGCTTTTAAATTGTTTCCTTTTCTCATTCCGGATTATTTTAGCTGATCTATTCCTCTGTTGTTTGTATATTTCGTAATCCGTGTCTCTCTTTGTGGATGACCAGATGTGGAAAGTTCTATTCTGTTCGTCTTTCGCCTTTGCACATGTGTCATTCCACCAGTGTTTTTTTGCGAACCTTTTAGGAGCGATTCTTTCCGCAACCTCTATCATGTTACTTCTAATCTCTTCCAGGCCCATACTTTGGTGGGTTCTGACTTCGGTTTTAAATTCCGTTCTTTTCTCTTCTGTTTTTAAGGTGTCTCTGTCTACTTGGGTTTTGTGGGCGCAGTCCCTTGCTCCTCTGTCCCGTGTTCTCTTAGGGATTGATTTTATTTTAATTTTAGACAGGAAGTGGTCAGAGCCCAAGTCCTGACCTCTCATTACCCTCACATTGAGAATCTCTTTGGCGTTTCGTTTGGATATTGCAACGTGATCTATTTGGAACTCGCCTCTTTTATTTCCTGGCATTCTCCAAGTGTTAAGTTTCTGTGGTTTTCTTGTAAAGTAAGTAGACATTAATTTAATATTGAATTTCTTGCACATTGCAATCAACCTTTTACCATTAGTGTTTGTTCTTTGGTGAGCCGGGAAATTCCCGAATACGGATCTGTAACATTTCTCTTTACCTACTTGACCGTTGAAGTCACCCATGAGAATTCTAACATGGTGCTCTGGGATTCTATTTAACTCCTCTTCCAACTCCTCCCAGCAACTGTCTGCATAAGGTTTATTCCGTTTATTATCTAGATTTATAGGGCTGTGGAAATTTATTAGGGTGTAAATTTTGTTAGCAGATCTGAAAATTAAAGTCGAAAGTCTAGAGTTTATTGAGGAAAAATTTACTATAGAGTCGAGGATGGATTTATGCACTACAAAACCCGTGCCCAAATGTCCTGTCCATCCAGTGCTCGGCTTCACTCCTGGTTTTCCTTTCAGATTCCTAAATTCGTCCGTGTCGAAATGGTTTTCATCAGTAAATCGTGTCTCCTGGATTGCTGCGATCAAGATTTTATACCGTCTTAATGCACTCTTAAGAATTTGTAGTTTTCCTGCTTTAACTAAGGAATTTATGTTGAAAGTAGCGAAATAATTAATCGTGTTGCACTTCAATTTGCTTTTGGGTCCTTCCAGCTGCTCCGATACAGCGTGCTTCTGAATCTCCGCAGTAAAATGGCTCCCCCAGAATCCATGAGCCGGTGCACCTTTGTCCTGGGATCTTTGCCCCAGTGATCCAGGTGAGAGATTCATCGAGCCAGTCGACTTACTCCCTGGGGTAGTAGGATTTTTACTACTTCCTTCCATATTTGTAATTTTCTACATAAAATTACTTAAAAAGTTGGGCGCAACCCGAGGGTTGCACCAAGATACAACCGGGAGTTGAAGCCCGGAGGGATTCCGATTTAGTTCACTTGCGGGTTACCAAGGTCCACAAGCTATCCAGCCGCACCACGTGGAGGCGCGCACTTTATCTAAAGGTTTTATATATTTATATTAAATATAATATAAATAATATAAGGTTTTATATTAAATATATATATTTATGTAAGTAATATATATGTAAGTAATATATATGTAATATATATGTAAGTTTATGTATAATGTATAAGTATAGTTAATGTATCCGACTTAAACAATTCTGTATAAAATAAATTTAAAAAATATAATAAAATCATATAATATATTGATATTAATCAATAAAATATATTATTGATTTAAATAATTAAACATTTTTCTCCTTTTACAAAACTGATAAACAAACAATTAACGAGCAATAGCCAGTTCAAAAATAGCCTCTACATTTTTATAAACCTCTTTGTATAAATTTTGAATACATATTAACTGATCTCCAAAAGAATGTACAATTATTGAAGAAGACACGTACTGGATATTATTAATTTTATTACTTAAAAAATTACACTATTTAATTTTGTTTTTTGTTTTCAAGGTGAATGGCATTTGGAATACCAAATAAAAATTTACAGTTGAGGTATTACCACATATACTAAATCTTCAATTTTTTTCTAATTTAGGTAACACTTCCTCGTATGCTTATATACCTCATTTTTAGCTAACTGTTATATATAATATTATTAACTTCACTTTGCGGAATTACGGGAATTGTTTTATTTTTATTTTCTTAGCGCTTAAAATATTAACAATAGACTCTAAACAACCTAGTAAGAAATAAATTTTGTGGCTTTATAACCACTAATTACAGCATCTTGATTCTTAAGGAACAATACACCATTATTCAAAATATATCGTGATTGAGTAAAAATTGTAAAAACAAGTAACAGAGCCAAATCTAAAAAATATAATACAAGATTTAATCTGTTTCACCCAATAGAAAAATAAACCCTTAAGGAAAGATAAGGATGTTTCACAATGAACAAGCGGTTTTTAGTTCTTGACTTTGTTTGGCTTAAGGAGGCCGACGCGAAGGATGGAAGTTTAGGAGCGAGATACAAAACTGCGATGGTTCTGTGTTGAATTTTCCATGTTAATACTTACCTTTAAACATAAAATAACTTACTTATTCAATAGGTTTCATTAACAACATTATTGAAGGGAAAAAAATAAATTTTAAGATGTATTTCTTGAGTTGATCGTCCCTATGAATACTTGTTTCAGCAAGTACTCCAATAGGCAATACTCTTTTAAATATGTAGCACGTTATTTTATTTTCCCATAGCCACTCAACTTCACCCCCACGATATCTTTTAAAACATTCTAAAATACCTACACAAAAACCTGTAATTAAAATCTATATCATGAAATAGTTTGTATAATAAACTATCAAAATTTAGTGTTACCCGTAAGGAATTTTAGAGCATCAGCGACTAGGAGTCAGAGTGATTTTATTATAATTTATTATAAAACTACTATTATAAATCAAAAGCATATTTTCCTTTTCCCAATTATGATCGAGTAATTGACAAGTTAATAATCTACTGATAACAAAAGAAGATGAGACTATTATCAAAAATAACCTACTAATTATTTTAAGGAAAAGTACTAGATGTAATTAATTTAGTTAAGTGTGCCTTTGTTTAAAATTAATTACCTATTTAATTTGTATGTAAATTTATGAGGATTAGTCAATCATTTAAATTAGGTAACACACGAAAACTATTAAAAACAAAGTACAATTTACATATGCTATAAATTACTGAAATACAATAATATCCCAAGATTTAAAATAAGATAATATCTCGTAATCCAATACATGTACTTAACTACATACTTGGCCACTTACTACCACTCACGACTAAGGAGTGTACAAATAAGTAACAGAGAAACCTAAAAAATTGCAATACATATTACTTTTTATAAAAAAAAAATTATATTCTTCCATATTAAAAACTTTAAGCCAGTTTTACCCAACAGAGACACGATTCAATCACCCAAGGATAGATAAGAATACTTCACAAAGAACAGGCAAATAAAATTGTTAATCGAATAGGTTAATAAAAAATATTTACATGAAAATATATGTGTAAATTTACCGTATTATAATATATACGTATGTAAAAATTCGGGAAATACAATTATTAGTCTTAGTTAAGTCTTAAGCAACTGGTCATTACCATTATCATTGCGTTGAATCGGTTGAGACAGTCTCATCTACCACTTTCTACGTCTACCTTTACTTCGTCGTCCATCTGGATCATATTGTTACGTATTGATGGGGTGATATTGTAAAAAAGGACAATTGTGTTTTGATAAAAGTGTTTTTAACAACAGCTTTTATAATGATTTTAAAGGTGTTATTTATTGCGTTTCATAATAGTAAACTAGTCCTGAACCTAGATACAAGAAACTTCCCAACTGTGTGACGTGTAAAGCAAAAATGGATCAGAGACCAAGTCTGAATCTGATTCAGAGTCTGAATAAGGTCAACTTCCGTAGTTCTAAACGGAATGTACCACGGGGTACCTCTTCTTCTGAAAGGAAACATTGTTTACCGCCCGCTGAATTATCATATACGGTAATTGACCAGCTCAATATAGGCCTACAGTACTGTAATAAAAATTAAAGACAAAAAAAGCTAGTCTAAGTAGTTACATTGTAGTTATCAGTAGTTATTAGTACTATCACAACCCGCACGAAAATAGTCCGATGGTAGTTGAAGCATGGTCGCCAGATCGCTGCCCGCTCATTCAATCAAATCGGCAAGAACTTTTAGAGATCTCCCTAATTAGCCGTCTTAAGCTCTTTTTAATCAAAAAAAGTACTGTGGATTCCTCACGATGCGCGTTTTATTACTATATAAAATTTATTATTGTGTTATGATCTTTAGGTCATTTGAGCGCGCACAAATTAAGGAAACACAAATTTTGCGACATTTTTGCGTTTTACAACGAGTAACTTTTTTTGAATTCAACGAAATACATTTTTTATTACTTAGTTATAAAATACAGAATTTTATTTTTAATTTCATATTTTATTTGTCATAGGTTACTGAGGGGAAATAATAGTTATTTGACTTTAAAATGTGACTAAAAACGTAAGGTTTACTCTTTACCTTACCCAATTCGGTGATCCGTTCGTTCGCGCTCTGTCGGTCTAGAATTCTCACTCCAAGAATTTTCTTCTTCTTCTTCTTACTATCAAGGATTAGGCATAGGCCTGTTCCGAACCATCCTGTACTTCTACACAAACACGAGACATTCCAACTCGTACATCTCGACTACTGTCATGTTCTTTGAGGTCTTCCCACCTCCCTTCTTCCTACTGGAACACTCCAAAAATCTATTTTTAGAAATAACACGAAATATTCACACTACAATACGTTGTTTTTGTTACGAAAATATCTCTGGAACAGGGTTTTATTTATTCCCAAAACAAAAATATGACATTAGACGTAGCAACGTTGGATGGAGCGTGAGGAGAGGAAGCGCTCCGACTACGTAGTCACCATCGTACCATTTTCATGCGGGTTACTCTAATAATTTATCGCGATTCATAAGTTTGTTCATAAATACTTATTATAAGCTAAAATAAGTTTGTCTATCATTTATTAACAACTAGATCCCGAAAGAACCTGTAATAATTATTACGATATGAAAGTTTGTTTTATAATTCTACCCACTGACTTTCGTTCAGGTTACGCCATTTCTATTCATGACTGTAACAATGGCTTAGACTGACAAGACATTCAATTCCCTCCATATGACATGATTTCTAAAATAGTCTTGTTGAATCATTGTAAAATGGCCTTTAACGGATCTTACAAGCCTCAACCCGGTGGCTTTATACTACGTTCAGCTCGACTTGACAAGATGCCGTGATTTTAAATAGCTTCATCATAGTCTCGTATTACATTTGTTTTACATAAATGACATTTAATTAAATAAAATAAATTGTGTAATAAATTATTTGATCATATTTAAATCTTTATTACCACAAAATCTAACGTTGTTCATAAAATATTGTTTTTACCGGCTCTTTGGCTGCTTTGCCGACTTAAGTCGGCTGCATGGTAAAGTTACGGTAGATTCACAAAACAAAATTCTTAAGTACACCGGATTTCTGATGCAGTCTTTTGTTATTGGTAAATGGATTTTTGTTGTTGGTAAAACATATTGTTTGGTGGTAGTATATTTTGTAGTTAGTTTGCAATGAAATCGCAGAATTGAGTTACTAGAAGATTGTTTGGAATTTAACAAAGTTAATTATAACTTCATATGACATGATGCAGTAATTGATGCATAATTAATTATAAAGTGCATCATTATAATGTAATAATTATTTTAAATATTGTGATATTTTGTTATATAACCAAACAAATTGTTATTCATTAAACTTGACTGCCTTGCATTATTGCGTGATTATATCAAAGTCGGAGTAAGTTTCTTCTACCTGGGAATTCCTACTTCCGATTAATTTAATAGCGTGTTATAACAACTTTTTTTATTACAAAAAATGTTAATTATCTATTTTCATGAACACGTGTAGAAAATTATAGAACAGCAATTTTGAACTTCCTAAATTCCTATTGAACATATTACTAAGAACATAAAATGTATCGAGCATAATCTACATATTGCCTCAAACCCAAAATGAAACTTTTCCGAAAAATATTTTTATAATTTTTTAAAACTCCAAGGCCAGTCCAGTAATTCAGCTGGTAGAAATGCCTTAACATTGGTTTGATGACCGACTTACTATGGTAATTAGCTGAATTTTGAACGAACAAATAGCCTACATTTGATTGTTCCTGTTCAAATTCAAACCAAAAACAGTTCAAGATTACAAGCGAAAATGAGTGAACCAGATTGGATGATTGTAAACAATGCCGAATTTTCAGTAATAAAAGAAATAATGATTGCCCAAAAAAGAAAAGGATAATATTAAAGAATGTATCGTGAATTAAGGTAAAATAACATCAACAAAATCTAACTAAATTTTTTTGCATTTTCCTCGTAATCTTCTTTCGTTAAGGTAGTTTCAATGTAGCTTCGTTGACAAATATTTCAATTTACTTATAGATTAAAATTACTAGTTTAGGGCTTACAAGCCTACCATGGTAAATTATAATGTTTAACTAACTTAATACTACTACTGGTAAGCATCCGTTACGTCTCAATAAAAATTCAATAATTTACCGAAAATTTCTAAATTTATGAAATTCAAATAGATGCCTTACCTTCATTTGCTATCCTTAAAATAGACTTAGTAACTTACAAAAGAACCTGTGACGATTCAAAATCATTGACAGCTGGCTTTGTTTATGTCTGAAGTAAATGTAAATAGACCCAGCTGGTGGAAATAGAATAATAAAAAATAATTTAATTTTTAAAAAGGGATAAACAAAATGGGGTTGCTAGGTGGCTAGTAGGTTGTAAAACAGAAATTGTAAAATGTTTTAATGAGTGGGGCCTGGAGATATGAAAGGGGACAGTACGTTATCATGTATTCTTAGTTATTAAGAATTTATTTACGAGGTATTTATATATTAATGAAACAAGGATACTATTTATGAAAAGAAAATGTTAGAGAATGTTTGTAAAAGAAAAGAACACTGTTAAAAGTAAATAGTGGTTATATTAATGATATAGCCTACAAGACATTATTAAATAAAAATTGTAGAACAATATTTATTAAAATAGATTTAAGAAGAAAACATAAAGTATATGTACTGTTAATGTATAATATAGAATTGAAGCATTAGAACACTGTTAAAATAAAATAGTTATTTTTATTGATTTGAATTTAATTTACGCATCAAACCAGTACTTTAGTAATATTGAACAAACATTGCTTAAAATACCAAATCTTTACTATTTTTATGTATTTTAATCGTAATTCCAATTAGTTTATTTATATTTTAAGGTTCATGATGAACAACCGTCAAAATTATCTTAGCATATTGGCTAAAGCTAAAATGCACTTTCTTTTGAAAAAAAATAAAACGTTTAGTCTATAACTACAGGTGCCATCCAAATTATAGTTTACTAAACATGTATTATGTAATCTAAATATTAAGTATTATAAAAAATCGAAAAACTAAAGAGAGTAAATTAAGCAAACAAGGGGTAGCTCTAAAAAATACATTTTTTCAAAACCAAAAAATTTATTTAAAATTGTAGACTTAAAATCCACTTTTAGACAAAATTCTTTAAATGAAAATTAAAAAATTTGAAAGCAATATTATAGATTTTATAATATTTAATATTTTGTTTTTCGGCTTTAAATTTCAATTTACTTTAGAAAAACCAGTTGAATCCGAAGTTTACCAAAATTTAACCCTTAAAGTGAATTTTGGAGGATTGCTTAAAACTAATGGTTAATAAAACTGCTACGACTCTTTCATTCTAATATTTTTGGTTCGACGATTACTTAATCACAGACTTACTGTATAGAAAATCAGTGCGGAAACGGAGTTGCTTCAAAATTTAAGGAAAATTTTATGAGAAAATTGGTGTGGATTATGAACTATTTTAACATGAATAACCAGTATAAAACTACGTAAATATAGAATTGATTAAATAGTTTCAACGGATTTCTTATAACACGTAATTTAGCATTTTCAAAATTGGTTTAATACAGTATAATTTACCGATAGAGGAAACAATCGTTAAAAATTATTTAAGACTGTATAATTAAAAGAACTGAGAAGGATAATAGCGAGTAGTAATAATTTTTTATTAATTGTGGGGTTATTTAAATGAGTAAACATTAACGGTGTGAATGGTGACGAAATCATGAGAATTGTGTGTTTGGTTCTGCATAAAACGAGGTGAAAATTGACCATTTAGAGTAAAGTTAGTGGGATAAATCTTACGTAGACTGGTTCTGATAAATAGTGATAGTTTGTTAAAACCGGTTCGATTACTAGCGTTAACGAGTAAACTGAATTATAGAACAATGAAAATTATTAAGTATTTAAAAAACACACAAGGAAAATTTACTTAATATTATTGTTAATCGCACTGCTTTTTCATAACAATTCATTTCAGTGCTTCACATAATTATAAGATGAAACTAATAGTTAATACGAAAATCAAAGTAGTAATTCAGATTTCTGGAAATTGAGTAACGTAAATACTGACCCTTTCATTTGAAAAGTTAAGCAAGATATAGCAGAACAATCATTATATTGTTTTTAAATGAAAGTAAATCGTTGGTAATTATATTTTAAAACATCTCCGGAGTAAATCATGAAAAAGAAACGAAAAGAAAAAGTTCTCGATCGTAAAAAATAAACTCTTATCTCCTTACAACGTTTAACATAAATTCACGTTTTGTGAAACTTAAACGTGTCAATATAATTTTTATAATTAACTATTTGAAATTACATTTTTGGATCAATAAAAATTATTATTAACATTATGAAATTTTCGAATATAAATTCCATTGATTCCTTTCTAAATCTTTAAATTTGTAATAGTTTTCAGGGTGCGAGTTCATAGTTGCATGAACTGCTAAAGTTATTACTGACTACTTTGAGTAAATATCCAACATTTTAAGCTTGCAATAATATAAAGTATTGCCAGGCGTTAACCGAAAATCAAATCTGGAGAACCTCGAACAATGTATGGCCATAGAGCCGCTAAGGAGATCATTTCCGTGTCAAATAAAGTAAGTTAAAAAAAATGATATCCTAATATAAATTGAGAAATTATGGTTTGAAGAAAAATCAATAAATAAGTCATTTAAGTCATCGTATGATTCAGTTTTCTTTCAAGTTTCACGCGGAAGCGTTTCACTCAACCAATAGACCGGGCGCCAGAGGTAATAAAATACAGGTACTAAAACAAAGAGATGCAAAATATGAGAACTGTTTTTCCGATTCTTGTAGCTGAGGTCCTAAATATGAGCATTGGACTTAAAAATATTATTTAAAGCAGACTAAAACACATGCCATTTACTCATTAACTAGACTTCCTCGAACGACTTCATTGATTAATACACTGTTAGCGAAAAGTTCTGGGTTTACAACCATTTTCTGGAATACTTGTGCACAATTTCACTATTCTCTGCTCCACTATAATCTGTAATAATCTTACATTGATATATTTTACTAAAGTTTCGTGACTTTTCAAGACATGGTTTAAATCGCTGTACCATATATGAGAGAGTCGTAATAGACAATTCACTCACTAATAGTATAAGCTAAAAAAATCTGGGTTTTTTTAAATATTTTACATTATCTATGAAATATTTGTTCCGAAAGAAAACAATATACGCTTAGTTTAACTAACTATTTCAAGAATATTTGATTTCTTTACAAAAAGGAACATTTCAAACAATCTTTTCAATAAAAAATATAGGTCAAACAATAAAAATATTCAGTCACTGTTGTTATTTCTTATGTTGAATATGTTATATTTCTACGTTGTTTTTTTTTTGTAACTTATGAACTACATAAACTATGTAAAACGATTTAATAAAATTTAATGTAACATGTAAGAAAATTCTGTTATTTCCTCTTGAATACAACAATATTTTACACGGTAATTTGTGTGACCGTTGAAATGGCTTCTGGGTTGGAATACATGACAGATATTTTTCATAAGGCTTTGTAAGACAGAAATAACAGAATGGTCCTTACTCTTGAAATTATTCATACAATATTTTATTCTCGTGTCTGTTGTATGAAATGACACTAATGGTATCGTTCGGAAGGTTATAACGGTACCTTTTCTTATCTGCCAGTCATTTACTACATGATATATTAATAAATACTTATTACATCTGACTACTGTATTAATAGAACAGAAGAAAATAATCTATGCGTCAAAATTCCCAGTGAAACAAATCAGAATTAAAACTTTTACCGAGAAATAAGTTTTATAAATCGCAGCAAAAGAAATTAAATAACCAGTGAAACAAATTATCTAAAAAATTTCCGTCTATTTTTCAATCAAGCAGAACAGAATAATTAAAACGTAATAATTAAAAAAGACAGAAAGAGCGCTCAAAATTTTACTGTTGATTTATTTCACTTCTCTTATCAATTTAAGTATTTTAGTTCATTTTAATGGGATGAAACTTCATTGCGTATTTCTATGTCAGATTAGTTTCATTATGGTCGTAAAAGAATCAATTTCAGCGATAGCAGATGTTTTAAATCCGTGTATTATTGTGTAATACAATATTTATATACAAATTATTTTAAGGTGATCTAAGCCACAAGATTTGTACCGCTTATTTTCGTAAAAGTCACTTAAGTTTAATAAAGAAATATTCCGTCAAATACATAAAAATAGGTGGAATATTTTTACTTTTTCTTGCCTATGTAAATGTATAGGAAGGAAAGTATTGTTTTCATGTTGATTTTTCGAAACCGAGCTTTTACAGGAAATACACGTGTTCAGGCATCATGAACCCAAAAAACATGTTTTTAGCGATTGGTGTGTTTGTGTGTGTGCGTGAACAAAATATCTCAAGAACGGAATATCGTATGAAGTTGAAACTTGAAACTTAAGTTAGGTGCCACTAGAGGACCCGACACGAACATTTTTATCAAAATCGACAACCGGAAGTAGTAATTGCTTCGAGTAATTTTTTTACTTTTTTACGATATTCTCAAAATAGCACCTACGATTTTTTTTAAATCGCCTCATTTACTACATTTTTAATGCTCCACAGGATAGGGTAGGTGCCTTATCAACTGAAACTCTTGGAGACGCTGTGCTCTCGTAAAAAAAGTCTTTTTTTAAGATTGCGGCCTTAATATGCATTTTAGGAAAAAAGTGTTTATATCAAAGTTATAGAAAATTTTAAAAACCTACTACTAATACTTCTAATGTTTTATTCCAGCCATTTCTTTCTATAACACTTAGTTTAGCGGTATGTTAGAGATTATACTATATTTTATACTAGATTATACCATATTTTTTTATACTACACACATATAATATATATTTTTTTTTACACTATCTATATATTTATACTATATTTTTTTAGAGATTATACTATATTTATACTATATTTTATGCTAGATTATACTATATTTTTTCATGAAAATCTGTAAAAATGGTTTTTTAAGATTTCGGCCTTAGTATACATAGGTTATATACATAAGGTTATATTTTTATTTTTTGCATCGGCAAGAGAAAGTTCTCGGAGTGTTTCACTCCAGATTTTTAGTTTTGCCATGTTTTTTTTTTAGTTTTGCTATTTACAATACGATCTCTTCTACCACTGAAGCAAAAAATTAACTTCTAAAACGCTTTGCTGAAACTAGGCTACTGTAGACGTACGGAATTCTGATATTTGGTTCTCCTACACAAACCACTTTAAACAGGATCCACCTGTTCCAATTTAGATACTTGAAACTTGCTACTGGAGCACCTAGTTACGTGAGAAACGGTACCCTTTAATCGGATCTTCGCATTTTCTACGTAAAATATGTTTCAAGACAGCGTTTTAAAAGATTATTTATTAAACTACAAAATTATTCAAATAATCTCGCTCGACAAATGACCAATCAAAATTTTACAAATTATAGACGTCTTCGACGTCTTTGGTGTATAGATCTCTTTCAATAATATTATGTTACTACTTCATCATCACCTTCATGTCTTTCCTACTTCTTCATCGTCGACGCTGCCATTGCTGTTCGTCAAGTTCATTTCAATTGTAGTGTGACTACATTATCCTGGAGGAATCGCTGCCGGGTGCGGCCCTTCCTTCCACGCCAATCCCCCATTCTAATGATTTTGCTATAATATACAATTCTGTATTGAAAATTAAACAAAAAACCACTACAGTACGTAAAATGAAATATGGAGCCTGTGTTTGGAACCATGTATCTCACAAAGTAAAATACATAAAAATTTCGGGTACGGAAATAAAATGAGCCGTTTTAAAGGGTGGTTCTTTGTTATTAGGCGTTTTCTAACGATTTGGAAACAAAATATGTACCTGTTTTTAGCCATTATTCTTAGTCTTTACACTCCATCGGGAACAAAAATATCATTAAAAAAAAGACTGTAATTCCTTTACCCTTTGTACTAAAAGGCTGAATTTTAGCTGACATTATTAAGAAAACATGCAGGAACACTCCTCTAAAAAGAAATATTTTTCCTCTTGAAATTTATCGTGCTACATGTTCTAAAAAATGGACTTATTAAAAAATGCGTTAAAAAACGGGTACATATTTTGTTTCTAAATCGCCAGAAAATACCTTATACATCTCCGTGTTTCATATTTTATAAGAATATAGTAACAAAGAACCACGCTTTAAACCGAGCCACACCTGAATTTTTTGTTTTTTACTTGGTGAGGTACGTAGTTCTGAACACAGGCTTCATCTTTTATTTTACATGTTATATTAGTGCATTTTGAATGATCAAATTTCTATCTAAATTTACGTACACTTAATAAAATTACAAAATTTATGATTTATCCAAAACTTCAATTTAAGGTTTTTCTTGTTTTGTTTGGGGGAGAGGTTTAAACTAACGATCACATCAAGCACTGGGTTATTCGACATCTTGGAGTACGGTACTGGAACATATAAAGTATTATTTTAATATGTTAAAATTTTCCAGATTTTATTAGCAAAAAATTGATTCTAGGATCTTCGGCCTTGCAGGTCAGGTATTTTACTGAGTGAACCACCATGCTTTAGTTTTTATGCGGTGATTACAGAGTTAGTTATAGATTAATATGAAGATCTAAATAACATAATTTCTTAGCTTGAGGTACAGTTGTACACAGTTCACAATAAAATATTGGTTAACTGAAACACTAAGGCGTTACGATTAAATATTACTAAACTAAAATTTAATACTGAATTTCTTTAATACTTTCCACTTACAGAAAATGAATGCATTTAACGGTCCATTAACGTATAATTGGCGTACTTTTTCTGTATTCACACTTCTTTTGTGAAACGCAAGAATATTTTCCAGACTGCCTTGAAATATGTATTTACAATTACTTTATGACTCCCAGCAATAACTTCAATTTTTGATGGTATAAATTTACCACAATTAGTAATACATTTATTACAACGGATTTATGTGATTTAACTTCAATATTTTTTTTGTGTTATCAGAAATAATTTTAGAGCAGAAATAATCTTTCCTATAGAATCTGTTAAAGAAGGAGGTCACATTCTATTTTGGATTTTCCACTTCAAGGACGTTTCAGGAGATTGTTATAAAACAAATTATACTTCCGACTTACGTTCAGTAATAACACTTTATATCTATGGCCTATTTTAAACCTGTACTGCTATCTTAAATTATTCTTATTTCTGTAACACGTTGTATTCTGAAAAAATTAGCTTTTACTTGGAATTATTCAAAAAAAGTTCAATAAATTTCGAAAAAATAAATATCATTTTTTCAAAATTTACTATTTGTGTTCCTCTGATATTTTGAACAAATTAGTTAGTTGTTAAATAATTTTAATTCTTTTAAGTCTATTACTAATTTTACTTCTTTTAAGTCTATTATTATAAGATACAAGTCACCCTATCGCTACACTGTTTTAGTATAGAACAGGGTACACACTTTGTTTGTTGTAGTCTACGTATAGGTACAATATGAAACTTAAAATGACGAAACTGAAATACTGAAATAAAAACACATGTGTAGTACTTTACTCTGCACTTTGTATGGCTTTAACGTGCTCAAAATAAACAACATTACATTCTGTAACCAAAAACTAATTTTAGTTCATATTATGTCGCGAAACAACTATACAAGACGATGCATGACAAATTTGAATCATATGACAACCCTCTCATGCAAAACACGTACACGAGGGCGATACCGGGTACTCAGCACAGACGTTTAAAATGCCTCTAGCCAAGGGATCTTCTTGGACAACATAGGACTGTGGTGATGACTGCACGCTCCTTCAAGTAAATCAAGTTTTAGAACATTAACTTCACATTAAGAAATTGTTGTATTAATAAAATAACAGATATTGTTACTAAATTCCAATTGAAAGTGTCAAAAAAACAGTTCATATGTTTTCTCACAAAATTCTTGGTCATTAGCAAACACTGTATATTAGGTTAAGGAATACTAGAAGATGGTTTTTTTATTAACAGAATTTATCTACATCCTGTTCTTTATAGAACAATAAATAGATTTCTAAATTTTTATGATTTGGTGTGAAAAGATGTTGGTTACATTTACAATATATGTTTGCATGATTTGCACAGTTTGATATTTATAGAGTAATCGGTAAAAAAGTACGTTAAAAAATTTATATTTGAAGGAGACACATTTTATTGATTTAAATTATTTTTCGAACAAGTTTTTTAATTTAACTTAATGTCTCTTAATAAAGAAAAATCTCTTTTATAAACATTTCGTTAAAGAAATAAATAAAAGTGTTTTTTTTTTAATTAGGATCAATAAACTGTCTGCTTCAAATTTTAACTTTTTGACTTTTACTCCTTTTACTAAATACTCTAGCAAGATTATTACATATATAATGGAAGTAAATTTTAAAACAAAACTAAAAGTTTGTTATTAATTAAATAAGTTAATTGGATGCTCTAATCAATATTTACAAGTGTGTTTGTTTTTCATATACAGGGTGCAGATACAGGTGTTATATGTAGGGTACAGGGAGGTGAGCTGTTAGAGCTCGGAATTTTCATTTTTATTAGAAACGCTAAATAATTTAGGCCTAATAGTCGAGTTTCTGGATGCATGTCAAACCGGATACTGCAGATCCAAAATGGTTTGAATACGGTTTTTGGTATAAAAAGTTATCTCTGAAATAATTTTTTTGATCTCGGTCCATGAAACCAAAATAATTCTTTAAAATTTAAGTCTTAGTATTTTTTCGATTAACCTTCACCGATAGCTACAACTGTGAGTTGTTTCAGCTTGTCTTTTGATAAGCGTTTGATTTTGAACCCCAAGTTTCAGTTACGAGGCACAACTTGGAGAATAGACTTAAGCTGCCGCACAGATTGAAGTCTTGACATTCAGTACTTCAAAAATAAGGAAAAACTAACGGCATACAATTCCCGTCTTAGGCCAATTTTGATGGACGCCGGTCAAATTTATGGATGCGCTAGACCGTCAGCGATAGATCGGATTCAGAAGTTTCAAACAAAGACGTTACGATTATAAGTCAAAGTACCCTCTTACGTTTCTAACGCTCTTTTAAATAATGATTTCAAAATTTCTCTGGTAACATACGTTTTCTTTCAACTTCATCAAAACTTCTACAACAGGCTTTTCGCTCATCCAAACCAACTAATACGCAAAATTTCTTCCCATTATTTACCAAACAACCTTTAACGGTGATTAAAGAAGTAGAGTAGGATCTACTGTGTTTGGAGCAATATATCACTTATTTTTGTTATACACTTGATATAGGTATCTAGATATAGCAGATTTAACTAATTTCTTTCAAACGATTCATTTAAATCTAAATCAAAGTAAAATCTATACGCTATGGTAAAAGTTTAGTAGTCAATCAAATTAATTTTCAAATAAAAATAAATAAACATAAATAAAGACATTAAACCTAATTATTAACCTTTCATTAGAAAGAGTTAGCCTAATGACTAATAAATCATTACTTGTTTGTCACTAATGAGTCACTAAACCTCTTAAGTTTTCATTATATTATTAAATTTACTTAAAGTTGCGTGACTGATTATCAATATACTCGTAGGATGTGTTAATTTTTTTATTTCATTTAATTACGGCCGGGAATTGCATCTGCTTTACGGTGCAACAAGTTTCACTTCTTTTTTTACAGTCATTAAATGCAATTTGAAACTTCAGCTATTGGTTGATACTGAGACGTTAAATTTATACTTAAGTTCTAATATTTATGCGTAATTTATCTTTTTTGTCATTCAATAGATTACATTTAATTGGCTTGTTTCAAGCTCTTTTCTAGTTAAAATCCTAATAATTAGGCTAATAATAAATGTGAAAATTACGTGTGAAACTCTCACACAACTTTCTCTTGCCAATTTAAATAATGAAAAATATTTTAACATTATTCCAGAAATGGGCAGAGAAGATTGACGGAAAATCAATAGAAAGGTCCTTATACACACGTCCATCACGTGTTCTATCATGAGCAGCGACATTCCGGAACCAAAAAGATGGTAATTTACCTAGATCGACTGGTACCATACTTACGGGCTACTCGGGACGAGCAGCCTTAAGAAGGGGCAATGTAACATAATTTTAGAAACAGTCGATGGGATCGGGTGTTACTGTAATAACTTGTGTGTTGTATAAGGTGGAATGTGTTGAACAAGGATGGTAGATTCCGACGAATAAAATTTTTTGAATGGGAATTCTAAGAAATCGAATCTAGTTGAAAAATTTGTTTTTAGATTTATTCCTCCCAGACGTTCCAGAGTAGCGGCAAAGGATCTTAAATGTTTGTGAAACTACTAGACCGATACTAAACTAGATAAAAATAGTTAGCGCCGTTGTAGTGGGTCAGTGAATACCTGAATCATGAATGAAAAATTTTGGACCGTCTGAAATAGTGTCGTTGTGACATCGGTTCAGAGTCACGTAAATTGTGCATAGGGTTGGTGGTAAGGGTTTCTGGACAGGTAATTATTTTGGTTCTTAATAACAGTAATCTATTATTAAACAAATTCGTTTAATCTTAATTTTTCTTATTGACATATTTTATGAAATCTAATAGTATTTTTTAGTAGGCTGAGTTAAATCATTGATTGTAATTATTCATTTTGCAAATAATTAATGATTGTATTAAGTATAAAAATTTGTTTATTATTTATTAAACCCAATTCCCGAACGAACCTAGGTTTAGGTGTTACAATATAACCTTTGTTAATATCTACCTCTGTAGACCTTACAAAAAACGGAACATCACTAATTGATGCTAAACTAGGCTGTGTAGAAACAAATGCTCGAAATAAAAGTTTTTTTTTTATTTCCTTTAACGTTAATAACGTACACTTTTGTCGTAAAATGCATACTAACGCTTTTATCTTAAAAAACCAATTTTCTACCATTTTTTATAGGCAAACTACAAAAGAAAATCACTAAATGATGCTAAACTAAGCCTTATAGAAAACACCGCTTGAAATAAAAGTTGTAACTTTCTTAATTTTCTACAACTTTAATTTTAAACAATTTTGCCCGGAAATGCTTATTAAGGACGTAATCTTAAAAAAATTACTATGAGAGCACAGCCCTGAGAATTTCAGCAGATGCTTACCCTAACTTGTAGAGCGTGACCCATGACCCAATGAGATGAGGATGGTGTGTAAGACGTGTAAATGAGGTATAGTCTTGTACAGACCCATGCCGACCATTCCTGAGGGAGTATGGTTAATTGAACCCTAACCATCAAAGTACACCAGTAACTATTGTCTAGTATTGAAATCCGTAGGTAAGCAACTACCTTTACTAGAATTTGAACCTGGAACCTTCGTTTCCGAAAATCAGCTGTTAAACAGCTAATTCGTGGCGGCGACTTTTACCTCTCAACCAACCCGGTGGCACAAATAAACTGCTATTTCCGGTTGATTGATTTTGATAAAAATGTTCGTGTCGGGTATCCTGACGATACGTAACTTAAGTTCCGAGTTTCAACTTCAAACGATATTCCATTCTTGAGATATTTTGTTAACACACATACGTAATTAGGCCTACAAAGCAATACGTAAAAACATATTTTTTGAGGGATTAAGGACGCCTGAAAATATGAATTTCTGGTGAAAACTCGTTTTGAAAAAATGGAAATGAAAACAATACTTTCTTTCCATATATATCATATAGGTCAAGATAAAGTAAAAATTTGAAGATAATGTTCATAATTTATTTTCCTTGATGAGCCATTGCTGTGACATGAATAAAGATTATGTATTTATAACAATAAAGGTTACAGTCCTAATAAACAGCCTTGTGATACAGCAATGCAGGTATCAATTAATTAAATAATAGGGTAATTCTTACAGTTTCTTAGAACTTATTATTTTATTTTAAAACTGTTTTGTTTTAAATTAACGGATAAGTTGTTTGTAGGAAGTAGACCAGAGAGTAACAGGAAGGTACTGATTTTTCTTCCGTATTATTTATGCCAATATTTCATGTTGATATCATTTTGATTATTTATTTAAACTTCTTACTGAATGCCGCAGGGATTAAGTAATAGCGGTAGCATCGTCGCATGTGTATAACTCAAATTACATATTTAGTATGACGTTGACGGTCCTTGTATTAACAACATTAGTAATCCTGAAGTACCGCAGGGCGTTTTCGCACCATCTTAGCCTATTATTTGAATACAATGTTACTATAATTTAAATAATATTCTTGGATGGATCATTTGAATATTAAAATTATTAACTGTTACTCAGGGAATATTGTATTCTAAAAGTTCTTATCGTTTTGTGAAGTATTTAACGGATAAATTTATACCTATTTACTGTTTCACTTTGTTTTTGCACAACCAGTAAATACGCATACAATATATATATATTTAATGATGTTAGACGTTAAAGGAGGACACCACTCATTAGTAGGACTCCCGCATTAATTACTAAAGTTAGCCTTTTCATAATTTTAATCATTAAGATTTTTTAATTAATAATAGGAAGTATAATTTTTTTATATTTTTATTAAGTATTTGTTTTTATAAAACGTAATTAAATTTGAACTGTATTTAATGAAGTTAACCCAAGTCTCTGCTCCTCCTCCTGCTGAGCCCGCGATATGGATAGCCTAGCAAATGTGGAGAACTTAGCGCGCGAATGAATGGGTTGGAGTTGCTATGTAATTTCAATTTAAAACGTTAATACATTTCCTGTATGGTTTTATTAATAAATGGGATTGTTAGGTTTGAGTAAAGTGTGTGATTCGACACAAAAAAATGGAGCGTTAACTAGCTAGCGTACGAAGCAATTTTAATTGAAACCGTTGAGGTTTGCCTATGACTGATGGTTTTGATGATACCCATTCAAATCGTTAATTTTCACTGACTGACAATATCATCTTTGAAAATTATTTTAACTTTTTGTTAAATTACGACCGCATAGATTAATTTATAATTGACCTAGTTTAAAAACAAAAAGCATTTTTATTTAAAGCATGGTTTTTTATCTTTTTTACTGTATTATCTACATTTTTGAAGTGTGAAGTAATAATTTAACCACAGACTGCGGGCAGACTTATTGATAGCTTCATTACAACGCATTTTTTTAACAAAGTTCAGTTGTTTGGCCATCAGCTTTAAATGAAAATACGAAATATAAGCAAAAATTATAAAAGTCTGAATTCTGAAATTTGTTAATGCAAAACGATTCTCATTAGTGTGTTTAAAAAAACTTACTTATAAACCAAACCTAATTCTGCGCTGCTAAACTGTATAACTTATTTTTTTTAAATACTTTGAGGCATTTTAATTATTTTATTTATTTAAATTAATTGTCTGCAATAGTCTTTCGACCAATTCTGAAGTTTAATTGTGAAGTCATAATATTGGACAAAGTTAATAATTATGACTTCATAATCATCCATAACAGGCAGGTGGAGTGTTAAATATTTGTATTCGATCTGCTAGTTCTAGGGCTACAAAAAATAGTTCTGTTTCTTATCACGTGGTCAGGCAATTGTATAGCTGAACTATTTAAGAACAGAAGAGGTAGAGGTGTAAAAGACACTAGTCAGAGTAATCTCCTCTGAAAGTAATGAATTTCATTATACAGCCAGACCCTGTGGTGAATGAAGTGAACGTGTCATTTGCAGGGTGCAAAGTAGATGCTTTTCGAGGGGCCTAACATGCTGATAAGCATAAGCTACTTTTATACTCAGTGAGGAAGCCATGGTAGACCACCTCACTCCTCGTTTTACTTAGTAAAACCTCTAGAGGTTCAAACCAGCCTTTCAGCTGATGACCAAAACAACATTATTGTTATACCATAAGCTATAGAATAGATCAATAGCACTAGCAGCAGCAGCTGTATCAGCAGTAGCAGCTGTAGCAGCAGTAGCAGCAGCAGTAGAAGCAGTAGTAGCAGTAGCAGCAGTAGCAACAGTAGCAGCAGTAGCAGCAGTAGTGGCAGTAGTAGTAGAAGTAATAGTAGTAGTATTAGCAGTAGCAATAGCCTATATAACATTAGTTAATTGATTAAGAAAATCTTGAATGTAAATACAATTCATATTTTAACACATTAATATCTGTGAATATTTTCGTTATTGTCGAGGAGGATAACTGCGAACGAATTATGTTCTTTCAATTTTTTTATTGTTTTACGTTACATAGTTTAACTTCTTCGTTTATGAAGTGCAAGTTTAAATCGTGTAATTATATTAAATAAAACTAGTTAATATCTGTTCCCGGTTTTCCTGAATTCACTGAATACTTCACTTTTTCTACGTATCACTATATTAATACTAAAGCCGATTTTCAGAATTACAGCTTTTTGGGACGGTACAGAAATAATATTTATTCCTTTAGAGTAGTTGTCAAGGTCTACCCCTCAGGAGCAAGTGGTTGAAATCCAATTGGTTTACGTTTCCTAGATATAACTTGCAGAACACACATGGGGATTTTTAGAACTTTAGCTCTTCGGAAAATATAAATTAAACGTATTGCTTCAGATTAGGTCCTTTTTTTGCCCCTCAGGCACCAGCAATCAAAATGCAAATGTTTCAGTATTTCTGTCCATCTCGTAAGGAACAAATATGCTAATTTTATTTCTCTAGGTAATCTAGAAGTTAAAAAATTACTGATGACTGAGTAAATGATTGTACTTGCACTACTTTTTACATTCATCAGACATGAATCAACCTTACTGATTGACATAGGAAGTAGGTTTTTTACAGTTGAAGTACGTACTTATTATTTGACTACTTTGTTGACAATTTACAACTTAATCTAAATTAAAAATTTTCGTTGGTTACACGACAATTTTTTCTTTTATTTACTCAGTAGAATATTGCGTACTTCCGAATTAAAAATTTTATAAATGTAAACAAGAATGATTTGTAAGTTTTTTTAATTTCTACAACAAAAGCCTCTTGAGTATATGAGTGTTTCACACAAAGTTTTGTTTCTAAACAATTATTTACTTCAGTGTGAGATATCCGTGAATTCTTTTTAAAAAGTAGCCTGACAGACTTTTTTTGTCTGCCGTAAGTAATTTATAAAACGAAATGACCTAAATAAATGAGCCTACTTTATTTTGTAACAAGTTTTCTTATAAAAATAATTTTTATCTGAATGGAAAAACACAGAATTAATTATAAGTTTGCGCAATAGTAAATAATACACTGTTCACCAAATTACTGTTAATCAAGCATGGCACTACAAACAGGTGAGTGGTTTGGAATCATCCATGACAATCCTGCTTCAATTATTGATGTCGACAATTCCGAGAAAAATGTGTAATTACGAAACTTACTATAATTTTATTCAATTTAAATAATTCATTTCATTTCTATGCGCACGGGACGCATCGTACCAGTCCAACTTTTATTAAAACTGCACGTGTGCTATTGTCTATTTTAGGACAAGAATTTCTTTTCAATAATTATATAATCTTAAAACGGTAAATTTACAGTCATTTTTCATAAAGATTTGGTTTTCCACCAAGAAATAAATTAAATCATATATTTTTGTTAAGAGTTTTCCTTGTTTCGTCCGATAAAGTTAAAGTAGACTGATGTTCCAGAAGTTAAAATAATTCTAACGGTTTTCCAGATTAGACCAGATCTTTAATGCAGTGGTCAGAACAATTGGATTTTGAATAATAAATAACTACTCCGGCAGAAAAGTGAAAAAGTTAAATTTTGATTAGTATATCGATACAACTCCAGAAAATTGAATCTCCTCGACCTTGACTTTATATTACGCTATGGGCTAATAAATTGACTGCTAATAATTTTTTAAGTTCATAATGGCTGTCCAAATAACTAATACTGAATTTCGAAATTTCCTGTTTCACTCTATTTAAGAAAAAAAATTCTAAAATAAAATGTATTGTTTATATACGCCTACCAGGATATGTCTAACATGTACCTTATGGCCTTTGACTGGAATCGCTCTAAAATCTCGATACCTGAATTTATAGATGTAGGCCTACCCCGAAGTTTTATTCCGTATGTCCAAGCAGGTTTCAATATTTATTTCGAGAGATTAATTTTATTGGATTTTGTCAGGAGCGATTTGTTGACCAAATGGCAATAAATTTTTCGAAAATTAAGGTCTAGTGTTTAGTTTTTGTTATGTTGTTTCCATGTAAGGCGACGATCTAAGTGTAGGCCCATATATCTGATATCGTAACAATGTGGATTCATGTTGTTTGCTTTTACTGCCAGACAGTTGCCTTTCCTTAAACTGCATGTAACGTGTACAGATTTGGTTTCATTGATTTGTATCCTTCAAGCGTCTAACCTTTCAAGTTTATCTAAATATTTTTTGTAACAAGTCTAATGCGTCTGCTGGATTAAGCAGATTCTGAGCGGTTCGTATTATTGACTGTGATAATACTTATACATCTGCAATTATAGCCGCTGTTGTTTGTTTATTATCAGGTAGAATTTGTGTATTATCAGGCGAGTCGGCTCCTAAATTTATATAAAACAGCTCATATCAAATGTCAAGAAACATAATTTGGAAGCATCTGCTATCTAAATACGATGAAACACAAAAAACCATGTTATACTTAACTATAATAAATAGGTGATAACTTAAATAAATAATAAATAGGTAATACTTCTTTCTATTTATATTTTAAACCATTATGCTAAACCTTGTGAAAAGCTTCCCTTTCGTTTTTGAAAGACTTAAAAAAGAATTTATTTTCTTCAAAGTCAGCCGTATTTAAATTGGTTACCCTATTGACTTCTACTGTTGCATGTCATTCACGAAACCCAAATTGGTGGAAAAGTATCATATCCAAAAGAATAGGTTCCAATCTTTTTAGAAATAGTTTTTCAAAGACTTTAGATAGAATTGGAAGAAGACCAATTGGTCTGTACGATGAAATATCATACAGATCTATCCCAGGTTTGGGTGTTAATTACTGAAACCTAAACTTTTTTCCACTGTTCAGGAAAATGACCAATACGAATATAGCAACAATTACAAGTAACACACGTTTTTGATAGCGGTTTTAATAGTTTCCCCGTAATTAAATCAAATTGTGAAGTTTTCCTAGGATTGTTTCTTTTTCTATGGCATGTTCAATCCTTTCGGGTGAAAACTTCGGGTGAAAACTAATAATGCTATTTTTAAGAAAATAACCCGATGACAAAAATACTTCTAAGTCTTTCTCTATAATTTTAGTTCTAGTTTTGACAAAAATTGAGGAAAAAAGCCTAAAATATATTCTACGAAGATGTGAGCTTTCTCTTCGATACTTCTGGCCCAGCTCCCATCAACTTAATGAAAAGGTGGTGTATTTAATTGAGGTGTTTAAAACATTGTAGCCTTCCATATTGAATCATCAGTCACTGATAAATTTTGAATGTAGTTGTAAAAAGAATCATTTTTAATCTTCACAACAATTTTTTAGCTGTTGCGATCCATTGTTGATTTTTCTTTTCTCATCAGAATATATTTTAGTTTGTCATATTTTTCTTATTTTCTTCTATTTTCTGCCTTATATGGAATAAAGTTTTTTGCCGTTTGGTAGACTTTGAGTTCCAGACAGCAGACTGAACTAAAGTAGTTAAATTATAAAAAGCAGCATCAATTTACTTCTTTGAATTTTAACTAGCAGTTAATGTTTTCTTCTAAAAGCTTTCAAAAATGTTCTAAATCCGTATTATTATTAAATAAAGTCTGAGGTGGTTCTTTCAAAATTCTGTCGATAGAAACTGTTAGATAACTGTTAACTGACAATGTTGTTAACCTGTTAACCGTTAGAAACTGTTGTTGTTAATAAAAAATGTTTGTATAAATTTTTTAGGCAGATATCTTTGATTCAATAATTGCAATTATTAAAACAAAGCTAAGTTCAAGTAGCTAAGCACTTATGTTATAATTATTGTAATAACTTTACTGTTTTTGGTAAAGAAGTCACTTGCAGATAAAGATTTAAGTAGAACATATTTATTTATTTAGGTGAATTTTTTTAAGATAAAAACACTGAACATATTCGTAGATAGAAACTAGGTACTCAATTTCTAAAAATAACCATACCTAATAAAAGAGAAATATTTCTTTTTAGCTATGAAATAGGCTTACAGATAAAATGTATTAATATATTTTAATTTTTAATTTAGTTCGTGTTTGTGAAATACGAGTTTTATGCTATATTTCGTTATATTTAGCTCGTACAAGTATAGTACGATCTCAATTTTCTCATTTTATTAGTAAAATTTGGCTTCAGTTTTTAGTAATGTCTAGTATGTTTGTATGTTTGTAGTTTAAAGCAATGTTTTTAGTAATGTCTAGTAATGTTTAGTAATGTCTAGTATGTTTGTATGTTTGTTAGTATGTCTAGTATGTTGATAATATGCTATATTGTATTATAGTTCGTGATGTAGTATTGTCTAGAAATGGTTAATGTAATAAGTTGTTCACAATAACAGGTTGCTTCTTTTTGTACAGGTTGCCTTCATTTTTAAGAAATTATGTATTGTATGGGGCGGAATGTATTGAATAAGGATAGTGAACTGCGATGAATGAGATATTTTGAATAATTTTTTTTTTGACACTTTTAATTGAAATTTAGTATTTGTTATTAAATTAATATAACAATTTCTAAATGTGAAGCTAATTTTCCAAAACTTGATTTACTTGAAGGAGCGTGCAGTCATCACCACAGTCTTGCAGTTGGCCAAGAAGATCTCTTGGCCAGAGGCGCTTCAAACGTCTGCGCTGAGTACCCGGTATCGCCCTAGTGTACATGTTTTGTATGAGAGGGTTGTCATGTAGTTCAAATTTGTCATGCATCGTCTTGTATAGTTGTTTCGCGACATCAATTACGTATGGCATTTGTAAGTCTGAATAATTTTTTAAGAAATCGAATCAAGTAAAAAGTTTGTTTTTATTTTAATTCCTTCTACGAGAAGCCAGAATAGCAGCGAAGGGTCTTGAATATTTGGGAAACTATTAGACCGCAGGTATAAAAACAGTTAGTGGGCCTTTGTAGTGGGCCAGTCAATAGTTAAATGGATGAGAAGTGTTATTGATCCGTTTTGAAATAGTGCCGTTGCGGTACCGGTTCTGAATTACTTAATAGTGATTTATTAATAGTGATTATTAATAGTGTTTATTAATAGTGATTTATTAATAGTGATTATTAATAGTGATTTAGTACGAGTAGTAGCAAGTAGTTGTGAACAGGCAAATCGAATGTATTGATTGTTTTATTTTTAAACGCTTTTATTTAACTTACTCTTGGAAGCATCAAATCTTGCAACTTAAAATTTTAATACTTCTACCGTATCAATATGAATCAAACTTTGCACACTTGTTTATCTTCGATGACAATACGCTGTCATAAAAAAAAATTTACAAAAAAAAATTTTTTTTTTTTTTAACTTACTCTTGGATCCATCAAATCTTGCAACTTAAAATTTTAATACTTCTACTGTATCAATATGAATGAAACTTTGCACACTTGTTTATCTTCGATGACAATACGCTGTCATAAAAAAATTTACAAAAAAATTTTTTTTAAACGCTTTTATTATTACAAAATAACTTACTCTTGGATCCATCAAATCTTGCAACTTAAAATTTTAATACTTCTACCGTATCAATATGAATCAAACTTTGCACACTTGTTTATCTTCGATGACAATAGGTGTTTGTAAAAAAAAATTACAAAAAAAATTTTTGAAAAATTTTTTTTTCAAAAAAAAATTTAAAAAACGCTTTAATTTAACAATTACTTAAAAAAAGTAACTAAAAAAAAAATAAAAAAAATTTACAAAAAAAAATTACAAAAAAAATCACAGAAAAAAATTATAAAAAAAATAAAAAAAAAAATTTTTAAGAAACGCTATTATTTAACAATGATTCAAATAAAAAATGAACTAAAAAGAAAAAATAAAAAAAATTACAAAAAAAATTACAGACATTACTGTTACAAATAAAAGCGTGGCGCATTTTTATACAACGAATATTTTACAATAAAAAATGCGCCACGCTTTTATTTGTAACAGTAATGTCTGTAATTTTTTTTGTAATTTTTTTTATTTTTTATTTTTAGTTCATTTTTTATTTGAATCATTGTTAAATAATAGCGTTTCTTAAAAATTTTTTTTTTATTTTTTTTTATTTTTTTTATAATTTTTTTTCTGTGATTTTTTTTGTAATTTTTTTTGTAAATTTTTTTTATTTTTTTTTTTTAGTTACTTTTTTTAATTTGGTTTTACATCTGACTTTGTTTGTTTTTACTGGGTCTTCATTATAGTCAACTTTACTTTAACCTTGAGTTTTGTAATTGATTTCATTTATGTAATTGTATTTGTTAGTAGGCTAAGTTTAATCATTAATTTTAATTATTAAATATGTTAATAAATAAAATTGTAATACGTTGTTAATTATTTATTAAACCCAGATCCCCAACGAACCTAGGCTTGTTGTTACAATATTTACATACCAATATAAATAAAAGCTATAGCAATATAGATTAAAATCCCCAAATAAACGTGGGGATAGTGAGGCAACAAAAATTTTTATATTAATTTTAATTTTATACTAATTTAAGTCACAACAGTGATCGGTGGAATCAAATCTATTTAATGACAATATTTTATTATTCTTCCTTTCCTGAGCACAGGGTATGCTTTATTTAGGAAAGTAATATATTTTCAGTTAACTAAAAAACTCGTGTATATTGTAACTTATATATAATTGAAATAATTAAAAAAAATTGGCACTTCTCTACTGCTAATTAATTGTTAATTAAACTACACATCTATTTTTTTTGTAAAAGATTTATCATTTAACTGTCCATCATTCAACGGCCCGGAAATGTGATGAGATAGCCAAATGTAGTCTTTCTTATTTTACCCTAAACACAGGTCAGTAAACTGCAAAACAATATTGGTTAAAAATTTAGTGAAGTTCTGAGAAATGAGAATGTGATGAAATAAAATTAATTTAAATATGATAAATGAGTTAATTTGGGTTTTCCATTCAAATACGCAAAAATATAATCTAAAATTTTGAAATAAAAATGCAGGAAATGTCAAAAATAGTTTATCGTAACATCTCTGTAGGCCTATATATTGTTTTTGTTGTGGTACCATATAATAATTTGTTGTGCTACTGTATAAAATAAATTTAAAAAATTTTTTATATTGTTTTTAATTACTGTGTCGAAAAAAGTATGCGCAAATTTAATGAAGAATAAAAAAATTGCTTTTGTTATGTATTACCTAACATTTGTTGACAAATTAATTCAAACCACTTTTTTATACTCCTAAAAATGTATAAAATAATATAGTATGATTCACTATCAGAACTTTTTAACCGAAATATTTCGGAACCTTTAGTCATTAGTTACATTAATGGGATATATTTTAATTGTTTTTTTTGAGGATTTTACTTCGCAATTCCTCAGTTTTTCGTAAACGCACAACTTACTGGTTAACACACTCGAAATTAAATAAACAAGAATTACCGTATTTCACCGCATTATGCACCACACTCCAAATCTTCAGGTTGAAAGATCATATTAAACACTTTTAATGTGAGTAATAAACTTAACTATTATGAAGTTTCTCAGATTTCTAAAATAAAAGAAAACTGGCGTTCATACTGTGGCAGTTTTACCGGGAACCTTCCATAGTTTGCTTCTATCTCCCTTGCTTTGTAATGTAAGTATTAAGAGCAGGCAAAACCCATTTTATTAGATGTCAGTAAAAACAATTATATTACGGTAAAGTTAGCTGACTCCCATCTCATTTCATGGTTGCACAGTAGTCAGTTAGCATGTATGCATCTTTGAACCGAAGAACATGGTGGTAAAATGGGGTTTCTGTTATGATTAGTATTTGGTACCATGATTTTTTTTACTAATACTTTAATTTTTTTAAATGGGGAAATATATTATAGTGCTGGTTTTAAACAGTCACAGATCGGCCGAGTGACAGTTTTCCATTAGTAAAAAGACCAGAGATGATAGCAAAAGTTTTTTTTTAATTCCTAATGCTTGGACGTTGCAATTTGTTCAAATCAGATCAACAAGCAACCCAATGACCCAATGAGATGAGGATGATGTGTATGACGTGTAAATGAGGTGTAGTCTTGTACAGACCCAGGCCGACTATTCCTGAGATAGTATGGTTAATTAAACCCCAACCGTCAAAGTACACCAGTAACCACTGTCTAGTATTCGAATTCGTTTAACCTTCCGTACATCCTTTACTAGGATTTGAACAACAAAAAACTAAGAAAACCTAAAAACTAAAAAAATTAAACTAAACTAAACTAAAGCTAAAAACTAAAGATAAATTAAACAAATATTTTTCTGCGGGCTTTTAAAGAGGTTATATCCGCTTAAATTTGGTTAAAGTCACCGCAGTGAAATTTTTAATTACGTTTAAGACTTTAAAAAACGATCTCTGCATTTTTAAATATGATTCAACGTAAGAGCACAAACGGAACGAGAAATAAAAACCTATCAGAAGAATATTTGCTGGACACCATGGTTGGACGCTTAGATTTCTACGGCGGTGTAAGTTTATCGGTTATACAACTAACTGCAATTGGCCTAAAAATTGTCAGCGGATCTCACAGAATAGTTAAGGATTTTCGTCGATTTAAATAAGGCTTCGAAAATATTTCACCCAATGTTCTCAACTTCATTCTGTCGGGAACTTTTTGGGGACAAAAAGTGCCCATTAAGCGGTGAAATAGATTAATTCAAAACTGTTGTTTCTTGTTTTTGAGAAAAATTAATTCTGATAAAAGTTACGTAGTTACAACTGAGGACTGACATACAGTTAACTACGCGTTAAGAGACAGAAATAATTTTATATATATTAAAGCATTACATCAGATCGAAATGAATTTTATTAATTCAATTTGCTGTAGTTCTGTAGATTTATCTAATTTCTTTAAATGTACTTACATAAGATAGGATTATTCTAAAATAATTATGTCAGTGTTAAGTCAAACCATATCTCTACTGTATCTTTCACGAAGCCTTCTTTGTGGGTTAACTGGTAAATCTGGTGCGTTCAGGTCATGTTCAGAGTGATTTTTTAGTCCTGTTACACAATTGTATTTGTCAAATTTTTCTAAGAAAGGGAAATTTTTTTGTGATACGAAGTTGGCCACCCTATTCAACCGGTATAGATACGGCAGTGTGATTCTCGTTGAGCTGTGTAAAATTGTGTGCCGTTTCCGGTCGTGTTACGAACAGAATGTATTTTACCCTAGAACAACGGTTTTTTATTCTTGAACAATATTTTGCTACGAAATCGTATACGAGTCTAAAAGAATCATTTCAAATTAAATTTGTAGTTGTTCCTCCACCAGAAAAAATGTCAATTTCTAGAAAAACAAACCGATTTCGAGAGACAGGTAGTGTTTGCGACAGAAAACGTAGTAATCGACCAACTCTCTTGACAGATGACGTTTTAAAGAAAGTGAAAACAAGATTGCTCAAGTCTCCACGGAAAAGTTAACGAAAACTTTCCTCGCAAATTGGTTTATCACATTCGAGTGTTCAGAAAACTACTAAAAAATTGAGTATCCGTATCGCGTACGATTAGTCCTAGAGCTTTAGCCTTTAGATTTAAACAAGCGATTGTTCTAGGGTAAAAGACATTCTGTTCGTAACACGACCGGAAACGGCACAAACTTTTATACAGCTCAAGGAGAATCAACTCACACTGCCGTATCTATACCGGTTGAGTAGGGCTACCAACTTCGTGTCACAAATCAAAATTTCTCTTTCTTAGAAAAAATTACCAGACATTAACAGTTGGGTAACAGGACTAAACAATTACTCGGTATAATAGATTTTCAATAAAATGGAACATATTTTGAAAATTACGATACAGCTTTAGAAATACATCATTTGTGTAATGAGTGCGTCAATTCCTATGTAAAGTTCTTTTTGTTACGTTAAAATTGGGCCTCAGTAATCGTCCTCAGTACTTTGGATTTGAATATTTGTATTTTTGGTATGACTTACAGTTTAGCAAAACTATGAATTAGTTTCCATGTATCCAAATTGGTTTCAAAAATGTTTGGTAAACGGTTAATTCGAAGTGAAGTGATAATTTAGAATGACGAGGAAGTAGAGAACAGTTGTAATGAAAAGATCAGAGAAAGATTTGTGAAAAAGGTACTTATCGATAAATTAATTTCTTACAACGCAATTTAGAAAATCGGGTAGTTTTTTTAGTGCACCTTGTAGCAATATTTTAGTAACGGATAAATAAAGGAAATTTCAAGTCGCAGTAATAAACTATTAATAGTTCAGACGGACATTGTATACAACTTAATAAAATAATAATAGGTAATAAAATTTATGTTTTATAAAACACTATTGATATCAAACTTGATAGTGAATAATATAATAACAAATATTTCAAAATAATAAATGTGAAATCATTAACATGTTGTGTATTTTTTTTATTTTAACAATCGTTTCTGCGATTTAATTGTCGACTTGATAACTTAGATTTAAAAGTACAAATTAATTTACTATTACAAAATACCTGTAGTCAAATACTCAAACATCTAGGCCCATATATAATTGCCTTAACATGTTTTGTTTTAAATCTATAATAGTGAAAATAGATAAACCAAGGTAGGTAATGTTGTATGTTGGAGTAATTTAATTTAAATGGACGTAATAAAAGTACTTATGCATTGCAAACTTAATTAAGAATCGCTTGTCAATTAACCGTTCACTTGAATTACAATGTCACTCGAAGTAAATAACGTTTCCAGTGTGAAATCTATTTATCTATTCTACTGTAATTTATTTCGCTGTTAAATTCTTGACAGTAAATCACAATACTCATCTTACAGTCACAAACTAAGGTTTTTGTATTTTTAATTAGATATAAAATGGACTATTTTCTCCAACGTTTACAAGTAAGAATTTTTAAATTTTTTTTTATGCTCAATTTAAAAATCATATTATGTTAGTGGAAATATCTTCAAACTTATCCAAACAATTTTATTCTACTGAAACGTTTTAGCACTTTACGGCTTGGTTGTAAGTAGAAAATTGACAAGGTGGTGTTTAAGGCAACTTAATCCAACGAACATTAATTATTTTTACTTTCTATTACCTTGTATCAAATAAGGAAAGGAAACTATTGTTTCATGTCAATTTTTTGAAATTAAGTTTTCAACCGGAAATACATGTTTACAGGAGCCCTGAACCTAAAAAAAACTTGTTTATACCAATTAGTGTATGAGTTCATACACTAAAATCCACAGTACCAAAACCCACAGCAGACGCTGACCAAGCTGTCGATGCAATTTAAAATAAACTACAAAAAATAAATATATAAGCTTAAATTGACAAGAAGTATTCAACAACTGTTTTATTTAAGTTGTCGGAAAAATAAATTTATTTACTACTTATTTCTCAAGAAACTTACCAGCAACTTAATAGACTAGGCAAAATTAATTCAAAGATATTTTAATTAGAGGGCAAAAGAATATATTGTATTGTAAATTTTTTCCAAGTTCGTTCGGGATCTGGTTAAAATAAATGATAAAAAAATAAAATTTGGTGTGAAACAATTACACGACTTTATCTTACCAATGTAAATAAAATCCCCAAAAATAACTTGTTTAATAATAATAATAATAATAATAATATAATATAAAAAGTCTTTATTGAAACAGTTATTTACAAAAGTTTAATACAATATATAAATAAAAGACAGACAATACACCTCCCTGGTCCCTTTGACCGTTGGAAAGATTGTCAGTTAACAAAATATCATTCCTTTTGACATTAGAATAGTTTACAACATAATGAAATCTGCATCAATAATTGAACTCACTGACCAACTCATATCTATAGTACCACGCCTCCTTACAGTATTTTACTAGACTATGCTAACATTTATTATTCAAAAAAATTTATAAATTCTGCTTCTTCTAAATAAATCTTGTTAAAATATTTATATATGATTTCTTTTAGAATCAGGCATACAGCAATAAAATGATAAGTGTCTTCTTCTCTACCTAAATTACACAAAGAACACAGTCTGACTGCGTCCTGGAAACGGTACTTATTGAGATAGAGCATTTCTTTTCTCACCTTACTCACCCAACTAACAAAATTTCCATCTCCACTCACCAATAAGTCTCCCAGTGAATTCAGCCGTTTATAAAAAAAAAATAAACTTGTTTAATCTTTAGTAAACAATAAACAATGGAAAACATAACCTAATTTTAATCGTAAGTGAATGGCGCAAAATTAAAATACACAAATGAACATAAATACACCTAAAATTTATTTATAGTGTATTGTTGTTTAGGTCTTCAGCCGAAAGGCTGGTTTGAACCTCTAGACGTCTGTGAAGTTGGCCCCTCATACAAACATTTAAAAAACTAGTGGAATAGATTATTCTACGTTTGTTCCGGATTGTTCCGCAAAAGTTTCGTTTGTTCCGCTTAAATAAGCGAGACAATCGAGGGAACTGGTGGTGGGGAGCTAACTTCACGCTAGCCCCCGCAGTTTTCCTCCATTTTCTCACTTATTTGAGCGGAGCAAACGATCATTTTTGCGGAATTTTTACGGGGGGGCTAACTTCACGCCAGCCCCCGCAGTATTTCTCGATTTTCTCACTTATTTGAGCGGAAAAAACGAAAATTTATCGATCCATGCAAAACAAAAGTTCAGAAAGTTGAGTGGGGAGGCTAGCGTGAAGTTAACCCTCCAGTTTCCTTCCATTTTCTCAGGGATATATTCTTCCTTATTTTATTCATATGACGTTTTTTTTATGTAGAAATGTAGGTGAGCTTTTAAAGTGCCATACCATATTGTATAGTTTTACAATAAAGTAAAATTTCAAAAATTATTCTTCATGCCCTAATGTTTTGTTAAAACCGTACAGCCTTACCTGTGTATGCGGCTTCATTACAATTTATGTAATTAGCAAGATTTTTTTGGCATAAAAAAATTTATGCTTAATTTTATTTTAATTGTTTAAAAGAAAAGTTGCCCATAACAAACAGGTGGAGTGTTAAATTATTTGCACTCGATCTGCTAGTTCCAGGGCTACATAAATAGTTCTGTTTCTTATTACATCGTTAGCCAATTATATGACTGATGCATTTAAGAACAGAAGAGGTAGAGATGTAAAACACTTTAGTCAGAGTTATCTTCTCTGAGAGCAATGAATTTCTTTATACACTCCGATTCGTAGTGAATGAAGTAAAGGTGTCATTATTGCAGGTTGAAACTGCATGCTTTTCAGAGGACCTGGCATGGTGATAAGCATCTTTTTCTACTCAGTGAGAAAGGAAAAGGTAAACCACCTTAGTAAAGCCTCTACAGATTCAAACCAGCGTTTTGGCTGATGACCTAAACAACAACGCAACAACAGAAGAAAAATACCCTTAAGGCATGTCAAAAGTTTTTTGTTTATTTTGGTCCCTTACAATATTCCTCCAATAAATAAACAAGGTACAAAAGTGTATCCTAATGTGAATAGAGCTCATCTGGAGTTCTATACGTAAAATTGACAGATATTAGCATTATAAAAATCAAGTCAACAATGGCGTTCTTAGAAATGAAAAAAATTAGGAAATTAATATAAGGAAGACGTAGATCTAGGTCAAGGAAAAGTTTGCGAATACCATGTACTTACAGGCCTGATATTAAATTAGTTCAGTTTAGAGCGTATTAGTTAATACATACACGCATAAGTAAATAATGAGCGCATATAATGCTTGTGATTGTGTTCTAGTAGTTCAACATCTTGAGTAATTTAATGTGTTTGTCCTAGACGTTTATAAGTAATCTAGGCGCTTTATCGTTTCTAAATGATACAATAAATTTAACTTGATTGCTTTATTGTCACGATTATTCATTATCCTCTTTTATGGTAGTAGGAGTGGACGAATTTGTCGTTTCCCTATGGTAAAAACTAACAGAACGTAGATAACCTTTTTCAAAGTAGGCCTATTCAATTCTCAGTATTTTATTAGAATAAATGTTTAATTGCCCCAAACAATTTTATTAGTAAACTTAAAGTTAAATATCACTAATATATAAGTGAGCAGTTAATTTGCGTTAAGCTTTTGATAATACTTTCATTTTCTAGTATTACAGTAACAGGAGTTAAAGTAAAAATAAAATAATTTAAGTTTCATAAAGTAACGTAAAGTACACTTAAAGTAAGGTATTGCAAGAAAGTGTACTTGCACCAAGGCTGTTTGCTGATGGTTTAGCAGTTCTTGCGGTTGATGCCGATCCTGTAATTGCAACTCGAAAGACACAAAACCATTTATACCTAATAGAATCATGGCTTAAACTTTAGAAAATTAAAATTAATTAAAACAAATCTCAACAAATGACGTTTACTCTTAGACGACAAAACTACCCAACCGTTTACATTAACAATATTTCGCTGCGTCACACTATTCAAATACGCTATTTAGGCTTACACTTGGACAGAAAACTTACACGAAACGCACGTGTTACATACACACGATATTAACTCAAAACACGCTTCTATCAACTGAAACGCTTACTCGATAGACGTTCTAAATTAAACATGTCACACAAATTAACAATCTACAAGACAGCCTTAAGACCAATCTGGACATATGGAGTTCAACTTTGGGGATCTGCTAAACCTTCACCCACAAAACGTATACAAGCGATTCAAAACAAGATTCTACGAACGATAACGCAATGCCCTTTTTAAATCACAAACTCAATGTTGCACAAAGACTTACAAATCCCATACGTAATTGATGTCGCGAACTAACTATAAAAGACGATGCATGACAAATTTCAATTACAGGACAACCCTCTCATACAAAACATGTACTCTAGGGCGATACCGGGTACTCAGGACAGACGTTTAAAACGCCTCTGGCCAAGGGATCTTCTTGGCCAACTGTAGGACTGTGGTGATGACTGCACGCTCCTTCAAGTAAATAAAGTTTTGGAACATTAGCTTCACATTTAAAAATTGTTGTATTAATATAATAAGAGATACTAAATTTCAATTGAAAGTGTCAAAAAAAATGAAAAAGTTTCATGAAATCTCCACGTATTATAGGTAGTGTTTTGTAGTAAAAAGAGTAGGGTTCTAAGTTCAATATACTGGTTTTTGGTACACGCGCTCGTGTTAGTATCTTTTCAATCTTGTGACGTACAGCGAAATATATAATCTGAAACAATTATCTATAGTTTAGTTTTTCACTACTCCCCGGGTATTGATACACCTCCGCTCAAAATCTCTCATGCCTCCAGATGAACCCTTGTTCTATAAGAGATATATACGGCTGGTAAGAAACTGAATGCTTGTGTGTTATAATAAAAAGAACATTCATTTAAGTATAGATTTAAATAAACATTGTTACAAAAAGTACTTATAAGGGTACAAAGGAATGTTCCCACCCACTTTCTTGAATAATATGGTATTTAGTCTACAGTTAAAAAATATGCTAAAGGAGTAAAGTATTGTAAAAGATCTAATTTTAAACTACTGGTCAACTTTTTAATTGTAACTGGTTACGTACAAATATAGGATGTAAGAAAATAAGTACATTTGCATATAAAATACTTTACTTCATACTCTTATACTTTAAATCATATAAATTCATGTGGGTGCATAGTTGACTATTTGAAGATAAACTAAATATAATGAACTCAGAAGACTTTATTAGGAAGGTGGGGGTGGTTCTGAGAACAATTAATAGTAAACTTACAAATTGATTGTTTTATAATAAAGTGTTATGGAATTCTGCTTAAATTTATAATGTAAGTTACCAACCACGCTAATTATGTTATCCCTTACTGCTTACCATACAGATCAAGACGTACATTCATTATAATATATAATTATATACATCAATAAACATGTATAATTAGAAAGATGTCCGTTAATAAAAAACAGTTATAAACGAGTTGTTACATTTGTCGTTACGTCATTTCCCTTTTTGATTGCCTTAATAATACTGTCTTATAGCAATAAGAATTTACACTCTTACAATAAGCTACTGTTACCCTTTTGTACAAACAATATACAAAATAGGCCTACTTCATTTCAATTCCTTATATTCTTACATTCTGAAAGAGTTACTTACTCTAATGTTTTTTTAAGTCACATCAACAGCTTGGATATTGGAGACTACAGTAGTTTATGGAACTGGAACAGTAGATTTCGACTCACAATAATTTCCGGGAATCTAAATCGGGATCTCCACTTTGTAGGCTAGCGCGCTAACCACTACACCACGCAGGCGGCCACTCTGAAATTCTAAAGCGTCCATTATCCGAACTTCAGTCAACTAAACCATCAATTATCCGAACTTTTAATTAAGTGATAGAAAAAAAATACATATTTACTACCAAAATATGGACGAACAATTGTATGAAAAATGTGTACTACAGGTTTAGTTTCCTTGTTCAACTTGGCAACAGTGAAGACTTTAGAGAAAAATTTAAAATTCAAAAAAGTACTTTTTAGTGTGTACAAGCGCGTTAAAAACTATTCCATAAAGGATTTTACACAAATTATTTCGTTAATTTATTCAGTTTTGAAATTAGATTTTTTCGTTTTTTATAAATTTTAGAACTCTATATTTGCAGTAAATACTGTAAATTAGTGTTTTTTTAAACAAACGTTTATTCGCCTTTAAAACATTTAGGTTATATTATTTTGTTTCCGTTTAGGTTATATTACATTACATATTACATATTACATTACGGTTGGGGTGTAGGGTTGTGTCGGAGAGGTAGTACCTTTTTCTGAGAACGGTCACTCCAAGAGTCATATGACTGGCGGAGGTTCTTTGGAACTGGTCCTCACGAGACAACCAACTCTCACTTGTTGGCTCCAAGCGCCACACCCCGGTAAACTGTATTGACCTACAGGCTAAACCAAGTGAGGGTAGTCAGATATGACGAATTTATACAGGGTCTATACCCAACCGAAGGATTGTCGGAAGAAACAATCAACTATTAGAGGCCAACGGTCTAGGGCGGATGAGCTAATAATAGTAAGGGCACCCCTTTGCCCTGGAGTTTGGAAACGGGCTCCCAAGGCGGAAGAGCTGTAAAGCGGTCAACGGCATAGGGATGAGTACGACTGATTAGGACCCAGACAACTCATTAAAGATTCAAAATGAATTTAGGCCCTCGTAATCTACATGGCAATGCTTGTAACCAAATTAGCATCCGGAGTAAGTCCCTCAATCGGGTCTCCGGGAGGGACAGTTATAAGCACGGCAGTGAAGAAGATTAAACAAAAGGCAAACATCAGAATCGGAACTTGGAATGTGAAAACAATGAGTCAAGCGGGTAAAATACGCAATGCTATACAAGAAATGACGAGAATGAAACTAGATATACTTGGCATTAGTGAAATGCGATGGCCGAGTACAGGAGTAAACATAATTGCAGAACACACTGTGTTGTACTCGGGTACATCAACAGGAGTACATGAGCAGGGAGTCGGAGTGATTGTGACGGGCAAAATGGCTAAATGCATCAGTAACTTTGTACCCATATCACAACGAGTAATGCTGGTACAATTTCGAGCGGCTCCAGTTAATATCAACGTAATTCAAGTATACGCTCCCACAGCGGACCATACAGATGAGGAAGTAGAAGAATTTTATCAAAGTATAAATGACATTATCAAAAAACTAAAGAAACATGAAATACTCATCACAATGGGCGATTTTAACGCAAAAATTGGGAAAGGTAGGACATCTGAGTTGGTGGGTGCTTTTGGTCTGGGAGGAAGAAATGACCGTGGTGACACTTTGGAACTGTTCGTTGAAACACATCAATTAGTAATCACGAACACATGGTTCAAGCAACCACCAAGAAGACTATACACCTGGAAGTCACCTAGGGATAAACCTGACCAAATAATACGTAATCAAATAGACTATATACTGGTTAATAAGAGATTTAGGAATGGATGTATAAATGTAAGAACGTATCCTGGAGCAGACATTCAATCCGATCATGTGCCTCTGGTTGGTACTTTCAAATTTAGAATGAAAAAGATAATACCTAAAAAGGAACAGAGATGGGACATAAGGAAGCTGAATGATCCGGTGATAAAAGAAGAAGTTAAACAAATAATAAACGATTGTGTAAATGAGAGCCACGATCTCAATGTGGAAACGGAGATTGAGAACTTGAAGGCAGTTGTGGAAGAAGTCAAACAACAACAATTACAAGTAGATAGAAGGAAGAAGAAATCGTGGATGACAGAGGAAATTCTGAGCCTAATGGATGAAAGAAGAAAATTGAAACAACATCCAGGGAAATATAAAAAGATGCAAAACATTATAAGAAAGAAAATACGTGAAGCCAAGGAGAAGGAGGAAAGGGAGAGGTGTGAGGAGATAGAACAATATCAGAAGAGATATGATGACTTTAATGTACATCGCAAAGTCAAGGAAGCAACGGGAATGTTTCGGAAGAAAACGTATGGGAAATTAGTAGATGAGAGCGGAAGGATAATAATTGATAAAGAAGAAAAGAAAGACACTTGGAAACAGTATCTCGAAAAATTGTTTTATGACGCACGACAGGAGGTGGAGCCAGAGATCAAGGATACAGATGGCCCGGACATTTTAAAGGAAGAAGTAGAAGCAGCCATTCAACAGCTCAAAAAGGGAAAAGCAACAGGACTGGATCGAATTCCTGCAGAGATCATTCAACTGATGGATGAAAAACGAGTGCAATGGTTAACTACAATTTTCAACACCGTTTATAGAAGAGGAATCATTCCAAGGGACTGGTTGAAGTCAGAATTTATAACTTTACCAAAGAAGAAAGGTGCTAAGAAGTGTGAAGACCACAGGACAATAAGCTTAATGAGTCATCTCCTAAAGTTATTCTTGAAAATAATTCATAAAAGAATGTATAAAATTTGTGAAGAGCAAATTTCGCCCAATCAATTCGGCTTCCTGAATGCGGTTGGGACTAGAGAGGCTCTATTTAGTGTGCAAATACTGTTCCAGAGATGTAGGGATGTGAGTTGCGACGTTTTTGCCTGTCTGATTGATTATCAAAAGGCGTTCGATCGTGTCAGGCACGAGAAGATGATGGCGATACTAGAGGAGATAGGAATAGACGCAAAAGACCGCAAAATAATAACAAATCTCTACTGGAACCAAACGGCGGTACTGAAATGTTGAGAAGACCACACAGATGAAGTTAAAATCTTGAGAGGTGTGAGACAGGGATGCATTTTGTCGCCGATCCTGTTCAATTTGTACTCCGAACGTATTTTCAGAGAAGCATTACATAATATAGAGGAGGGAATATCAATAAATGGAATCAGATTGAACAATTTAAGATATGCTGATGACACGCTGGTATTTGCCGACACCATACAAGGCCTACAAAAAGTAATGGACAAGCTAACAGAGGTTAGTGCAATATATGGATTGGAGATAAATCCTAACAAAACAAAAGTGATGATCATCAGCAAACAACAGATTGGTGCACACGATCATATTGTAGTCAATCGGGTTAGAATAGAAAGAGTGTCACAATGTCAATATCTGGGCACATGTATAAACGAGACGTGGGATAACTCGCAGGAAATAAAATGTCGTATTGCAAAGGCTAGAAGTGTCTTCAATAACATGGGTTCGGTTTTCAAGAGCCATAACTTGACACTTCCAATGAAATTACGACTGCTGAAGTGTTATGTATTCTCAGTCCTCCTCTACGGAGTAGAAGCCTGGACATTAACACAGGCAACAATTAACAAATTGCAAGCTTTTGAACTCTGGCTCTATAGACGAATACTGAGAATATCCTGGACCCAAAAAATCACCAACAAGGAAGTCTTACGTCGAATGGGCAAGGAAGCCGAGTTAGTTAACACAGTAAAGGCACGTAAACTTCAGTATTTGGGACACATAATGCGTAACGAGCACAGATATGAGTTGCTGCAACAAATTCTGCAGGGCAAAATTGACGGGAAAAGAAAACCGGGACGAAGAAGAATATCCTGGCTGGCCAATCTAAGAACCTGGTTTGAGAAGAGCTCACTGGAACTGTTTCGTATAGCCTCAGATAAAGTACGCATCGCCATGATGATCGCCAACCTCCGGACCGGAGCGGCACCCTGAGAAGAAGACATTACGGTCCAGTATATCATATTAGTATTTAATTTTAATATTAGCGTATTTGTTTATCCGAAGTATTTGATTATCAGAACCGCTCTGTTCCCAATTAATTCGTATAATTTATTAATAAACATATTAATAAATAAATTATTTATTTTATTAATAAAATTAATAAATGTGTGCAGAATTACTAATTTCTTAGAATACAGCCCATATTCTGAAATATTTGGTGTGAACATTTTTGTAATTAGTTGCTACTAAAGTAGGCCTACGTTTTCATTACTGACATTACTGTAGCAGTAGGTACTTTTAGTATGTTATCAGTTTTTACCTCAGCACTTATAAAATGTATAACGACCGGCCTTTTCTATTCTATTCTTCAACGGTTATAAGCCTATACTACAACCCTCATAAAAAAAAATATTTTGTATACAACCTTTCTTGATTTAAAAGTTTGGAAGACCCTACTGATGCTAACACTACTAAATGTAATGGCAACAATTAGCGCCCATCGTGGGAAAAAGTATTAGTCAACATTATAAATTCTAAGAACCAGTATTTCCCTTTTTATTAACATACAACTGTTTTCAGCTTAACAAACAACGAAATGAGGGTATATAATTCCAATAAGTGTCATACAGTTTCCTAGATCCATTAAATATTTTATTTTAAATATTAATATAACCCACCAAGTTGGTCTAAAGGTAACGTCGTCGCCGCTAGTCAACTGTTTAACAGCTGATTTTCGGACACGAAGGTTCCTGGTTCAAATCCTATTAAAGGTAGTTACTTTTATACGGATTTGAATACTAGACAGTGGTTACCGGTGTACTTTGATAGTTGGGTTTCAATTAACCATACTCTCTCAGGAATAGTCGAACTGAGTCTGAACAAGACTACACCTCATTCACACGTTATACATATCATCCTCATCTCATTGGGTCATGGGGTTGCTTATTGTTCTTAATTGAACAGATTGCAACATACACATTAGGAATAAAAAAATAAAAAATATTAATAGTTTCAGTCCTCCGTTCGACAGAACTAAACATTGTCGAATTACATTAATAAAATTCAATACAAAATTCAGTTTCTTTACTTATCAGTCCTAGGATTGGTTGGCAACAGCTCGCCAAGTTTCTCTTCCATTAGATTTATTCTTCAATTTCCGGTAACTGTCTCATCCTCCATAACTTGCTGCAAATACTATAGGGTAACCTAGGTCGTCCGCTGGCTTTTACACCCTCCATATAACCTTATATTATTGTTTCGTTGATGGTACCACGTCTTAAAATATGATATATCGATTCAATTCTCTTCTTTTCTCAATTTCTACAATGTTCTCTTTTCTCCAGCTCAGCACAATATTTCCTCATTAGCAATTTATATCAATCCATTTGATTTTACAGATCTTTTGTAACACCACATATCGAAATCCTCAAGTTTCTTTCAATTATCTGTAACAACCATCCATGTTTCATACGCTTACACCCTTACATTTATACATTTTACTAAGTATTCCATACTTAGTAAAATGCATATATTTAGAAATGTTCCCCATATCTTTAAGTTATTAAAGGATATTAAAAGACTTTCCTTCAAGTTAACTCTCTTAACTTGGTTTATTCAGTTGTTCACTTTTTGTGTTTCCTATCCTTAATGCGAGTATAATTCCCTTTCCTGTGTACATGAACACTACCTACTTCTTCAATATTCGGTCCATTAAAAATGTAGGTAATGTTTCTATTTATTATTTTCCCTTTGCTTCAAATTTCCCTAAATTTAACCCTAGGTAGTCATAATAATATAATTTAAATTTTAAATAGTTTATGAATGTGTTAACCTTTACTTTTAACACATTAATAAAGGTCAGATAATGTTAAGGTTTGATTCATAAATTTCTCCTTTATCTTCTTTACTTGTAAATACATCAAACAATTCATAATATAAATCTAGTATTTGTTAATTAGTTGGCTTTGACTAAAACAATAATATATCTAACAAAAATTCCTGAATTCCATACCCTTTTTATAACTGTATGAGAGTCCTTTACGAGAATCAACCTGATTTAAGTAAACAATGCGAAATGTTTGAGTTATAAGGAAATAAGTAACTACAAAAACTCGTACCATAATCGTTGTTGGCCTCCTTTATGGTGCAGTGATTAGCATGCTAAACTGTGAAGCAGAAGGTCTCTGGTTCGATTCCCCACTGGAGTCTAAAAAATTATTACATTTTAAATCCATTGATAATGTACTACAATCCTCTATTGTCGCTAATAACCAAATAGTTGATACGACTTTAAATCAACTAAAAAAATTGTTAAAGATTTGCAACTTCAACATACAGAACTTAATAGGTACGGTAAAATATTATTAATCATTCGTAAATTTTTAAATAATTTTCAATGCTAAATCAGTAAATTAATTTGTAATTTTTAAATTTGGAAATTTGAATAGCCTATAATGTTTTGTCAACAATCACGGAACTAATAATGAGGCATCACTAAATTGCCACATCTTTACGTAAAGAGAGATTGATATCTCAATTAAATTTTATAATCATTCAATGACAAAATGATCATTTTCTTTTTAGTACTACATAGAATCAAGTCATAATCACCTCGGCAAATTTCCATTGAACAAGAAAGCATCCAATGCGTATAACAGCACAAAAAAATCGTTGTAACAACAATCCTGTCTAGGCAGTTGTTTTAAGATTTCTTCTGTGATTGAGTCGCACCTTTGTGCTTTCTTCCGATTTACATTATTTTGAATAGTACTCTCAGTTTTCCATCAAATCATAGTCCTAAGTATTCCATCAAATCATCAGTAAAATTTTGGTCGTTTTAAGTTCGTTTGGCTTGAAGACTTTCGTAATATACCTTGCAAATATATCTACCTTTTCTTTTGGAGTTCTTGCCCAGTTTCCGTCCCTGATATGAAATGGTGCAACCATTTTTTTTGTTTTAAAAATTTTGTTGGCTTCCAGAGTAATCTGTTGCACTGGTTGGAGAATAGTCTGTTGAAGATTAGAATAGTCTCTCTTTTAGAAAAAGGAGTTCTTAATTTTGGAGAACACCTTTTCTAGTCTCTTAGTGCTCCATTAAACCGTCTTTTATCGTCTGTGTGTTTAGTGCTATGGCAAATTTGTCTCAGTTGCCCATTTTTAGCAGTTCTCTCTCAGAAATTTTCAGAACAAAAATGTTGTCTCGTAGGGAGCTCTTAAATGGTATTGATTCTCAGGCTGATTCTTGTATTCCTGTATCTTGGACATTCCACAGGCATTTGATAAAGTATGGCATCTAGGCCTATGTATGTAATAAAACGTTATAATGAAATTTGAATATCCATATTTTTTATTTTAAAATACTTTCTTTTAAGTTAAATATAATAATATATTTTCTGATTTCTATCTAATTAATTCCGGTGTCCCTCAAGGCAATATTTTGAGCCCATTCTTACATAAGCTTTACGCATCCGACCTTCCAGAACATGAATCTGTAATGACCGCAACGTTCGCAGTTGATATCGCAATTTTAGAGGTGGATGCTTCTCCAACGTGTGCTTTTAAGAAGGTAGACTTTAATAACATTTACGAATGGTGTAAAAAGTGGAAAGTGAAAAAATGAGGATATAGTCACGTAACGTTTACGTTGTTTTAACAAACATGTCCAGTGGTCACCTTGAACGGTAAAGTTATCCCGCAAAAAGAAGTTAAATACCTGGGTTAACATTTAGATCAAAAACTCAAGTGGAGAATAAATATGTCATATATGTATAAAACAAAAACAATTTGGGCTGAAGTCGTCAATTGTTCTGGTTCTTATGCAGAAGGTTAAGTGTCTTAAAAATAAGTCTTCTTTATACAAAGTAATTCTCAAACCAGTTTAGACCTACGGGTTAGAGCTAGGGAGTACAGCTGGTTCATAGGATATAGAAATATTGTAGTGCTTTCAAGCGCTACATTATCATCTCCATCGTGTTCGTCGTCATTTTAGCTTTATCTACTTCATATTTCAATACATAAATGTAATTTCAGAATCAAATTTAGTGTAGATTCTTTTTCAAAGTTAAGTCACTGAAACGCAATCCTGAGTGTTGCTTTTTTTCAAAGAACATTTTAATTTGAACTATCATCGTTTCTGCTTAAAATTTATATTTAAAATGTTAACATTTTAAACATAAATATAAATTTAATTTTAATTAATTTTAAGACTGCATTTTGTTAACACATTTTTTAAAGGGAATTATGTTGTATTGTTTCGTCCATAAAAATTTCTCTTTATAAAGTTGTATATAAAGATATTTCTATTAATACATTAAGTTTATTTTAGGGTCATAAAAGAGTCTACAATATTGCACTAATATTAACTATATCAGTTGTTTCATACGCTCCGTTATTTTGATTTTTTCAATGATATTGTCCGCTAGTGTTTACAGTTAATAGCTTTTTTATAGCCCATAATTAAAACACAATAGAATAGTATTTTTATAAAACTGTAAGCTGATATTTTTATTGTCGATTCCAGACTATTAATTTCATTGTTTTATATTATATAACGTTTTATTTCATTTACTTCATTGTTAGATAAAGAATAATATTAATTTATTCTATGAATTAATATAATATATTCTTTTGTACATTCTAAATGCTGTGTTATATCACCTTTCTAAGTGTTTCATTATTGTACTGGTAAAAAGTACAGAAAATAACATTATACAGTATTCGTAGAACAGTTTGCAAAGTGTTTCAAATTCTGATATTGCGGATAATTGTTTTTAAAAGTCATAAATCCAAAACAAAGACATCATATACTCCGAACATCCAAAACAGCATCATGTACTGTACAAGTTAGGTTTCCTGGTCAGTTTCGACTCCGAAAATAGTAATCTACATTTTCTACTGCCCGTTCCCAAGCTTTGTGCAGCTGAGAGGTATGCATTACGTCACTACTACTGTGAGTGATTGCGTTAATAGTAGTAACGTTTTACTTGTACTATGTTTGTAGTAGTCAAGGATACTATCCAAACTACACATAGTCGGTGTCGCCGTCTACAGCGAATAGTCAAAACAACACTCACGTATGTCACGCACTAGGCAGCCTACTGCCCAGCGAAGAGCAATGAGATGATTAGTACAGTGTTATGACGTAACAGCAGTCTGGTACTTCGTCTTTCCCCTTCATCCCGCAGCTGCACAAAGCTAGATTCATACAGTAAAGAAGTTGGAATGATCATCTCTTCTGAGGTTACCCAATACTGCATTTTTTGATTGTTTTCGTCTGGCATCCGCAACAAATGACAATACGATTCTTGTTTCTATCTCTAAATGATTATTGTCACTCCTTGCTCCTTAAGTTTTTCTTCTTCTTCTGCCTTTCAAGGATTAGGCATCTCTGCCTGTTCCGAACTTTTCAAATATGCGCATCTCTTCCTCGGGCGTCCTCGTTCTCTCCTGCCCTCCGGTTTATAGCCCAGTGTCTGCTTAGGTATCCTACTTAGGTAGCTTAGGTATCCTCATTCTGTTTACATGCTCTAACTCCTGCATTCTGTTCTGAGATACAATGTCGTTTATAGAGACTTAACTCCTTAAGTTAATGCCTAGTATCTGTATTTCTTTTATGGTTTAGAAATCGATTCCCTTTAAAGGTTTTAACAAGCTTAGCTCAACAATCTCTGCTCTTGACATTCGCTGAGCAGTCCCGTTCTACATTTTGAACCATACATTAAAACTGGTACAAACAAGGTTGGTAAAACTTCACGACTTTCTCCTTCCGTTAAAAATTTAAAAAATCGGTTTTAAAAATTTAACTTACAAAAAAGTTATTCGAGTTATAGACGCCATATTAATGTGTAAATCCTATGGAAACCAAATTTCATTAAAGACAATAGAAAATTCGAGATATATTATTTTAAAATAGTTACTTTTTTGTCATAATACGAGGGTCTCTACTCCATCTTTTTCATCTCATCTTAACTTAATCCTCGGTTGACGATTCTTTCTGGATGTAGGCTCATCTTGAATTAACGGATTTTAATAATGTTTTAATTTGTAGCAGAATTCGGCGTACAAGTGTTTAGCAGTGTCTATTATGAATGAGATGTTAATTTCATTACATAAAGTAAAATTAGCAGATTTCAATTATTCTTAGGTTACTTGATTTTGCACTAACAAAAAGTTGTAATCCTTACATCTATATGAAAATTAGAAGGGTTTTGTAAACAGAGATTTTATCTTTTGTTAACAGTGATCTTAACTGACGATTAATCACACTTACGAATAAAGCATATTACGTCGAGAGTATGGAAAAAGTCGCTTAAATTTTAGATTGTCATTCTAAGTAAAATGTTGGTCAAGATGAAGATTCAAATGACTGTTCTGGATACGGCATCGAAATAAGTATACAAAGTAAGTGTACTTTAACACTACTGCCCGACGATTTCCGAGAAAGTTAGTGCGGTTTATCAAATAATTTATTTATCTCATGCCATTTTCTACTGTATTCATTGCAGAACTTTTATTGATCTTATCGTTTGTTTCTATAAAACGTGATAAAACTTATTAATACACCGCAAAAAGAACAACCTGTTGAACTAATAGTAATTAATATAACATAAACATTGTTAGAAAATTAAATCAATGTCTTGTTAGAGAAATACCCAATAGTAGGCCTACTTCTTCCTGTAACTAATTAATTATTATTAACTATATACACCTTTTTTTACTACATGTCGTGTTTATCTGAAAAACGTTGTTCAAAGTAAGCCAGTATGATAACATCTCCGTAAACGTTGTTTGAATATCGTCGAAGTTACCAAGACAATCATAATTTAGAGCACATCGAATGTTATAAATTTTTAATTGATACACTTCCTTTTAAAATATTTTCTATAACAGTTTGTATTTTGAGTTCTTTCTTACTGATTCGTCTGAATTTTAGTTTTTAGACATCTGCTCAAAATTCAATAAAAAGAATTATATTCGAAATTAATTAAATACAATTTACCATTAAAATAATCACCAAATCAAATCGCACTCTTCAATTAAATTATCGTAATTCATCATTAAAAAAACCGTCTCCGTGGTCTAGTGGTTAGCGTGCTAGGCTACAAAGTGGAAGTTCTCAGTTTTGATTCCCAGCTGGAGTCTGGAACGTATTAAAAAGTATTAAACAACTCTGTAGTGTGTGGCATGGCCTTTGCAGTCAAAACTAACGTATTGGAGTCTGTGGTAAACTTTGAACCTGTGAATGATAGGCTTTCTATTTTGACAATAGGGTGTGGCAATAAAAGATATGCACTAATAAACTGCCATGCACCTACAAATGATAAAAACAGATCGGCCCCTACAGAAGTAGAAAAATTCTGGGATAAGGTAGATGGAAGAATGGCGACACTCCCGGAAAATACAGTAAAGATTCTTTTGGGAGATTTTAATGCACAGCTAGGGAAAGAAAAAAGATACAAAAAAAATAGTGGGAAACTACCCGGCTCATAAAAAGACAAACGTTAATGGTAAGCACCTTATCTTACTATGCGAAAGTCATAACCTACAAGTCATGTCCACGCATTTTAAACATTTGGCTCGAAAACAAACAACATGGAGGTCTCCAGTCTTATTTATGGGAGAATTTCAAATTGACCATATTGCAATTTTTAGAAAATACAGCCCTGAAATTCAAAATGTTAAAGTTAAGAAGAGTATAAATGTTGACTCTGACCACTATTTATCTATGATAAAATTTCGCCCCATCCCTCACAATAACAAAAGGGTTAAGAATAAAATAACTAAGTTTGACAGAGAGAAACTGAAAACAGAAAAAGACATTTTCCAACAGCTTGCCAAGCCAACAGATAAAAACTTTAATAACACTGTTAAAAGGATGGTAGAGGCAGCTAAGGAAGTGTCAGAATTAAAGGTGGTTAAAAAACATGCTTGGTGGAATAGTACGTGTGATAAAACTCTAAATGATAGGCTGGCAAAATGGAAGAAATTCTACTCCACAAAGTTGGAAGATGATTGGACTGAATATAAAGTACAAAGATCTAACACAGCTAAAATTCTAAGAGGCGAAAAAAGGAAATATGAGAAGTCTCTCCTCTTGCAAATAGAAGAAGATTTCAGAAGAAATGAAACTCGAAACTATTACAAAACATTTAAAAGGAAAATCGCTGGTTATAAACCGCCATCATTAGCATTCCAAAGGCTGGATGGAACACTGGCTACCTCAAACGAAGAAAATTGTAAAATCCTCGCAGAATACTTTAAAAACTTACTGAACTGTGAAAAACCCCAAAACCCCCTTAAAACAGAACCTCTAGAGAGTCTGAGGAGTGAATCTTTACCACCAGATTTAAATGAAATTGAAAGACACATTAAACGCCTGAAAAATAACAAAGCTCCAGGAGAAGACTCAGTAATTGCAGAGCTCTGGAAATATGCCCCTGAAGAAGCCTTGATAAATCTACAACAACAAGTAGAGGAAATATGGGAAAAAGAGGAGCTGCCTGAAGACTGGAAAATGACTCTTATACATCCTCTTCACAAAAAGGGTGACACAAAGAATGTGAACAATTATAGAGGAATTTCCCTGCTTCCTGTGACATATAAAATTCTTTCACTTGCAATTTCAGAAAGACTAGAGGATCAGGTAGAAAATCAATTGGGAGAGTATCAAGGAGGTTTTAGAAAGGTTAGATCAACAGTAGAACAAATACAGAACCTTAAAACAATTATAAAGTACTATGCCATTAGGTCAAAGAAATATGTTGCCACGTTCGTAGACTTCAGGAAAGCGTATGACAGTATAGATAGAGAAGTTTTAATTAAGATCTTAGAAGAATTTGGAGTAGATAGAAAACTTAGAGCCATGATCAAAGCAACTTTGACAGAAACTAAATCTAAAATTAAATTTTTAGGACATCTCTCAGAGCCCTTTGAAGTTAAAACAGGAGTGAGACAAGGAGACGGCCTATCACCTCTGCTTTTTAATTGTGTGGTGGAGAAGATAATAAGAAATTGGAGAGAAGAGTTACAGTCTAGGGAGTTATATAGACCTTTGAAAATTGGAAGAGGAACTGAAATAGACTGTCTGGCGTTTGCTGACGATATAGCTTTGCTCACAGATAATATAGAAACAGCTAAGGCTCAACTAGACCTACTGAAGGAAGTTTCAGAACGGGCAGGACTACAAATTTCGTATGAAAAAACAGAACTGATGACAACAATAAAAGGTATAACGGATAAGGCATTGAAAACAAAATATGGGAAGATTAACATTGTGGATAAGTTCAAATATCTGGGCGAAATAATCATGAAGAATGGAAGTGACAAAGAGGCGTTAAAAGCCAGGATTAAGAAATTGGATCTGGCATATTTAGCTACTAAAAATATTTACAACAAAAAATGTTTCTCAAGAACTGCAAAGTTAAGACATTACGAAACAGTAGTAAAGCCTGTGCCTTTATATGCATCGGAGACATTGACCTCAGAAAATAAAGGACTTATAGAAGATGTCGAGAAGAGAGAAAGAAGGATTCTGAGAAAGATCTATGGGCCACGATATGATGAAGAACACAATACCTATAACAACGTTTCAAACACCAAATTGTATGAACATGTAGAGAAGATGTCAGAGACTTTCAGAAGAAGGAGAACACGATTTTACGGGCACATAAAGAGGATGAGCGATGACAGACTGACAAAGAAAATTTTGAATAACTTTGATAATGCTAAGACTACTTTGAAGTGGTTTATCAATACCAATAGTGGATGATCTAAAAAAACTTCGAGTTGAAGAAGAGGACATTTACGATAGAGACAAATTTAGGCAGAAGACAAATGACAAAAGGATAAGTCTGCCTGTGCAATCTGCAAGAAGAGAGGGTACTGGTGGGAGGTGGACGGATGAGAGAAGAAAGGAGCATTCCGAACGAATGAAGGCTTTTTGGGCAGATAAGAGGAATGACATCCTGAGAAGAAGAGACCAAAATGCATAGTGCTTAACGTGATCCTTAGTCGGTCGATCAACGAATTAATATAATATATAATAATATAATAATTAATATATTATATTAATATAAGAGTTTCAGATGTTGATACAATTCTTTTTAAAAATATTTACATAAGAGTTAAACTACATGTCAAGTCTTCATTTTATCTAGTCATCTTCAAACGAAAATCTGTTTCATCTTACTTGTTAACAAAAAAAAATATTATACATTATCTATTGGCTAGCTGCTAGGAATCGTCAATCTGATCTGCTCGACTTTTTTTCTCTAAAGGAGTATGAAACTACTAAATTCAGACTAAACCTACAAATTATCTTTTTTCTGATAACTCGGTTGTAATTACTACGCTGAACAATGAACCGTTGCTAATCCTACCAAAACTGACTGTCTATCTTGGGCGAATGAATCAGGACTTATTCAAGAAGAAAATTGAGAACTACCTGAAGCACAGCATATCGCTTAAACCGACTGACGATTTTGACAATACTGCGTAACATTTTACGATCGAGGTACCAAAAGCTGCTTGGGGATCATGTACATCAATAAAACAAAACCCTGACACTCAGGAAGTTCCGCAGTTTGATAGAAACCTGATACATGAGAAAAGATAAGTTAGACACAAATGGCAAAATTCGCGTTTGCCAGATTATAAAATGCGTCTTAATAAACTCGCCAACCGTCCAGAGAAAGAATTAGTTAGATTGAAAAAAGAGTATTTTAAGACCTTTTAGCAACAATGGATGGAAATACTGAATCAATATGTCAAACACCTAAGAGGCTACTGCGACACTAAATATTTCATTGCCACTGAGGAAACCAGATGATACGTGGGCAAAAATGCAAAACGAAAACGCTACCTACTCTTTTTTGCAGCTTATCTAACTAGTGCGTTCCAACCGCACGATGATGTACAAGACCTGAATTACAAATTGCATACAAACTGTTGATGAACAACTGCAATCCCCACTCCAGTTATCACTGGCTCCACAACCATTTACAATTGCGGAGTCAAAAAGGCAGTAAAACGATTCCCAAAGTAAAAATCACCCGGCTTTGATCTCATTACATCATATGAGATACTACAACAGCTACCAAGACGCGGATTATGCTTTCTACGAATATTATTCAATGCAATCCTTCGTGTAGCTTCGTGTTCCTGGACAATAAAAATTTGTCATTATTCAACATTTTTTATGCCTGGAAAACTGTATTCCCCTTCATCGTCCTACCGTCCTATCAGTCTCCTACCGATAACAGGAAAACTTTTCAAACGCCTCCTACTACCACGCCAGTTGCAATGTAAAGATTCCAATATCATTCCACCTCATCAAAAACTGCACCGTTTTGTAGACTTAATTTCGGAGAGTCTAGAAAGGAAGGATACACTACTGGCACTTTCATGGATACCAGTTCCGCTTATAAAAAATTATGACACGATTGACTACTATTTAAATTGAAAGAAATTTTAAGCGACTAGTACTATTTAGTTGTAAATTCATTTTTAGAAAACACGAAGATTTTTTAAGGTTCAATATTGTAAAGCTTACTCTAAGCTGCACAAAATCAACGCCGGAATAACCCAAGGAGCAATACTATCCCCATTTCTGTATAGCATATTTACATCGAATATGCCTACTTTGTACACATTGGTAACAGCAGCATATGCTGACGACACAGCAATTCTTGTAAGGGAAAATTTCGCCGATGAAGCTTCCAGGTTGGCGCTGGGACATATGTTACGAATACAGGACTGGCTTACCCGTTGGCGTATTAAGGCGAACCCAAATAAATTAACACAAGTTATGTTCAACTTTCGACGTCAAGCTTGTTCTCCTGTGATGTTACATAACGTTCACATCCCCCAAGCGAGAGTGGTGCGATATCTTGGCTTGTGACTTTACAGCCAACTAACTTGGAAGCATCATCTGCGTACAAAACGTTTAGAACATAACCGGTGCCAGAAGCTACTTTTCTGTTTAATTAGCCTTCGATTAAAATACAGTAGTATAAGTGACTTCGACTAGATTGGAATTTATAAGTATTTTATTTTCTTCGAACAACACAATGCATTGAGAATACAGTTCATTTTTTATTTTCATTTTATTTTGTTTTATTTTATTGATTAAAACTGGCCTAATAGACCAGCCATTAATGTTTCGTTTGTATTATCTTAAAAACAAAATACTTAAATGATGTAGAAATATATAACTTTTCACTACATATCGAACTGCTTACTGCTCTGCTTTAACTCATTACACTGCACTGTTACACTAGTTCTAAGGGCTCCTTTCTCTTGAGCTTTCTAGGAATATTTTCATAAACAAGAAGTTGAATTGCTTCTAAATTGATTGAGAACATCTTGTAGTCGAGCTTCATATTCGACAGCAAATCTTCACCTCTTACTGGACACAAAAGGGATGTCAAGATCTCTGTGCAGATCACTATTCCGAACTTACCAAGGAGCATTTACCATTTGTCTCAGTCCTTTGATCTGAAACGTGTGTATAATCCTTATGTGACCCTCAGGCGCAACACCAAATGTGTATTACATAAATCCAGATGGGTTTAAAATTTGGTTATAGATTGTTACTTTCTTATGAAGAGGCAGCTACAACTGACACCCCAGTACTTAGGTAACCGATATAATTTCCTGTATCTGAGGCGCTGCTCAGCTCGTTTTATTTTTATGTTCTACTTCCATTTCAGTTTCGCATCTAGTGGCATTCCTAAATATGCCGGCATATTGATTTCATATTATTTCCATTTACAGTGATTGATAAAGAATCTACAATAACTTTTGTGAAATTTAATAAGCAGATTTTAGCTCGTTCAGTCTAGTGAATTTTTAGACAGTAACGTTTTAGTCCAGTGACTAATTTGATCACTGAAGTCTGAGTATTGATACAACTTGATTTGCATCCACTGTCAAATGAGCCGTGTCGTCCGCAAATGTTGCAAATCTTTTTTTATTAATATAAACTTTACATTTTACAGTAAGCAACTGAAAACGGTGTACTATCGCTAAACTAAGATTTGGCTGCAAAACCATAAAATATAAAAGTTGTACTAATTTTAATTAAGTGAATTTTTTGCCTAAAAACCAACTAGTAATAAAGTAGTTTATTAGTTGAAGTAGTAGATACTACCTAATTAAAGCATGTATATTAGTACTTTAAATAAATCTATTAATTAAAGCTGTAATTTTTAAAACCAATTTTTCATGAATTTTCCATTTTCTTCCTTAAGAAGTCGAATTTTTCAAAATCCTTTCTTAGCAAGCCCTACGACTCAATGAACACAAACATATTGCAGTTCAATTAGTAAATCAGTGAGTACATTTCACTTTTTTGGTATGTATAGACTACGATCTACTTATTTACCAAAGTGAATTAGTAGTTATGTGAAAGGTAAATTCTTTCTAAATATACTAGTTAAATATTTTTAATGTTTCAGTCAATTCAGCCGTAATTATTACTGAATAACTGCTTATGCAAAAATAAATTGGCAAAATAATATAGGCTATTTAATTAATATGTAGATTTGTAATGTAATTTAATTTATTTGTCCTCTGCTACCCTTAAAACAGTATTATTACACCTCGTATTAGATGGGTTTTATCCTTATAATTTGGTTTTTAATTAATGTTTTCTTCAGCAAGGTCGTTAAAAATACAAATTAAAGTATTTGTGACGCATGCAGATTACTAAATAATTAATATTTATCTTAAAAATTTAATCAGTATCATGTTTGCAAAATCCAATAGCATAAAGTTTTTCTTTAATTCAAACCTTCTATTATCCAGTATTAATGATGATATCCGTACCTACTACACAATTAGTTATAAAATTTCACGTTTCTAGCTCTTTGACACACGTACTACAACGTGCTACAGACAACTAGTGTGCTGGTATTGTACATTAAATAAGCAATTGCTATTGAGAAAAGATTGCGTTGAAATTTGGTTTGCAAATATCTCTGGGTGAATAAAAATTTACTACTGTATTGGTATCAGAAAACACATTCAGAGTTTTAGAACTGTGTCACTTTGGGAAGGTGTAGATTAATATCTACCGCTGTAGAGTAATTCATCCCTTTTTAACCCTGAGGTTCAAGCGGTTAAAAAGCTTCATTTTCTTCTAGGTAATAAACAGAACGTACGTAGGCTGTGCAGATTTTCAAAACTGGATCTCTTTGGGAAAGTATAGAAATAATATTAGTTGCATTACGGTTATCACCCCTTAATACCCCTTAACCCTTTTTAGGGTCGTACTACGGAGAAAAGTATATGTTGTAAAATGTTAAATTTTTCTTTATATGAACTTGAATAATGTTACTAGAACAGTAAGATATTTATTTTTTGTTGATGTTAAGCCCTGGCATGTGTACTTACCAAGGAACGTTTATTAAAATGGGAATCACACAATGTTTAGTGGTAAGAATATTTAATAAAACAACTTGTGGTTCTATGTAACAAAAAAATGTGTAGAATAGTTTATCTTAACTTTATATTAGCATGAATGCTTGCTTTCCCGTAGAAAACTAGAATTATCTAAGCGGAGTACAAAAGTAGCAACAAAACAGCACGGTAGCATACGCTGGTATGAATCCTTACCACATTCGTGCAACTCACGAAGCAAATGGTCGCTGCGCGCTAATTTTAAAATCTGGATAGCCCACTTACCAGAAAAAATCTGTAAAACCATAATGCCAATATGGTTTAACTGCATAGCTTATCCTTAAATAAAATCGACCTTATTGCCAGTGGTAATAATACTTACCAAATATCTATAAAGGGTTAAGGCGCAAATGGTCGAAAGGTAAAATGATTTAGTTTTTCTGTTCAAACCCTAAGGACCAAATTTTCTGTATTTCAGTTTTATAGATGACCAGAAAGCTAGAGAATTAGAGATGAGTGAGCCAGTCAGCCAGTGAGAGCTTTGGCAATTAAATGTAGAGATGAAAATCTCGTAATATTTAATTTCTATCCGTGTCCTTAAGTAAACAAATCATTGCTGTGTTTTACTTCAACAACTACTAGATGATCATTCCATTCATTGATTTTAAAATTAATAGTGCCTAGTTGCCTTTCTAGTTCCAGGGCTACAAAGTAACGTCCTGTTCTATCAACTACTTTGGATTGATTTAATGTCTAAAAACTGAATAATAGAAAAGATACTAGCATATATTTTAATTTAAACTTATCAAAGTCATCTGATTTCAAAGTACCTAATATCATTACACAATTAGAACCTGTGGTTAATGAAATGAATATGCAAATTAAAAAATCTGGTGTGAAACACTCACACGACGTTCTCTTGTCCATGAAAATAATGAGCGAGATACCAAACATTAGTAATAAGACATTAGAAATAAACAAAGAAACTAACCTCAATAAACATAACCTAATTTTAATCATGAGTGAAAGACGCAAAATGAAAATCAATCTGTTTGGCTTAAAAATGCGGAAAGTCACTCTTTTACGCAAAACTATGCCCGAAGAGAAAAATGATATAAATAAAAGTTGTATATCTTTTAATTTCCTATAAATTTTATTTTATATATTTTTTTGTCGTAAAATGCATAGGCCTACTAAGGCTGAAATCTTTAAAAAATCGATTTTTTTACACGTTTTTGTGAAAAAAAACAACAGAAAATCGCTAATTACCGCTAAACTAAGCTTTATACAAAATCATGTTTAAAATAAAAGTTGTAGATTTTTAAACTCTCTCCACCTTTTATTATAGATATTTTTGCGCTAATATGCATATTTAAGCCGCAGTCTTAAAAAACAATTTTTTACGATGAAACAGCCTCTCCAAGAATTTCAGCAGACATGGCGCCTACCTGATCTTGTAGAGCATAAAAAATTTTGTAAAGATGCGATTTTTAAAAAGTCGTAGAGCAGTTTTTGAGAAAACCACAAAAAAGTGAAAAATGACACGAATAAACTACTACTTCCGGTGGACCGATTTTGATGAAAATGTTCGTGTCGAGTTCTCTAGTGATACCTAACTTAAGTTTCAAGTTCGTATGATGTTCCGTTCTTGAGATATTTTGTTCACACACACACACACACACACACAGACACACACACACACATACACACCAGTCGCTAAAAACATGTTTTTTGGGTTCAGGGGATCTGAAAACGTGTAGATCCGGTGAAAACTCGATTTTGAAAAATTGACATGGAAACAATACTTTCCTTCCTATACATTCATATAGGTAAGAGAAAGTGAAAATTGGAGGAGATTTCCGGATCAGAAGAAGTTTGATAAACTGACGAGCAATACATACTACTTTTCAACCTACTAGTAAAGAAATCAATTATTGTAAACCTCCTCATTCTTTGTTCTAAGCAACACTATAAAAACTCTACGGGTTTAAACTAGCATTTTAGATTAGAAACTTCTTTAACAATGTAAAAGAATTATTCAAGTACAATATAAAAATATTATGTAGGCTATACATTTTAAGAAAAACAGCTGTTTGTCCGTATTTCATTTTTCTAGTTGTATAGTGCCTTAGATTTCCTGAAACTATTTTAAAAGCTGTATGAAGATAAGACAAGGTTTTGTAATTTGTCTGCGTATCTGTAATATAATTCATCAAATGTCAATTTGTTTCTATCTCGAACTTAATTGAGAGCATTTTATGAACCTCAGCGAAAACTAACTGAACCTGTTTTTGTTGGGTTATCGTGTCTCTTTCACAGTAGATTACATGGAATATATTTCTTAATTAAGGAGACTACATGAATTTTTTCTTCATAGTTTGTACAAAATATACAATGCTTAAGCATTCAATACAACTAATTATGATAAAGTAACTTCTTGAAATTCCCTGACAATCAGTCACGATTTTAAATCTGTAAAAAACTCCAATCGTGTTTATAGATATTAGTTGTAAGTACAGATCGCTTGATAAATTGTTCCTTTAGGGAATGGTATATATTGTAGACTCATAGCGGGTATATTTTAAGCGTGGCTCAGAATATTTTCTACTATTTCTAACTGATCATTGGGATTTCTAATGATTATAAAGAACAATGATTATTTCGTTTTTTAGAAAAATGTTTTATTCAAAGTTACAGTTTTATCAATGATCGTGCTGGCTGCAAACTGTGTAGAGTAGCCCATGACATCACAGTTTTTTAATAACGTAAGTTAAATATAGTTTACGTCAACCAAATATTATATAAACATGACATAAATTTACTACATGAACACGTGTCGCCGTAGAATAAACCACGAAAATACAAAAAATATAAGTAATACATAATTAAAATGAAGATATAAAATGTAAGTAGCAAACAGCAGACAATTACCGCAAGATTAACATAATAATTAAACACATTATGAAAATAAGTCACATAATTTCGAAATAAACGATAGTACACACATACACACACATATAAATATGAAGTCTCATGTGAATGATCATCTTCATGTCATTAATTCCATATTTTGTCAATTAGTCATCTCATTCGTAGATGTTTTAAGTATTGTTTGTTGTTTAGTCAACAGCCGAAAGGCTGGTTTGAACCTCTAGAGGTTTTACTAAGTATAAACGAGGAGTGAGGTGGTTTTCTATTGCCTTCCTCACTGAGTTGAAAGAGTATGCTTATCAGCATGCCAGGTCCACCGAAAAGCACCCACTTTCCACCTTGTAAATGACACCTTTACTTAATTCACCACAGGGTCTGGCTGTATAGTGAAATTCATTACTCTCAGAGAAGATAACTTTGTAGCCCTGCCTCCTTTGGAGGTAACTATTTTTTGTAGCCCTGAAACCAACAGACCAAGTGCAATTAATTTAACACTCCACTTGTCCGTTATGGGCAAATGTTTTAAGTATCAGGAACAGATATAAAAAAATATGTTAAAAATCCTCCAGAAGAAATTAAAAATGTGTTCAGAAACTATTGATTTGATTTGATTTAATTTTAATAGATGGGGGTTTACCAATGTGCTGCTACACAATAATTCAAAATTCTTAGCCCAAAGATGCATTACTATAAAATGACAACAACCCTTAAACCGTTCTTGTTTTGATAGGTTCACTTTAGACTTCTCAGTACTGAAGATCGAACTCCTACATGGCGAAAGAGCAAAGCAGCATAACATCTTGGTGAAGTTGGCTGAACATCTTGCAAAAATATTGAACTCACTCGAAACAATAAGCATAAGAAAAGATTAAAAACCACCAAATCGAAAACCAATTTTCAAGGACAAATCTCAAAGCCTTTTGAAAGAAGAAAGAGTGAGAACAAGAAAGTGAGACAGAGGTTTCTTGAGGTTGCAATTATTCTGTTATATTGTTCCCCGAGCGACCAGGTGTTCCTTAACACGATGTCGCCATCATAGGGCTTCTTAGCCCTCTCAACCAGGATTCAGGATTCAGGATTCAGCTAGTGGTTTACATCCTTTACCACCTAATTGCGTTTTTGAAAAAAATTACTAGTCTTTTGCCTTTTTCTCTGCAAATTCGGGTTGGCAAATATCTTTAAAAAAATTAAAAGTTAGCTATGAGTAATATACCAAGTACAGATTCACAAAAATGGAAACCACATATGGAAAAATAAAGTTAACGGATAAATTTAAATATTTTAGAGAAATTATTCATTCAAATAAACTAATAAAAAAACTGTTTTAGAAATAAATCGGAGAAGGAAAGAGCTGTGTTTGGAAATGGCATTGAACACGATTAGGAGAAAGACAGTAGCATTTTACGAGCACTTTGTGAAATAGGATCCTAAAAGCCGCTATAAAACACAAACCCAAAACCGAAATTATTCAATTCAAAGAGTCAATAATGATATTCAAGAGACGGAAATTTTCATTTTATTTTTTTTAGTTAAAAATATAGGTACATTACAATTTATAATTAAACTACGCTACTTACAATATTTTCAATTAAATATAGTTATACGCAAAAAATCTTCTTCACAAAAAGTGCTGACCGCGCATATGAGTAGGCTGCACAAAAATAACATAAATACATATAGAGAGATTTTCAAATTTTCTTATTTAATTTTCTAGTCGGGAACTTTCCATTTTTTATATCTACCTAATTTTCTAATTTCTTTTCGCAAGTACTTGTTGTTAATTGTCAGTTTAAATTGAACAGGAATACACTCGTTTTCAAGGTTGATTCTCCGTTGGTCACCTTATTAAGCCAATAATTGTTACTTAACTTCGCAAACGTACACCAACGGAGTACCAAGCTTACTGAGCTACCCTAGAAGGTGTTTCAAAATTACTTATGATTTTGATAATTCAATCAACAAAATAATAATTATTTAAAAAATGTCTTAACTTAATTTCTTTTAATTTTAAGTCGCATCAACAGCTTGGTCATTTGCGACTGCAGTGGGTTATGGAACGTTGGGTTCTGATTTGTTTTAATTTCCAGATCCTAGCCGGGAATCGAACCCGGAACCTCCGCATGGTAGACCAGTGCGCTACCACTACGCTACGGTGGCGGCCATTAGTAGTTAATTAATTTAGTTCTTTGGACAAAGTATTTCTACTGTATTTTACTGTTGTCTAATAAATAAAAAAATTATTGTTATTACTGTACTTTATCGTATTGACTATAGGCCTATTGACTTTAATTTTTATTTATTTTGTGAGTATTTTCGTGGATCAATGAACACCCGATTAAATATATTTTTTTAAATCAATGCAGTATAAATAAAATTTATATATAAAATTAGGCATTGTACACGAATTTAATAATGAGTTTTGTAGAAAGATAATAAAGTATTTTGTTTATAATTTGAAATGACAGACGTTATTTTGTGTGTAATAATATAGTACAGATGTCAAGCAAAGGTCATAAAAGGCGATAATAAAAGTATATAAAAATAAATCAAAATAACACATCGGTTGGTTTTTATTCACAAGGATTTGACGCGGAGATACACAAATACTGTTTATTAATCGAAGGGTAGGTGACTCGTGAGTAAACAGTAGTGTTTATAAACAGGTGGGGGTGTTTTTCTCCCACCCTTGATCACATTAATCAGTGACTTAAAGATAGTGTGAGCGGGGACATTGGTATACAGCGTAGGTTGGTTATACAATATTAGTAACGTATTATCTGTGCAGCGCACCATGTGGTTGCTCACTCTGTTACCATTCAGTACATGTTTATGACTTAAATATTCTGACATGCGTGATTCAACTCTAAAAAGTTTTTGGAAGACATGGGAATGGGGAATAGGTCGCACTGTAAGTAATTTTCACTTATTTTATACGTAAAACAATATTAAATATAGGTAAAAATATTTACGTTTTTTAATTCAGGTACTTCATAACATTTAAAGAAATTATTATAAATTTATTAAAGGAATATAATTTTTATATCATTAAGAGCACTAGATTTTTGGCCATTAATTTTGTACAACTTACGGAATATTGTCTATAAGATGTATAAACCAAATAATGTTAATGTCTCACAGTTTACTTATATAGGCTATACGTAACTTACCTTCTATTTAAGTCTGAATGGATAAACTATCCTAATTATTATTTGTATTTTAACTTTTTTCATTTTATGAATGAAAATTCTGTTGAATGTTGTTATTAATATTGTATTGAGTTATATTACAATTTGTGTTATAGTTTACTAGTTTTAGTTTCTCTGGCCCTATGTGAATATATAAGGAAGTCTTGTTTTCCCGCCGATTTTTTGAAATCGAGTTTTTCAAATACACGTTTTCAGGTCCCATGAACCCCAAAACCATCTTTTTACTGATTGGTATGTGTCCGTGTGCGTGCGTGCGTGTGTGTGTGCGCGCGCGTGTGTAAACAAATTATTTCGAGAACTGATTACCGTACGAAGTTAAAACTTACAACTTAAGTTAGTTACTACTAGGAGACCCCACACAAACATTTTCATCAAAATCAGTCGACCGGAAGAATTAGTTTATTCATGCGATTTTTTAAAAATTGCCTCATTAACTATATTTTTTTATGCTCTACAAGGTAGGGTAAACGTTACCGGCTGAAATTTTTGGGAAGGTGTGTGCTCACGCGGTAAAAATGTTTTTTTAATGTGCGTTTTAAGACAAAAATACATATAAAAAGTTGTGGAAAATTTAAAAACATAAATTTGTATTCAAGCATTTCTTCTACTGCGCTTAGTTTAGCGTCAATTTGGATTTTTAGTATTTTTCTCATCAAAATCGGTAAAAAATGGGATTTTTGAAGATTGCGGTGCATCGAGAAAACACTTTACAACAAAAGTCTATATAATCACAGTTCTAAAAAAGAAAAAACTCTGTAACTTTTATTTCAAGAATTTGTTTCTACAGCGCCAAGTATAACGTCAATTAGTGACGTTCCTCATGTTTTAGTCTTACAAACTGATTTTCATTTAGCGTCATTCATTCATAATTAAAATTAGTATTTTTTCATTTTACATTGTTTAGTAATGATTAAACATAGGTTATATGTTTCATTATTTAAATTGGCAAGGTAAAGTCGTGTGAGTGTTTCACACTAGATCTTTGTTATTTTTTGAATGAAAAAAACGTAACTTATAACCAGTTTTAATCTTGTTTTAATGTTTTAGTCAATCTTTTAATGTTTTCACCGGTTAAAATTTAAACAACTTCAGATATTTTCCGAACAATAATCTTAAGTTAATATGTATTGTATAGAAATGTATCGATTTCTTTCGTGAGTAAGGTTATCCAAGGTTTCTCTTGGTCGCTCCAGATACAACGCCAGACCAGTTCCTTTTGTTTATCATGGAGTGTCATACCATTCCATTTCTTTACCCTAAATTGTTAGATATTGATTACAAAACATGAATAAATGTATAAAAATTTCACGTGCCAATAAATAAATTATGTATTTATTTATTTATTTAGTAGTCAACACAAGAATATTCTCAGTGAAATAGGTTTGTACTTTACATTTGTTATGTGTACAAATAACTTAACAGATAACTTTTACTGGAATTCCTTTTTCATTTTATTGTTAAACTTTCTTTTTTTATCATTATTAAAAAACTTTTTCTTACTTTTCAATTAGTTATCGTAAATGAGTTCGGTTTTTAATGTGTACTTAATCTTATCTCTAAATCTAATCATTTCGTTAGAATATTTTATATTGTTTTACTCCATTATTATAGTATTTACACATGCAGAATGAATTTAGGAAGAAAACTTTGTAATTATTACACCCATTTACAACATTGTAATTAATCCCTCAAGAAGGTGAAATTCTTTTCAATTTACCATTCGTGCTTTGAGAACAATAGTGTTTTGCGGGGCGGTTCATCTCTCGCCTATACATAAAGCAAAAATTAATATACACTACCTTGCAAATACTTCTGGTTTGGATAAATGCCATTGTCTAATACTCAAGTTATGTTCATTTAATTGTTCACGACACTTGAAAGTTTTCACCTATCACACGCTCTGTTATTCTTAATTTTACCAAAGTTTTTCCTTTAATTAGTAAGTAATAAACAAAACTTCGTTCATTTTTAATGTAAAAAGTAATAAGATATAATATAGTTTGTATCCTTGTTGGAGTAACTTGTAGCCAAGCTAACGTCCTGTGGATCGACTTCCAATCAAGTGTCTGAAATTAAACCAAAGTTCTTATGTTTTGCCATCATTTAAAACCCGGTATAATAGAAACTCTAGTTGATCGATTTTAAACTCCTAATATTCCCACTATAAATTAAAAGATCGAAATGAAAGGTTTTAATGGACAAATACTGAATTTTGTGAAAAATTTGATGAAAATAATTGCTAAATATTATTATTGCTAACTGATACATTTTCTATACAAGAAAAGATACTAGTCGAAAAATAATGTTTGCTATATCGTTAGAATGTTTTCTATCATTTTGCAAGAAGACTTACGCATCCTGAATCTTTGGCGTTATCAGTTTGCGAATACCATACTGATGTGAAATTTCTTTGAATATCTTGTTATTATATCGTAAAAGCAACATTAGTTTACCCTTTAATATACGTCTTATTATGAATTATGACCTTTCCTTACTCGCATATTTTTAACTTGTTCGAATGTTCAAGAATTACAGGAATTTAGAAAACAATACAATATTAGTTTTCTATGAGCAAAATCTTGACGTATTCATGTTTTTTCTATGTATACCCACACTCACTCACTTCAATGTTTACGTTGTTTGTTGTTCTTGTATTGTGTTAACTGTTTGGAACGTTCTGGAACATTCTAGAAGTAGTTTAACAACCTAATAGGAGTGTACTAATCAATCGTGAGGAGTCTTTAGCGAGAACTTGTGATGGAAAGTTGAATAAAGTCTTTTGTCGTTTAGAGTTACGATATCTCATTATTTCATAACAAATCGTACTGCGGTGACGTTAAAATAAACCGAAGATCAACTTGCGAACCGTCATTCCAATGTAACTAAAAGACAAACAATCTCAGACAATACGAGTAACCCAGCCATAAAAACATGTAGCCATAATTTTTTTAGAAACAGAACGAAATATAACATTCAGTATTTGGTTCAAAAGAAATAAACAAATACAAAAAAAAAGTTACAACACTTTTGGCGGCTTTAATTAAACAGAGCTTAACTATCACATTTACTTTTGTAAATAACTCGTCCAATTCTTACTATTGAATATATATTATAAGAAAAAAGTTTTAAAATTTGAGTTTAGGGTTTCGCATTCAAATCCTAAATATTTTGTAGCACATAAGTCCCTAATCTTATTTGGCTCTTTTAGTATCATAACAGTAATTAAAATTTAGATTGAAGTCATTTAATAACTTTTCTATGTATTTTTTTATCCAAGGCGGCGAGAAAAGCTCATGTTCCTCCCTCACGATCGAGGAAGTAGTGTTGGGCTCAATTAAGACGTCTTCGTCCAGCCCCAAGGAGGCCGCAACCGCCTATCAACCAAAAACCCGCCGCCTGGCCACTTGATCCGACATCAACAAACAACCCTCCACCTCTCTCGGAACTGTTTATATAATTCTACGAGGGAAATTTCGGGTTAAAAAATTTACATACAGTCAGCGGGGCGTGGAAGGGAACCGTAGCCTAATTCCCCTCTCGCTGTCATTGACCAACACTTACTCTCTCACTTTCATTCCTATATTGACATGTCCTATACTCCCTTTGGAGTCTCCAGGATGCAAGTAGCAAAAAAAAATTCATCTCTTTCTTACCAGCTCAGGAAATTAGTGTGCCTACCTTACCTTCTGAGATCGGGACAGGATTGATTTTCTGTGGGAGAGGGCGATCCCGCTGATCACCATATGTCCCTTTCTCCGCAGTCTCCCGACCACCCTCTGCTCAAACTGAGCAACCAGCTTCCAGCTCTCCTCATGTCTATGTATTTGTTTTACACTAGTGTAACAAAACAAGCATTAAAAATTTATTGGATAAACAATTGATTTGTATTTACGTACTCGATGTCACTGTTGGAAATAATGATTGGAAAGCATTACGTAAATTTGGATACGTTTTCTTAATGTGTTTTAAACCTCGTATTTATTAGTTTACACTTATGAAAGTAATTTGATAATTATTACAATATAACTTAGATACGTTACGTTTTTATAGCACTAGATCGCTGTAAAATGTTCAGTTTATTGATCATGAAGAATTTAGGAATTTTCAGTATGAAAAAATTAATAATTAAGTTATTTACGAACAATTCTCTATTAAAAAATTAATATTGATTCAGTTACACAACTTTTTTTTATTATTTGGTTTACCCTAAAGCGGAATAAACCTAAATTCATTCAAGCGTCATGAACGGCATGAGATGTTTTAAGCGGTACCACCTTCCGCTTTGTAGTTTAGCCCACTAAACACTGCCTTACGGAAGCGGCCAAGTCACTTATTTACTCAGGCCTGCCTAACAAATTTATCTAAACATTAAACTCTGTTGTTCTTGTATTTCCTTCTCAAAATAAAATAATTTAGTTGAGCCAACTATTTTTATTATTAGGTAATAAAAAGGTGAACTTCTGGTTAACGATATTAAAAGTTTGATTTACAGAAATAATCTTATTGACAGTTAAATGGACCTAATTTTATATCATTATATTACGTGTTAAGAAAATATTATTACAAGTAAAATTTTGATTGAATGCAAATATGATTGATTGACTTAAACCTTTTTTTAATGTATTTGTCTATACTTACAGTTTATATTTACTCGTTATGTTATTTAAAGAAATAAGAATAAATTACCATTAAAATTTTGAAAAATAACTTTTCAAAAAAATTACATTGAGTTCTGTACTTCATCTTCTTAATTTTTCTGCTATTAGAAAACTGTAGTTGGTAACTGGGAGTGAGAGGTCTGGAGGGAGGCTGGAATTAAAATAAACACTAACTTAGGCGTTTTTACAGTGATATTTGTTCGAATCTATAAAAAATTAAATTACACACGAATCCAGAAATCCGCTCTTTGTCACACGACCGACCACAAAATTCACAAAGGAGAGTAAAAAGATGCTGGATTAGGGATCTTATGTAAAACATCGATGGGAATTTGCCACTGGTTTATTTTTTCAATCAAGACGAAAACAGAATATTAAACATGTACATCATAAAAATATACTGATAGTTTTATAATAATACAGTTGTAGTTGTTATTTAATAAAGGCAAAAGAATTTTATAGTGTCGTTTCTAAAAACAAATGCAGTGTAGAAGTTTTTAACGGGAAGCAAGTTCAGTGTCTACGTTTTAGACACTGTTAATACCGGTTAAAAATATTCCAGTTTTAAATATGCTACGAATTAAAAGTTGTAAATGTTTAACTCAATCTGTACTCATCCCAAAAAATTTTAGTTTATATTTTTGAATGGCGTAGTGTCTTTAAGAATATAAACTACTAAAGTATTAAAAACAATTAAGTAAAGATTCTATAAAATTTTTAATATACTTATTCCATTTCCTTTTTCAAGCTAGTTATTACAATTCCAAATGCCATTATCATGTAGGAATGCCTTAAGAAAACTTTAAATACGTATTTCTATGTGCCCACTGGCGCTTAAGAACGAACTTAACAATATCGTTCAAGTATTAAATTTATAATGTTGGTGAGAATAAAAATGTACGTTGCTTGTACCAGTGCCTTCTTTTATGCTAAACGTTAAAACCTAAAAAAACTTAATGCGACTAAATAAAATACGGAATAAAAGTTAGTGTTACGTTAAGTTTTGCTTGAATTAACACGTATTTTGAGCAGTCGTACTGCCAATATTTTATCAGTAAATCGTACGAAACAGCCTGTCAATCAGAAAACATAATGAACAAACTATATTGCATAGTAGGTCACTCTTATGCCCCAATGGTTGAAATCCGCCGCACTGCAAAGCGTTAAGTCTTGGCTAGAATTTGGAAATTAATTATACGTTACAACCCGCCGATACTGTCCCTTATCACTATAGTCGCTAATGACCAAAATCACCTAAAAAGATTAATATTTCAATGGGTTATTTGTTCAAAATAACTACTCTAGTAATGAGAAAACTGTAAAGTCTGCCAATGTGTCGAAATATTTTGAGTTTTAGGTCGTTTTGTATCAGTCATATCGAAAAGAAGAAATGATAACAACTGTGTTTTATTCTACCCTTATCACTTTCAACCTGATTTATAAATTACTTTATCATTAAAAGGACACTGATTTCATTTGAATGAAAATTGTTTATCGGAAAATTTGGGTGGCAGGAAGTTATCTTTCTACCTTATCAGTTATCATTCCTTTAAAGTTATATTTCATTTGCTTCCTTAGTTTCAAATTAGGGTAAAAATCCTTCATGTTGAAAATATTCGTCATTACCTTTTTATCTAAATATTTACCCGTTTATTTAGAAAACAACTGTCATAGCGATGCTGCAATTTCTGTTTGACACGCCTTTTCTGTAACTCTTTTTGTTCTATCTCAGAAAGTAAGATATGAAGAAATTAAGATCCAGACTTCATTGTTACTCGTTCACAAGGCTAGGCGAGGTTTTTTACTTCACGATCCAAGACTTCCAAAAAAATAATCGTTCAACTTTTTATTTTTACTCTTTCTGTTCTCATAAAGATGGCGTAAAGAGGATAACACTAGAAAAATTCTTTCGGGTGTTCTACGGTTCTTCGACAAATATATTTTGTTCAAAATTACATCCTGGGGTATTTTAGAGAAAAATAACATATAACGGAATATAACAGAAATTAATATTGTTGCAAGTTTTATGTCATAAATTTGTAAACTCCATTAAGTAGCGAAAATTTATATTTTTCTATAATTTGTATTAAGATTGAATGATTTAAAAAAACTACAACCTTAAGCTGCGTTTTAGTAATACATTATTATAAATTAAGGAAAAGAAAATAATTTTCAACTTTCTTTAGCTTTTCCGTTGTATGATTATATTAATTTTCTAATTAATACTATCCCTATATAACAGATAATTTCTACACTTTTTATTACATAAAATTAGAATTAACTTACTGAAATAAATAACTTTATGAGATTTTTTTATTTTAATACACGATTTTATTATGTATATATCAAAAAAATCTGTCAAAAAATTGGGTTTAAAAATAAAATTAATTAAAATAGGACAAAAAATTAAATTTTTACTTGTAAATTATAGAAAATTAAATTGAATGGAAAAAATTTACACCAAATTGCTTACACTTCGTTGGAAAACTTACCTACTAAACAATTTTAGTTTAAAAAAAATTTTAGTTTACTAGGACAAGTATCTTGTACCTCAGACACAGTTAGGTAATCAGGCCATAAAGTAGACAGGAGAGTGACATGGAACCATCACGCAGCACAACAAACATTCAAAAAAGACACCACAACAAATATCTTGATTCCTCTACCAAGACAATATAATCTTCAAATGCCATATTCAATGTATGGTAGCGACCATCATAATCCATTGAATTGTATGTTAGCGAGAAAGTCAATTGAAGAGAAATCAGCCTTTTATCTCAGGGTGTTTACCCACGATGGTCGTCTTCGGCTAGGATCACCCTCCGATTTTTAGCTCTAGCGCCAGCCTCAATAACTTACAGTTTTCTACCCCAATCTATATTACCAAAGTAAGACATTTTTCTTCTCTTGGCAATACTACCTTTTCCCGATTATCTTCCATATTTTTCGTTTGTAACACGTTGTATCCAGGAGACTATAAGCATTTGTCAGCAGCATTACATTGCAAAAACATCCAAGAGTCTAGTAATGTTTTCTGTTAGGATCCGTGGCTGAATTCTATAATTTCATATTGAGAAAACATAATTATGTTCACGTTCTAAGATTATAAATAAATAAATAAACTTTATAACACAGAGCATTACGTACTAGAATAAACAAAAATACTGGTTTTAAAAATTTACAGTTACACGAGTATTTATTTACAATGGTAAGCAAGAGTCATACTGGTGCTACAGTGGTGTTTATAGGCTTGTTCAGAGCGTGACACATTAGACACCAATTTCCTGACAAGGATTTCGTACGTTAGAAGATAATAAAGGTTAAACCGAACAACTGTATCGATTCCTTATTAGGAATCAACCTACAGGGAAATTCGTTTGTTGATTTTTTTGAGCAAAGGTATACATTTATATGGTTTCCGTAATAATACAGAATATATTATTTGTTACGGAAACCATTAGAGGATAGACAGCCGCGTGGCGTAGTGACTAGCTCGCTAGCCTACAAAGCGAAAGGCCCTGGTTCGAATCCCGTCTAGGGTCTGGACATTTTAACACGTTAAAACCTACCGTTACAGTACCGAAACCCACAGTAGTCGCTAATAAAAAAGTTGCCCATGCGACTTTAAGTATAAACTAATATAAAATATATAATATGCTGTAGGCTACATAAATACTGTACACAGAGTATAATTTGCGCACCCTACAAACCATTATGAAGTAACAGACTCAATGTTTTTCCTTTATTTCTTTATTTGAGGAAAACGTACGACCAAATTAATTACTTTGAAAACTCATCTTAAGGTATTCTATTGCATTCATTAACAATTTATTATATTATCTTAGAACAATACACAATTGAATCAGTGCGCCATAACTAATTAAAATTAATTAATATTGTTACTTATTAATGAATTATTGTAACTTAAGAATGATTTATGGCCAGCGCCTGCGATGTGTAGAAAGTTTCTAAATACTTACAAATACCTCCGAGTTTAATATAATAGATAACCATTATTGCGGCATTAATACTGTCAGAAAAATTTACTTTTTGATAACTCAGCATTCAATTAGTGTTATACTATTATAATTCGTCAAGACGTTCTGAAATTATTAAGAATTCATTAGTCCCTAATGAATTAGCCTAAATTAATAAACTTATATTATGTGATTTATTATTTAAATCTAAATCAAGGTCAATGGCTGTTTCAGTGTTGCTATAAGAATAACAAATAAACAAACCAACTATCGTAATCCTATTACGATACAGATATTATACAACTGACTGGCGAATGTTAAATAATAAATTTACATCTCATTTATCTGAAAAATTAAGTCGATAATATTTTTAGGGTATTATAAGCTTTTTTTAAACATCATCAAAAACGTGAAATTTTTAACATGAATATTCTGCAAAAAAAAATATCAACTATGAAAAAGATAACTTGAGAATTTTAGTTCCGTATGAGAGATTGCATCAGGGAATTTTACGACCTTCATCAATTTCCTTTATAAGCTTTCTATTGATAAAAAATTATATAGTTTCTATAGAATTCTAAAGGGAGAGCATAATTTTGTATCGAATCGTTATTTTCAAAATCTTTTTAAAATATTAACGTTATACTTTTAATAGGTACGCAAAAGTGAAACAAATTGCAATGATTAATATCGGAATTCTATTACTGAAATAAAAAGTTAAGAAAAATGCCGTCTTATTCATAAAAGTAATTTCCCGTTTAACAGGATCCTATTCATCCATATCAAACATAAGAACTTTATGATTTTATCATTATCGTAACGAAACTGTAATTAGGTAGTCACTTTTTCGTACTAAAGTTTATACAGACAGTCTTGTTAGCATAATTAACAATAAAAACATTGAGACTTAAGACAAAATCTCAAAGACCCTGAGATTATAGGCGATAAAATCATAGAAATAAGAGTAAAATCTTTTTGGCCACATGAACGTATGAATGAAAACCATTTAGACAAAGATTTTCATTATTTTTGGCGACAAAAACAACTTTAATTACAAACAACTGGAAATGGAACAACTAGGATTTAAAGAAACTGAATATTTCAATAAAATGAGTTCAAAAGCAGATTGTATGAATTCCTAATTTCCGCGGATATTAAGAAAAACACTGAAGACAAACATCAGCTTCTGGAAGATGTGGGTGGGTGAAGATAAGAGAAGATAAAAACATATCGGGAGGAAAAGAGACTGAGAGAAAGAAAAACACCGTGCTTTCGGAAGAAGCTAGAAAAATATCCGATAAAATGAAGGATTGTTACAGAAAAATCACGGAAATCAGAGAAGGTAAAGATCTGGATGAGAAATATTCGAAGGAGAGGAAGTCAATGTAATGAGAAGTCCATTACGACAAAATCCGTGTAAAAATAACTATAAAACTAATTTTGAGATTTAATTTCTGTGAGCTAAGTTAACGAAAAATTATGTCAGAAATTTAGAAACTGCTAGTTTTCTTTGGATGAATCGGAGAAATTAGAGTTCTAGTTAATGTTTTAAAAGTTGGTGAACATAGGCCTAAATTTTTACGTGTGGGTTTGTATATGGGTAGAAGCACTGAACTAAACTACAGGCTTTAAATAGAGTTAAGCCCATTAGTATGTTTATGTTTGAATTAGCTCATTAAATAGTTATTACTATGATATAATATTACGATTAAAAATTGATTAAAATAAAATATTGTTTTATTTTGATACAAACGTTCTTTTTGATACATAGATAGGCTAGTTGTTATTTTGAATTACAATATTTCCCATACCTAGTTTTTTATCTTATAACATAATAATAAGTACAGTGATCGTAGTTTACCTTTTACCTAAATCGTGGTGTCTCGTTCATTCGAATTTAGGTCATTTTACATACCGAAACAAATAAAAAAAGAAAGTCATAATAAAAAAAAGAAGCTCCATACCACAAATTTAAAATGAGGTTTTTTTATTCATTAAACTGTATTTACAATAATAAAGTTTATGGTGTGGTAAACGTATACTAATTAATAAAATTTAAATTAAATCTTGTTGTTAAAAGTTTCTTAATTATTTATTCACGTTTAGTCATAGAGTAATTAGCATACTATTTATTTTTCTTACGAAGACAATCACAGTTAAGCAATAGGACATAAAATTCTAACTGTTAGAAAATCAGAATTTAAAGAATATTTACATTGCATTATTTCGTGAAGAACCATTTTTATCATTCAATACAGACAGAAATATCTTTGGCCTGTTTTTCACCTGTTGATTACCAATTTAAAATATGTTCCATTTTACTGGATAAAAATGCGGAAATAGAACAAGAATAGTACAGAAGAATTAGTAAGGCCGAAGAAATTTATTGTAAAATATTGTGTGAGATAAGATCTATTGGATATCTAGAATATTTTTTTGAATTCTTGTCAATATAGGACGGTTAGGATGATCTGTACTCGTTAAAAGTTGCATAAAAACCATGGATGGCTTTTATAACTTTTAACAAAACTATGCAATAACAAAATTTGATTCAGATCTGTATTTGTTTCAGTAACGTAATACTAGTGTATTAAGATATATACAGTACTACACAAGTTCTGTTTTAAGAGTGTAGTGGGAATTATAGCCTTAAGTATGTAAATACTGAACAGTGAAAGTACGGTTAATTACCACCTGTGGGGCCAATACTATTGTGATTTGTTTCTCGTTTCAAATCCGGTTGTTATATCGTTCATGGAACGACAAAGTAAATTTGCATGCGTGTGTACAAATATTTCTGTGTGCTATATATTTAAAATTAATTTAGAAGAGAAGATAAGGGATGACCTTGCAAATAATCTACATTTACATAATGCAATTTTTAAATTTCGCCTATTTAATTTTTATTACCAGCTTACGTATGAGGTCAACAAAGATCGGAAGTAAACAGCGGAAAATGCTATTACGTCAAACTAAAATATGTAACGGTGATTTAAGAAGGAGTTATTAACCGCATGGTAATCAATCGATAGTCGATTCCTCAGCGTACACACTTTTCATTAAATTTTTAAAACTATTCGCAAAAGAAAATCTTAATTCTAATAGAACAATTTTTCTGCATTCTTTTTTTTCTTCTGTGCCTACCCGATTCGGATATTGCCGATCTTAATGGTTATTTTGACCTTAATAATCGCAATCCTGAACAATTCCGTGGAGCTCTTACCGAATCATGTCCTCAATTTGGCGAGCCAGAAAATTCTTTTTCTACCAGGATTCCTCCTTCCATCTATCTTCCGCGGCAAAATACGCTGCAGTAGATCATTTATCTTTTGTTGATTCCTCATAATATGCCCGAGGTACTGCAGCTTACGACACTTAACAATGTTGACCAATTCCAGACCCTTGTTCATTCTCAATAAAATTCTAACATAAGTGACTTTCTGCTTCCCAATATTCTCAATATTTTGTTTTCAATATTCTCCTATACAACCACAATTCGAAAGCTTCAATTCGGCGTGCAGTCGCCCTGTTCAAGGGCCATTTCTAGACACCATACAGAAGAACAGAGAACACACTTTGGCAAAGATTTGATTGCCCCTTGCGGAGAGGAGCAGAATCTGCCCACTACTATTACTATTACTATTACTATTACAGCCGTGCAATAGTAAGATTTTTCGTTTCCACGATGATTACCTATTAACTAGAAGTCTGACATTGATAAAATTTCATATACGGGATCATGATATACCGAGAACACTTTAGAAAACACTTTAGAGATCAAATGAAAATGTATATTTTGTGAGTGATTTCAATGCTGTAGCCAGTCATTTTATAAAATATTTTAATTAAATTACGCCCGGACTTGAAAAAGACTTGTTGCGATAAAATTTTTTGCTTATAACTATTTCTATACTCTTGCAGCGTACGACATGTAGTTTAAAGAGTGACCTTTTTTTAGTGAAAGAATCATGCAATTTTGTAGCCCCCTTCAAAAGTTAGGGACCTGTAAATATTGGCGTTTGAAAATGTTATTGATTATCGATTAGTGTATTCACAGTTTGTAAAAATGTATTTAAATGAAATATGTATACTAAAATATTACTAATAGGCCTGTAATAATATTATTTTATATTATATAAATGTAGTAATTTACAGTGTTATAAAAATATTTGTTTAAATGAAATGTTATTGAGAAGGCTAGTGGCGGGGCCGATTCTGCTCCTCTCCGCAAGGGACAATCAAATCTTTGTCACACAATAGCATCTAAGGAGCCGTAGTTTGGTGCCCAATGTCAGGTTATAGCTCTTAAGCACTGATCCATTGATTGAAAACCCCTCTGGCATTTCCAATATCTTTTCTAAATTTTCTGGTTTTTTCTACATTAATTTTTACTAAAATATTCGTTTACTTTTATTTTAAATTTAACTTTCGTTAGTAACAAGACCTTACTGACAGATTTTCAAATACCTTTCATCCAAAATTCTATCGTGCACCTGTATAAACACTTGCACATCAAGTCACAAGAGACGTAATTTAATGGAATAAAGCTTATTCAATATTCCGTAGATTTTTAATCACAATTCTTGGGGGGGGCATCGATAGGGCCCACCCCTTTCATGACTATCGTGTCACTTGAACACAAATTATCCTCATCACACTTGTATCATTTTTTGAGTTGAAAATGAATCATTAAAGAGGAAAAATTTATTTAAGTTCAAAACCACCTTTAATTCTTCATGAAAATATTTAATATGAATATAAAAAGTAGGCTATCCATCTAAACTCCATTTAAACTGTTTCAGCCTGACACATTACAGCCTCAGAGTTTTGTTAGTGAATACAAAGGTATTGTTTATACCAGTATCAATAGAAAGAGAAAAGATTACGACGTAATCATGATATGACGTAGGTAAAATATAAATAAAGATTGTAGCTACTAATTAACAGTAATTAATTCTAAATAATATGTTACAAACATTTCAATAAAGAAAATTCTCGATTGCTCATTGAGAGGAAAATTTTTAGTAAAACATTTCTTGTTCAACTTATTACCGCTGAGTGTTTACACTGTTACAATATGGTACAGAACTGAAAAACTAGCTCATTCAATTTTAATATCGGCTTATAACTATTTTTAACCACATGCAGCGTACGACATGTAGTTACATGTCAATCACTTCATGCCATGGTAATGTGCACGAGAAATGAGATATCACACATTTCTCGTTCACATTACCTCATATTTGAGTTTTACGTAAATTTACTAGTGATAATCTGCTCTTATCACTGTTTACATTTTGACTCAATAATCAGTTAGTTTATTATTTGTTAAACACACAAAAATATAGATATTTATAAATTTAAGAACTAGAGCGAAAACAAACAAACTTTCTCTGTTATACGTTATAATATTAAGAAATTTTTGTTCATTGTAACACCGTAATTAATGAAAATATAATTGAAATTTTGTTGTTAATTAAAAGCACAGTGTCAATCTCCGAAATGCTCTTTAGTAAGTGGTTATTGTAAAACTGTTTAACAGTTGTTTTGTTTAAAAGAACATAATAATGGATTATTAGTATTATTATAAAAGTTATTTATAATGATTACCTTGGAAGTGTAGTGGTACAATACTAGATCTCAAAGCTGAAGCTACCGAATCCGATTTTCTCATGGGGACTTCGGTGGACATCGGTCTGGACAAAACTTCTCTTTTTTATAACGTCGAAATCTTAAAAAACAGAGTCATCGCTATTGATTTTACGAATAGACGAGTACAACTATAACTCAGAAAATATCTGTACTGTAATATAATTAAATGTTGTACTTCTGAATAAAAAAACTGCTATGAAATTTATTTTATAAGTCAGGGTGTAAATGTCTGTTTAAAATTGTTAGCTAAGTAAGTAGGATGTTGATAGTGTTGACATAACATGATAGGCAGGTAGAGATGAGAGGGATGAGAGGGATAGGGTCATTGGTGCCTCAACAAGAATCGTGATTAAAAATCGACTGCATTTTAAAAATAAGCTTTATTTAATTAAATTAGCTAACCTCTACTTCATCGTCTTTTTAGGCGTCTTGTAGGATTTCCAGGCACATATAAAATGGAAACTGAAAATACAAGTGAATTATTGTGTTCTTGTGACTTGCTGTAAAAACGTTTGTACAGGTGTTCGATGGAAATTCGGACAACAGGCATTTGGAAATCTGTATATAAAGTTTTGTTACCAACGTAAAGGGGTTTGTTATTAACGTCATTTGAACAAAATGATTATCGTCACAATTATTTGCCATAACATGTTTACATTTGTAATCATTAAAGGAATATTGTAAACCATTAAAGGAAAAAGTAGCATGTTAACGAAATATAATCTCAAAATCTACTAATAATTTTACATTACGTCCGCTAATGCTTGGCCCCAAAAAGTACTGCACATATTTTCATGTAATAAAAAAATTGCAATCCGTTGACTTTATAGAACCGTGTAAATGTAAAAGTATAAGAGAAATGTGATAACTATCTGTCAATTCACACTTTTATCTGTTTTGTCGTTAAACGTGTTGATTTCTAGATTTTATTTCCTGAGTGTGATTCCACAATTTAAAAATAAATGAATAAAATGTCAATATCACGTTTGCACGTATTTTTCCCAATAACCCATTCTTGAAACTTATGTTTATCTTTCGAACTTTACTTAAAAAGTTATTTGTTGCGTCCTTTATTTGTAAACTAGATCTCCAAGTACAATTTACATAAATAATTTAGTATAGGCCAAGGTTGAATTTATTGTGTTTATTTAAAAATTTTTAAGCTTCAGGTTAAAATAATATTGTTTGTAATGAATAAGACTTGTAGGTTAATAAGTTCGTTTAAAAGAATTGAATATTTCTCTAAACCGTTCATATAATTAGTTATAATATGTAAAGTACCGTTCAATAAACCTTAAAACTCAATAAACCTTAAAAGTTAAGGTCGTGTTTCCAATTTTCTGACAAAAGTATCCTCTAACTATATAAATGCATAATCTTAATACAAACGCATCATTCGACCTAGATTTTTGATGAATGTGTTGTAAATCAGAGGAAAGTCAGGTTGTAGTTTATTTCTATACATAGTTAAGAAATTTAACTTTAATTTAATTACGTAATGTATTAATTTACTATTTCAAACTGATTGTTTATAAATTAATAAATGCGTTGTACACGTTAAACAACTTTAATTAAACAACGGTTGTTTAATTTAATAGATTGTGAGAACAATCATATTACAAGTTTAACATCTCTCATAAATTACTGGACGAAATCCCTGAATAGCACCTACGCTTAAATATCAATTAGCCTATATTCTACTATTAAAATCGCATTCCCGTTTTCAACTTTCGGATAGAGATAAAAAACTGTCATAGAGTAGTGCAGATACGCAAATTGTGATCTAATAATAATTTGCTACGAAATACATGAACGAGCTTGGTAGACGACAGTTCATTCGACTTGACTTTTTTTGATTTGTTAATAAGTAAATAAATATTATAATTGATAACATTAATAATGGGTTTTATATTGACATAGGGACTAGATTCAGTAAAAATAAACCATGAATTTATTCGCAGCGATCGAGCTGTTGATGTTAAAATGTAACATGGGGAGTAACTCCCAAATGATGTGAATTCAAAAACCTAAATACTATACATGAACTTAATCAAAGAGATGAGGGAATATGCCGACTAAAACACAATATTTTACTATAAAATAGTTTAAGTAACAAAATAAGTAACTGAATAAATAATATAACTGAACTAAATAAACACTAAAATTGTATTTTACGTGATGTTGCATGGAGATGGTTGTTTTTAATACGGTAATCTCAGCCAAAACTATTATTATAT